>CM062805.1:1055696535-1056896535 GCA_031772625.1 Pinus tabuliformis
TGTTTTTAATTTCTATAGGTTGGGATCTTCCTACAGGGTCGTCACTACTTCCATGGCCTGCTCAAACAACGTTGTGCAGTCCACAACCACAACATCCATAATGGCTATTGCATCCTTAATAGAAGCTTCGCATTGTTTCCTAACTTCGGCGAGGTCGAAGGCTGTGACTTGAGCTCCAGTTCTGTGGTTTTCAGGTTGAGATCAAACTAAACTTGGGCCACCTCTGTCTTAGCATCGCGGACACCCACTGCAAGTTTCCTAATCTTGGCCTTAAGTGGTGCCTCCTCAAGTATGTGTAACTCTGGCACTGTCCTCCAAGCCCCTGCAACTGCGACTGCTAGCTGGGCACTTTGCGCCTGAATCATCACTTTTTCCTTCAGGGCCTTCGTCTTTTCGATGAACATTTTCTCATTGTTCACCTGATATTCACTTATTAGACTGAGAGCGCATTGCTCCCATGCTCATAACTCCGCTATCACACCTATATGTAGCGTGTGAAGATATTCGTTGGGGAGCGTTGTGAGGTTGAGGCTGATGTTCTTCAGAGTACTCACGATGACCTTATCATCAGCTGATTCCGCGTGCAAGGACCCTTCTGGTAGCGTGACTGCTCAAAGATCCACTGACCTGCCCATCTCGGTAGCCTGAATGGTCCCTGGTTCTAGACTTGTCTACGTGGTGCTCATCTGCCCTGTGCCCACCTAGATCCTATTAGTCTGGATCTGCAGTTCGCATAAATCCTTCTGAAGAGTGCCTGGCAACTGCAGGTGCTTTTGTTCAAATTTCTGCAATAGTTCCACTGTGGTGTCACACACTTTAAAGATGATCTCGTCGTGATCGCCTTTTGTGAGCATAATGGGATCGAGCGGAGGCTTCGTCGGTTTTGACTTCTTCCGGGGCCCCTCCTTCTGTTGTTCCCTATACCTCTTCACCCTGATGGGGTGCTCTATCCTTCATCACTGCCACCGCCCTGCTCTGACTTCTCTTCTTCATCGGTCTGGGTGAAGGGGATTTACCACTTCGTTTGAAGTCATGTTGTTCTTGTTTAGCGTATTGCTTTTCAGTGCGATCCTTTTCCAATCGTTCCTTCTCCTCAACCCCCTTCCTTCACTTCTCACCCAACTATTGGATTGCCTGCTTTGCTGCCTCCTTCTTCTTCTTCTCCATGGAACTCCCCGTGCCTTTTTTGGTACCCGCAACCAGATCAGATGAAGGGTGCCAATTTTCCGCCAATGGTTGATGACTTCTTAGATGGCATCATCCATGGCAAGATAGGGCAGATCAAACCACTTCTACTGCTAATTCTTCCATGCCCTAATATACACACGGTGAAAATCTGCCTTCAACTCGGCGTACTTCGATGACTGATCATACACAGTTGGGGACAACCATGGTCGCTGGTTGATGGCCATGCGAATGCTCGCCTCCATCAAAAGCCAGAAAATTTTGTCTCCGTGACCCGCGTGGAGTCCTTCATGTCCCATAGGAAGGCAAACTAGGGGCAACCTCCAGTAATCCTTTCTCCAAGGGAGGAAATTGACTATCCTTCGACAACTCCCAAGCAACTAGCACAATGGAGAGAAGCAACCATGCATAGTGGAAGGTCTTGCTCTCATCATGAGCCTCGCGACAATTCACAAGGAACTCACTGCAGAGGTAGCGCGATGAATTAAACTACATGCCCTCCGCGCACTGTGCAACTAATGAGATTATGGGCGCCGGAACCACGTCTGCTCGACATTTCCTCATGACTTTACCAGCTAAGATCTGCACGGCTATTTGTACCACGAGGTCATTGATGGACGTGATGGAGTACTCACGTGGCTTATTCACTAGGTCAAATTTCTTCTTCATCTTTTCTGCCAAGTCGCACTCACTGGTCTTTTCGCCAAACTCCTTGGCTAGATTCAAGCCTGAATGTGACAAGAGTGTGATTCGATGGATCAACATGTCTGTGATGGGGATAGGCACACTCAGCCATAAACACCCATCATGCACCAGAGTCAGTAGTTGGTTTATGCAGCTGATACTGATGTTGGAGTAGTGATAGTGGGGCACCCATAGCAGGTTTAACAACCTAGATTAATTTACTCCATGAATCCACTCCATTGGCTCCAACGCAATGATGCCAAAATATTTATAATATACTCACTTCATCTAGTTCTCCGTCACGAGGTGGGGGAACCTCTCATGGTCCACCAAATCCCAGTCTTCAAATTTTAAATGAGGAATCTGTGCCAGGTGAGAGCCTTCAAAGGTGATGCTTTCTAGTAGCAGGGGCATTGTCATGAGGAATTTTTCCATGTATGGGTCCTTAGTGACCTTCACCTTTCCCTTGCACGGAGGGATATAATCCAGCAACTTGGAGATGGGATCCATGCCCTCAGCATCTATATCCTCCACGCCCTCTTTGGCCTCTAAATCTATGACCTTCTCCTTATCCTTTGCTAGCGGCTTGTCTTTCTTCTAGGCCTGTGTAGCAGAGTGCTTTCTCGATGACTTGCGCACATTCATCGGCTGCTTCTGCTTGTCTTTCTTCGGCTTGCGGTTTTCACACACTAGTGTAGGCTTCAGCCTACGCGACCTTGGCGCTTCAGGCACAGGAGTCGAGGCCTCCATTCTTACAACTTCTGGAGCCGCTCCTTCGAAGGAAATAGTTCCTCCGATGCTTGCAGTCTCACCGGGTTCGACATAGTGCTGAGAATAAATTGTTGGGTATCCTTAGGTAAAGTATCAAACACAGAGCTTGCGACCAAATCTGTGAAAAAATCAGGATTCATAAATGATGGACAACACAACTAAAAAATTCTAAGGATGCAAAGTGTTCTCTGCTGGACAACCACGGGTAATTTATAGGCAAATTTGAATTCAAATCCAACTATTTCCCCCAAAATTCGTCCATAAATGCCAATTTGGCAGCAGATATTCAAAGATTCCAGCCTTAAATGTCGCCTCCCTACTCCTCTTAACTGTCTCATGGATGTCAAATCATGAACAATGACTGTAACGGTCATTTTCTAGTTGTGTTGTGCAGTATCTCCTCTCATAGCACAACTCCCTTCATGCAACTTCTGATACTGTGACATCACCCTTTTTCACCCAGCCCCTCTGTTGTGTAGTTCCACCAACTGGGCAGTTTAGTTTATAGTCCTGCTCTCCTTTGTAGCTTCCTAGAGAGCTAAGGCTGTCCTCATTGAGCCGGATCCCCTGTGTATGGCTTCAACCAGTTTCCATTTACCCTTCCTGGAAATGGTTCTCCATTCAACTTTGTGAGCTGAACTATGCCACCATCTGTAATTTCTTTGAAAACATATGGCCCAATCCAGTGCATCTCAAACTTTCCTGGAAACTTAGCGAACTTGTTATAATAAAACCAAGTCACTTACCTGGAAGGTGCGCAGTTTGATGTGCCGATCTTGCCAAGATTTTTTGTGTTCCTTCTGGACCTACTGATGGAATCCAGCCAAAATCCTATCTTCTTTGAGCTCCATTAGTTGCGTGAGTCATTCTTCTAAGGCTCCGTGGTCCTCCATTCCTGTGAAAGCTACTATGCATAGACTAGGCATGATATATTCCATAGGAATTACAGCCTCTACACCATAAACCAATCGGAAATGCGTCTGACCTATTAGCTTTTTGCAAGTAGTCATGTATGCCCATAATACCGCTAGTACGTGCACGTCCCAATCATTCCACTGTGCGTTGCAAATCTTTGTCAGCGCATTTTCCAATATCTTATTGAAAGCCTCAACTATTCCATTGGCCTAAGGATGATATGGTGTACTTTTCTTATGGTAAACCTGGAACTCTTCTGTTAGTGTGCTGATCGTTTCATTGAGAAAATGTGTACCGCGATCACTCATAAATACCTTCGGGAAACTGAATGTAGTCAACACATATTCAAACAAAAAAATTATCATTGTTGCCCTTGTACAGTCCTTTATAGGTTGTGCCTCCGCCCATCTGGTCAGATATTTGGTCGCGGTGATGATATATCACGCACCTGTTTTCTTGCCTAGGGATTAAATCAATCCTACAAAATCATATGCCCATTTCCCAAATGGTTGTAATGACACCTCCAGATTCATAGGTAGCTCATCCCTCTGTGACAACCCGCCTGTTCTCTAACATGCATCGAATGCCCTATAATATGATTTAGAATCTTTATGCAGCGTCAGCCACCACAACCTAGCACGCAATATTTTCTACGTTGTTTCCTATCCTGCATAATGCCCTCCCACAACTCCTCCATGAGATTCAATGAGGATACTATTTCGTTCAAAATCGAACAGATATCATCGAATTATCTTGTCTGATCCCATTTTATAAAAATATCCAACAATTACAGAGAAATATGTCGCGCGCACTACCAACTCTTTTTTCTATTAGCTGGTGTATCCTTCTGGAGCAGTCCCTGTAGTCAGAAATTGGATAATATCCGTAAAGTGGTTATCCTCTACATGCACTGTGAAGAGCTGCGTGTCAAGCAGCCTATCCCCCAAATTAGTAGGCTTGTCTCCTGTTTCAATGCGGGACAAATGGTCAAGTCCTGCATTCAACCTCCTTGGCTTGACAATTACCTCAAATTCGTATTCTTGGAACAACAAAAACCATCTACATATCTTCCCCCCCAACATAGGCTTATTGACTAGGTACTTCAAGGCAGAGTGGTCTATGTACATCTTGAAATGTCCGCCCAACAGATAGTGTCAAAATTTTTGGAGCACATATACCATAGCCAATCCTTCACGCTATGTTGTCAAATAATTCTTTTCAGCCTTAGACAACTTCCTGCTCACAAATTCTATATGATGATCCATTTCTCCTTCACCAACCTGTGTCAGTACTTCTCCCAACACAATACACGAGGTATCAACGTGCACATGGAACTCCTTCTTCCAATCTGGGAAGACCAATATCAGTGCAGTGACCATTTTTTCCTTTAAGACATCTAGACTATGCTGACATTGTTCATCCCAACAGAATGTAGCATCCTTCTTTAGCAACTTCTCCATGGGCACAGTAATCTAAGCATAAGCCTTGAAGAACTTCCGATAATACCCAGTATAGCCCAGCATTGCGTGCAGCTGTTTGATACTCCTTAGGGCTTCCAAATTGATTATTACCGCGATCTTGGAAAGTTCCACCATGAGTCATTGCTTGCATACCGCATGACCCAACAAAATCCCAAAGGGACATAGAACAGGCACTTCTTCATGTTCAGTGTGATCTGATACCTTCGACACATATCCAACATTAAGAACAGACTAGCTACATGGTGCTTTATTAGCTCAAACACTCTCCAATCATAAAAATATACCTCCAAGAATTTGTGAATAAATTCTTTGAACGACGTGATGACTATCCAAGAGAATATTGTCGACACATTCTTGAGTCTGAAGGGCATCATTGTGTACTAAAAACACCCCTATTCTATAATGAAGATTGGTTTACTCTTGTCTTCTGGCACAATATTGATCTGATGGTACCCAGATAACCCATCAGTAAATGAGTAGGCCTCCTGTCCTACCACATTGTCTGGTACCTCATCAGTAAATGGTGTCGGGAAAGGATCATGAACACTCGCATAGTTAAGCTTTCTTAGATCTATAGAAATCCTTAACTCGCCCTTCTGCTTATTTTCTTGAACTACCATTGGGCTCACCCAATCAGATTCCTTCACTAGTTCAATAATACCCACCTCAAGCATCTTGTCCAACTCCAAGCAAACCTTTTCCTTGTATTTAGGATTAAGGCGATGTGGCCTCTCCTTAATGGGCTCCATGTCCAGTTTCAGAGTTGTTTTCATCACTCGCAAATCGCCTATGATGCCTTTCAAGTTTGAAAATTTTGTAGGAAAAAGATCCTGGTACTCGTAGAGTAACTCAACAACTTTATCCACCGTAGAATCATCTCAATAATATTTGATCTTCATGAATTTAGGCTCCACTTCAGTACTGATGTTTACCTGCCTAATCTTCAGTGACGCGGTGATATCTAGGTTCTCTATTTGCAAACCTTCAACCTCGTGGTGGCCTTCTACTTCTAGGATACTGATATTCCTTGGATCCTAATCCTCCACTTCAGCATTCATATTATAGCATTCCATCGCATGGCGTAGTTGGGTGCTCCAATCTAGTTGAACCAATTCCAAAAGATCCTGCGATATTCGAAATATCATTGCCTTAACCTCCTGCAGTGCCTCATCAATGCTTTTGAACCCGTCTTCAAAGCTGAATGTCCTCACGAACCCTTCTCTTAAGACATCCCACTCTACGGTGCCATGGCAGAGCTCCGTTTCCAAATACCAATTCATAGGGATTATGTCCAGAGTGTGACAGAATAAATGCACCCATTATGGATGTGTCTCCGTTCCATATACCTTAGTCCATTTGGCCAAATGATCGCACGGATAATTCCTCCCATAATACTTCTCAGTTACCCATACTTTAGGACGACCAAATCACATTCTCATCATCCTTCTGTAATCACACCACTCATCAAAGTTGTCCTTGTGTGTACCCCACCACTTAGCAGGCATAGCATGCAGTGCCCAGTCCAACGACTGAAAGAGGTAATCCTCTCAAACTTCTCTTTCAAAAGCATCCAAAAATTTATCTATGTTAGTTAAACCATTGTAATAAGGTAAATTTATTACCTCCAATGACACACAACGCAACGATTTAGTCATCATATTGCAGCGCAATGTGGATACTTCGTGCAACCTGTTTTTCCAATGTTCCAAATCTTCGTCTAATTATGAGGTGCAGGAACTTTTCATGGTCCCATGCAATTCATCCATCAGCTGTCGGATTAACCCAATCTTGGTCTCGCATTGTTATTTTATAGATCTGATCCAAATCATCATCAATTTCCTCATAGTCGCCAACCGTTCAGTATAGCTCAATCCTTCTACAAGGTCCAATGGTACTACAACGCGAAGAAATTTCCTTTTAAATGACATTGTTCGCTTCTTCAAATTGATGAACCCATTCATGTCGATAGCCCAATCAATCCCCAGGAGCATGGGGTATGGATTGTTATCATCAAAAATCTATATTACCTCAAAATCAGTCAGCGCGCTCGCACCTTCTATATCTACGGTAACTCCCTGTAATCGTCCCATAGGGATAATCTTCTGCTGGTTCACCATACTTCGTTGAATTAGAGACCACTGCAGCATAAGTCTCCCCATCATTTCCTAGGTTTGTTTAGGCAATACATTCATGTCAGACCCCAAACCCACAATAACCTCGTCCATCTCATAGTCTCCTATTTGTGCGATAAGCCTCATCTAATGCCCTGTTCTTACCTTGTGCTTACAGATCTTTGTTATTATACGGGTTCTATCAAAAGTATTATCCTTACCGACACCTTTTTTTATCAACTCCTGTAGCCCTTTCACAGCCTTGCTATCACACAATAGTTTCATACAAGTCTCCAAGAAGGTGGTAAGCATAGAGGGGTCAACTTCTGCAGGTAGTTTGTCCCGACTTCCCGAGGTAGAGGCCCTAGCGAAGATTTTCTTCGCTTCCATGAAAGTTTCCTTCGCACGCTCCAGATCAAACCCAACCTCCTTTTCTGGAGACTTACATACCCATCCACCTTCTTCAGGCTACTTTCCCTTATCATCACCAGTCGTGATCCTGCTTCGCAATACGATATTCACATTCAGGTCATCTTCACGGGGCTCGGCCCTCATCATTTGTAAGTCCTAGGTAGGATGCTGAGGCTGCACCTTCTTCTCCTGCATCTTGGCCATCAACATAAGACATTCTTCAATTGTCTGGTCAAACTGAGTGTAGTATTTACATTAATGGCATGTCTAATTCGTGCACTCCCGCACGTAGTGTCTTGACATTATGCAATTATGACAAATGACCTTCCCCCGACCCCTACCAAGTCCTCCTCCTCCTTGGCCTCATCCACGCCCTTGATATCCTCCATGTGTTCCCCCAACACCCTGATCTGGAGGCCAAGTTTTTGCTTGCATTTGATACATAGGTGTCCTCTCCATCATTAATTCATAGCTTCAACAGTGGTGCTCATCGTGGCCCACCGATTTGCATAAATCACAGAACAATTGTTGTGGTGTATGTAAAAACTTTTGCAGCAAATGACAATTGTTTGTTACATGTTTTCTGGCTACTTGACAAATAGTGCACCATAGCGCGGGCCGTGAACTTGGTCCTGCTAGAGCTTCCTACCTTGGGGGCATAGGCCCCCCTCCTGTGATGTAATTCGTGAAGACAGGGCAATGATCTTTATCATGCCCTGGTTTTTACACTTGAGACACCAAACTTCTTCACGCACCTTCGACCGAGCCGCTTTTTCCTTTTTCAAGCTCTGCAACTCCAAGAAGAGGTTCTACAACTCTGCATGAATCTGTTGAACTCCCAAAGAAGCATCCTGGATAGGTGTCTCATGCAATCTCATCATGATTTCCAGGGCTTCCGCCTAAGTTCCTATCTTTTGTTGTGATAAAGCAATCCTTAAGTGGGGCAGGAGCGCAACTATAAGCCAACCATAGTGCTGACTATCTGTGATATTCATATTAACGTCGCAGATCTCGCACTTTAGTCTTTGATCTAGCTCCCATGGCGTTTCACTAGGCCTCATCATTATTTCCTTAAATCCAATTATCGACTGCGAGGCATATTTTGGCTTACCGAATTCCTTGTTCAAAGCGGCCTGAGTATCTGCCAACGATGCCAATGGATTATCAGTGCAATACTTAACATATAATTTCATTGCGTGATCCTGCATAGTGGTGACTAACCATGCCTTCTTTATCTTATCATATGTAATCTGTTGTGCTATGCACATAGCCTTCGCAACAAACTAAAATTGATATGGATCCTGACTTCCTAAGCCTTTGAAAACTAGCAACTTCATCATATTCGACATGTTGACCAGCAGTGGTGGTGGTGGCGGTGTGGTTGAAGGTGTATGTTGTGGAGGTGATGGTGGAGGTGGTGTGGATAGATGAGGTATCTGCGGAAACCCTGCTTGATCAACTAGACAATGCTCTGCGATGAAGCATGTGCTGCTCCCTCATCATCACTTGAAGGAGGTCCAATCAATGGACTATATTCAGGACCTATTTTTCCTTGATTTCTAAAGCTTCATCCACTTTGCGTATATCCAAACATCAAGGTAATGGCATAACCCACTTTTCACACAAGAGCATCTTAATCCAAGTATTCAAAGATCTCAAATACTTACCTCATGGCCCCTTGAAGAAGCGTCGCTCTACTTCATTGTAACTGACTGAGGTATCAACCATGAACTCTGTAACAAATCCTCCGATGACTCGATCAAGCCAGTGATCAACTGCATGCACGATCTTATCTTCAGAAGCTTCCAACCTCCGCACGAGCTCCAGGGTCCACACTATTGGACCGTCAAGCCTCCACCTTCCTTGGTCGTCTGCCAATTTAGCGATCCAATCGTATAATTCGATTCGGAAGGTGCAAAAAAAGATTTCATGTATTTATATGTATAAATATCCATCCAACCACTATTATTTTATCAGGCGCAGATTCTTGTTTTCTTGCACCACGAATTCGTGGATTTTTCTATCCAACCACTTCTCAATTTCCTTCTTGGTCGGATTCTAGTGATGCGACATCACACATCTCTTTATGCAGATCCCAGTCCTAGAAACGAAACCATTTGTTGGCTTAGGGGGTCTGACCCAAGTCCAGAGTTAGTTACGCCAAACAAATCCCTATGCTACTGGCCCTTTTGGCATCAATCTGTGATGTGTGGACTAAAGTCTCACTCGAAGCAGTATGGGGGGATGCTGGAACCAAGTTGATGTGCCCAGAGATCAGTGTGATGTCCTCTTAGCAACCTAGATATGCCTTCGTACAAACCTCTATGCTCCTAAGGCCTATTGCTGTAACTTCCTCCAATTAGCGTCTAGACCTCCACGAAGGTCTACTATTAGCTTTTGCAGACCCTGAACAGGTCAATTAGCTACTTACGCGTGCTTTATATTACCCTTATATCAGTAGTTACTCGGAATTACCTAAGTGTGAGATCACTTCAACAGAAAGTGTTATGATATTCACGTAATCACTTAACATTAACTGCATTCAGATAACAATACAGATTAAGCAAAGACGCACATCAATACATCATTATTTTATAAAACCATCATTCATCGCAACATATAGCGCATTCATAAATAACAGAAATAAAGGGACTAAACGTAGGAATTTCTGTAACAATCTTCTTTATTGATATTCAGCAAGGGTTTATAGACCTAAAACTTCCCTATGCACTCAGCTGTAGGGGTCCACACACTCAATTGCGGACACTACTTTAGGCCTCTACGCACTTAGATGCAGAGCCTTTCCCTCCTCTAAGACTTCTACCTCTGTGCTAGACTTCTTCGCTCCTACCCATAGAATTCTTACTTTCTTAGACTCTCTAAGCCACAACTATTTATACAATCCCATGGTCCGTGGACCATTGGTAGATCTTCAAAAGCCGACTCCAGTTACATAAAAGAAGGGTAAAATCCTTTTTTACTCTTAACTAGGTACACGCTCCACGACCACAACTTGCAGAGGCTTTCCATCTTTTTACATCAAAACTTTGGATTTTACCCCAAAACTTGGGCTTTTGCCCCAAAACCGACCCAAAGGACCCCATCCCAACAGGTACTTCTGTACGTGATTTTTCTACGATGAAGTTTAAGGAAGCCCAGGGCCACCAGGAGAGCAGATCAAGCCTAGATCAAGTGAAGTCCAATTGCAGAGCTTGGATAGTCATTTTTGGGGGTTTTGGGTCTTTTGAATCCAATGGAGTAGGTTTCAAAGCCATTGGAGAACTTTAGGTGCATGTAATCAGAGAATTGACCATTAATCCAAAGAGGGCCTAGCCATTAAAGCAGGTCCAAGGAGATGTAGCCCGGGAGGGGTGAACTCCTTTATCATCTTTGTGTTATGATTTGTTGTGTTTTACTTCTCTGCATTTTACTTGTTGTATATGTGTTTTAAATAGCTAATTAATCTAATAAATTTCTCATAAAAGACACTCAACACTTGACACATAATTTCTCATATTTTGGTTAATTTGAGACAATCCTAAACACATTTTTTTAATACTGATGAGGGAGCTTGCATAGCATTAACAAGTTTTCCCAACATTCATATCAAGTTGGTATCAGAGCACTGTTTAGCTCATTTTAACCCTGATATGGTTTGCCAAGGTTAGCTAGAAATTAGCTATTGGTTTTGTATTTGTGCAAGGAGAATTTAACTGTGTGAAAGTTTATGTGTGTAAGCTAAAGAAGCGAGATGCTTCTTTGTTGAGAAACTTTTTGAATCTTTGGGAAGCTTTTTAATGCATTGCAAGTGTGATGGCAGCTTCAACAAGTGATGTTTCTAACTCATCTTCCTTAGCAAGACTCTTTGATTTAGATATGTTGTGAGAGATTATCATCATGAGAGATATGGTGCAAGAGATGAATTAAGATAGGAAGGATAACACTATACTTCAAGAGGATTTGATGGCCATGAAGGAGGAGAAGCAAGATCTTATTGAAAAGATGCATGAGATGGAAATTCAACTCCATAATGTTAAGGAAACCCTAGCCAAGTATGTGCATGAAAATGAGGTATGCAATTCAAGTTTATCTTCAATTTCCTCTCAAAATGAATGTTTTGGTGCTTTTGAAAGACACACTAGAGGAATAGGGTCCAAATTATTGATGAAGATGGGCTATGAAGGTAAAGGGTTAGGAAAACATGCACAAGGCATAGTTGAGGCAATTGTTGTTGAGGAAAGGCCTAGGTATTTGGGTCTTGGTTATGGACAACATGATGGAGAATGCTCCAAAGCCAAGGAAGCACGTGAAGGTGTTCCAAGAAGTACTTTCAATACATGTTCATTACCTCAAGTTTGTGAAGTTCGTGTTCATGAGGAATGCAAAAGTTTTATACCCACTTTGCAAGAAGATGCTCATAAGCATGCAACTAGTGGAAATGGAAAACAAGAGGATGTTGAAAAATCTAAGGTCATTGAAACCATTGTTGGTATTCCAAAGGGAGCCACTACCTCATCAGATTTACCTCCTCAAGAAGGCGACAAAGGTGAATGTGCAAGGTATAAATTTGCCTTTAACCAAGTTTCTTTTGATTATGATAAACATGTTAAATATTCACATAAGATTTGGAGAAAATTTACATGTTCCTTTTGTGGTTTGAATAACCATACTATTTCGAGGTGTTGGAAGAGGATATCCATACACAGGAAACTTTAAAAACAAAAGTGACAAAAAGCTAAAGGCCCATTGGATAATGGAAATCATGTTGAAAGCAAGATGCAATTATTTTGCACTGATTTCCATAAGCAGGGTCATCTTATAGACAAATGTTGGAATTTGCATCCAACAAGTCATCCGCAACATTTGAAGAAGGTGGGGAGAGATTTTGGAAAGAATGGCAAAGAGGATTCCATAGTTGATGTGTGCTAGGATGATACACATGATGAAGTGCAGTTGAAAGAAGTGCCATTGAAATGGTTTGTAAAGAGATGGTTAGATTTCTTAACCAATTAAGGCCTTGCATTTCTTTTGATAATTGATGCAAATCTTGCCTTATTGATACATTTCCTTTTTATTTGGATGCATTTATTTTCTCTTGAAAGTATTCTACATATTGGGTGAAGCAAGATGTTGGAAAAGTAGAGTTATGTTAGCTCACTTAGATGCAGCAAAGATGGAAATTCGCAACTACAAATTTTCGTGCATGTTGCATTCTTGAACTTGCATGTTTACACCAGGAAGGCGTTCGAAAGTGGAGTATGTTGACTCACCTTATTGCAGAAAATTTGGTCATTTCATCTCTTTAAGTACTCGTACATATCAATGGGGTTCCTTTACTTGTGATTGTACTTGTGAGAGAGTTGAGAATTGTTACACATGCATGAGAGTTTGTGTGTGAATAGTGGAATTTTTAATAAGTTTCATTGTGCTTGAACATGCATGAGTGATTGACTTGTGTTGGTTGATTGCTTTGTCAACATGTATGTTGTCAACTTGAGAATGTTGATAATTTGTACATGCATGAGTGTCAGCTTGTGTGGTCGATTGATTGTTACATGTATGTTACATCGACTTGGAAGAATTGATTTTGTCTCCAAATATGAAAGGGAGATGTGACAAATTGTTTCATGAGAATGTGGAATTCTTGTTGTAAATCGTCAAGTTGTTGTACGTGCTTTTGCTTGATTTGAAAGTCAGTTTCTTTGAAGAAGCATGTTTTGCCGACTTGTTTTTATGTGTATCGTTATCTTCTGGAGTCATCACATTCATGTTTGTTGGAATCAAAATTTCGAACCAACCTCTGTGGTTCATCATCAGGAATAGATCCATGAGTGGATATGTCAAAACTCAATAGGGTTAATAAATAAGGCTAAGGTTGGTATGGGAATGAATATAAGGTGACAAGTTTAATTCAATTTACTTATAATTTGTTTATTTTAATTTTAATTGTTAACTTAATAATTATTTTAGTTGTTGGTTTTTAATTCCTAATTTTATATCTAGTTTTTCTTCTTTTAAGATTAAAGGTAGGATTTTAATTAATAATTAATATTGATTAGTGATTATAAAATAATTATTAATTATCTGTATTATTAATTAATTTTTATTAATTATATGATTATCTTAATTTTAAGTTATGTTTGAAAATAAAATAATAAGTGCCTCATGTCAATAAATTAATTTTAATTATTAATCCCAAGAATGAAACTAATATTTTAAATTAAATTAAATAAAAACCTTTTTTGTTCTTTTGTATTAAAGGTTAAGTGTATTGTAAATTTAATTATGTTTTTATACCCTTATTGATAATTATTTGATTATCTTAATTTTAAGTTATGTTTGAAAATAAAATAATAAGTGCCTAGTGACAATAAATTAATTTATATTATTAATCCCAAGAATGAATCTAATATTTTAAATTAAATTAAATAAAAACTTTTTTGTTCTTTTGTATTAAAGGTTAAGTGTATTGTAAATTTAATTATGTTTTTATACCCTTGTTGATAATTACTTTATAAAGAATTATATTTTAGAATTGAATTATTAAATTAAGGTTGTTAGATTAAATTCTTTTTACCTTTGAATTATATTTTAGAATTGAATATGATTAAATCAAATTTGTTAGATTAAATTATTTTTAACTTTTTTGATAATTATAAAAAAAAATTATTTATTCTTGATGATTTGAAGAAAATGGTTAAATGAATATAGGGTTAGTGTAATACAAAAGAAGAGCATGCAGGTCAAGTTAAGGGATAAGAGGGTAGGAAATATTTAGGGGAAGGCAGGATTAGAGATAAGAGTCAAGATCCAATTGTCACTAATTTTCCAACCATCATCGCGATTTAGGTTATTAGGGTGTTTACCTATTTCGATAGCTTCTCTAAATTTCCTATGGTGATAATGATCAATTTTGGCCACAACACAAGAGTTTTCAATACAAATATGATGATTGGTTTTATTGGAGTGCTTGGCCAAAGCCGAGGTTTTGGAATAGTTATGCTTAATGTCAGTTGCATGCTCTTGTATCTTAGTTGAGATTGATCGACCGGTCTCACCAATGTAGGTTTCGCCACAAGAACAAGGAACCAGGTAAACCCCTTTATGGCATTTAGGATCAATGGGATCTTTAACAGATTTTAGGCATATGCTAATGGTGCTCATAGGTTTAAAGGTAGTTTTTATGTTGTTCTTCTTTAAAATATACGAAATTTTATCAGTGGTGCCTAATATGTAGGGGAGGTTGACCTTACCAACACACTCATCCATAGGTTGTTTGTTTTTAGGATTCTCAGCCTTCTCGAAAGCTTTGATTCTTTGGCATCTTCTATATCCATTCTTTTCAAAAACATCCATAAGATGGTTATTCTCTTGTTCAAAATGATCATGATCTGAAATGCGAACAACCCTGGTAGTAAGAGTGTTGAGAACCCCTAGTTTTTGAGCAGGATGATGGTGTGAGTTGGCATGAAGGTAATGCTCTATATGGGTTTTCTTATGATAGACCTAGTGATATATTGAGCCATATTGGTTTCTCTTGATTAGGATGTCAAGAAAGGGAAGGTTCCCATTCTCTTCCATTTCCATAGTAAATTGGATAGAATTAGATTGACAATTTAGGTGCTTGAGGAAAATGTCTAGTTTTTCTTTCTATGGGGCCAAATAATATAGGTGTCATCGACAAATCTTTTCCAAAGCTTAGGTTTTAATAGTGAAGATTCAATGGCCTTAGTTTCAAAATGCTCCATAAATATATTAGCAATGATGGGAGACAAAGGTGATCCCATGGCTACACCGCAAGTCTGCTCATATATATCATCTTTATAACTGAAGAAGGTTGATCTCAGGCAAACTTTTACTAATTTGGTTGTGTCAGGATCAATATGTTTTTGGATTACCTCCATGGCTTCACCTATGGGAATATTGGTGTAGAGTGATTTGACATCAAAAATCACCAAGATGTCATTCTGGTCATGTTTTATGTGCTTGATTTCATTAATTAAGTGATTGGAACTTTGATGAAGGAACTAGTATTGCCCACCAAGGGTTTAAGTTTTTTAGCAATTTTTTTAGTCGATGGTTTGTACACCAAGATGCAAGAGTACATGGTGATGTTCACATGATGTGACATTTGTTGCTTTGAAGAAGCAAAAAGAAGAGGTCGTCAAGTTATATTCTTGCATGAGTGTTTTTCAAGGTTAATGGTGTTTCTTGTGACAAGATGTCGTAGGATTTTGGAAGGTCCACACTTGAGCAAGAGGCTCATGATTAGCTTTCATTCTCAAATCATGACACAAGAAGAATGTTACTATTGGACAATGATGGAATCAATAAGCGAAAGTGGACAAAAATGCCAAAATAAATAAATAAATTTGCAGCCATTATAGACCATTTGATGTGTTGATGCTAAGAAGAAAAAAGATGGCGAATGCATTCTTCCAGATGTGGAATTTGGAACCATGGAGGTAAAAGAATGGTCATTTCTTTTCTTGTTATTACTGATATTGAAACTCATTGTTGTAGTTAACTCAAATAGGTTTAACTTGAAAAAGTGGTTTCCAAGGAGAAGTTTGCATCGAATGCATGTGTTGCAGAGGAGGAACATGATTCTCAGTGGGGAGGCCATCAATCAACTTTCCAAGAACTGAGGGATCGCTTTGGTACAACAGTGTTTTTAATCAGCAAGTAGCCAACAAGTGTTTGACTCGGTCAACAACAAAAGGATAACATTGGTTGAAGTGCTAAGCCATTTGCAAGGCAAGGCATGTCAGTGAACCCAAGTGGTTGTCATGGAGATTTTTCCAAGTAGAATCAATTGATAAAAGTTGGGAAGGAGAAGAGTATTCAACTCTCATTAGATAACCAGCTTTTGTGGGTCCAAAATCCAGTTAGTGGGAAGGAGTGATCGAAATATGGATTACGGGCAAATATTTGCTAAAAAATCAAAGTGCTCATAATCGCTCAAAACTTGAATGACCGTGTCTGTCAACGTAACTCGTTTAACTCAAAATGGAGCTCGTATGAGAAATATAGAGCCTTTTTTCCATTTTGTCAAACATACAAATTTTGGGTACAGGCTGATTCGGATGCTCACTAGGCATCCATACAACCCAGTCGGAAAAAGAATATTCCAAGGAATATTCCTTTGAATATTCTCGAAATATTCCCATAGGTGGCTCAATCATATTGTGACAAGTGTCCACATATTATTGGTCAAATGCATTTGAGGTGGACCAATGAGAGGCTGACATGTGGCAAGTCTGGAAGCTGCCACGTGCCCTCTCAAAGGTTGGGTAAAATTGTTTTGGTAAGCCAGGGAATCGAACTCGCGACCTCGCCCACATAAGCACAATACCTTACCTCTATACCATAACCATGTGTCTTAACAATCATGGGGCACACATTATAATTAAAGTGTTAAACTTTTGTGCTTGGGGAAAGAGAGGGCCAGCCCTGTGGGCTAGCCCTCTCCACATGTGACCATACCCCGTAACCAAGAGCCAGCAGCACCGCTAAGTGGAGTTTTATGTTAATTAACCATGCTTATCCTTAATTAACTATGGATTAACTTGGCTGTAGTTTTGGTGGGTCTGACAAATCTGACCCTACTCCAGATTTGGTGGGGTTAACTGGAGTTTCTCCAGATTTGGTGGAGTTTTCCTATGTAAAACTGAAGAGACCATAACTTCTTCAAATTTCGACCCATTTTGGCTTAGAAAGAGTCATTCCTGGATGATTTTGATGCTATGAACACAATGGAATAGGTTTTAGAGTTAGAAATTCACTTTTTCACGTGACTTTTCTATGTTTAAGTTTAAGGAAGCCTATGGCCACTAGGAGAGGAGGTCAAGCCTATATCAAATCAATTCCAATTGTAGAACTTGGATAGTAATTTTTGGGGTTTTTGGCTTTTATGAATCTAATGGAAAAGGCTGCAAAGCCATTGGAGCACTGTAGGTGCATGTAATCAAAGAATTTACCATTAATCCAAAGAGGGCCTAGCCATTGAAGCAGGTCCAAGGAGATGTAGCCCAGGAGGGACGAACTCCTTTATTAACTTTTTGGTATGAGTTGCTGTGTTTTACTTCTCTTCATTTTACTTGTTGTAGATGTGTTTTAAATATCTAATTAATCTCATAAATTACTCATTAAACACACTCAACACTTGACACATAATTTCTCATATTTTGGTTAATTTGAGACGATCCTAAACACATTTTTTTAATACTGATGAGGGAGCTTTCATAGCATTAACAAGTTTGCCCAACATTCAGATTAGCCTTGCTCTAACCAAACCACAAAAAGTACAATAGAATACAACTTCAATCTAAGATGAATGCAAGTATGTGTTGGACCTTTGTTGTTAGATTCATGTTGATTTGATGTTGGGGATCATGTCCTAGTGTGGAAAGTTGTTGCAACCTATAAGTGCCATGTGTTGAGGTTGACTTGGGCAATTGGATACCTCAACTAGGATTAGAACTTATAGTGAAGAGTTGGCTGCCATTGGACTACTGTAGGGCAGTGTGTTGGCTACCCAAAGTAGCCCTTGACAAACAGCCTTAAAGTGATGTAGAAAACTAAAGATTGGGTGAAGGTTGAAGACTTATATGTAGCTCTTTGATGGACAAAAGAGGCTACTAGATTGGCAGATTGGAGCTAATTTATTGGCCAACCTAGAGAGAAGATTGAATTACCCCGTGTTCATTGCAATAGAAGCAACTTGTAGTAGTGATAAGTGGCAACCCTCCTGGAGACTCTATGTGTTGTCCTTTGATGGACTAAGGGGAAGTTAGAGAATAGATCGGGAGCGAAGGACTGACAGGACAAGATATGACATAGAGTTTGCAACATGATTGTCATTATATCTTGTATTCCATAGATTGTTGTATTATTCATATTGGTTTCATATAACATAGATTGGATTGTACGTTATTGTACAATATTTTGTTAAAAATTGTGTATACTTGTGCATATGTGATTTATTGCTTTATATGTTCCACTGTGCAAAGTAGTTATTGTTGAGATTATTGGTTTGGTAGCATCAAATATTCAAGATCCTATCCTAGACCCAAGATCGTGGAAATTCAACATCAGCAATGTTGGATCTAACTTCTAGCACTTCTCCTTTGTATGACCATCAATGTTATAGTGGCTACAATGGTTGCTAAGATATTTTAACTAGTGTGGTATGGCTACTATCCTTCTGTCTCTTCCCCTCTTATCTTCTTCTTCCCCTCCATGGAATATTTCTGACACTCCTTCTACTTTGACCCACTTGAATTAATTTTCTTCTAGCCTATGTCCTATAGGTATTATGCATGTATGCTAGCCTCACCCACCATTCTAAGTTTGAACAACATCACTTGTCCACATATGACTGTGTAATTCCCCTATATACTTGGGGGGTATGTATGGGTTCTTTGTCAATATACCTAACATTATTGCCATCTTCCTAAATTTTATAGTGTACTCATGTGAACTTTTTCCATGTCTCTACTTGAAGTAATGCCACTTGATCCACTAGTCCTCTACATACTAGGAATGCAAACAAACTTTTATGTTCTTCCTCTATGAGTTGACACTAAAGTAAACCTTTAACTACTCCAACTAATGATTTAATTTAAATAATTCAATCTTACGTTGATATGTCTTTATTCCAACTTTTTCTTCCATTTTGAATAGGGATTGTGAATGGTTGACACCACTCAAATTAGATTGTTTCCTTTCGATTTCTTTCTTGGGATACCTCTCTGGTTCTTCTCAATCCCTGAGTCTCTAATATGAGCTATTTATTATAACCTTAGTATTCTACAACTAACTAGAGCTTATTAGTCATGACCTCCATGACGAGACTCACATTATAGTTTATATTTGCAAATTATGCTTCTAGTTGAACAAACCTCTCCTTTGTGGGAATATTGAGGGTTATTAATTCATTCATTGACCATGGATGGGATTTTATGACATTAATCTTAATAAATGTAGATCCCCTACCACACCCAACAATATATACAAAGAAACTAGCTCTAATACTAATATGATCCATAAATTGTCGTGGATATTTTACTGGAAATTTTCTCCCAAAAGATCTAAGAAACTTATACTTAAAATTTGAAATCTATACGATGAAGTTTAAATTTTCCTTCGATTTTTTATTTGTTAATTATTATATTATGCATTTGTATGCAACAAATAAAATATAGAAAATAGAGGATATAAAAATGAAACTTCGAAAACAAATTGAACGGAAGATATGATGTAAGAAACCCTTATGGGATAAAACCTAGTTTAAAAGTGAGGCTACTCTGCTCTCACTTTCTCTAGATGGAAATGGATTCAAATACAAAGGAGTGAGACCTGTGGCCTGTGGGATTCCACAATACACAAATCCTCTTTCTTTTCTCTTTCTCTATCTACTCTCAATTATTCTTCTCCTCTTTGAAACAAAATATAGTCCACTAGAATGGAACCCCTTTTCCTCCTAATAGTATGGATATAACACAACCTGATAGCATACTAATGGTTAATTTTGACTCCTTCGAATATCAATTAGAGCTACAATATCAACTCTTCTAGAGTATTCTTCTTCATCATCACATGATTAGCTCCATTTCCAGGTAAAATTGAGGCTGACATGACATCCTCTCCAATCTTGGTGGTAAAAAAGGAAGGTAAACTTTTGGGTGCATACAGATTTCATTTGGGATCTTTCTTGCACTGTTGGGAAGGTATTTGAGTGTAAAATAACACTAGGTGGTGTGATTTTTAAGAGGAAAAGTTTAACCTACCAGAAATAACACCATTTAATGCCCCAAACTAGTTCTGGATTGTTTTAGAGTGCAATTCACGAAGTTGGGACCGATTGATAAAAATGGCCATATGAGCTAATTCCTCCAAATTTTATACTATGAAAGGATCAAGATGAAATACAAGTAATGTAATGGTCCAATCTAAATCCATTTTGGGACTTGGTTGGGTGACTAAGGTGTATTATGGAAAATGGAAATGGTGTTGGGAGATTATAAAGTTAGATTGAAGAAGTTTCAAACAAGTTGGTGGCATCATATTTGGTGTAAAGCAGTAATGTGGGTCAACTAGTGGCTGGGGAGTGTTACAATGTGGTATTAGAGTAGTAATGTCTCTCAACACTATATTTGGGAGTTGTTAATCAAGTAATTAATGGATTATCACATCCATGATTATTTAAATCAACGTTTCGATCCATCCACTATGGCTCATCTATCCTGGTGATGAGCCACAGTGGATGGCTCGAAATATCGATTTAAATAATCATGAATGTGATAATCCCGGTAGAAAACACTACACAAAATACTCATGGCAGAAGCCTAGAACAATCATTAATGGATATTTTATTTTTAAGAGTCTAAACTCATTCAGAAAAATATTAAACGCTCAAAAATGTAAAAAGAATAGGTGAATTAAATAGAAAATTACTTCATGAAAAAAATAAAATAAAATTATTTCAAGTAAAAATCTATTATTATTAAATAAAATAGTTAGTTGTTGAAAGGCCTTCTAGAAACACATTGGGCATGTAGTTTTTGAGTGGACACTAATGTAAAATTCATATATTTTTTTCTTCTCAAATTTGATAGAATTATTAGGTAGATGGTTTTGAAAAGTCTAACTTTTTGAATAAAAAAATAATTATTTAAAATATAAAAATCATATAATTTTTTTTTGTCTACGTTGATAGAAATGTTGATATTTTTTCTTCTCAAAATTGAGAGAAATTTTGTAAAAAATTATTGTACCACAAAATTGATGATGGATGGAAATTTAGCTTTTAAGAACTTTAGCTTATTTTAAAAAACAAAGTCATCAAAATTTCAAAAAGTTAAAATAAATGAGATATACTTTTACCTAAAAAAAATAGTGTCCACTTTTAAAAGTAAAAGTATTTTATTATTAAATAAAATAATGAATAATGTAGAATTCATATTATTTAGCTTTTTTTTGTCTACTTTGATAGAAATGTTGATATTTTTCTTCTCAAAATTGAGAGATTTTGTAAAACATTATTGTACCACAAGATTGATGATGGATGGAAATTTAGCTTTTAAGAACTTTAGCTTATTTTAAAAAACAAAGTCATCAAAATTTCAAAAAGTTTAAATAAATTAGATATACTTTTACCTAAAAAAAAATAGTGTCCACTTTTAAAAGTAAAAGTACTTTATTATTAAATAAAATAATCAATAATGTAGAATTCATATTATTTAGCTTTTCAAGTTTAATAAAATTTGATTTTACATTATTATTTTATAAAAAATTTAAGGAAAATTCATATAGGTTTATTGTTTTAAAGAAATTTCATAAAAAAAATATGTTTTTACTTTTTCAAAATTAAATAAAATTTTGTTAATTGTTATTGTTTTAGAAAATTTGTAAAAAAAATTATTTTGTAGAAAACATTGTTTTATAAAGAATTTAAAGAAAAGATTGTTTTATGGAAATTTTAAAGAGATGGTTAATTTTGATTTTAAATTTTTTTAGATTATTTGAAAAAATACTAAATAGTAAAAATTTTAAAATAAATAGATAAATAAAATAATAATTGTAATTATAATTATAATTATATATTGACTTGTGTATATTTTTGTTTTGTTTTATTTATTTTTCCATTAATTATTTTTATTTAGTTTATTTTATTTCCATTAATTATTTATTAAATGATCTTGTCTAGATTAAGGTCTTGACTCGTTTTTATAACTTTTTTTTTAATTAATTTAAATATTATTTCTCAAAAACTAGTTGTTTAATATAGTGGTTACTTATTAATATTTGCTTTTAATAAAGTAATATCACAGTTTAAATATTATTTTTCAAAAACTAGCAGTTTAATATAGCATATGAATATTTTTAATAAATTAATAAACTAATATCATTATTTAAATATTATTTTTCGAAAACTAGTAATATTTGGTTTTAATAAATTAATTTAAATACTATTTTTCAAAAACTAGCCGTTACCTATTAATATTTTCAATAAATTAATGAAATAATATCATTATTTAAATAATTTTTTTCAAAAACTAGCCGTTTAATATACCTATTATTGAACCACACTTGTTGGTTCGCGTCAGCCAAAAATTTCTCCTATGTGATTTCTACCGAAAGACTTTGCTTAATTTATTATGGATCGGAGAAGCTCGAATACAAAAATTTAGTTTTAATTCACTTTTCAAGTAAAAAGCTATTATTATTAAATTAAACCATTAGTTGTTAGAAAGGGTTTTCCAAATACATTGGATAGGTGGTTTTCGAATAGACACTCTACCAACTTTGTGAAAGACAAATAATCGATTAGATTAAATTGTATAAGTCATGTAATTTTTTCATTTCAAATTTGTTAGGACTTTTGAATGGCTCAATATTTATAATTGATTAAAATATAAAATTTATATAATTTTTCTTTTTATCTTTGAAAGTGATATTGATATTTTTCTTCTCAAACTTGAAAGAAATTTTATAAAAAATTATTGTAACACACAATTGATGATGGATAGAAATTTAGCTTTTAAGAATTTTAAGTTATTTTAAAAAACAAAGTCATCAAAATTTCAAAAAGTTTAAATAAATTAGATATACTTTTACCTAAAAAAATAGAGTGCCAACTTTTAAAAGTAAAAGTATTTTATTAGTACATAAAATAATCTCTTATTGTTTAGTTTTTCAAGTTTAACAAAATTTGATTGCAAGTAGAAGTCATGTAAGTTTCATTTGAATAGACACTCCACTAGCTTTGTGAAAGACAAATAATCGATTAAATTAAATTGTAGAAGCCATGCAATTTTTTCATTTCAAATTTGTTAGGACTTTTGAATGGCTCAATATTTATAATTGATTAAAATATAAAATGTATATACTTTTTTTCTTATCTTTGAAAGTGATATTGATATTTTTCTTTTCAAATTTGAAAGAAATTTTGTAAAAAATTATTGGATAGAAATTTAGCTTTTAAGAATTTTAGCTTATTTTAAAAAACAAAGTCATCAAAATTTCAAAAAGTTTAAATAAATTAGATATAAGTCATCAAAATTTCAAAAAGTTTAAATAAATTAGATATACTTTTAGCCAAAAAAATAGAGTGTCGACTTTTAAAAGTAAAAGTATTTTAGTATTAAATAAAATAATCAATAATGTAGCATTCATATTATTTAGCTTTTCAAGTTTAATAAAATGTGATTGTAAATTATTATTTTATAAAAAATTTAAGGAAATTTTATATAGGCTTATTGTTTTAGAGAAATTTCATAGAAAATATATTTTTTATTTTTCAAAATTAAATAAAATTTTGTTAAAATTTATTGTTTTAGAAAATTTGTAAAAAAAATATTATTGGTAGAAAACAATGTTTTATAAATAATTTGAAGAGATGATTGTTTTATGGAAATTTTAAAGAAATAGTTAATTTTGATTTTAATTTTTTTAGACTATTTGAAAAAATACTAAATAATTAAAATTTTAAAATAAATAGATAAATTAAATAAAATAATAATAATAATTTAGTTTTAATTCATTTTCAAGTAAAGGGCTATTATTATTAAATTAAACAATTACATGTTGAAAGGGGTTTATGAAATATATTGGATAGGTGGTTTTTGAATAGACACTCTCCACCAACTTTGTTATAGACAAATAATTGATTATATTAAATTGTAGAAGTCATAATTTTTTCATTTCATATTTGTTAAGACTTTTGAATGGCTCAATATTTATAATTAATAAAATATAAAGTTTATATAATTTTTTCATTCTGGACAATAAAATGAAATACGAGAAGTCCTTTTCCTGGAAATATGGATGAATTGGGGGTTAACTCCTAGGAAGGCACTTTACGAAGCTTCTCGAAATTTGATCGACTCATTTATTCCCTTCTGGCATGGAGAGGAACAAAACATCGATGGAATGAACAATAAAAAAGGGTCTAATATGCTTCCCTTCCCCCTTTCGCACGTATTGACTGATACGGGGGAAACGAAAGAAAAAATAGCATTTCAACTTATTTTCATTGACCAATTAGAGTTACCCCGCAAAACCTATAACTCCCTCAGAAGAGCCAATATACATACATTATTGGACCTCTTAAATTACAGTCGAGAAGATCTAATGAGAATTGAACACTTCGGGAAGGAATCTGTCAAACAGGTATTAGAAGTTCTACAAAAAAATTTTGCAATTGATCCACCCAGGAATTAGTTTCAGGTTCATAAAATGGTTGGTTTCATTTCATCTCTTCATTTCCTTTCCCCAAGTTCTTTTGGAGAGTCATGAGAATCTTTGACATATCTCTCTTTCGTGGAATATTCGAAAGAAATATCTGACAAGATGGGTATATCTAGGGAGATATAATTTGTCTTAAAGCAACTACTCCCTAGATATATGAATAAAAAAATTGAAATATTTTTATATTCGACAATTGGATCAAGTTGGAAAATACCTAAAGTTAAAGATTCATCAATAGGCAATGCTACCCCAATACCTAACCAAAGGGCCACTATAGTATCGATCAAGGATACTGTTGTAGTTACTGGACGACGAAATGGATTCTGAAATTGATTCACATTCTCTAGAAAAGGCACCGTCAATGATCCCGCGGGTACTGAGCCCATTAAAAGGACACCTAATAATTTGTTAGGTACTGTACGAAGTATTTGGAATACAGGGAAAAAATACCATTCAGGCAATATCTCCAAAGGAGTTGCAAATGGATTTACTGGTTCACCAATCATTGATGGTTCTAGAACCGCTAAACCTATTGTACATGCAATAGTACCTAAAATTACTAGTAGAAAAATATATGAAAGATCATTGGGCCAAGCGGGCTCTCCATAATAATTATGTCCCATACCTTTAGCTAATTTAGCCTTTAATACAGGATCATTTAGGTCAAGTTTCTTTGTTATTGGGATAAGTAAATCTGTATGGATATATCCCCCGAAAGAACCGGACATGCCAATTTTTATCATCTGGCTCGAACAATAACTAGAGGAAGTATATATCACTTATTTTTCCCATGATGGAAGAAGAATTGGAAAAGTAGGAACTAATAATGTCTATGATCATCCATCATTGGTCATTTTATTATTCTAGTTAAATGCTCATGACCCTCATTCAAACTGGAAAAAAAGCATCCATTAATCCTAAACTACAGAGACGAGACTTCAGAAGTTCAAGGAATTAAAAAAATAACAAGATACGGGACGATTCAATCAACTTCCAAAAAAAGAAGCAGCTATGCTCAAGAGACAATTAGACCAATTGCAGAAATATCTAGGTGAGGTTAGATATATGACAAGCTTACCCGATATTGCTATAATTACCTATCAACGAGAAGAATCCATTTATCTTTACTTCCAAAATCTAGAGCATTTATAAGTTTATATAAAGTTAGTTGGAAGTTTGGGTGGTTCTGGGTGATTGAATATTGCTTATAAAAAAATATTGTACCACATAATTAATGATGGATGGAAATTTAACTTTTAAGAGTTTTTTCTTATTTTAAAAAACAAAGTCTTCAAAATTTCAAAAAGTTTAAATAAATTAGATATAATTTTACCTAAAAAATAGGGTGTCCACTTTTAAAAGTAAAAGTATTCTATTATTAAATAAAATAATCAATAATGTAGAATTCATATTAATTAGCTTCTTCAAGTTTAATAAAATTTGATTGTAAATTATTATAATTTATATAGGTTTATTGTTTTAGAGAAGTTTCATAGAAAATATATTTTTGCCTTTACAAAATTAAATAAAATTTTGTTAATCAAGTAATTAATGGATATTTTATTTTCAAGAGCCTACTAAATGGTCAAAAATGTAAAAAGAATAGGTGAATAAAATAGAAATTTACTACATGAAAAAAGTAAAATAAAATTATTTCAAGAAAAACTATTATTATTAAATAAAATAATTAGTTGTTGAAAGGCCTTCTAGAAACAAATTGGGCATGTAGTTTTTGAGTGACACTCCACCCATTATCAAGGACAAATAATTAATTAAATGTAGCATTCATATATTTTTTTCCTCAAACTTGATAGGAATATTAGGTAGATGGTTTTGAAAAGTCTAACTTTTGAATAAAAAAGTAATTATTTAAAATATAACATTCATATAATTGTTTTTAGTCTACTTTGATAGGAATGTTATATTTTTCTTCTCAAATTTGAGAGAAAAATTGCCAAAAGTTATTGTACCACATAACTGATGATGGATGGAAATTTAGATTTTAAGAATTTTAGATTATTTTAAAAAACAAAGTCTTCAAAATTTCAAAAAGTTTAAATAAATTAGAGATACATTTACCTACAAAATAGAGTATCCACTTTTAAAAGTAAAAGTATTTTATTATTAAATAAAATAATCAATAATGTAAAATTCAAATTAATTAGCTTTTCAAGTTTAATAAAATTTCATTGCAAATTATTATAATTTATATAGGTTTATTGTTTTAGAGAAATTTCATAGGACAAATAATTAATTAAATGTAGCATTCATATATTTTTTTTTCTCAAACTTGATAGGAATATTAGGTAGATGGTTTTGAAAAGTCTAACTTTTGAATAAAAAAGTAATTATTTAAAATATAAAATTCATATAATTGTTTTTAGTCTACTTTGATAGGAATGTTATATTTTTCTTCTCAAATTTGAGAGAAAAATTGCCAAAAGTTATTGTACCACATAACTGATGATGGATGGAAATTTAGCTTTTAAGAATTTTAGATTATTTTAAAAAACAAAGTCTTCAAAATTTCAAAAAGTTTAAATAAATTAGAGATACTTTTACCTACAAAATAGAGTGTCCACTTTTAAAAGTAAAAGTATTCTATTATTAAATAAAATAATCAATAATGTAAAATTGAAATTAATTAGCTTTTCAAGTTTAATAAAATTTTATTGCAAATTATTATAATTTATATAGGTTTATTGTTTTAGAGAAATTTCATAGGACAAATAATTAATTAAATGTAGCATTCATATATATTTTTTTCTCAAACTTGATAGGAATATTAGGAAGATGGTTTTGAAAAGTCTAACTTTTGAATAAAAAAATAATTATTTAAAATATAAAATTCATATAATTGTTTTTAGTCTACTTTGATAGGAATGTTATATTTTTCTTCTCAAATTTGAGAGAAAATTTGCCAAAAGTTATTGTACCACATAACTGATGATGGATGGAAATTTAGCTTTTAAGAATTTTAGTTTATTTTAAAAAACAAAGTCTTCAAAATTTCAGAAAGTTTAAATAAATTAGAGATACTTTTACCTACAAAATAGAGTGTCCACTTTTAAAAGTAAAAGTATTTTATTATTAAATAAAATAATCAATAATGTAAAATTAAAATTACTTAGCTTTTCAAGTTTAATAAAATTTCATTGCAAATTATTATAATTTATATAGGTTTATTGTTTTAGAGAAATTTCATAGAAAATATAATTTAATCAAGTAATTAATGGTGTAATACCCCCACAATATTGTAAATATTTTATTTACCATAGTTAAAAAGAAAAACACACTGAAGGATGATGGTTATTATCTGTTGTATAAATTAACATTTTGTTATTAGTGAATAAAAATGAAAAATGATTTCCTAGTAACAGGGATATCATGTAACTTCTGAGGAGGGAAGTTAATGTTAAAAAAAAAACAGTTGCAAACCCTAACTGCCCCCCCAATCGTGGATGGCTTCCAGGAAAAGGAAGGGAAGGCGGGGGGGAAACTATGCTGTAGAGGACAAACAGTAAGGAAGGGGAAAGAGCTTACCATGTCTGGTGATGATCAGATGGTAAGGGCGCAGAGTGCAAGCAACTTGTAAAGACTGATTGTCTTTGAGTAAGCCAGGGGGGAGATTTGGTCTCGAAGGACAATCTCATGGTCAGGTGGATGGCTAGCTGCAGAAAGCAGAGGTGACTTTTTCTTGGAGTTACTTATTGGAAGAAAACACAGGTATGAAGCATTAACCGAGACTGCATCAATACCTGAATTGAAATAGAAGAATTTATTTCTGTGAGCCTCAATTTTCTTAGGATTATATTCAAATTGGAGACGTAGTGAACCCGATGACTCTATATAATTAGGATCTTTAGACTCTGGAAGGGTAATAGTAGGGGCAAGTCACTAAGAAGAGGGTTTATCTCAGTATAGAGTTTAAATATAACTTTCTCTGTTTTCTATACTTATTTTGGATTGGAAAACGAGACTCGCATTAGCCGAAATTTGTGTTATCAACAATCGTTAGGAAGCAGGCAGAATGATTATGTGACAAAAGGAGAGTATACAGCTATTTAAAACAGTACCATGCAATGGGGAACAAATGAAATAAGACTGTCTGAATTAATAAACTATAATAAAACAATGTTGTAGGAAAATTGTGCACATTACAGACAGACCTGTGAAAATAGAAACTACTCTTGCTTTAAAATTCATTCAATTGCTAATACTGGATGGCACTTGCCACATTCCACGACTAAAAAATTAATAGAAATAAAGCAAACAGAGTTTACTACAAAGCATTCCTTTCTTAATGTTAACAAAAATAGGGATAGAGCCACTACTGTGCACTATAGCCGTCGACAGAACTGAAGTGCAGTAGGTAGGTTGTCCCATGAGCAGGGTTTGAGCCTCGAATAGGCAAGACTATAACCCTCAGTTGGGTCCAGACCGAAAACCCTCCCATATTGCAACCCTCCATTGTTAAAAAAAACAAATAAAGAAATAAATAGAGCATCAGGGCTGTCAGGAGAAGATTTAAGGTTGCATTCCAAGGGCAAGGTCACGGACCTTCCCCATCAGAATGCGCACGACAGTGGAAACAGGTCCAAACCCAAGTGCCGAACACATAGTGTACCCAAACAAAACATTGTGCATTTATATAAATGGTAAATAAATTACATTACAGAGTCAAGCGCTGGCCGTGACCAAGGCTCCATGGAAGAGAAACTACATATAAATATCCATCACAGGCAAGTCCGCGGAGCGAACAGTCTAAAGACATAAATTAAATAAAACCATTGTTTCTAATTTTACCACCAAACCCTCACAGTAGCACATTTCAACAGTAAAGAGAGAATGATGCCGCAACATAAATAAGCACAGTAGTGTTATAAGGTAAACCCACCACAATGGTCAAGAAATGTAATAAGATCTCGGGTTGGACACCCAAACTCCATTACCATAAATAAATAAAGCTATACATGTAAATCAAAAGAAACTCGGAGTTAATGTCCCCCACTCAAATCTCAACAGAGTACAAAGCCTGGAAGGAATACCCTTCAATGGGTACTGGAGGACCTTTGAATCTATAATTAAAACTCTTCAGTCGAGGGCCTCAACCAAAAGGCATTCATATCTGGAACCCTTGACCACGCTCCAAGAGGGTTTCCTTAGGTAAGGGATAGGTGCCCAACCTGTATGAAAATCAAGCCAAGAAATGCATAGTTAGGTATCAGTGGTATGAATGCAAACCACGACAGAATAGTAGGAGAAAACAACTGCAAATGGACGTAGGTCTTACCTGAAGTGAGTTGAGCCACCAAATGTAAGAACAATTCATTCCAGCGCTGCAAGAAGCTCTAGGATACCAAACCAAACCTGCGGGTAGCGTGAAGCCATGAGAGAGTCAAGAGTTCACGTAGTGGAAAGGAGTCGCACTCACTTTAAGAAATCATAATGAAATCTCGGCAGTGATTGCTTACCTGTAGAAATTGTAGACCCAAATACGCCAGCAAATGAGCCAAGAACTGATAGGTCAGCTCTTAGAGTTGCAATGCATGGACCAAACCAGAGCAGGCTCCTCAAGGAGCTACCCATCCAAATGAGCACCGTCACCCTAGAACCCGGTAGTATAGGTTGGAAACCGTGAAACTGTTGCCACCGTTGATGGCGAGGGACAATCCTCATCGTAGATTGAAGTGGGATTACCAAGCGAGCGATGGGACCTGGTCAGTCTACCCGGTCTCGTACAGAACGGGCGGACGGTGTTAATGACACCTGTAACCAAGCCATGTGATGATGGAAAACAAAAGGAAAGTTACCATATGTTTCAAATGCCGCGTGGACAAAACATGCATGTCACCCAAGCTGCGAATTAAATGAACTTCATAGCTAGTACGTTGGAAACATAAAAATCCAATGCCGCATGCAAATGTGTGCAATTGGTGAATTATTAAGGTTTCCAATCATTGTATATATTGATGTAAATGTATCGTGTAAATTCTAGTAATGTCAATACCATAGAATATTGAGGAAAATAAAAACAAAAAACAAAAAAAAATAAAATAAAATTATTCGGGTCTGGAGTCATTACAATTGGTATCAGAGCCAAGTTTCAAAAACTGTGGCCTCTAGAGAAAAAAAAAAGAAGCAAAGACAGATAAAAGTGAAATCATTTTATTCCTAGTTAAATTTTGTGAGTTTTGTTTTTTCTAGAAAAAAAACAATTAAAGCATTAATCCTCCTTCTGTCACTTTTCCTTAGGTTAAGTACAGGGAAAATAGAAGACTACCAAATGAGAAGAGCAGACAGTGTCTCATGTAGGTTTACGGCAGGTCAGGGACCTGTAACAGGTCCTAAAAATAACCTAGAAGTATGGGTACAGCTTGGAGAAGAGGCTCGCAATACTAGATACTGTGCAGGAGTTGAAAAATGAAATGGCTGGACTGCGGGAAGATAATGCAAGGTTAACTCTGGAGCAGGAAAGGATTATAAAGAGCCTATCTAACAAGCAAAACCAGCAACCACTGAATCCCAGCACTGAGCAGCAAAGGGAGTCTGAGGAGCGAAATCACCATACAGGACCCGAGGAGACAGAAGGAAGGGAGGAGGAACGAGAGGAACGATCTGATAATGCTTCCGAGCAGCACACCTCAAAAAGGCAATGGATAGAGTTGCAAGGGAATTCTGCAAGATCAAACCGCCACACTTTGATGGGGAATTGGAGGAAGCAGCTGAGGCATGGTTGATTAATATGAATAAATATTTCCAGCTATATGAGTATGATCACAACCTCAAGGCACAGTTGGCCATTTCCAATTGCAGGGAAAAGCCACCCTGTGGTGGGAAGAAGTTAAAATTGTAAGAGGAGTAAGCGAACAGAACATAACTTGGGAAAAATTTCAGAGGTACTTTAAGGAAAGATACTTGACCGAGCATTTATATGATGAGAAGGCTAGGGAATTCCATGACTTGTGGTTGGGAAAGAAAACCATGGATGAATTTATTACTCGTTTTACTTCATTACTGTGTTACGTGCCTTTTATTCGAGAGGAAAAGGCTAAATTACAGAGATCCATCAGTAGTTTGCTTTTGAGCATGAGGGAAAAAATCGAGTTTGACAATCCAAAGACCATGGATGAAGTAATACGTAAAGCCAGGATTTGTTACCAGCAAAGCAAACAAAAGGGAGAAATCCCAGGTAAAAAATGGAATTATAAGAGAAGTAGCAAAATGACTATAAACAATAAAGGGAATCATGGTAGTGGTAACAAGAGTTTCGCAAAGGGACAAAATGGCAGAAATTTACGGAAGAATTCACTCAAATCAAAGCCTACTAATGAGTCCAGAATCACTGAACAGCTGAGAAATATGGACAGTGAAGGGACAGCAAGACCTTCGGTGCAATGTTGGAGCTGCGGTGGGCCTCATTACGTTAAAAACTGCCCTCAACGAAAGGGAACTGAATGGGTTTCCCAGATCCGTGAAGCATCTACAATTGGCGACGTAGGATGGAGTTTACCAAGGATTAATGCTACTTTGGAAGATCGTCAGGCGGAGTACCAGCCGACCATGGTGGAATTTGAAGGTAATATCTTAGACCTTGTTGTAACAGTTTTAATTGATCTTGGAGCTACATTAAGTTATATTAATCCTAATATTGTGGAGCAATTTTGATTGCAACCCGTTAAATTTAAGGACCCTTGGCTAGTACAGCTGGCTACAAGGGCAAAGAGATGAGTGCTTGCTAAAGTTAATGGTTGCCCTTTAAGGATAGCCAGACAGCCAGTGATGGGAGATTTAAATGTGCTTCCTCTTGGATTGTATGATGTACTAATTGATATGGATTGGTTAGAAAAACACTGGTCCATAGTTAACTGTAAAAAGAATCCATTTGCTTTAGGGATGAGCTTGGGGCAAGGCAGGAGTTGCAAGGAATTAGGCGACCCATACAGATTCGGCCAATAACCACCTCTCAGTTAGCGAAATTCATTAGGAAGGGATGTCATTAGGAAGGGATGTCATATTTATGCCATCCAAGTGGTTTATGCTGACTCGAAAAATAAAACAGCCCTATTGGAAAACATTTTGGTGATTCAAGAATTTGTTAATGTGTTTCCAGAAGATATTCCCGGGTTGCCACCTAAAAGGGACATAGACTTCACTATCGAATTAATGCCAGGGGCATCCCCAATATCTCAGGCACCCTACAGAATGAGCACACCAGAATTGATGGAGCTAAAGATGCAGTTACAGGAGCTGTTGGACAAAAACTACATTCGCCCCAGTGTGTCTCCCTGGGGAGCCCCGATATTGTTCGTTAAGAAAAAAGACGGGACCCTTCGCATGTGTATGGACTATCGTCAATTGAACAAATTGACAATCAAGAATAAGTATCCTCTACCCCGTATTGATGAACTTTTCGATCAGGTAAAAGGGGCAACGGTATTCTCTAAGATTGATTTGCGATTAGGCTATCACCAAATCAGGATCAAAGAAGAAGACATAGCTAAAACTGCTTTTAGAACGCGATATGGTCATTATGAGTTCGTGGTGTTACCCTTTGGGTTAACTAACGCCCCCGCAACCTTTATGTGTTTAATGAACAACATATTCCATTAATATCTAGATAAATTTGTGCTGATTTTCATTGATGATATATTGATCTATTCCCGAACTATGGAAGAACATAAGGAGCATCTCAAATTGGTACTGCAAACCCTCCAAGAACACTAGTGATATTTCAACAAGTGTGAGTTCTTTAAGGAACAAATACAATATTTGGGACATACAATCACTAAAGAAGGGATCGCGGTGGATCCTGAAAAGATAAGGATAATAATGGCGTGGCCAGTACCTAAGGATGTCACGGACATCAGATCATTCATGGGATTAGCTGGTTACTACAGACAATTTGTAGAAGGATTCTCGAGAGTATCTTATCCTATCACAACTTTACAGAAGAAGGGTAGAACTTTTAAATGGACCCCGGAATGCCAAAAAGGTTTTGAGCAACTTAAGCAGCTACTCACCATCGCACCTGTTCTAAGCATAGTTGATCCTAGTAAGGAATATGTGGTGTGAACGGATGCAAGCAAAGAAGGGGTAGGAGGTGTGTTTATGCAAGAAGGGAAGGTAATTGCTTACGAGTCAAGGAAATTAAAAGAACATGAATAGAAATATTCCGCTTACGATCTGGAGTTGGCAGTTGTCATCCACGCCTTAAAAATATGGCAACATTATCTTATGGGAAGAAAATTTTTATTGTTGACAGATCACCATAGTCTGACCAACTATTTTAGCCAGCCCACCTTAAACGCTAGGCAAGCACGATGGGTGGATTTCCTAAGTGGTTTTGATTTCGAGCTCAAGCATTTGAAAGGGAAAGAGAACTGGGTGGCGGATGCTCTAAGTCAAAAAATACAATGTCTATACGATATCTCTTGTAGTGAGGGAAAAAGCACCTTCGAAGGTATGATTAAAAAGGTAGCAGAAGAAGACATCACATATCAACAATTAAAACAACAAGTACAATAGTCAACTAGCAAGGAAAACCAGCAAGGTTATACTGTGGATGTTGCTGGAATGTTGTATTACAAGAAAAGGTTGTATGTGCCTAACCAAAACAGCATTAAGAATCTGATTTTGGATGAATTTCATAGAAGTCATTATGCTGGGCACCCGGGGTATCAGAAAATGATCACTGCACTTCGAAAAGAATATTACTGGCCAGGTATGAAGAAGGATGTGGCTGAGTATTTGGCACGGTGTTTGGAGTGCCAACAAATTAAGGCAGAACATCAACACCCGATAGGGTTATTGCAACCATTACCCATTCCAGAATGGAAGTGGGAAACCATTTCTATGGACTTCATAATAGGGTTGCCTAAGACAAGGAAAAATAATGACTCCATCATGGTGGTGGTAGACAAATTGAGTAAAGCAGCACATTTTATACATGTGCAATCCACTTACAGAGCTGTACAGATTGCCCATATTTTTATGCAGAACGTATTTAGATTGCATGGGCTACCAAGGACAATAATTTCAGACCGTGATGTGAAATTCACATCGGTCTTTTGGAAAACATTATTTTCAAAGTTGGGGACACAGCTGAATTTCAGTACAGCGTATCACCCCTAGACTGACGGACAAACAAAATGGGTAAACCAGGTGGTGGAAGACATGTTAAGGGCATATGTAATGCAACAACCAACTAAGTGGGAGGAGTATCTGCACTTGGTTGAGTTTGCATACAATAACGGCTATCATACTTCATTGCAAATGAGCCCTTTTGAAGTTTTGTACGGGCAGAAGTGTCGCACACCCTCAAGCTGGGGTGGACCAGAAGACAAATTGATGTTAGGGCCGGAAATGCTTAAGGAAATGGAGGAAATGGTTAAGAAAGTATGGTTTAATTTAAAAGCCGCTCAGGATAGGCAAAAGAACTTTTCTGACCAGAAGAGGAGGTTTAAAGAGTACCAAGTCGGTGATCATGTGTATGTGAGAATTCAAGCAAAAAGGAGCACATTGCAATGGAGCGGGTGCACCAAGTTGGCACCTCGATATTGTGGACCATTCCAGGTCTTAGCAAGAATTGGGTCGGTGGCTTACCAGCTCGCCCTTCCAAGTCACATACGAGTCCACAATGTCTTCCATGTTTCCATATTAAAAAAATATGTTTATGATCCTAAACATGTAATCAGATGGCAGGATATACAGGTGAGAATTATCTCCGATAGATCAGTCTAAAAGTTTTCTTTTTGAAGAAACTAATTTAGAATGTTGCATGTTGCAGGTCGAATCGGAAGGAGAAATCTTGGTCGAACCGCTGAACATTCTCGACTGGAGAGAAGTACTGCTGCAGAAGCGAGCTATTACCCAAGTTAAAGTGCAGTGGCAGCACTTTGGGCCTGATGAGGCCACTTGGGAGGATGAAGAATTCATGAAACAGGCTTACCCAAGGTTGTTCATAACTAAAGGACATCGGGATGATGTCTAATTTCAGGAGGGGGAGATGTAATACCCCCAGAATATTGTAAATATTTTATTTACCATAGTTAAAAAGAAAAACAAACTGAAGGATGATGGTTATTATCTGTTGTATAAATTAACATTTTGTTATTAGTGAATAAAAATGAGAAATGATTTCCTAGTAACAGGGATATCATGTAACTTTTGAGGAGGGAAGTTAATGTTAAAAAAAATAGTTGCAAACCCTAACTGCCCCCCAATCGTGGATGGCTTCCAGGAAAAGGAAGGGAAGGGGGGGGGAACTGTGCTGTAGAGGACAGACAGTAAGGAAGGGGAAAGAGCTTACCATGTTTGGTGATGATCAGATGGTAAGGGCATAGAGCGCAAGCAACTTGTAAAGACTGATTGTCTTTGAGTAAGCCAGGGGGGAGATTTGGTCTCGAAGGACAATCTCATGGTCGGGTGGATGGCTAGCTGTAGAAAGCAAAGGTGACTTTTTTCTTGGAGTTACTTATTGGAAGAAAACACAAGTATGAAGCATTAACCGAGACTGCATCAATACCTGAATTGAAATAGAAGAATTTATTTCTGTGAGACTCAGTTTTCTTAGGATTATATTCAAATTGGAGACACAGTGAACCCGATGACTCTATATAATTAGGATCTTTTGACTATGGAAGGGTAATAGTAGGGGCAAGTAGCTAAGAAGAGGGTTTATCTCAGTATAGAGTTTAAATATAACTTTCTCTGTTTTCTATACTTATTTTGGATTGGAAAACGAGACTCGCATTAGCCAACATTTGTGTTATCAACAATTGTTAGGAAGCAGGCAGAATGATTCTGTGACAAAAGGAGAGTATACAGCTATTTAAAACAGTACCATGCAATGGGGAACAAACGAAATAAGACTGTCTGAATTAATAAACTATAATAAAACAATGTTGTAGGAAAATTGTGCACATTACAGACAGACCTGTGAAAATAGAAACTACTCTTGCTTTAAAATTCATTCAATTGCTAATACTGGATGGCACTTGCCACATTCCACGACTAAACAATTAATAGAAATAAAGCAAATAGAGTTTACTGCCAAGCATGCCTTTCTTAATGTTAACAAAAATAGGGATAGAGCCACTACCGTGCATTGTAGCCGTCGATAGAACTGAAGTGCAGTAGGTAGGTTGTCCCATGAGCAGGGTTTGAGCCTCGAATAGGCAAGATTGTAACCCTCGGTTGGGTCCAAACCGAAAACCCTCCCGTATTGCAACCCTCCATTGTTAAAAAAAATAAATAAAGAAATAAATAGAGCATCAGGGCTGTTGGGAGAAGATTTAAGGTTGCATTCCGAGGGCAAGGTCACGGACCTTCCCCATCAGAATATGCGCAATAGTGGAAATAGGTCCAAACCCAAGTGTTGAACACGTAGTGTACCCAAACAAAAGACTGTGCATTTATATAAATGGTAAATAAATTACATTACAGAGTCAAGCACTGGTCGTGACCAAGGCTCCATGGAAGAGAAACTACATATAAATATCCATCACAAGCAATTCAAACCATTGTTTCTAATTTTACCACCAAACCCTCACAGTAGCACATTTCAACAGTAAAGAGAATGATGCCACAACATAAATAAGCACAGCAGTGCTATAAGATAAACCCACCACAATGGTTGAGCAATGTAATAAGATCTCGGGTTGGACGCCCAAACTCCATTACCATAAATAAATAAAGTTATACATGTAAATCAAAAGAAACTCGGAGCTCATGCCCCCCACTCAAATCTCAACAGAGTACAAAGCCTGGAAGGACTACCCTTCGATGGGTACTGGAGGACCTTCGAATCTATAATTAAAAACTCTTCAGTCGAGGGCCTCGGCCGGAAGGCATTCATACCTGGAACCCTTGACCACACTCCAGGAGGGTTTCCTTAGGTAAGGGATAGGCGCCCAACCTGTATGAAAATCAAGCCAAGAAATGCATAGTTAGGTATCAGTGGTATGAATGCAAACCGCGGCAGAATAGTAGGAGAAAACAACTGCAAATGGACGTAGGTCTTACCTGAAGTGAGTTGAGCCACCAAATGTAAGAACAATTCATTCTGGTGCTACAAGAAGCTCTAGGATACCAAACCAAACCTGCGGGTAGCGTGAAGCCATGAACGAGTCAAAAGTTCACGCAATGGAAAGGAGTCGCGCTCAGTTTAAGAAATCAGAACAAAATCTCGGCAACAATTGCTTACTTGTAGAAATTGTAGACCCAAATATGCCAGCAAATGAGCCAAGAACTAATAGGTCGTGTCACGCCCCCAAGCCAGCGGTAGTCTTTCAACTGCTCTTGGCGAGATGCGGCACCACTGAACACTTTCTTTTCACCAATACTTATGTTCATGGACTACACCTAATCATATGTCCTACTTAGTTTATGTTTCTCAACCAAGTAATTATTATGTTTCCTTTATACCAATGAACACCCATACACATTCATTATCATCAGCAATTATACATGAAGAACACAATTCCATAGTATAAAGGGAGGGGCAACTCCCTAAACAATGAGTCTGCGCGAATACAATATATTATATAATGTTTACAAAGCTTTACAAGTATACTTGGAAACACCAAGTTTCATACTTAGCCAATTTTACATCAAGGCCACACCTTCGTGTGCCAACCAAGTTCCTTGCTCAAGTTGGGCGGGCATGCCCTCACACCGGACCGCCAACTGCACTCCTCAATCGAAATTCGTTCACCTTGTATCTTCGTGCACGGTGGGTGACTCACCCGAGTCACTCGTTCACCAAACAACCGGCGCTTTCACCCACGAGTTACCTGTGTTCACGAACCGAACGTTGGGAGCTCTCGTCCAAGTTACACCCATGTCGTTTGCCTTTGCCCGGCAGGCGCCCTCACCTGAGGCTTACCCGTGTAGAGCTGTAACATGGGTCTCTTTCACCTCTAGTTATGCCACATTAATAAGTCAATCCGGGAACACTTTGTTATTGCAAAGAGTATCTCAATCCGAGGCTATTCGTCAGAGTAATGCTTAGTAGTACAGTGTTCAGAAAATACAAGGGTAAATGGATGCTAGACTAGATTACTTTAAAGGCATAAAATCACACAAGGCAGCTTATCAGTCAAGGGTGCGGAAGCGATAACCCATCCCTCTAGAAACTGATGGAAAGAAAATTAGAGCATGGACCATAGGTCTGGGAGCTAGGCAGCGACAGCTGAGGCTCTCTACAGCCTTAGACCTTCTCTCACACCAAAGCAGCAATTGCAAGTAAATAGAACGGCAGAAAGTAAAATGGAACAGCAAACAGGAAATGGAACAACAAGTCTGAAATAGAACAACAGTAAATGGAACAGCAATCAAATAAACTAAATCTCGCGAGTCAGAACTAAACTTGCTCTATTGAACCAAACTTACATTCTGCAAGCATCAACCATATATATACACCACGCTAATATAGCAATCTGATGGTTAAAGAAGATATGACTATGTTTCCAAACAGAACAACATTACTTCCGGATTCCAATGATTGGGATTTCACACGAATCCAATAACAGTAATATTCAGTACAAATGCTCTGTAACAGAAATAGCTGGCTTAGACTGATAACATGCAATCAACTCTGAAAGGATTCACTCATATGATACAGAGTCACTATATAAATCTCTTGAAGAAACCGTTAATGGATTAGTCAGAATAGAGCATGGAATAGCATATAAAAAGTATGTCAGATTGCTGAGCAATAGAGATAAGCAAATCACGCAGAAATCAAATTATAATGATACAAAAGCAAGTGTCCTTCGGAGCCGGGCCCTTAGCTTCCAACGGTACACCGCCTTAGATTACTCCAGACGCAGAGATGAAATAAACACCAAGTCTTTTATATTAACGCATCAACAAACGTACAGCAAACCAAGTCTCAGTGAGATTCGATGATCAAAGTTTAGTCTGAAACTTAAGATTACATAAAAAAAAGGTCCCTTTGCTTAACGGTGTTGTTCCTTTTTATAAAAGTAACGACGGAGGTATCTAGGTAACAAAAATAAGCAAAACAGCGATCCCTCAGGATCAAAGATCCTGAGGGATTCGCTAAGCCGTTAATCCTTTACTTTTCTTTCCCTGTTCCGCCGAATTGGTAACCCTTATTTCTTCCCTGGGTCATTCTGCTTCGATCTGTTCGATCTCGTTCGCATCCGGTTTCCTTCTAGAGGGACAGCAGTTATTCCTCCTTTGTCTTTCCTTTTTGGACAACAGCTCTTCGTTTCCACCTTTTCCTGCATATAAAAATGACAATTATCAGCGATTAAGCTTTCCATACTAATTCTCACACATTCTAATAAATTCTTTATTTCTTTAAGTTCATTATGCAGAAAGGGTTACAATTGTTACTGAAAAGTCACTAAATTGTTCGTCAAAAACATACCTTTCCAGTGCTCCACACACCCCCCTGCTTACCCTGTTTCATGCCCTCATGAAAACATTATAGTTAACATGCAAGGCGGTAAGAGAATAGGCTGGAGAGGGAACCTCGTGTGGAGGCCTACAACCGTGATGAGTAACTAAATCATCAAAGAACTGATTTTTTTGACCTTCAGGCATTTCATACAAGGCCTGATATCCGGGTGTAGGGTGCCAAATGATTGGACTACGAAATAGATACCCTAACCAGGATGGCCCCTGCTTGCAAAATACGCTCGCCATAAAGGTTCAATCGGCTGGCAGCTAGCTCAAAATTTTCATATTTGAACGGTTCCCTGAGCTGGATGTTTGGGTTAGAAGTTCAGTATCGGAATTTTGCAGCATCGATGGTGAGGTCTTTAATTGTCAGAAAATATTCCAGACTGTGTCGGATTAGGTCCTCGTGCATGGGTCCTAATGTCTCTATAACACCCGGGGTTCTCATAAGGTTCCTATGTGCTCTCCATAACAGCACTGGGTCTCTAGGCTCGGCTCTTACCCACAAGTCTAAGCTATTTTCCTGTCTCTGAAAAGTGTTATAAGCCCTAAGCCATTTTAGCTGATTAACCCCGAATGAAACGAAGGCTTGCAATTGTATGTCCCCAACAAAAGGGCCAGGATTTAAATCAGTTTCCTGGTCTAGCACGAGGTTATGCAAGTAAAATTCACACAATAATCTTTGAACCTTAAGTCCATAATGCTTGCAACAATCTATAAAATCATTAACAGTATTGATTTGTATAGGGGCACCCGCCCTGACAGCTTTTATCTTTAATCGTAAATATCGTTCAAGCAAAAATAAAGCATAGTTTTTAGCAGGGGCCCTACAGGCCAGAACGTCATTATACAAAGAACACACAGTGTCCATCTGCCTAACAATAATATCTAATCGACGAGTTAGCTTGGCAACCTTTTCTTGCTCCTTTTGCCAGCCTTCGAAGGCCTGGCTCTCGGACTGACTCATATCCCGAAGTTGTTGTTGCAACTCTTCATATTTCTCCCGACGGACTGTTTGTTCTCTCAGCTGTTCAGTTTCTTGCTGAGCTTGCTTCATCATCTTGTGCAAGGTTCTTGTTTTCGGATCCTTTTTCCATAGAGCCATAGAGGTCGAGAGTTTTACCTGAACCTTTTTGTTATACTGTTTGGAGTTCAGAACCCGAATTACCCCTGAGGGTGGTGCCTCTGTTTGGATCTCTTTATTCTCTTTTTCTTTCTTAACACGGATGAAAGGTTGCTATGGTTCCCCTATCAATGGAACATCATCCTGTCCCTCTGTCTCAATTGGAACGGCAGTCCGTTCTTCAGTGTCAATTGGAACAGCAGTCTGTTTCTCAACGTCGTTTGGAACGGCCGTCTGTTCTTCAGTGTCAATTGGAACAGCAGTCTGTTCTTCAACGTCGTTTGGAACAGCAGTATGTTCTTCAACATCATTTGGAACAGCAGTAGGTCTTCCAGCAGGGTTTTGACCAACAGGGCGGTTGTAAGTCCTTCGTCTTCTTGTCCTAGGGGATTTTGCTGCAGTGGCCCTTTTTCTTTTCCTGGTGGTCCTTTGTATCCTTAGATTGGCTTTTAGAATCCGAATTTGCTGTTGGAGCTGGGCTATAGTGTTCAACAGCCTCTGCTGTTTTCTCCTTAATTTCTTGATTTCCCTTGCCTCAGCAGAGGGCTTACGACTGGCCCTTAAATCTGCTCCTACTCCGTCTAGAATTTCTTCTGGTGCCTTGGGAACAGATTGTTCCCGATTGGTGTCCCTTATTTCTTCCTCATGAACGGGCGGGTTTTCTTCTCCTGCCTTTTCTGCATTTGAATTCTCAGGTATGTCTTCCTCTGGAGGTCCATCGAGAGGACCTGCTGCGCTGGAGGGTTGGCCATATTCCCCCATATTGGCCACGATTGCGGCCAATTCATCTTCGCCCACAAGGTCTCGCAGCGGGCTGCTCTCTGGCTGTACTACTTCCTCCTCCTAATTGTCCTGCTCAGTGACTGCCTTGAAGTGTTCAGCTTCTGTTTCTGTTTCGGAGTGCACTTCTCCCTCCTCGCCTCCTTCTCCGGCTTGCTCATCCTCGCCCCCAGATTGTCCAGAATTTTCTTCAGAAGGTCCTCCTTCTAGTTCTGGAGGTTCGTCTATAATCTCGATTGGTTGGCTGGTGCTTTCCCGAATCTTTTCCAGCCTCCCTCGTATTCGAGCTAGCCGGGCCGATTTTCTTGGTTTCTCAGGTTGTTCAGGTGTACAAGCAACAGGTTTTTCTACTACCAATTCTCTGCGTTTTTCTAGTCGCTCAGGTGTACTTGAAGAATGTTTACGTTTTGGAGCAACACGTTTTTCTACTGCCAATTCTCTGCGTTTCTCTGATCGTTCCGATGTGCTAGAGGAATGTTTAGGTTTTGGGGATGGTGCAACCAATCCCCCCTCAATCAATGCAATGAGCTCCTCCCAGCTGCTCTGCTGTTGAGTGAGACTATGGCTCACTATCAATCGAATCAATCCATGGTGGCTAACAACTGCTTCTACGTGCTGTGCCTTTTTCAGGCTTCGGGCCGCATCATGCAATAGTGAATTTAAAAGTGCAGGCAGATTTACAGAACATTTTTCTTTCAAAACAACTAAGAGTTTAAGATGATGTGGTCTTACCACGTCTTTCCTTCCTTCGCAAGTAATGTAGCTCTGTACTATCTTTGCTAATTCGGTCCAGGGTTCTCCTAACGTTGCTGGCAGAACTCCCTTCCCCTTCACTGTCAAGCTTTGGCCTTCATCCTGGAAAATCTCCATAATCTTTTGTAGTCTTTCTTTCCTCAGCGTCCATACAGGTCCGGTGGCTAGTAGTCCTCAGACTTCTGCAATTACATCATCAGTGACCGCTATCCGCCTTTCTCTTACTATGTAGTAGTCCTCCTACAAGTTTTACAGAAATTCCAACGCCACTGTCTTGTTTGATTCTTGTAGGAGACTGAAATAATTCAGCCATCCAGCCTTTTCTAGGATCTCCCGGGCAGCAGCAGAGACTGTCAATTCCTGAGGTTCGCTTCGGATTGCCTTTCCTCCCATGGTTCCACTAAGGATTTCCAATGGAACAGCAACTGCCTGTGTTGTTTTGAGACGCGGAGAGGGTGATCGTCGCAAAAAAACAGAGTATGCAACAAAAATGGATTGTGGATGGCAACTTTGCGTAAAATAAAATTATCATACCGTGAAACCATGCCATACCTTCGTACACTATCTACCCCGAATGGTGTGCTGACACATAACTCGTGGAGTAATGAGATTACCTTCCCCCCCCCGCGATGTGATAGGCTGCCACAGCCGTCAAATAGAGGAGCAGCAGCCATCGTGTAACCAGTCATAAAGGAACAGCGTATAAAATTACGCCATGTTTTAGATGGACAACAAAATACCGAAATCGAGGCAAAAAGGTGGATCGCGTTTTACATAAGAGCCTGCGTAATATGATGCGAGGCCGGGGGATGGGACGTCTGTCAATCGTACGAAGTCTCCAGAGGTCATTGTCAGTTCCTTTGCCATGATTGGTGGTAATGAGTGTTCATGCGATATATTCATTGGGACATAAAATATGAATTATTTATAGGATATAAGAGACAAAGAGGTATTAATATCATACCTATTGGTGTAGCCATTATGACTTCGATACCATTAACAGAGTTCTGCTGCCGACAGGTGTTCATAACCTTGGCAGAGTTGTTTATTTCACCCTCGGAACCATGATCCTTTATGTGTATTTTGGAAAATATTTTGTCGAAATGCACGCCATTATGCTGGCTTGGTAACCGGGTAGCCATAATGCCATTCACAAGGAAGGTGCGAAACGTGGACAGGCCGGCTCGTGATGAGACCCCCTGTTCCAAGGTCTGTTTATTTAGTGTACCTTTTGGACCATATCCCTAGTGTGGTGGCCATACTAGGAATGCCACTTCGCTTCCTTCCTGATGATCATGGTAGGCTGGCTCGTGATGAGACCCCCTATCCTGCATTTGACAATCCATATTCATTTTTTCTTTTTGCAAAACACTTTTTCTTATTTATTTACACATAAGGGTGGTTCAGCACTCCTTAAGAGTGGGAATGGTGGAAGAAGTCTTATCATCCCAACAGGAAGATATGAATCCTCTTCTCTTATCCCTAAGTAATAATCAAAGAAAATTTTTAAGGAAATCGCCATGATAAAGATAACCAATCAAAACAATGGGAATAAGTCAATGACAACGGAGATGAGAGGTAAGTATGTCCCTCCTCTTGTCCTCTTATCAATACTAGGCTCTATAAAGATAGCGATCTTATGATCTGCTGACTTCGGTATGTCGTAATTTATGTTCATTGCATAAGTGCATAGTTGTATCTTAAAGACTGGAGAGAACATGGCTAAAAGCATCCTCAATATAAATCATCACAGAGAGCAAAAACATGGCTATGGTGTTCTATTTTAAAAAGGAACAGGAGAGAAGAATCCATGCAAAACAAATAGTTGAGATGTCGTTCTTTGAGAAGGAATAGCTGAAGATCATAAATGTTGTCTCCTTTGAAAAAGGAGCAGCAAAACAGCAAAAACTCACAAATGCTGTTCCTTTTGAAAAGGAACAACAAAAACTCACAAATGTTGTTCCTTTTGAAAAGGAACAGCAAAAACTCACAAATGTTGTTCCTTTTGAAAAGGAACATCAAAAACTCACAAATGCTTGTTCCTTTTGAAAAGGAACAGCAAAAACTCACAAATGTTGTTCCTTTTGAAAAAGAACAGCAAAAACTCACAAATGATGTTCCTTTTGAAAAGGAACAGCAAAAACTCACAAATGCTTGTTCCTTTTGAAAAGGAACAGCAAAAACTCACAAATGTTGTTCCTTTTGAAAGGAACAGCAAAAACTCACAAATGTTGTTCCTTTTGAAAAGGAACAACAAAAACTCACAAATGTTGTTCCTTTTGAAAAGGAACAGCAAAAATGCACAAATGCACGAATGTTGCTCTTTTTGAAAAGGAACGGCAAAAATTTCACAAAAGCGGTTCCTTTTGAAAAGGAACAGCAGAAAATTACAAATGTTGTTCCTTTTGAAAAGGAACAACAAAAACTCAAAAATGTTGTTCCTTTTGAAAAGGAACAGCAGAAACATAAAAACAAGCAAATGCTGTTCCTTTTGAAAAAGAAACAGCAAAGACACGCTGAATGCAAAAGTCAAAATTAAAAAAGAAAGATCAAAAAAATGTTAAGAAAACGTATATACAAGAACTTATATACAAGTCATAGGAAAAAAATGCATTCCTTACTGAATTACAGGTGAGGAAGATTTTACTTCCTCCCCTAAAATTTCCATATCAGTGTCTTGACGTAGCTGCTGACAGAAGGATTCCCGAGTGAGTGGCCTGCGATAGAGATGAACTCAGTGGCCATTTACCTTGAATGCATATCCAGAACCGTCGATTGTGATCAGAGTAAGGGTCCCATTATCATGTACTTTCTGGATTTCGTATGGTCCCAACCAACAAGTCTGCAGTTTCCCCGGGAAGTCCTGAAACCGAGATTCATATAACAGAGCCCAGTCCCCTTCGTGAAAGACTTTGTTCTTGATAAGTGCATCATGCCATTTAGCTCGCTGTTGTTGAATAAGTGTTGTATTCTGTAATGCAGAGAGCCTTATTTCGTCCAATTCATTAATCTGCTGTAATCGATTAATTTGTGCCTCACTTAAATCTAGGCCAACTTCCTGTGCAATTCGTAACGTTTGGATTTCGAATTCTATGGGGAAAATAGGTTGTTTTCCAAACACTAATTGATAGGGTGAATAACCAGTGGTACTTCTCCATGTGGTTCTATAAGCCCAAAGTGCTTCAGGTAGTCGGGCGGCCCAATCACGCCTATGTGAAGCAATGGTTTTTGTTAAAATTGATTCTATTACCTTCTCTGAAAAAAAAAATTGATTCTATTACCTTATTGCTACTTTCTACTTTCCCATTAGCCTGCAGGTGATATGGGGTAGTAATTTTATGTTGGACGTGATAATTGTTAAGTGTTGCAGCTAATTTGTTTCCAGAAAATTGTGGTCCTCCATCTGTAATTATTTCTCTCGGAAGGCCATAACGTACAAACAAATGGAACAGGAACTGTATTACAGAATCTTCTGTAGCTCTAGGCAACGCTTCGGCCTCAACCCATTTAGTGACATATTTTGTGGCTACCAAGATATATGTTCTCTGATTTGATGATGGGTTGATGGGTCCAACGAAATCAAGAGCCCATCGTTCGAATGGTTCAATGACTAATTGTGGCCTCAGAGGCATTTCTTCGGCTTGACCAGGTTGTCCTGCTCGCTGGCAGCTGTCACAGGCTTGGACAAATTTCTTTGCATCCTTAAAAATTGTAGGCCAGTAGTATCCTGTCTGCAATACTTTATGTGTTGTTCTTTTTTCAGCAAAGTGTCCCCCACATGGTCCGTCATGACATGCTTTTAAGATGTCGAAAATTTCATCTTTTCAAATACATCTCCTAATTTGCATGTCTGCCCCTGTGTGGAACAAATGGCCCCCAATCCACGAAAATCGAGTACTCCTCTGAACAATCTGCTTACGTTCATTAGGGGTTAAGTGTTTTGGTAGCTTACCTACTGCAAGGTAATTGGCAACATCAGCATACCAGGGTGTTTGAACAGCAATGGCAAACAGGTGCTCATCCGGAAATTGGTCTTCCACTGCTGCTGCCTCAATTGATTTTGGTATTCGAGAGAGAAAATCAGCTACAGGGTTTTCCTTGCCGGGTCGATCCTTGATTGTGATATCGAACTCCTGCAATAAGATCAACCATCTAGTTATTCTAGCATTTGTAACAGGCTTATTTGCTAAATATTTAATAGCAGAATGATCTGTATATAAAACAATGGGATAGCCTGTAATATAATGTCTAAACTTATTGACAGCATGTATTACAGCGAGGAATTCTTTTTCAGTAACAGTGTAATTCAATTCAGCAGGGGATAAATTTTTGCTGATATAATAAATAGCATATGGTTTTTTATCCTCTTCTTGCCCAAGGACTGCACCGATTGTTAGGATATTCCGACACATAGGATATAGTTAAGTTCAACTTGGTCTAGTATAGAGTTAGGTTAGAGTTAGGTAAAGTGTGTTTCTTTACCGTTGTACATTTTGTAACTTACAATCCGACGGTCACGATATGTAGTGATCTGACGGTTCACTCTCGCCTCGGTATTACCGACACTTGATCCGTGGCTTGACACCCGATTGGTCCATGAGTTCTATTTAAAGCGCATGGAGGGTCATTGTTCGGGTAATCTGTGCATGAGAGAAGCTTATGTAAATTTTCATTCTTTGATTAATAAATTGCCTGTAGTACCCACGTTGGGACAGGCCGTGGACTGTTTCCCTCCTTGCACTCTGAGGGTTTTAACCACGTCAAAAATACTGGTGTATTGATTTGAGATCTGGTTGTGAGCGGTGTCCTTTTGGTATTCTTTCTGTGGAACTTACCCTGTAAATTCCTACATGGTATCAGAGCTATTTGAGGGCCGCGTCCGTTGGTGATCCAAATCTAAAGCCGGTAAAACTGCATGCAGCTGTCGTTTCCTAGATCTGTTGTTTCTGACTGCTTTCGGGCCGAGAGGACTGCTCTGTTGCATTCGGAGCATCTGTTCCAGTGAGGAACCCCTTTCGTTTCACGCGAAAAGGTTTCCGGTAGCCCTAGCTGCGTCATTTTTCAGATCGGCAGGTATACAGTGTTTTTTTTGCAGTTTACTGTTATTTTCTCTCTGCTTATTTCGGTCTCAGTTTATTTAGCCTTTTTTTTTAACCGGATCTATACCTTTCATTTCTGCGTATGCTCTTTGCCCTGCGACTCTGTGCGATCTGGGCAAATCAGAAACAGAAAGGAAGGATTTTTCTCATGCGTATGCTCTTTTCCCTGCACCTTAGTGTGATCTCGGAAAATCAGAAACATTGAGAAAAATATTTAGTTTTTCGGCTAAAGCTAACTTTGAGATTTTTTTTTAAATTTCTAGTTTTTTGGCTAAAGCTAACTTCGAGCCGCAAGGTTCGTTTTTCTTTGCATATTCGTGTTGGGTTTTGTGTTTTGTGTTTTGTAGGGAAAAAGAGCTTTCTCAAGGCAAACACGCAAACCGAGCCCCCCCCCCTCTCTCTCTCTCTCTCTCTCTCTCTCTCAAATTTTTTGTATAGATCAATTGGTTCAAAGCTATTTTAAGAGAGTAGAGGTCTTGGGTTCAAGTCTCCATTTTGTGGGGGCGGATTTTTTCATTCCCGCACATTCCCACACTTTGCCGGCAACTTCAACAATTATTTTTCAAAAAGCCATAACTTCTTCATCCGGAAGCCTTTTTCAGAGCCGTTTTTTTTAAAACCGCCTATTTTTTTGAGATCTATCCATTGGAACACCTACTTTCAGCATCTTCAGCTTTAGTTTTTTTTTTTAAAATGGAAAGCCCATGCCAAGTCATTCTTGACAGCACTAACTACTTCCAATGGGTAGCCTACATTGAAGATTTACTTAGAAGTAAAGGTCTCTTCAGAATAGCCACAGACCAAGAGAAGAAACCAAAAGATGAAGACAAGGCAGCAAAATGGGAAAATAGACAAGATCAAGCACGTGGTTTGATAGGGATGTCTATTTCTCCTGATCTTAGATTCCACATTGCAGAACTTGAGACTCCTCATGAAGCATTAGAAAAACTTGCTAAAGTTTTTGGGATTAAAAATGAAATTAGAGCCCATCAACTTGAAAATGAGCTGCTTACTTTGGATCCTAATAATTTTTCTTGCATTGAAGATTTCTTGCCCAAATTCAAGAACCTTAGATATCTCCTGGAAGGTGTTAAAGTTAAGAAAGACGATGGTAACCTTATTTATTCCATCCTTACTAAGTTGGGACCAGCCTACTCTGTATTTGTTTCCACTTTCCATTCTACAAGAGAAGCTTTCATTTGTCAAGGACAAGACTACAAGCCCCCTTCCTTTGACTCCTTTTGTGATTCCTTAATAAGAGAACAAGAAAAACTCTTACACCTTGGTCTTCTTAATCTTGGAAACTCTTCCACGAAAGCGTTAGCCGCCCAGCAGCAACCAAATTCAAAGAATCCTAAGAAGTCATATCCTCAAAAGAATGGTCCTAAACCATTTCAGCCTCAAAATGAAAGATCATTTCAGCAAAATGATAAGACCAACAAAAACAAATGGAAGAAGATTGATCGACATTGTAACTTTTGTAATCGAGATGGCCACTTAGAATCTAAATGCTTTAAGAAGATGGAAGCCTTGGAAGCCGCAATGAAGAAACATAACATCCACGTGGAGCCTACTTCAACTTCAACTTCCGGAATGGCACTTTCTGCATCTCATTGTCAATCATCTCAGTCTGGTTATGCATTAAATGTATCTTCTTCTTCTTCTCATTCTCATGAGTGGCTCATTGACTCTGGAGCCTGTTGTCACATGGCCAAAAACCAAGCCATGTTTTCTTCTTTAAATGATTGTAACACCAAAAATATATATATTGGTGATGATAGATCTCTTAATGTTGTAGGGACTGGAACTGTTCATCTAGACAATGGTCAGTTTAATGATGTATTATGTGTTCCAACCTTATCCTGCAACCTTTTATCTGTCTATCAGATAACTCATTCAGGTGAAGGTAAAATTGTTGAATTTTCACCTCATGATGTTGTAATCAAGGATCTAAAAGATCCTAAACAGATTCTAGCTACTGGTCTTGCTGATGATTCCAAAAGGTTGTATAAGTTTCACAACTTTGGGTCATCCAATCTTCCCTCAATATTTGTTGCTCATAATGATGAAGTGAGCAAACTTTGGCATGAGCGATTTGGTCACTTAAACTATCGCTCCCTTCAGCATCTATGTAAAGAAAATATGGTGACAGGTCTTCCTATGGTATCTTGCAGAGATGGTGTTTGTTCCGGATGTGTACTCGGAAAACATCATCGGGACAGTTTTGACAAATGTGCCTCTTGGCACGCCTCAGCCCCTTTATAGCTTGTGCACAGTGATTTATGTGGTCCTCTTCCTGTTTCTTCATTCTCTGGTTGCAAGTACTTCTTAACTTTCATTGATGATTTCTCCAGACGCACTTGGGTATACTTCTTAAAACTCAAGAGCGAAGTATTTACCACTTTTTTGGCCTTCAAAGCATTTGTTGAAAAACAATCTGGACATCAAATTCTTAAGCTAAGAACTGATAATGGTGGAGAATATGTTAAAAACACATTCATCAACTTTTGCACCGAAAATGGAATTCAAATGCAACATATTGTTCCATACACTCCACAACAAAATGGTGTAGCTGAAAGGAAAAATCGCACCTTAAAGGAAATGGCTAATTGTATGCTGCAATCTAAAGGACTCAGTCTTAGTTTTTGGGCCGAAGCAATTAATTGTGCAAATTATATAATCAATCGCACTCCTACTAAGGTTCTAGAGAATATCACTCCAGAAGAAGCTTGGAGTTCCATTAAACCAGATGTAAGTCACTTTCGTGTGTTTGGAAGTGAAGCATGGGCCCATATTCCAGATGAAAAGCATAAAGCTTTAGAACCCAAGAGTGAGAAATGTACTTTTGTTGGATATTCTGAAGATGTAAAAGGTTATAGACTTATTCCATTTAAGTCCAAAAATGTTATCATTAGAAGAGATGTAAAATTTGATGAAAATAAATCGGCCTGCGAGCCTAGTCCGGCGGATGTGCCACCTCTTCCTCTCTCTTCTACTTTTGAAAACATTTCTTCTTCAGATGATGAAAGCGAGGATGATAATCCTCCCCCACCTTCTCAGGATCCTCAACTTCCAAGATGGGTCCGTGCTACTCGGGATGCGGCAGGTGATCTTTCCGGTGATCCTACAGATCAGCGACGTACACGTTCTCAGTTTGAAAGAGCCTCTTCTTTACTGGCTCAAGCTCCAGTAAATCATGATCCTGACACTTTTGCAGAAGCTTCAGGCCATCCACATTGGGAAGCAGCTATGAATGAAGAATATCATTCATTAATGACAAATGATACATGGGATCTTGTTCCTCTACCAAAGGGACGCAAACTTGTTAGATGTAAATGGGTTTACAGAACCAAGTATGGACCAGATGGGAAAGTTGATAAACATAAAGCTCATCTCGTTGCTAAGGGCTTTTCACAGGTCGAAGGCATTGACTACACTGAAACCTTCTCCCCTGTTGCCAAAATGAACTCTATCCGCCTTGTTCTTTCCCTTGCTGCCTCTTTAAAATGGGAAGTCCATCAAATGGATGTTAAATCTACCTTCTTGCATGGGGACTTGCAGGAAGAAATCTATATGGAACAACCCATTGGCTTCATACAAACAGACTCCAGCCTTGTTTGTCGACTTAAGAAATCCCTTTATGGCCTCAAGCAAGCTCCTCGGGCTTGGTATGCCAAAATGGATAGCTTTCTTTTAGAATCTGGCTTTTCTAGGTGTCATTCTGACAATACTGTCTACACCAAGAAAGTGGGCAACTCTCTTATCATCCTTGTTCTTTATGTTGATGATCTTATTCTTACTGGTAGTGATCCCAACCTTATAAACCATGTGAAGTCCAGCCTTAAAAAGAAATTTGAAATGACAGACTTAGGACACTTACACTATTTTCTCGGTCTTCAAGTCTTGCAATCCCAAGAGGGTATTTTCCTTTCCCAGTCCAAGTATGCTTGTGATATTCTTCGTCATTTTCACATGGAAGACTGTAAGCCAGCCCCTTCTCCCTTTCAGTCTGGAGTCAAACTTTCAGTCTCTTGTACTTCTCCTGAAGTTGATGCTACCTTATACCGTCAACTTGTCGGAAAACTCTTGTATTTAACCCATACTCGTCCTGATCTTTCCTTTGTTGTTGGCCTTGTTGCTCGTTTTATGCAAAATCCCTGTGAAAGTCATTGGAAAGCAGCTAAAAGAATACTTCGTTATGTTCGAGGTACAATACAGTTTGGGATTCATTACAGTACCAAATCAGCTCCTCTGTTAGTTGGTTTCACTGATTCTGATTAGGCTGGTGACCCTGATGATTGGAAGTCTACTGCCGGCTATGTCTTCACTCTTGGTTCAGGACCTATTACATGGGCTTGTAAGAAACAGGCTGCCATTTCTCTTTCGTCAGCAGAAGCAGAGTATCGTGGTGCCGTGGAAGCTAGTAAGGAAGCCTTGTGGCTTCGTCAGATCCTATCAGAGTTTGGCTTTGAGCAGCAGCATCCAACCACACTTTGGTGTGATAATCAAAGTGCCATTCAGCTATGCAAAGATCCAGTCCAGCATCAGCGCAGCAAACACATTGAACTACACATGCACTTCATCAGAAATCTCATTCATGACCATGTTCTTGAAGTGCAATATTGTCCAACAGATGATCAGGTTGCAGACATCTTCACAAAGGCTCTCACAGAGGCGAAGTTCACTAAACTTCGATATATGCTTGGAGTTCAGGAAGTTGTCACTAAGGGGGGATAGGCTCTAGTGCCTCCTTCCTTCTCCTATTGTGTCATATTTGTAAATCCTTCAATCCTATCCCAAGTTGTTCTTAAGGGGGGATGTTAGGATATTCCGACACATGGGATATAGTTAAGTTCAACTTGGTCTAGTATAGAGTTAGGTAAAGTGTGTTTCTTTACCGTTGTACATTTTGTAACTTACAATCCGACGGTCACGATATGTAGTGATCCGACGGTTCACTCTCACCTCGGTATTACCGACACTTGATCCGTGGCTTGACACCCGATTGGTCCATGAGTTCTATTTAAAGCGCATGGAGGGTCATTGTTCGGGTAATCCGTGCATGAGAGAAGCTTATGTAAATTTTCATTCTTTGATTAATAAATTGCCTGTAGTACCCACGTTGGGACAGGCCGTGGACTGTTTCCCTCCTTGCACTCTAAGGGTTTTAACCACGTCAAAAATACTGGTGTATTGATTTGAGATCTGGTTGTGAGCGGTGTCCTTTTGGTATTCTTTCTGTGGAACTTACCCTGTAAATTCCTACACCGATTGTTGTATCTGAGGCATCAGACGAGATTTGGAATGGTAAATTCCAGTCTGGTCCTCGAAGGACTGGAGCTGTTGATACAAGCTTCTTTAATTCCTGGAAAGCGCGGTCACACTTTTCTGTCCACATGAAATCAACATTACCAGTTAATGCATATAGAGGTGCAGCAATGTGTGAATAATGTTCTATGAATCGTCTATAATACCCAGAAAATCCAAGAAAGCTGCGTACCTCTGTTTGAGTAGTGGGAGTGGGGATAAGCAAAAGTATTTGAATTTTGGCCGGATCTACCTGAATGCCAGCTGTTGAGACAAAGTATCCTAGAATATGCCCTTCCGTCATCATCATATAACATTTTTCGTGGCTTAAGCAAAGCCTGGTAGCAATGCAACGCTGTAGGATTTTCTCTAGAGTATCTAAAGCTGGGTCAAAATCATCTCCATATGGTGTAAAGTCATCCATGTACACTTCAAGTCCATCATTTATTAAATCTGCAAAGATGCTAAGAACAGCCCTTTGGAATGTGGCAGGAGCATTACATAGGCCAAAGGGTAGAACTCTATAGGCAAACGTTCCCCAAGGACAAGTAAAGGTAGTCTTATCTTGGTCCTCAGGGGCAATCTGAATCTGATTGTATCCACTGAAGCCATCCAGGAAAGAAAAGAATTTCTTTCCTGCTAAAGTGTCCAATACTTAGTCTATGAATGGGAGAGGGAAGTGATCTTTTTGTGTGGCTTTGTTTAACTCCCTATAATCCACACAAATCCTCCATTTCCCATTCTTCTTGGGTACAACCACAAGCGGAGAGACCCATTTGCTATCAGAAATAGGGTAAATAAAATTAACATCTAAAAGTTTCTGAAGTTCAGCTTTTACAACATCTTTTAAATGAGGGTTGAGTCTTCTTTGCGGTTGACGGACAGGTCTTGCATCTTTTTCTATATAAATATGGTGGGTGCACAATTGGGGATCAATCCCTTTCATATCAGGGTAATCCCACGCAAATGCTTCTTGATACTTCCGTAACAGATGGATGAGTTTTATTTCTTGGTCTGGTGTAAGGTTGGCATTGATGTTTAGAGTTTTTCTCAGTTCAATTTCCACTACTTTGCTATTGGCAACAGAAGTCACAGGTATCGTTTGGTCATGTGTGTCTTTCAAGGGATCTTCTTCTAGTTCGCTATCGAATGCAGCTTCTATCATGAAACACTGTGTATGAGGTCTAAATTCAGTTTGACTAATGAAGTTATTGATAGCATCGTCTTATGTTTGGTCTTTAAAGTCCAGGGCCTTCTGTATGGTCAATGGTGATCTGATATTGTCAGTAAGATATGATAGAGGGTGCTGGTTAGTTTTTATCATTGACAGACTTGGCTATGCTGGATGGTATAGGACAAGATTTTTAATATTTGGTCCTCTGGTTATGGTCATGTTTCCCTGCCGGCAACCATTGTAAGCATCGGCGGTAGCAAGCCAAGGTCTACCTAAAATTAGCGGGTGTCCATCCAGTCGGGTTTTTGGATTAATTACCAGGAAATCGGTTGGGTATTCCCAGGAATCTATAGAGACCATGACATCATATAGAGTACCTTCTAGTCGAACTACAGATCGGTCAGCCAATTCTAACAAAGTAGAAGTGGGTTCTACCGATGTAATGCCGAGCTTTCGGCAAGTAGAAGTTTTCAAAATATTAATTGCAGCTCCTAGATCAACTAAAGCATTAGTCAGGGTCTGACCATAGATTTGAACAGTTACGATTGGATTTCCCGGATCTTCATATTTAATGGGTGTTCCTGATAACAGGTCAGATAAAGTGCCGATTACTTGGACTCTTGGGTTAGTGGTTGCATTCCTCCTTGATTTTTTTATGCACAATTCTTTTATAGTTTTTTCATATATAGGGATGTCTTGAATGGCTTGGAGGAAAGGAATTCTTATGTACAGATTTTGTAACTCTCCCAGAATATCAAAGTCTGGATATTGTACAGGTCGTGGTATGACTAATCATTCTGGGAAGGGAGGGGAGGATGTACTTGCTTGCTGATGAGTCTGCTCCTTATTTACACCCTCTTGTTGTAACAACTGTTCTGTTGGTAATTGATCTTCAATGTGAACTTTTTTATCTCCCTCTGTTTCTATTATACGTCCAGATCTTAACTGAAGATCATTGCACTCCCTCAGATCAGGTCCGATTTCTGATGATTCTATGATTTGGAGGGATTGGACCGGTCTATTATTTGGATTGGGATTGGGTTGGGTTGGGAGTTGCGGTCTCATATTAGACTGGGGATTTTTTTGTAAAGTTGGTAGAGTCGGTTGAGGGAGCGGAATAGTTCCTGTTGGCTAATATGTCGATTTTGGCCAGTTTGTCTGCCAGGGTGAACCTTGTGAAGTAGGGGGGGTCCATTGTGGAGGATATGGGTTATTCTGCCAATATGGTGGAGCGTAGGGAAAATTCGGCCAACCAAATTGGCTTGTCTGATTCATCCACGGATTTGGAGAAGGAAAGGGTTGTGATGACCAGTTCGGAAATGGGGGTTGAGATTGGTTTTGCCACATACTATATTGCTGAGTATTATACTGCGGAGGCTGGAAAGAAGAAGTTGGGTCTGAAAACATACCAGATTGCCTTGGTTGCCATTGGCGACGCTGGTTAATGAAGTATGCTGATTCTGGCTCTTCTTCCGCTTCCTTATATACTGCCTTCAATCCAGGAAGTGAGGGGCAGCTCTCAGTAAGGTGGTCTTTTGTACAAATAGCACATGTTTGAACTGCATCCAGTGGACATTCCTTATGACTATGTTTTCTTCTACATCGGGGGCAGAAGATCACCAAATTCTGTTCTGCCTCCATCTGCTTCTGTTTAGCCTGCACAATATCAAGTTGTGTAGTTAATGTCCCCAGAATATCAGTTTTAAAATTTTCTAATAAATTCCCAAGTTCTACACGTGTTACTCCTTCTGTTGATATTTTGTTATCTCTGACAAACCGATCATATTCTGCTGGTTTTATCCTTGTGCTACCTCTCGAGCTCCTGATACATAAGTCGATGATGTCAGCAAAATTCTCTTGATAAATATCCCCTTTTCCCATGATATTTAATGTTTCAATCCATTGTTCCTTCATGCCTCTGATCAATGTTGTTTTTAACACATTATCAGGCAGAGGTAGTGATGCATATGGAGATCTTTGTAAATTATACTGAAAACGTTCTACATATTCTTCTAATGTTTCATTTGGTCTAGCTATCATCTGAAATATTTCATCTTTCAGTTCTCTAGACCTACAGTAATCTTGATATTTCTTTAGGAAAGATTCCTTCATTTGCTCCAAGTTATTTATAACTCCACCACCTAAACCCATAAACCATCTTAAAGCTGCCCCTTTCAAGGTGGAGGGGAACAGTTTTAATTTTTGGGGGTCAATGGTGTAATCATATCCCCTGCATAACACATCAAATTCAAATAAGAATGCATCAGGGTCCTCTGATGTAAGTCCGTGAAATGTAGGAATGTGTTGAAGGGGAATTGCTTTCATAGGAGCATTTGTTGCGGAATCCACTATAGGATATTGTAATGTAGAGGTTTGCGTATTTGGCTGATTCTGCGCCATAGGGTTGAATATGTGCCAATAACCTTCCGGAATTTCTAGGATGGTATTCCTAGGCTGAGAAGGAACGGCCTTGACAGGGATTGTTTTAATAGCACTTCCTTTGTCCGGAATAATAGAAGTCCTTATTGTTTGAGGAGATTGAATCCCCTCAACAATGATTTTTGCAGCGCTCCCTTTATCTGGGCTATTTAATGGCTGAATTATCCTAGGAGGAGATCTTGGCTCTTCAACTTCCCCTGTTTCCCCTTCTCCTTCACAAATATTGCTTAGATTCCCTTCTTACAGTCGTTCTGGAATAGAATTTTCAATTTCTTGAAAGTCCTGTTCATCAGTCTGACTATGCACCTCAGCGAAGGCTACAAATGGTGATCCTGCGGCCTGAAGGGAACTAGTAGGCTGTTTAGAATTGGTTTTCTTGGGCCCTACTGATGGCTGAGATTCAGTTTTCTTATAGATTTCGTCTATGAAGGTTGTTCGGCCAAGGGTCACCGGCCCTTTGGCTTTTTCGGGTTTGAATGGAGGTTTGATAATTTTTTCTGACTTTTTCTGCTTAGTCATGCACTCTTTAAACTACCAGATCCTATTCAACCCACAATTCTGCCAGGAAAGCGGACGGTGGAGCAGGGCTTTTACATGCTCCGTACGCAGGTTCTTACCTTCCGTTTTTAAAATCCAACTCTCCCCTAGCAGACTCGTACACTACTCTGTAAAAGACAAATGGCTATACTATTTCCCCGGCAACGGCGCCAAAATGTAGAGCTGTAACAAGGGTCTCTTTCACCTCTAGTTATGCCACATTAATAAGTCAATCCGGGAACGCTTTGTTATTGCAAAGAGTATCTCAATCTGATGCTATTCGTCAGAGTAATGCTTAGTAGTACAGTGTTCATAAAATACAAGGGTAAATGGATGCTAGACTAGATTACTTTAAAGGCATAAAATCACACAAGGCAGCTTATTAGTCAAGGGTGCGGAAGGGATAACACATCCCTCTAGAAACTGATGGAAAGAAAATTAGAGCATGGACCATAGGTATGGGAGCTAGGCAACGACAGCTGAGGCTCTCTACAGCCTTAGACCTTCTCTCACACCAAAGCAGCAATTGCAAGTAAATAGAACGGCAGAAAGTAAAATGGAACAGCAAACAGGAAATGGAACAACAAGTCTGAAATAGAACAGCAGTAAATGGAACAGCAATCACATAAACTAAATCTCGCGAGTCAGAACTAAACTTTCTCTATTGAACCAAACTTACATTCTGCAAGCATCAACGATATATATACACCACGCTAATATAGCAATCTGATGGTTAAAGAAGATATGACTATGTTTCCAAACAGAACAACATTACTTCTGGATTCCAATGATTGGGATTTCACACGAATCCAATAACAGTAATATTCAATACAAATGCTCTGTAACAGAAATAGCTGGCTTAGACTGATAACATGCAATCAACTCTGAAAGGATTCACTCATATGATACAAAGTCACTATATAAATCTCCTGAAGAAACCATTAATGGATTAGTCGGAATAGAGCATGGAATAGCATATAAAAAGTATGTCAGATTGCTGAGCAATAGAGATAAGCAAATCACGCAGAAATCAAATTATAATGATACAAAAGCAAGTGTCCTTCGGAGCCGGGCCCTTAGCTTCCAACGGTACACCGCCTTAGATTACTCCAGATGCAGAGATGAAATAAACACCAAGTCTTTTATATTAACGCATCAACAAACGTACAGCAAACCAAGTCTCAGTGAGAGTCGATGATCAAAGTTTAGTCTGAAACTTAAGATTACATCAAAAAAAGGTCCCTTTGCTTAACGGTGCTGTTCCTTTTTATAAAAGTAACGGCGGAGGTATCTAGGTAACAAAAATAAGCAAAACAACGATCCCTCAGGATCAAAGATCCTGAGGGATTCGCCAAGCCGTTAATCCTTTACTTTTCTTTCCCTGTTCCGCCGAATTGGTAACCCTTCTTTCTTCCCTGGGTCATTCTGCTTCGATCTGTTCGATGTCGTTCGCATCCAGTTTCCTTCTAGAGGGACAACAGTTATTCCTCCTTTGTCTTTCCTTTTTGGACAGTAGCTCTTCGTTTCCACCTTTTCCTGCATAGAAAAATGACAATTATCAGCGATTAAGCTTTCCATACTAATTCTCACACATTCTATTAAAATTCTTTATTTCTTTAAGTTCATTATGCAGAAAGGGTTACAATTGTTACTGAAAAGTCACTAAATTGTTCGTCAAAAACATACCTTTCCAGTGCTCCACAGCCCGCGCTCTTCCAAACGATGGGCGACCTTGCCCACACCTTTACCTGGTAATAGAAACATGTGCGATGTCACTGTGTGGCTTTCTTGTGAGCGGGCGCATAGACCTGCGCCTCCAATCAACCTTCCAACACGTCTTCGCACTTTTCCCTTATCACCGCAGGCTGCTTTGCATTCCTTGATCGAATGTTCAATGTCAAATGATCCATCCGTGCGTTCAATATATACGCATTGTTATGTGGTCGTGCCACCTCTCGGCCGACCCGCGTTCATCATCAACCAACGCCCTCGTTTGGCCTGCCATACGGTCGGCTCATCCGCCAACACCCCCAACCAACACTCTTCACCGTTGGCTCACCAAGGATAAACGCCCTGACTCGTTCATTGTATAAACATGTGACTCACTTGTCCATACTTTCGCACGCATGCTCCAAGTATCTTTTCTCTATCATTTTATCATTCAATCGTGCACTTGTTTGGCTAACCAACTCATCACACTTGCATGGAGGTCGTGCCTTGGACCACAGGTCCTTACATCCTCCCCCACTTGAAATCATTGTCGCCCTCGACAATATCTTGTCTCGACAACCATTTGTGACCAAGATCACCATACCAAGGTATACACCCCATCAGTATGTCATACATCGGAAATCATCTCAATCCATGATCATCAACCACCCTGTCACAATCTCCACATGCTGCTCTCCATCGTGGAAGGTTGGCCCCTCCATCTCAAGCTACATGCCCACTGCAACATATCGTGTTCCCCAATCATGTATCATCCTTGTGTGAACTGCTGCCATGATACTCCAACAAATGCTAACACATCTTTGTACACTGGATCCCCTCATGTTTGAACTAGTCGGGTGATCAGTCCAACTATCCGCTCAAACCATGAGAATGCACATCCTCATGCCACCATCAGTCGTTTCTCAGAACATCCCATCACATCCTCAACTCGATCAAGAATCCATCTCCATACAAGTGTAAGACATGCTCAGGTCCATGAAGTAATCTCCATCTCGTCTGCAACATGTTGTCCATGATGTTTAGTGTCAATGTGCTGCATGAAATCAACCCCATCTATCCCAACATCATCATCCATATGTGTATCTCCTCAATATGAAGAGATCATCTCATCAACTCCGACTCTCGATGTGCCACATCCAGGTCCATGAAGCAACCTCCATCATATCTGCAATGTGCCATCCCTCAAGCCTGCGATAGAAACAAGTATACACTTGTCTCATCTATCCATGTGTTGCCCATGATCATAGATCAATCAGCTCCCATGTGTCAAAAGTGGTTAAGTCTCGGCTCAACCCATGCCCAAGTGTTGCCACCAAGGCATCATCTCGTTGTAACTACATCACTCCAAAGTCACAACAATCTCATACCATCATGAGCTCCATGAGTCATCTCCGCCAACATCTCAGCAAGCATACAAGTCTCGGCCCAAAGGTCTCTGCAAGATGCCTCAGCTTTCCACGTAGTAGGAATGCTCCATAGTATGCTCACAATTCCATGCAAGTCCATAGCCTTGTTGTACAAGAGTGCACAACCTCTCCATCGGCTCATAAGTAAAACATCTCCATGTCACATCAGCAAATCCATCCGCACAACATCCCTGCCTTGGCACTCCTCATTGGATGCCCATAAGTGACACCTCTACAAGTGCTCCTACACAATGTCCCTGCATAAGACTGCCATCCTCCATGTCTGCAACCTGATGTCCATGACTAAGTTTCCCATGTAGTCCAACCAAGTAGACTCATCACAACAATCGGTCATCCTCATCCAAGTCTGAAATCTTCGGTCTAGTGAACTCGTCACCCAACCATATCATCATCATGAGTACCTTCCATCATAGCTTCCCCACCAAAGGTTCCACCAAGACTGGCTCTTGCTCTCGGCCATGAGGAGTCCACCCAAGAAACTCAAGTGCGTGCCCTCCTCAATCTGTCCATGAGTCATGCCGTGCACTTAGCCAATTCTCCATGTGGCTAAAGCATGACCCAATCCTTCGCAATAATCATCATGTTCCTCCCTTGTCACGGGCCTTTGTACCTTCCACCATAAGGTCACAAACAACCCCAACAAGTCCTGCAACAGTCAACAATCCTTGCTTCTCCATACAAGGTCTCATTATACACATCCATGGTAATATCCTCCTTAGGATTGGCAAATTGACTTTGCCCTTCCCTGCATACAATCCATCTACCAAATGCTCAAATGAAACACAAGTATCAATACTTACTTCATCATCATGAGGCTCCTCCATGTGAGTATCCTCATCCATCCATGTTTGCAAACTGCACGATCCTGGTCCAACTTGATCAATCTCAAGTTCATCCTCCATTGTTGTCACATCTGCAACATCCTCAATCATCACAGCTTCCTCTTCCTTGTCAGCACAATCTGCAACTTCATCCTGCTCCATTGTCCAACCAAGTTGAAGAAGTTCGTCTTCAACATTCTTTTCCAATACTTCAAGTTTATCTCGAATCCGGGTTTCTCTTCTTTCATCCGCTTCAACCTGTATAATGTGAGCAAGAGCTTCCCTTCACATTCTTCCAAACTTGCCATGTCTTATCGTTTAGCTTGGCCCAAGCACAAAGCTTCACCTCTGCTAAACCTGTTTCACTATTCACCTGAATCACCCTGATATTCCACCTGTCACCTGCAAAACTTGAACTTCCTTCCAAGTCTTCGGTCTTCGTAGAATTAGCTCCTTGATTCAGTTCATCAAGTTTCCTGCAAAACTTGGACCAGCTCTGATACCAACTGTCACGCCCCCAAGTCGGCGGTAGTTTTTCAACTGCTTTTGGCGAGGTGCGGCACCACCGAACACTTTCTTTTCACCAATACTTATGTTCATGGACTATGCCTAACCATATGTCCTACTTAGTTTGTGTTTCTCAACCAAGCAATTATTATGTTTCCTTTATACCAATGAACACCCATACACATTCATTATCATCAGCAATTATACATGAAGAACACAATTTCACAGTATAAAGGGAGAGGCAACTCCCTAAACAATGAGTCTGCCCGAATACAATATATTATATAATGTTTACAAAGCTTTACAAGTATACTTGGAAACACCAAGTTTCATACTTAGCCAATTTTACATCAAGGCTACACCTTCGTGTGCTAACCAAGTTCCTTGCATGAGTTGGGCGGGCGCGCCCTCACACCGGACTGCCAACCGCACTCCTCAACCGAACTTCGTTCACCTTGTATCTTCGTGCACGACGAGCAACTCACCCGAGTCACTCGTTCACCAAACAATCGGTGCCTTCACCCACGAGTTACCTGTGTTCACCAACCGAACGTTGGGCGCTCTCGTCCAAGTTACACCCATGTCATTTGCCTTTGCCCGGCGGGTGCCCTCACCTGAGGCTTACCCGCGCTCTTTCGAACGATGGGCGACCTTGCCCACGCCTTTACTTGGTAATAGAAACCTGTGCGATGTCACCGTGTGGCTTTGCCCGTGAGCGGGCGCATAGACCTATGCCTTCGCTCAACCTCCCAACACGTCTTCGCACTTTTCCCTTATCACCGCAGGCTCCTTCGCATCCCTTGATCGAATGCTTGAGTTCGAATGTTTGATGTCAAATGATCCATCCATGCGTTCAATATATATGCATTGTTATGCGGTCGTTCCACCTCTCAACTGACCCGCGTTCATCATCAATCGATGCCCTCGTTTGGTCTACCATACAGTCGGCTCATCCGCCAACACCCCCAACCAACACTCTTCATCGTCGGCTCACCAAGGATGAACGCCCTCACTCGTTCATCGTATAAACATGTGACTCGCTCCTCCATAATTTCGCACGCATGCTCCAAGTATCTTGCTCTATCATTTTATCGTTCAACCGTGTGCTGGTTTGGCTAACCAACTCGTCACACTTGCATGGTGGTCGTGCCTTAGACCATAGGTCCTTACAAGTCGGTTGTTAGAGCTGCAATGCATGGACCAAACCAGAGTAGGCTCCTCAAGGCGCTGCCCATCCAAATGAGCACCGTCACCCTAGAACCCAGTGGTATAGGTTGGAACCCGCGAAACTGTTGCCACCGTTTGATGGCGAGGGACGATCCTCACCGTAGATTGAAGTGGGATTACCAAGCGAGCGATGGGACCTGGTCAATCTGCCCGTCCTCGTACAGAATGGGCGGAAAGTGTTAATGACACCCGTAACCAAGCCATGTGATGACAGAAAACAAAAGGAAAGTTACCATATGTTTCAAATGTCGTGCGGACAAAACATGCATGTCACCCAAGCTGCGAATTAAATGAACTTCATAACTAGTACGTTGGAAACATAAAATTCCATTGCGGCATGCAAATGTGTGCAATTGGTGAATTATTAAGGTTTCCAATCATTGTATATATTGATGTAAATGTATCGTGTAAATTCCGATAATGTCAATACCATAAAAGAAAAAAAAGAAAAAAAATATTCGGGTCTGGAGTGATTACAAATGGATATTTTATTTTCAAGAGTCTACTAAATGGTCAAAAATGTAAAAATAATAGGTGAATTAAATAGAAATTTACTACATGAAAAAAGTAAAATAAAATTATTTCAAGTAAAAAACTATTATTATTAAATAAAATAATTAGTTGTTGAAAGAACTTCTAGAAAAAGTAAAATAAAATTATTTCAAGTAAAAAACTATTATTATTAAATAAAATAATTAGTTGTTGAAAGACCTTCTAGAAACAAATTGGGCATGTAGTTTTTGAGTGACACTCCACCCATTATCAAGGACAGATAATTAATTAATTAAAATGTAGAATTCATATATTTTTTCTTCTCAAACTTGATAGAAATATTAGGTAGATGGTTTTGAAAATATAAAGAGAAAATTTGTAAAAAATTATTGTACCACATAATTGATGACGAATGTAAATTTAACTTTTAAAAATTTTAGCTTATTTTGAAAAACAAAGTCTTCAAAATTTCAAAATGTTTAAATAAATTTGTTATACTTTTACCAAAAAAATAGAGGGTCCACTTTTACTTTTAAACTATTTTATTATTAAATAAAATAATCAATAATGTAGAATTGAAATTAATTAGCTTTTCAAGTTTAATAAAATTTCATTGCAAATTATTATAATTTATATAGGTTTATTGTTTTAGAGAAATTTCATAGAAAATATATTTTTACCTTTTCAAAATTAAATAAAATTTTGTTAATCAAGTAATTAATGGATATTTTATTTTTAAGAGTATACTAAATGGTAAAAAATGTAAAAAGAATAGGTGAATTAAATAGAAATTTACTACATGAAAAAAGTAAAATAAAATCATTTCAAGTAAAAAACTATTATTATTAAATAAAATAATTAGTTGTTGAAAGGCCTTCTAGAAACAAATTGGGCATGTAGTTTTTTAGTGACATTCCACCCATTACCAAGGACAAATAATTAATTAATTAAAATGTAGAATTCATATATTTTTTTCTTCTCAAACTTGATAGAAATATTAGGTAGATGGTTTTGAAAAGTCTAACTTTTGAATAAAAAAATAATTATTTAAAATATAAGATTTATATAATTTTTTTTAGTCTACTTTGATAGGAATGTTGTATTTTTCTTCTCAAATTTGAGAGAAATTTTGTAAAAAATTATTGTACCACATAATTGATGATGGATGGAAATTTAGCTTTTAATAATTTTAGCTTATTTTAAAAAACAGAATCTTCAAAATTTCAAAAAGTTTAAATAAATTAGATATACTTTTACCTAAAAAATAGAGTGTTCACTTTTAAACGTTTATTAAATAAAATAACTAATAATGTAGAATTCATATTAATTAGCTTTTCAAGCTTAATAAAATTTCATTTCAAATTATTATAATTTATATAGGTTTATTGTTTTAGAGAAATTTCATAGAAAATATATTTTTACCTTTTCAAAATTAAATAAAATTTTGTTAATCAAGTAATTAATGGATATTTTATTTTCAAGAGTCTATTAAATGGTCAAAAGTGTAAAAAGAATAGGTGAATTAAATAGAAATTTACTAATAATAGAGTTTAGGCTTCTGTGATCCATATTAAGTTAGAGAAAGATTTCGGCGTAAATCACATAAAAAGTCATTTGTCGACGCGTTTCGAACCAACCAGTGTGGTTCATCGTCAGGACAAGATGAAGAAAACAGATCTAGCTTAGCATGCTATATAGAACTAGCAGAGCCTCCAACGGCTAGTTTGACCCAACCGCTAATATTGACCAGAGGACCAGGATCAAAATAAAGATAACGAGAATAACAAATTAAATAAATAAATAGATATAAAAACCTGAACTAAAATAGTAAAATAAAACAAATACACAAACACAAAAATAAAAATAAATAAAATAAAAGAGAAATTAAACAAAAATAGACCACGGATATGACTAAGAGTTAATCGAGAATAAAAATAAATAGATAAAATAAAGCGCAAAACAAAAATAAAAGTAAAATAATAAATCAAGTGATAATAAATTAATTAAATTAATTAATTAATAATATTAACAATTAATAATATTAAAAATTAATAATAAAAATAATAAAAATAACCAACTAAATGAACGAAAAGTACTAATAAAACAACGAAAAAATGAAATAGAATAATAATAAATATATAAGAATGAATAACTAAAAGGGAATAAAATAAAATAATAAGCTTAAAAAATACTAAATTGATTGAATAGAAATTTACTATATGAAAAAAGTAAAATAAAATTATTTCAAGTAAAAAACTATTATTATTAAATAAAATAATTAGTCACTGAGAGGCTTTCTAGAAACAAATTGGGCATGTAATTTTTGAGTGGCACTCCATCCATTGTCAAAGACAAATAATTAATTAATTAAAATGTAGAATTCATATATTTTTTTCTTCTCAAACTTATAGAAATATTAGGCAAATCGTTTTGAGAAGTCTAACTTTTTGAATAAAAAAATATATATTTAAAATATATATTTATATAAAAAAATTTTGATAGGAATGTTATATTTCAAGTCTTCTTGTCTTCCCATGTAGATATTCAAAGGATTCTCATCGATAATTGGCTTCCCATGGTTCTTATATGGTATGAACACTTTAACTTACTTTTTATTAAATATTGTAAAATTATCACTAATCCTTAAATTTTAAGAATTTTAATTATATTTAAATTTATTGTTTTGATTATTGGAATTGGAAAAAAAGAGTCGAAAGTATTCTCAAGTATTCATTATATATATATATATATAATTTTAGAGAATAAAATAAATATTGTAAATATTTTATATAGTAAAAAAATTGTTGTAAATAAAATTTATGTATCTTATAGTTAATATTGTTCATAATATATTAAAAACTCAAATAATAGTATTTATATTTATTTATAGTAGTTTCAAAATAACTATTAGCTGGTTACGAGGAATTCATTTAGTTGGATTGGGTCTATTTTTGGGCAAGTTTGCACTTGTGAGGAGGCAGAATCAGTTTAAGAGGACAATTACAGGCATAAGGATGAATTTCGGGCTGAGTAATGATGAGTTTCTCCTCTTGTAAGTCTGATATCTTAGCAGTGAGACAACCACATTTATTGGACAAATTTTAGAGGTGTGATGGTGAGGTTTTGAGGGAGTTTTGTCCCTGTTTATGAAGCCACAACCCTAGAGACCAAATAAAGTAGGCCATAGGTCTAAAGAGAGGTCTAGTGGGGTTGGTTTGGGGTTGGTTTGGGCTGTGTATTAGCCCTGAACATCAGCGGGAAGAAGGTAACTTGAAGGACCCTAGCCACAATAGAAAAGAGGTATGTGGGGTTGTTTTGAAGCGCTGATGCGGACCTATGTCTTGCCCTCACCAGACCACATAAATTGTTGTAGAATAGAACCTCAGTCCAAGATGAATGAAGGTATGTGTTGGTTGTTGGATTCATGGTGTTTTGATGTTGTGGATCATGTCCTAGTGTGGACAGTTGTTGCAGCCTAAAAGTGCGATGTGTCGAGGTTGACTTGGGCAGTTGGAGACCTAAACTAGGAGCAGAACTTATAGTGAAGTGTTAGGTGCCATTGGATTGGTGGAGGGAAGCGTGTTGGCTAGCTAAAGTATCCCTTGACAACCAGTGTTGAAGAGAGGTAGAAAACTTAAGGTTGGGTGAAGGTTGAAGCCTTATGTGTAGCTCTTTGATGGACAAAAGAGGCAACTAAATTGGCAAACTGGAGCTCAGGTATTGGCTAGCCTAGAGAGAAGATTAGATCAACCCATGTTCATTGCAGTAGAGGCGACTTCTAGCAGTGATAAGTGGAAGCCCTCCTGGAGATTCTATGTGTTGTCCTTTGATGGACTAAGGGGCAGCTAGAGAGAAGATCAAGAGCAAAGGACCGACCGGACAAGATATGACATAGAGTCTGCAACATGATTGTCATTTTATCTTATATTCCATAGACTAGGGTATTATTTAGATTGGTTTAATATAACGAAGATTGGGTTGTACATTATTGTACAATATTGTTGTTAAAAATTGTGTACTTGTGCATATGTGATTTACTACTTCATATTTTCCATTGTGCAAAGTAGTTCTTGTTGATATTCTTGGTTTGATAGCATTAGATATTCTAAGATTCTTTCCTAGGCCCAAGATCATGGAAATTCAACATGGTATTAGAGGGTGTCTGAGCTACTTTGGAAGACAATGAATCAGAGTTATGCACAACGAGTACAATTTAAGAGGGAGTTGGTCACATTGTAGGTGACAATGTTGAAGTTGCAGACTGGTCTCCAATATGAGGACATGTTGGAGGGGTTGTCTAACTATAGTCCACGGAAGGAAATGATCAAGTTGATCTTGCAGGTCAACAAGATCTCAGAGTTCGTCGAGAAATCCATCAAGAAATCAACTAACCCAAAGGAGATGGAAGTGTATGAGGATTTGGATATGAGGGTGAGATTGGTCATCCTTGATGGTGTGAAGGATCCCCTAATACCTCATTTGTTTGGGAAGAACACTGCACATGAGATGCGGGTGGCCCTTCAAAATTTATTCCATAATAAGAATGAGAACTGAGTATTGGTATTGGAGGATAAGTTGAAGTCCACCAAGATGATACAGGGTGAATGAGTGACATCTGATGAGATTGTCTAAGGTCAAATATGAGCTTGTTGGCATCGGTTTGACTATTTCGGAGAAAGATATGGTGAGGATCTCCTTGAAAGGGTTCACCAAGGAATGAAATCCCTTCATCAAAGGGATCGTTGCTAGAGAGAAGTTTCTGCACTGGAATAGGCTATGTGATGACTTCATTCAAGAAGAGTTGTGCGATGAGGATCTTCATTTGAAGAAGAGGGCTTTAGATGATGACATGGCACTTGCATCATGAATGAAGGGTAAGCATAAGAAGGACTTGAGTAAATTCATGTGTTTCAATTGTGGCGAGATGGGTCATTGTTCGTCAAGATGTCCGATGAAGAATAAGGGAGATGACGAGAAGAATAAAGGGAAGCAGGTCACCAATGTTGCGACTTCTACTGAAATAAATGCTCTCACCAGGAGATTGGAGGAGGAGGACTTTGCTATGATATCTCATTTATTGCAGGATTTTATTGATGAGGATGGATGGTACATGGACAATGGTGTGTCGAAACATATGACAGGGTCACAAGAGGTTTTTGAGACTCTAGCTGAATGGGATTTGAAGTTGCACATGGTGTTGGGTGACAAGAGTCAAAATGACACTTCCAAGAGAGGCATAGTTCATGCTTAAGGGATTTCTACAGTGGTGAGTGCCAAGAGTTGGGTGAGTGTTGCAAGTAGTGATGATGATGAGTTACTTCCTAGTCTTGGAAGTACCTCCCTCGCTAACAACGAATGTTTATTTTTGAGTAGCTTCGGAGGTACTCCAAACCCTAAGGTTCAGGGTTTGGAGGGCAAAGTGCCACAAGAGTCACATGTAGGCTTGGAACCCAAGCTTGGGGGTTTTCACCTATCGTGATTTGGGCCAAAACTGTGGACACATTTCAACATGTGATGGATGAGGATGATATCTCTCATTGAGATGAATCTGACGCAACAAAAATCATCTGATTCCAAGTTGTAGAAATGGAGTTATGAATTTTTGAAGTTGACAATGGGGTTTTGGGCATTCAAGTCATGTGGGCTTGAAGTGATTGTCCAAAAGAAATGTCTATTCATTGACCCTTATTGTGTGTATAAATAGAAGGTATGTGAGGCTCATTTAGAGCATCCAAGCACATCATTTCATAAGAAATCTAACTCATAAAGGCAATCAAGCTCATAAGGAGAAGGATGAATGTGATTGGGTCCATTTTTGGGAAAGTTTTCACCTGCGAGGAGGCATATTTAGTACACGAGTACAACCCCAGGCATAAGGATGAATTTTGGACTGAGTAAGGATGAGTTTCTCCTCTTGTAAGTCTAATTTCTAAGCAGTGAGACAGTCACATTTATTGGACAAATTTCAGAGGTGTGATGGTGAGGTTTTGAGGGATTTTAGTCCATGTTTATGAAACTACAGCCCTAGAGACCAGAGAAATTAGGTTGCATGCCTAAATAGAGCTCAAGTGGGGTTGGTTTGGGGCTGAGTATTCACCCTAAACAACATCGAGGAAGAAGGGAACTTGAAGGACCATAGACGCAACATAAAAGAGGTCTGTGTGGTTGTTTTGAAGGGGTGATGTGAACCTATGTCTTGCCCTAACCAGACCACAAAAAGTACATTAGAATAGAACCTCAGTCCAAGATGAATGCATGTATGTGTTGGACCTTGGTTGTTAAATTCACGTTGATTTGATGTCAGGGATCATGTCCGAGTGTGGAAAGTTGTTGCAGCCTATAAGTGCCATGTGTTGAGGTTAACTTAGGTATTTGGAGACCTCAACTAGGAGCAGAACTTATAGTGAAGTGTTGGTTGCCATTGGACTAGTGGAGGGCAGTGTGTTGGCTACCCAAAGTAGCCCTTGACAAGCAGTCTTAAAGTGACGTAGAAAAATGAAGATTGGGTGAAGGTTGAAGCCTTATATGTAGCTCTTTGATGGACAAAAGAGGCTGCTAGATTGGTAGATTAGAGCTTAGGTATTGGCCAGCCTAGAGAGAAGATTGAATATGCTCGTTTTCATTGCAACAAAAGTGACTTGCAGTAGTGATAAGTGGCAACCCTCCTGGAGACTTTATGTGTTGTCCTCTTATGGACTAAGGGGCAGCTAGAGAACAAATCAGGAGTGAAGAACTGACAAGATAAGATACGACATAGAGTCTGCGACATGATTTTCATTATATGTTGTATCCCATAGATTGTTCTATTATTCAGATTGGTTTAACATAATGAAGATTGGATTGTACATTATTGTACAACATTTTGTTAAAAATTGTTTATACTTGTGCATATGTGATTTACTACTTTATATTTTCCACTATGCAAAGTAGTTCTTGTTGAGATTATTTGTTTGCTAGTGTCAAAGATTCAAGATTCTATCCTAGACCCAAGATTGTGGAAATTCAACATGGGCTATGTTGGATATAACTTCTAACACTTTTCCTTTGTATGACCATTAATGTTATAGTGGTTGCAATGGTTGCTAAGATATTTTAACTGGTGTGGTATGGCTACTATCCTTTTGTCTTTTCCCCTCATATCTTCTTCTTCCCCTCCTTGGAATATTTCCGACACTCCTTCTACTTTGACCCACTTGAATTAATTTTCTTCTAGCCTATGTCCTATAGGTATAATGCATGTATGCTAGCCTCATCCACCATTCTTAGTTTAAACAACTTCACTTGTCCACATATGAATGTGTAATTCCCCTATATACTTGGGGAGTATGTATGGGTTCTTTATCAATATACCTAACATTATTGCCATCTTCCTAAATTCGATGGTGTACTCATGTAAAATTTGTCCATGTCTCTACTTGAAGTAATGCCACTTGATCCACTAGTCCTCTACATACCAGAAATGAGAACAAAATTTTATGTTCTTCCTCTATGTGGTGAACACTAAAGTAAACCTCTCCAACTAATGATTTAATTTAAATAATTCAATCTCACCTTGATATGTCTTTATTCCAACTTTTTCTTCCATCTTGAATAGGGACAATGAATGGTTGACGCCACTCAAATTAGATTGTTCCTTTTCAAGTTATTTCTTGGGATACCTCTCTAGTTCTTCTCGATACCCGAGTCTCTAATATGAGCTCTGTATTATAACCTTAGTATTCTTCGAATAGCTAGAACTTATTAGTCATGACCACCATGAGGAGACTCGCATTATAGTTTATATTTGCAAATTATGCTTCCAGTTGAACAAACCTCTCCTTTGTGGGAATATTGAGGGTTATTAATTTATTCATCAGCCATGGATAGGATTTTCTGACATTAAGCTTAATAAATGTAGATTCCCTACCACTCCCAACAATATATCCAAAGAAACTAGCTCTAATACTAATATGATCAATAAATTGTCATGGATATTTTACTAGTAATTTTCTCCCAAAAGATCTGAGAAAATTATACTTAAAAATTTGAAATCTATGTGATGAAGTTTAAATTTTCCTTCGATTTGTATTTGTTAATCATTATATTATGCGTGTGCATGCAACATATAAAATATAGAAAATAGAGGATAGAAAAATGAAACTTAGAAAATAAATTGAACACAAGATATGATCTAAGTAACCCTTATGGGAGAAAACCTAGTTAAAAAGTGAAGCCACTCTGCTCTCACTTTCTCTGGATGGAAATGGATTCAAGTACAAAGGAGTGAGACACGTGGCCTGTGGGATGCCACAATACACAAGCCCTCTTTGTTTTCTCTTTCTCTATCCACTCTCATTTATTCTTCTCCTCTTTGAGACAAAATGCAGTCCACTAGAATGGAACCCCTTTTCCTCCTAGCGGTTTGGATATAACACAACCCAATAGCATACTAATGGTTAATGTTGACTCCTTAGACTATCAATTAGAGCTACAACTCTTCTAGAGTCTTCTTCTTCACGATCATGTGACTAGCTCCATTTCCATGTATAATTGAGGTTGACATGGCATCCTCTCCAATCATGGTGGTAAAAAAAGGAAGGTAAACTTTTGGGTGCATACAAATTTCATTTGGGGTCTTTCTTGCACTCTTGGAAAGGTATTTGAGTGTAGAATAACACTAGGTGGTGTGATGTTTAAGAGGAAAATTTTAACCTACTAGAAATAACACCATTTAATGCCCCAAACTAGTTCTGAATGGCTTTAGACTGCAATTCACCAAGTTGGGACCGATTGATAAAAATGGTCCTATGAGCTAATTCCTCCAAATTTTATACTATGAAAGGATCAATATGAAAGACAAGTAATATAGTGGTCCAATCTAAATCAATTTGGGACTTGGTTGGGTGACTAGGGCGTATTATGGAAAATGGAAATGGAATTGGGGGATTATAAAATGAGTAGATAAATTAATAATGATAATGATAATAATAATATTTTAGTTTTAATTCACTTTTCTAGTAAAAAGCTATTAATATTAAATTAAACAATTAGTTGTTGAAAGGGGTTCTCTAAATATATTAGATAGGTGGTTTTTGAATAGACACTCCACCAACTTTGTGAAGGACAAATAATTGATTAAATTAAATTGTAGAAGTTATGTAGATTTTTCATTTCAAATTTGAAAATACATTGGATAAGCCATTTTTTGAATAGACACTCCACCAGCATTGTGAAAGACAAATAATTAATTAAATTAAATTATAGAAATCATGTAACTTTTTCCATTTCAAATTTGTTAAGACTTTTGAATAAATCAATATTTATAATTAATTAAAATATATAATTTATATAAAAAAAATTGTCACCTTTGAAAGTGATAGTGATATCTTTTCTTCTCATCTTTGAAAGTGATATTGATATCTTTTAGTCTCATCTTTAAAAGTGATATTGAAATATTTATAATTAATTAAAAAAAAAAAATTTGCCATCTTTGAAAGTGATATTGATATCTTTACTTCCCATCTTTGAAAGTAAAAGTAACTTCTGAGATGGTGGCCGCCGAAAAAAAAACACTTTGTGGAAAGTAGTTGGATTCAAATAATAATATTCTATGACCGATGATGCATGATGCCACTCACAACTCCGTTAACTTCGCCGAAACACACACCTACGTCCACTCACAACTCCGTTAACTTCGCCGAAACACACACCTAGATCCTCTTTTTCTATTTATAAATAGTTGCCTCGCCTCTCACAAAACGCACTTCATTTCTGCTCCCTCTTGCGAAACACTCGCCCCGCGTCTCTTTCTGTTTTTCCAATGCTGTGGGAAGGCTGCGTTACACTTTCCATCTCTGCGACCATGTCATCTCTTGCTCTTGCTCTTGCTTTTCCGAGGCTGTTGCTGCTCCTCATTTTTTGCTTCACCCCCACCCACTCATTTCCCGATGATCGACAATCCCTGGTAGCATTCAAGAATCTGATTACCAGCGATCCACATCATTCCATGATAGATTGGAGTCCCGCCAACCCCTTGTGCAACTGGACAGGTGTTACCTGCAGCCGCCATCATCCAAACAGAGTGGCGTCCCTCGACCTCGCTCACATGGATCTGCGCGGTTCCATTTCTCCTTCGATCGGCAATCTCTCCTTTCTCCGCTCACTGCTCCTGCCACACAATGCGTTCCACGGTCATATACCGCCTCAATTGGGACGGCTCATTCGTTTGAGGGAGCTCCAGTTGGCAGATAATGACTTGGAAGGAAATATCCCAAGTCAGCTGGGTAGTTGCAGAAATTTGAGTATCCTGATGCTCTCCAACAACAATCTCACGGGCAGTATCCCCCAAGAGTTGCGTTCCCTCACAAATCTGCAACAACTCCACGTGGAATACAACCAGCTCACAGGTACCATTCCCTCCTTCTTGGGAAACCTTTCCTCCTTGATTCTTTTGCGTTTTGATCAGAATATTTTCACCGGTCCCATTCCAAGTCAACTCAGCCGCTGCAGAAATTTGGTTCACTTGGCGCTCTCCTACAATGCTCTGACTGGATTTATCCCCGAGGAGTTGGGTTCGCTCCCACATGTGCAACACCTTTACTTGGGAGGGAACTACCTCATAGGTACCATTCCCTCTTCCTTCGGTAATCTTTCTACCTTGACTGACTTGGGTATTGAAATAAACTATCTCGTCGATCCCATTCCGCCACAGTTGGGTTTACTCAACCGTTTGCAATCGCTCGACCTTCGTCAAAATGCATTTTCAGGCACCATTCCCCTTGTGTTTTCCAATCTATCCACTTTGACTTACTTAGATATGGCAACGAACAATCTCAGGGGTAGTATTCCACAAGAATTAGGGCTGCTCATCAACTTACAAACGCTTATGCTATACGAAAATAATTTGGTAGGATCTATTCCTGCATCTTTTTCAAATATGTTTAATTTGAGTATGCTTTATTTATGGGGAAATCAACTTAGTGGAAACATTCCAAATTCATTTGGAAATTGTTCTAAACTCATAGAATTAGATCTCAGTTATAACAGTTTGAGTGGGAGTGTCCCTACAGAGTTGGGTAAGTTATCTCTCCTTGAAAAATTATACTTGCACTCTAATCAACTCGATAGTGGAAACACTCCAAACCTACTCTTTCTTGTATCTCTTACCAATTGCTCTCACCTGCAATCACTAAAACTGCACAACAATAAACTAGGTGGTGTTTTGCCCCTTGACATAGGAAGACTTTCTACCAATTTGTCTCACTTGTCATTATCAAACAATAGAATACAAGGAAACATCCCTTCACATATTGGCAATCTTAGTAGCCTATCCTTTCTAAATTTAAGTGAAAATCTTTTAAATGGTACCATTCCACATATAGGAAAGCTTGAAAAAATAGAAAGATTGTGTTTAAGTAACAACAGATTAGAAGGAAACATCCCTGATGACTTTGAAAGCTTACAAAACCTTGGTCTCTTGGACATTAGTAGAAATATTCTCTCTGGAAAGATTCCAAATTCCCTGGCACCCCTTAAACAACTAAGAAGACTCCATCTTCATCATAACAATTTATCAGGGAGCATACCTTCCAACTTACTAGATTGTACAAATTTGGAATTGCTCGATTTGTCTCACAATAGGCTCACAGGAAATATACCACATGAAATTGCAAAACTTTCTCATCTCCAATTCTATTTGAATTTGTCATGGAATTTATTAGAAGGCTCCTTACCCATGGAGATTGGTAAAATTACAATGGCTCAAGTTATAGACATTTCTGTCAATCAACTAACTGGGACAATTCCCCTTGCAATTGGAGGTTGTAGGGAATTACAATTATTGAACTTATCTCAAAATGCCATCCAAGGGCCTATTCCAGACTCACTCGGAAATTTACAAAGTCTTGCAAACCTCGATCTCTCTTCCAACTCCTTATCAGGTCCAATACCAGTTGTCCCTCTCCAAAACTTAAAAATGCTTCAAAGCTTGAATTTGTCCTTCAACTATCTCACAGGGGATGTTCCAGAAGGAGGGATTTTTGCAAACAGAAAGATTGTTGTGTCTTTAATCGGAAATCCTAGCCTTTGCGGACCAAAAGAATTCCACTTAGTTGCATGTAAAACTCCAAGCGGTCATTCTGCACTTATGGAAAAAGTATTATTGCCAATGAGTGGAGCAATTGTTTTTATATTATGCTGCCTACTTTTGAGATTCCTTTGGAAAGGGAATACGTGTATGCAAGGCTTTGATTCCTCACAATCCATTTCGCAAAATCTAGAGCACAAAGAGATCTCGTATCAAGAGCTTCAGATAGCAACTAATGGATTTTCCGAAGAAAACTTGTTGGGAGCAGGGAATTTTGGTTTGGTTTATAAAGGGATTTTGAAAGATGGCACACTTGTTGCTGTGAAGGTTTTCCATTTGCAAAAATACATGGTTGAAAATAGTTTTTGTGCAGAGTGTAGTGTCTTGCAAAAGATTCGACATCAAAATCTAGTGAGGATCATAACTTCATGTTCCAATCCCCATTTCAAAGGATTAGTGTTTGAATTTATGTCTAATGGAAGCTTGGAGGAGCATTTGTACCCTAATAAAGATGATAACAATGGTGAAGATGTATGTGATTTGGGGCTAAAAACACGATTGGACATTTCCATAGATGTGGCCCATGCATTTGAATATCTTCATCATGACTCTGATGTGCAGGTAGTGCATTGTGATTTAAACCCCAACAATGTGCTTCTAGATGAAAACATGTCGGGGCATGTAACTGATTTTGGTATTGCAAGATTGATTGATGGAACCTCTACCAAGCCACTTACTTCAACACTTGCTTTGAAAGGGACTGTGGGCTACATTGCACCAGGTATGACATTTTAGAATGCTAGATTTGTACTTGTCTTTTCTCATAAGCAATTTTGTATTGATTGGTTGAGTAAAATTTGATGAAGGTTATCTTTCATGCAGAGTATGGATCAGATGAGGCAGTGTCTACCAAAGGAGATATTTATAGCTATGGAATTTTGTTATTAGAAATGCTTACGAGGAAGCGACCAACCAGTGACATGTTTTCTGGAGAGCTAAACTTTCACAAGTGGGTGAACCTAGCATTTCCACACAAAGTGAAGGAAGTAATTGACCACAAGCTTTTAAACAAGGTGGATGGAGATGAATTTGAAAAAACTAGTATATACAAATGCCTACTTTCTTTGCTACAAGTTGGTTTGCATTGTTCAAAAGATTCACCTAACGAACGACCAACTATGAGAGATGTGGTCATGGTATTGGAGACCCTCAGAAATGATTTGAGGGAAAATGATTTTGCTTAAGGGAAAATTCTTTTGCTTCTAGGAAAATGAGATGAAGCATGTTCAATTTGCTTAGCAATGCAAATGAAACATGGAATGATACACATGCATCAAATTCCCATGGTTCTTCTACATTATAGTTTGTGAAAATTTCAATACTAGAAGATTTCAGTGTTGCCTAGTATAATCATAGTTTTTTTCACTTATAGTTGTTGGGCCAAGATTCTATTAATGTTTATGTCTACTTGTAATTATTGTCAAAATAAAAGGCAGATGTTTTTATAACACAATATTATGTGAACCATAACTCTATGTTAGATTTGATTTATTATCCACTCACACTAGCAATGTTTTTAATTGTCTAAGAATCATATTCATTCTTTATGTTTTTATAGACAATGAAAGGATATGATTACAAAAAAATCATCTATCACTTATAAACACTTATTTTAGCTTAATGAATTGATTTTGGGAACAATATTTAATTTTGATTAATTTGTTGATATTACTTTTAATTGTTAAAACAAACTTTTAATGGTATTTATTATCTATTTGTAATTACTAGCAATTGTCCCAAAAGGTACAATGAGAGGCCGATAGGATTATTAAAAGGAGGAAACCTCTATAGATAGGCAACGAAACTATTGAACATGGTAATTGAAAAGCGGCGAATTACATTTGCAAATATTAAAACAAATCACTTACATTGGTGGTTCACATTATAACTAAAACATTAAGTAATTGTAAGATGCTTTTCATAAGATGCGAAATAATGGACAAAAAGCCAATCCGGGAAAAAAGCATCTCATCCTTCTTGACCACAGAACCAGACATTGCAAGAACCCTAGTAACTTCATTAAATAGTTGAGGCAAGATACAAATAACAGAATTACCTCTCCTCCTCCATGCCTAAAAATTGCTTCCTTTGCATGTTCCAGAATTTTTATTTTAAACTTTGTCAGATATGGATTGTCATTTAACCATGGCTTCCCCTGCTCTGTTTCTTTGGCACCTGAACCTTGTTTTCCATGGAAGTAAGAGCAATTGGCTAGTTCACGGGAGCATCAATGCACTCTCACCGTAAAAGAACATCACTCTGGAAATTATATGCAGATTTCTGTACCGATCTTCATCATCCCAAATAGAACAAATCCATTGAAAAGTAGCATAAAATATTGATATCGAGCATAACCTAGCAAAATCTGACCTTCATGATGACCTGTATATGTCGATGCTGGAGAAATGCATCTTTGGATTCTATAAGTGCATCAGAAAAGCTGTGATAAATTGTCATAACAAGGTCCTCCTATTTCCTCATTTCTTGTATTGAAACACACTGTTTTCAGTTTAAAGAATGGGTATTTGCACATTAGATGTGTTTGGGTTTGTACGTATATCTCATGTAATAAGGCACTGATGAATGCCCGTCACATAATGAAGCTCGAAAACCAGAAACGATGATGATCATTTCCCTTTTGAAAATGCTCCTTCTTCCACATTCAATAGAACATCAAGGTAGTTGCATGACTGACATCTTGTGGGAATCATATTACCACTATTGCTTTCAAGGCAAACGTTTCTTGAAACAGTACTAACAGATATCGTATATCTTTTTTAGTATAATCTGTAGAATTTTGAAACTTTTCCAACATTTCCTGTGAACTCTCATCAGGGAAAATAGATATGACAGATATTCATATAGAGATAACTTAGATCAACATCATGACATACAATTAGTCTCCTAAATTAAGAAAAAATATCATCCTGTACAAAGGTAACTATTCCATATACCATTATTGGCTCTGACTTTTAAGTTTTCACCTAAACTGAGAATCTTCCAATGTTAACATGCAAAAGCATTAGTTGTAGAACGAAAACCCAGACATGGAAATGCACTTCACAATCGACTAACATAAACAAAACAAAGGTAACATTTGTCATTCTGTATTATTGTTCTGTACAAAAGTGGTTTTGAATCGGTTGATGGTTGCTTTTATTTTATTAAGGAAAATTTTGAAGGTTTCATCCATGTCTTTGACTAACAGGCCAACAAAAGTTCAATACATAAAACCCTCAGCAACGTGCATGAACACTTACTCATGACACCAGCAAATAGGCTCAATAGGGTCTTAGACTTAGACCTTTCAATATTTATTCAAGTCAATTTTTTAGGCATCACAATATTTCTGCTCAATTTTACATGGCCCAAGCAACTTTCATGAGATAATCTTGGCAAATAAGACTGGTTAATTCTAACAGATCAACTTCAAATTTTGCTCTTGGTGGTTTTTGTTACTGTATGTAGGCTGTGGTAGATGTAGTTTGGATTTGATGTTTAAACATATAGGCATATGCTAATGACATAAAGTCACAGTATGAACAAGTAGAAATATGTCATAGCTAGCATATTAGAATAACTTGGAATATGCTCCACTTGATGAGAAATTGAACAGAGACATCAACTTGTTAAACACGGCCTGTTGAAAAAAAATTGTTCCAGCAACTCATGGGGACAGGGAACTCACAATATAGTGAAAGGAAACTCGCTCTCTGCCTTCTCCACATGTTGTCAGCAGGAGAAAAGAGATTCCTTATCTCCTTCTAACGGATAGATAGGTACATTGCCCAGTATTCTGATGCCCTATTTCCAACAAAAGAAGTCCAAGCCTTTCCCTGAGATTATGCCCTTACACAGATGTATATTAATGATCCTCGTGCGTTGGGTGTCCAAGTCTGCTATGCTACAATCCACAAACCACGAATGTGTCGTTCCTCCTCTAGCCTTTGAATGTATGTGGCTCAGCAATATTGCCTTCATCCACACAGCAGTGACTATGACAGTGTCTCCAGCAATACAAATCTCTCATGGTAAAGGTTGTTGCCAGAAACCAACAATTAATTCAACCCCCAACACAGTGAATACGCAATAGAATTTGTTTCCATGAACCCGCAGTCTATTCCAGCAAGGAAGGAAACTAAACCCTCCATCTCAAAACGATCTTCAATAATCAGGGGAACCCATAAATTTGAGTTGCATGCACAGCTACTTCCTCTAATCATCAAACAACGGTGAATCTCTCCTCATAATGCAGAAAATCGACCCAGAAGATTATAGGATCTCGTTTCCCCTCCTTAACAATAAATTTGTCCATAAATTCAGCTTCCAGTGGCAATTAAATTTGTATCTTAACAGGGGAAGACCTGTCCTAAAGTCCTCATAATTTAGCATGTGCATGTGCATCATGTAGGATGAGTAGGATTACATGTGTCAATAAATTGAGAGTGGACTTAGTTGAGTCATGACTCAGTTGTATATATATTATAGCTTCTAAGAGTTAATTGTATACATCATTATTATTGAGATTTTGAAATTGAGTTATTGCCTTTGATGTTTTTCATCTCATTTCTTGTTTGGGTTTAGTGTTACTGCTTATTTCTGCCCCTATTTCTCTCTGTGTGTAGCCTGTCTCATTTGTATAGCAAGCATTATAAATATTCTGGTCAGAAAATAGTATCCATGTAAAGAAATTGATGAAAAAGAATCTAAATGCTATGCAGATAGTTGTATTCAGTAAGCTAGGATGCCATCGTTTAGGCTTGATGCTAAATTTAGTGGTACCTGATTGACTTTTCATGCCTGAAAATTTCTTATGGGTGAGCAGCCTACTATTCACACTATTATTGTTTTGACTGCTGGTAGCAGGTGATAAGGAAGGATTGCATATATTTGCTGCTGAGATCTAATGCCCAAGCTGCTTTGGAGTGACCTTCAATGCAATTCTTTTCTTTGATATGCTTTGCACTATTGCAGATAGATTATAGTTGGTGGTTCAGAACCCGTTTGCTTTCAAATATAATTTCCCGTTGGTGCAATATCTGATTACAGAGCTAGTTGGATCAAGATGAATCCAAGCCTCTCACTGGATGAGAAAGGGAAGATCAATTTTGGTTGTGACTCTTTGTACAATAGGAAATTGAGCATCACTGAAGCTCAATTACCTGCATGTACAGACTCAGATTTGAGTAATTGTTCCAATGGACAAACATGTGGACAAAGCAAAAATGATACATGCTGCCCACGGGAAGTGAATGAGGAAAACTCTGCCTTTAAAGCTTCAGCTGTTGATGGTTGTCAAGATCAGGCATGCACAATGGATAAATTGATGGATTGTACTGGGCTTGAAGGTTCCATAAACCACTATCTGAACTGTACAAATGCAAAATCTTATGAGAAGGGTGGAATTAGGTGGCGTAGAGCTGATCAAAGGGAGCTTGCAAAATTGTGATCTTCCTCCCCCGCAGTCAGTCTGGCACGGGAGTCCACCTTTTAAAAGCAGTGACAAATTTAAAGAGATGGACATGTCTAAATCCAAAGATGCAGTTTTTTCAACTTCTGTTGGCAGGTTCAAATCTCCATATCAAGAAGAGAAGGGCTTACTGATTACCGAGAGAGAATCATTAGGTGAGTTTGGTTGCCCCATGATGTCTCATAAAATACTATTTTTCAAAGGTGTGTAAAATATACTTGATAAGCAGGGGCATTTTTGTCTTTGTAATTCTTGTTCTTTGCAAAAGCTAATATGTATATTTACAAAAAATCTCTTTCACAGAACGTGAACAAAAGTCCATGATAAATTGGCAAACTATATTGGCACATCCATTCAATGTCCACTTTTTTAAACTCATACGGCTCCTCCATATTCTGGGTTGCCATACAATTTTCAGTTCCTTTTGAGTCTTAGAGAGTTTATAAACATGCAATACATGGAGAACCCTGCATTAAAGATATAGTGATAACCATAACATGAAGGTGTCATTGACAAAGGCTTCTTGCTAATAAATCTGGGTATTGGTAATTTATTCTTAATTTCTTGGTGGCTCAAGCTAGTCATTACTGTTTGGCAGATACAATGGCAGGATAACCAGCTCCGATGGAGAAACAGAATATCTGGAAGCTGATTATACCAGGAAGTCAGACTTATTGGATGCTCTTCGACATTCACAGACTCGGGCTAGAGAAGATGAGAAAACATCATATAACAGTTTTCTGAATGAAATTTCATTAATTCATTTAGAAATTGATTATACAGATATATACTGGGAAGAGAGCAGTATCAAAATCCTACTGAGGAAAAAGAACTACTCCATGATTGAAAAACTAATTCCCCAAGAGAAAGGCAAGAAAGGGCAGTTCTAAGGGAAAAACACGAAAGAAGACACTATTAAATCTATGAGAAAAACATTAACAACAATACCCAAAGATATTTCATGTCTGCATAATATCTTCCTAAAAACATATAGAACACATAAGAAGACTCTATTAAATCTATGAGAAAAATGGATTGTCAACATGATGAGGAAGAAATGGCATTGTTGTCTAAAAACTGTATGCATATTTGTTGCACGGACAAGATTCATTTGTGATTTCAGAAATGGAATTATTTACATGCCGAACATGCAAGAGATGGTTGCAGAACTATTTCAAGCCAAATGTTTAGCCATAAAATACCAAAGTTCATATATGTATACTACAAGGAAAAGAGAATGCCCAACCAATTTACTGATTACATTCACAGTCATACAAAACTCTGGAATTCCATGATTTGCATAAATAGATCTTGACACGCGACCTCCTTTGATTGCAAGAATTGGTGGGTTGTTGAAAGAGTAGAATTCAGAAAGATGCTGTCCTATATAATCACAGTGGTCTCCCCATAATGTTACATCAATGCTAAACCCGACTTGTCCTTTAGTATGAGTGTTTTCCTTAATGTTTCACTTCCATCTTTTCGTCGAATTGTTGATGCAGGTGACATGGAGGTAACAACACCAATGACATCCACATTTGTATTTGGAGTTGCACTTTTTACTTCAGCAATAGTCTTGAAGTGAAAGCTTTGGTAAGGAAACGTTGGATCATCTGTGGGACATGGATTGATAGTGGAAGCAGCAAACAAGTAAATCTCCCATTTGTTCTTGAGGTGGTTGTAGTTTGGATTTGCCTCTCTCACTATGCCATTTGAGACAATGTATAGTTGCCCAACCTGAATTAGATTGTAAAGAGATTCGGCCAATTCAGCAAATGCAGAAAGGTGGATCTCTTCCTTATCACGGTTGATAAGGTCAAATCCGAAAACTTTTCCTGAGCCTCACACATTGTTGTACGCCTTCAATGATGTCTTTGCAGATGCCCTACCTTGGATTGACCAATATTTCCAGTAAGGGTTGAGTGCCGTGAATGGAATTGTTGTAGTTGCTGCTGTAGTTGGTGGAGTAACTACAGAGGGCAAGGTATCGTCAGCTGATGAAGAACTAAATTGGGCTGAACCCACTTGTGCATGTTGCAACGTCGATGTGTCCATGATTAACGCTGCTGAGCGCTTGACAACTTCAAGCTCAACGACTCGGATGGACCTTATGTAAACAAGTAAGAATTGGATTAATGAAGATTCCGTTTGCCTTCTTTCCATGCAAAAAAACATATAGGCGGGGAAAAAGTAAAGGAGGGTGATTTCAAATGGTGGGCCTTACGAGGAGTTTTGGAGCACTGTGCAAGCTGCTTTTTTGAGCAGAATCAACGAGCCAATTTGGATGTCTCCAGAGACAACCTGTGGGCCATATGCGGATGGTAGCAAAGTCTTATGTTGATGTGTTCCATCAGATAGAGTAATGTGGAAGTGCGAGGATGTTGTTTTCAATGAGGTAACAGAACCGACATCGATTATCTGAAGTAGTGGTTGAATCTCGGTGCAACCATTCAGCAATAGAGGAATGGCATTCGTTGTCAAGGTTGTCTCCATAATAGAACAGGAGGTTTCTTTTTCCCGTGATAGGAGTACCTGCAATTCATCAATTTCACAACAACACAAAATTCTAGTCAAAGGAGATGTGACATGAATGCGGAATCTAATCTAACAAGGCTAACTGTTGATGGTTAAACAATTTTAAGGGCACAACCTACACGGGGGGCGAGAATAGCCTCTCATATTAGCCACCCAAGGTAGTCCACATTAACAAAATGCTTGTTATTTGATTCAGGGACAAGCTACATATTGTTCAAATTCGGAAGCACCTCAAGTGGCTCAAAGATGCTTATAGGCTTACAGTACCGTCAAAACATCAATGAAATAGGAAAATTTCCCAGCCAATCCTAATACTGATCCTACACATTAAGAGATGTGGGTCAATCGAGGCATATACGATATATTAACTATTCTGTGAACAAGACACAATTTTTTTTTTTGGCTTTAATATGCTATATTCGGGTGTACTCTTTGTGCTTGTGCAATTCTGCACATTATAGGGAGGTTGAATAGTAGCCATTGCATATAGCGAACACGCTATTCAAAGACCATGTATAGCTCCACCCTCTTGTCAGAAACAGGACCCTGGAAACAGCGGCCAGACCATAACAACAAACAGTTTCCATCAGTCACACAACAATGGCCAGATTGCAGACTATCATGGGCAGTTTCTATTTATTTGCAGCCTGACCAACCCATCTAAATGCAACGATCTGGAAAAGAGGAGTAAATGAATTCCCATTTTCTTTTTGTACAAAGTTAAAAAGAGGCAAATGGAGTATGATGTGAAAGACGAAGGGCTTCTGATGAACTCGCCTCCTACCTATCCTTAGGTGTGGACAATGGAAATTTGCTCTAAGAATGTGTGCTCACACCATGTTTTGTCTACGGTATTGTTAGTATGCCAGTTTCTTATGCACCACACATGCAGAATTTAGAGGTGAATGACACGTGTTGAAGAGAAATAGGGAGGAGCCTCAGCCCAATAAATACATAGATCATGAGAACGTGCCCCTACTACGGACTGTGTTCTCCTTGGAAACCAGCAGATGTTGATGTTGGAGACATGTTCACCACAGAGGAAAGTAGGGGTGAATGCTTAACAATTGTGCTGACACAACAGGTGTTAAGTGAGGATGATAAAAAAACCATAAGCAGCAAGTGCTGAACTCCCCATGCACAATGAGACAATGGGTGCATAGCAAACAGTTTGTATACCTTGAAGTGCACACCTTATGCTATTGAAAAGTTGTAAGAGCATATGTTTTGTATCCACAACAATTATCTTTCAAACAGGAAGGGTATTCTCCAGTCAATGAATCTATGCTTCCACAAAGTGGTGCATGAAGGCACTATGATAGCTCCCAAATCACAGCTTAAATATGATGCCATAACAGTCTCTTCTGTAGATTAATTTTTGCCAAGAACAATATATGAAGGTTTCAGCTTCTCCGTGCAGGATATTTTGGTAATGTTGAAGCTATTGGGTTTGCTTTACTTACCATTCACAAAACCAGTTTTGGTAATGTTGAAGCTATTGGGTTTGCTTTACTTACCATTCACAAAACCAGTGACATTGTTGGTCACCCGAAAAGCCTTGAGTGCAAAGAAGTGCAATTATGATCACTCTCAACGCCCCACTTCACTGACATATTTTAGCACACTCTAAAGTTTCACTTTTCATTTAAGTGGCATACTTTAGCATGATCTGAAGTTTCTCTTTTCTTATGAAGCTATTGGTTTTTTTTGGCATAAGCCAAACCTTCGAGGTCGAGTAGTCATCCACTTTATTTCATATAAAAACCACACATATTAATAAGAAAATATACTAATATGTTAAAAAAAAATCACATTCACTACTCAGAGCATTATAACTGGAAGCACTTTCTAATAAAACAGAGAAATATTTATACAGTAAGATACAATAGGGATATCATATTTTATTAAGTAAAAGAAAAACAAGAGAACAATAATACTACAATGGAGGCCGGCTTAATTTTGTTAATAAATTAACAAAACATAATCATAGTGCACTTGCTTAAGATACTATAACATTGCCACGAAATAGACTTCAGTGCCTCACAAATGGTTGACAGCATGAATACCGTAGGAAATTCTTCAAATCTGTCAGAAAGCGGCATTCGACTAAAATCCCAGATTCCCAAATAACCCTTCAAATATACTGAATGGTACGGTAATGATAAAATTTTGGGTAAAATTTATAAAGTGTATACATCTGCCATTCATTCATTAAGCACAGCAGGTGTGTGCACTGCTCACTAATAACCACCAGCTATTATGCATCACTGATTTAATGTTCTTGGGATGTTATCCTCTAGGATATCAGTTGAAGCTGTGAAAATAAAAAAGTGAAAATAAAAAATATATCAGAAAGGATTATGAATATATATCTTGCTCATGCTTGTAGGCTTACCATTCATGCACCTAATGTTTACGCAAGAAGACACCATTCAAGAACTAATGTAGTAGGCAAGAGAATTGAAATCAGTGAAACTCGAAGTTCATGTGTTGATATTGAAACTACTTAAAATCGTTTCAACTTAAACCCTGCACTGTAAGGGGGAAAGTTGGAAGAAAAATCTCTTGTTTATCCATTTACAAATGCTGTCTGCCATATGTGTTTGCGTTGCGACTCCTGCAACTGCAACCATAGCCCAATGGTTTTGATTTGGAGACTTTTAGGCAATTTTCTCTCCTCATTATGCCGAATCAGAGAAAATTATCATCTTTCAAACAGGAAGGGTCCTCTCCAGTCAATGAATCTATGCTTCCACAAAGTGGTGCATGAAGGCACTATGATAGCTCCCAAATCACAGCTTAAATATGATGCCATAACAGTCTCTTCTATAGATTAATTTTTGCCAAGAACAATATATGAAAGTTTCAGAATTGAAATCAGTGAAACTCGAAGTTCATGTGTTGATATTGAAACTACTTAAAATCGTTTCAGCTTAAACCGTGCAGGATATTTTGGTAATGTTGAAGCTATTGAGTTAAGTATAGACTCGGAAGGATGGCTGAAGAACATTCTGGGGATGTTATCCTCTAGGATATCAGTTGAAGCTGTGAAAATAAAAAAGTGAAAATAAAAAATGTATCAGAAAGGATTATGAATATATATCTTACTCATGCTTGTAGGCTTACCATTCATGCATCTAATGTTTACGCAAGAAGACACCATTCAAGAACTAATGTAGCAGGCAAGAGAATTGAAATCAGTGAAACTCGAAGTTCATGTGTTGATATTGAAACTATTTAAAATCGTTTCAACTTAAACCTTGCACTGTAAGGGGGAAAGTTGGAAGAAAAATCTCTTGTTTATCCATTTACAAATGCTGTCTGCCATATGTGTTTGCGTTGCGACTCCTGCAACTGCAACCATAGCCCAATGGTTTTGATTTGGAGACTTTTAGGCAATTTTCTCTCCTCATTATGCCGAATCAGAGTGGTGTCTAAATGAGCTCCTACTTATGTTGGAGACGATGGAGACAGGCCAGTCAACCATTCTAGCACCCATTTGTGTCCTGGAAAAACAGAGAAATATGCCTCTGAACAAAATAGGGAGCAGGCTGCAGGTAATGTTCAAAAACATTTAAGCAGCTAGTACAGACCTCCCAAGCCATGGTGAGAACATATCGGTGCCTAAAAAACATGGAATTACATCAACTCGATGTCAAAGTAAAAGTTCCAGTCAATGAATCTATGCTTCCACGAAGTGGTGCATGAAGGCACTATGATAGCTCCCAAATCACAGCTTAAATATGATGCCATAACAGAAAAACCTGAACAAAATAGGGAGCAGGCTGCAGGTAATGTTCAAAAACATTTAAGCAGCTAGTACAGACCTCCCAAGCCATGGTGAAAACATGTCGGTCCCTAATAAAGATGGAAGTAAAAGTTCTAGAATGGCTGCAGGCATATACACTGGCAATCAAGGCAGCATGGGTATTATTTTGTTGGTCCTAGTGACACATATCCTTTCAAGTTAGAGATATATCGCCAACCATTTTCGACACTGGAACTAAAGACTACTCCACATCAAACAGCTGACCATAACCGTTGAATGTTGAGTATAAGCAGCGACAATCAGAGAATGCAGAAGATGACAGCTATGAGAAATCATTTAGTTTCTGTACAAAGTTTCTATGCCTCTTAACTTCCACTTCATTCGATTCCAGCCAAACGATAGTGGGCATCTATTAAAGAGGACTGAGAGAGGTTAAAAATTAAAGAGGACTGAGAGAGACGATGACCTGATGATGTCCTGCAGATGTTCTCTTCTGGTTCGATTTTCAGCGCCCTTACCTGTTCGTCAACAGTGCTATACTGTGTGAGATTGATCCAAGACTGCTGGTAATTTGATCCTTTATACTGTGTGAGATTGATCCAAGACTGCTGGTAATTTGATCCTTTATACTGTGTGAGATTGATCCAAGACTGCTGGTAATTTGATCCAAGAAGGCTCCAGGTCATGGAAGCACAGAAACCGCAGAAAAGTTGATGGTGCATCAGAACAGCTGTGCACAGCAAAACAGGGACCGCAACAGAATGCGCCATTACTACCCTACTCTGGAGTGCCAGGCTTTGTGTGACGGTTACCTACATTCTCGCTCAGGTTTGCTTTGATTCTCGAAGCTCACAAGGTCCCTGGACCCCACTATCAACCTGGTTTGCTTTTACTAAGGCGCCGCTTGCTAGATTTATGGCGGGCGAAAGGAAAGGGCAGGAAAAACGGGCAGACGTGCGATCCTGGTTTGCTTTTACTTAGGCCCTTCCGATGCTGGGTAAGCATCACATAGCTTGGAATCCCTTACTAGGATTGAGGTTTGCACTGGGGTGAATATAGTTGTCTAGATATTCCTACACAGGTTAACAACCAAAAGGGTGAAAAAAGAGAATTTTACCAAAATACAAATTTAAAAAAATTCAGGCTCTTCACCTTGTAACAACGTATCTTTGTACATGCAAGGGTAATTGATCAGTCTACAACCCAGAAGGGACATCATTTATGGTGGAGCATAAGGCCAAGTCTCCAGATTAGAATGGCTGTGGCCGTGGTGATAGAAGAGTACTCTGGTTAGGTTAACAACCAAAAGGGTGAAAAAAGAGAATTTTACCCAAATAAAAATTTAAAAAAATTCAGCCTCTTCACCTTGTCACAACGTATCTTTTGTTTTCTATATTCTTCTATTCGGTTGATTAACCGCGCACTAACTTGATCAGATATCGTGTTGTTTACCGCGCCAAAAGTCCAGCAGGTGTATAACTCTTTGATTAGATATCGTGTTGTTTACCGCGCCAAAAGTCCAGCAGGTGTATAACTATTTGATCAGATATCGTGTTGTTTACCGCGACAAAAGTCCAGCGGGCATAACTCTCTACGTGTCAGCACGGGAGACAAAGGAACGACGAAAGTCTGTTCCAAAAGAAGGCGTATTGGTCTAAATATTAATGTGAAATTTAAATGCTTAACCAAAATTTTATTAACTTATAAAAAATTTGCATTTTGATTAAATTATCATCATCAACCATGATTCCAATATTCATATCAATGAAATAAAAAACCCTCACCAAAAATAATTACATTATGTTTATAACGCTAGTGAATAAATTGTTATTTAAAATTTAATTAAAAATAGTTTATTTATATTATTAATAAAAAATTAAATGTTGAAATTACATTTAACTATGATTTTTATTTTATAAATACAAATGAATTGATGAACCATAAATGACAATATTACTTTCGATCAATTTAAAATAATCAATAAAAAATTAAACATATAAATTTATTTTAAATATGATTTTTATTTTTTATTTTAATAAATTAATTATTAAATCAGTGATTTATATATTATATTATTAAATATATTATTAGCATACATTATGGTGATAAATATGAAAAATAATATAATTAAATTATGGTTTATTATAATTTTTAATAACTTTGAATTTTTAGATATATACAAATAATTAAAATTTTAGAAGAAAAAAACAAAATCATATTTTGATTAAAATCAATGGAAAAAATAAAATTATATACAAATTTACTATGTACATTCCCTCAAACCATTGTGTAGATTCTTCCATTCTCGAGAAAATTAGGACTGCTCCATCTCCTTTGTTCTTCTCCCTGCAATGAAAATAATACCAAAATCTGTTTTTGAATGGACATATTGAATAAGGACAAATAATTGATTAGATTGCACGATTCATGTATTTTTTTTGTCTAATATTTTTATATTTTATAAAAGACAAATATTTGGTTAACAATATAAAATTCATAAAAATTTTACATTTTAATTTTAAGAAGAATTTTGTAAAAAATTATTAAAGTTTTTAAACATTTTCGCATATTATAAAAAACAAATAATTAATTAGAATATAAAATTTATATATTTTTTCCTTTTCAATCTTGATAGGAAGGTTGTATTTTTCTTGAGTATTAACTTATTAGGAAGAACAAATAATTAATTAAAATATAAATTTATATATTTTTTCCTTTTCAATTTTAATAAGTAGGTTGATATTTTTCTTCTCAATTTAAGAGATATTTTGTAAAACATTATTGAGGATTTGAATGTTCAAATATTTTCACCTATCATAAAGGACATACAGGACGAATACTCCATTAAAATATAAATGTCATATAATTTTTTCTTCCAATATTGATATTTTTCTTCTCAACTTTATGAGAAATTTTGTAAGAAATTATTGAGGTTTTGAATTGCCTTGACATTTTCATTTATTATAAAAGAAAAATAATTAATTGCAGGATTGAAATTATCGGAATGATTAAATGATCGAAATTTTTGAACTTTTTAATTCTATTTAATAAAAAAAATAGGGAATTTCAAAAATAAACTAATTAACTACAATGTAAAATTCACAGTTCATTCTTGATTCAGAAGTGAAAATACTTTTCGAAAAGGTGTCATAATTTTTATTATTAAAAAAAAATAGATTAGGGGAGGGACGCCATTACCTGTGCGCCCTCCCCTCCACCTGGCCTACGAGCACGTGGACAGCACATGCAGTTGTACGACACGCGTCCAGCGTGGGCTGCCACATGTTGTGCAGCATGTCAGGCAATAAAACAGGGTTTGTTGACCTTCCGCCCACTCGTTTCCGCCTATTTGCCGCGATGTGTGGTTTCCCTATGGGTTTTTTGGTCGGGTCCGGTGTTTGTTCGAAGCCCTCCGCCGACGATGGCGCAGGACGGCTCCATTACCTGCGCGCTTCGTCTGCCATGGTTGAGCTAATGTCCGCCATTGTTTGCTTGCACGAATCCATGGTTGGAACAGAGTTTCTGTTGTTCTTGTGGTTTTCCGCCTACTATTGTTGTTCAGTCTGGACCGCTGGTGGTTTAGGGTTTCCTGGGTGGTTGTTTAATTAGCGTTATTTGCTATTTAGGGAGGAGCCAGTACCAATTTCAACCAGTTCAAGGTCGAAGGTGGCATTTACAGGTAATGGCAAGTTTTTGTGGTTTTTGTGTGGTTTTTTTTGTTTTTTTTTTTCTCCATTTGCTAATTTCCCACTTGTTGTAAGTGTGGCAGGTGTGTCGAGTGTTGGAGAAGGTCTGCCGAAGGTTTGGCGAGCTTTGGACTTGGACATGGCTTCTGTCCGGTAGGATTTTAATCCTACCAGCCATTTCTAATGTGTTTTTCAACACCTCACCTTGTTTATTGGAATTTTTGTTAAATTTGCAAACAGGTTTTGGGTTTTGTGGAATTTTTGTTAAATTTGCAGATAGGTCTTGGGTTTTGTAGGTTAGGGGTTTTGTTTTGAGGGTTTAGGGTTTTGCAAGTTAGGGTTTTAGGGTTTTGTTTGCAGGGATAAAGTGCACTGGTTTATTAATTCTGTTATCTGAGAAAGGAAATGTAGGGTGCGCCACTGTATGTTAAGCCTTGCATGTATGTTATGCTGATAGACATGATTATTTTTTCAAAATTTATGATTCATTAGAAGCTAGAAATTACTGCTTAGTTCTGTGAGAAAGAAGCTTATGATGGATATTGTCTCATAGTTGTCTTAAATGGGACGAGATGGGAAAATTAAAGCAGAAATACCAATATTTATTTTATGTTTTCAAAATTTATTTATTTTATTGGGGCTTTTAAGACAACATGTCATCCTGGCTAAAAGACCTTTTTGGGGGCTTTTAATGTATGCTACTATGCCACAACTAGTTTACAATGTACATTTACCAACTTCTAAACAACTATCAGGTCATTCTAAATCTCAGCTTCTTTGAGTAGAATGACCATAGCCAAGTCGGATCCTTCCATGTTTTTTTTGTAAGGTTTGTATTCAAGAAAGGGGTAGTTTTCAAGACAGAAAATTTATAATATAAAAAGAAACAATTCACTATCTATAGACATAGTTAGCTATAGAAGTAGAAAGCAAAGTCGCACACTAAAAGTAGCTCTCATTTGAGAGAAATTGTGGGTTTTAAAATGCAAAATCCTTACATATAGAGATACACGATGCATAAAAACTTTGACGATACAATGAAAAGACTCTTTGATCACAAATAATCACATTTTGTCCGGAAGCTAAAGATTTTATTAACAAGAAAAGCTTCCACCAAATTTGTGTTGTAACTAAACTACTTAAAGCCATAACACTAGTCACAAACGCTTTATAAAACTGTCAAAGATATACAGACAAAGAAACATAGGCCGTGAGCTATGCATCTCAGTAATGGGAAGCTTTAGTGTGTGAACTAGATCTTGATATGTACCATATTTATATATCTAATTGCAACAGGTATCACAGAATGTTGTTTCACCTTAGAGAGGACAAACACAAAAATTAAAAATTTCTGAACAATGCCTCATTCAAGCATTTTTCACCAAGAGCACATTCAATATTTCCACGAGCCGTATATGCACCATGTAGTAGAGCAGATCAATTAGAATATCCTATTCAAATTTCCTGATCATTGCAAGATCATTAAGCATTTTCTCAGTTCTTTCATCATCACATGCACGTCCCTTTGTCTATAACATATAAAAAAAAATCATTTCAGAACAATGACTAGTGGTATTAGAACTGCTAAGGCACTACATATTGGTATAACATACATTCTATGCCTTTAAAGATATAAAAGCCAAAATAAATGAAGTGACTATGCAAATCGCAAAACATAGTTACACCAATAAAAATGCAATAGCGTAGTTATGTTAATCAAATTTCACGAGTTAATAGGAAACATCCTTTCGATCATAAAGAACATGTAACTTTAGGCTTACCTTAAGGGATGGAACCATAGCTTTGGCCTCTTCTACAATTTCAGGGCAAAGATTTCCAATCACACAGAGCTGTAATGGCAACAGTATTTAGATTCAGTAAGATAGAACCCTTCTAAAAGTATGAATTTGAACCACAATTAGATGGCAATTGCCCAAGTAAAGGATTTCATACCTCGAACTCACCCAATCCATTTCTGCTAAGTACACTGCAAAGCCTTAGTAAAGGATTACATAAATCTTTTCCAAAATTCTATACTACACTACAGATGGGTGAAATTTCATTTGCCCCACCCATGAATGGTTGCGGTTGTGTTTGCTTGCGAATGAAGGATATCCATAGTCCTTTTCTGTTGACGTTTGACTTGCATTAGAGTACTTTGGTAATTGAGTACGAGCTTCCACAGGTGTGGTTGCTCATTGTCAAGGCCTCATTGACCAACTTTATAAAATTTTACTTAGAAAACACTCAATTGTTATTAGTACATTATCTGTTATTTTTAGTTAAGTTTTCTCTATTCTAGTGCTATGTACCTTCAGAAGTATATGGGAATGGAGTGTCGAATCTGTTATTTTATTGTAAGAATGAGATGTTGGAACTATCTTTCTAATGGCTTGTTATGTGTTACATTTAATAAGGTTGTGTCCATGTAACAGCAATTGCAAGTTATGCTTGTTGAGTCATGAATCAACTCTAACTCAGATCAACATCAAAGCAATTTTCTTTTTTTGAAGGAATGCTGCAGATATAGTTGGTCATTGTCAAGGCCTCATTGACCACCTTTATAAGATTTTACTTGGAAAACGGTCATAAATGTTATTGGTACATTATTCGTTATTTTGAGTAAAGTTTGCTCTTTTCTAGTGTTGTATATCTTTAGAAGTATATGGGAATGGTGTATTGAATCTGTTATTTTATTGTTATGGCCTGTTATGTGTTGCATTTCATAAGGTTGTGTCCATGACTCCATCTAACAGGAATTATGAGTGAATCATGAATCAACTCTAATTCAGATCAACATCAAAGCAATTTTCTTTTTTGGAGTGAATGCTGCATATGCAACACTGTCAAAATTGACCAACAACTTATTCTCCAGTGCTCTATTCCTGCTCTGATTCAAACCTAGATTATTAACATGGAAATTCCCTATCTCAACACTTTAAGCCTTAGATTGAATATCCTAAGGACTGCATCCACCTAGGATTAAGAATAATTTTGAAAGGGGAGGCAGTTGACTGACTTGAACATTATTTAGACTGGCAAGCATAGTTTTTTCTTCTTATTTGTTGGTGCTTGTCTAGCCTGTTGAAACTGCAAGTTAAGCCTTGCATGTATGTTATGCTGATAGACATGATTATTTTTTCAAAATTTATGATTCATTAGAAGCTGGAAATTACTGCTTAATTCTGTGAGAAAGAAGCTTATCATGGATATTGTCTCATAGTTGTCTTAAATGGGACGAGATGGGAAAATTAAAGCAGAAATACCAATATTTATTTTATGTTTTCAATACTCATTCTTGTACCGTAAGCACAGATGTTCATGGAAAGGGATCTTGAGGACGATGATAAATTATTTTGGCTTAGCACCATCTAGTTCTTTCACAGATGGGTGAAATTTCATTTGCCCCACCCATGAATGGTTGCGGTTGTGTTTGCTTGTGAATGAAGGATATCCATAGTCCTTTTCTGCTAACGTTTAACTTGCATTAGAGTACTTTGGTAATTGAGTACGAGCTTCCATAGGTGTGGTTGCTCATTGTCAAGGCCTCATTGACCAACTTTATAAAAATTTACTTAGAAAACACTCAATTGTTATTAGTACATTATCTGTTATTTTTAGTTAAGTTTTCTCTATTCTAGTGCTATGTACCTTCAGAAGTATATGGGAATGGAGTGTCGAATCTATTATTTTATTGTAAGAATGAGATGTTGGAACTATCTTTCTAATGGCTTGTTATGTGTTACATTTAATAAGGTTGTATCCATGCAACAACAGTTGCGAGTTATGCTTGCTAAGTCATGAATCAACTCTAACTCAGATCAACATCAAAGCAATTTTCTTTTTTTGAAGGAATGTTGCAGATATAGTTGGTCATTGTCAAGGCCTCATTGACCACCTTTATAAGATTTTACTTGGAAAACGGTCATAAATGTTATTGGTACATTATTCGTTATTTTGAGTAAAGTTTGCTCTTTTCTAGTGCTGTATATCGTAAGAAGTATATGGGAATCGTGTATTGAATCTGTTATTTTATTGTTATGGCCTGTTATGTGTTGCATTTCATAAGGTTGTGTCCATGACTCCATCTAACAGGAATTGTGAGTGAATCATGAATCAACTCTGATTCAGATCAACATCAAAGCAATTTTCTTTTTTGGAGTGAATGCTGCATATGCAACGCTGTCAAAATTGACCAACAACTTATTTTCCAGTGCTCTATTCCTGCTCTGATTCAAATTAATATTTTACAGAAAGACATATTCCATTGAAAATTTCTTTTCAACACACAGTTAGGTTGCCACAAGAAATCACTACTAGGTTGTAAGCCAAAATGTTTCTGTGACAAGAAAAAGATACAATCTAGTGTTGTAAGCCAAAATGTTTTTGTGACAAGAAAAAGATACAATCTAGTGTTGTAAGCCAAAATGTTTCTGTGCCAAGAAAAAGATACAATCCATCCAAAATCCACATCATAATGTGGTTAGAACCAAAAACATATGACACCCCTATTCTTTATGGCCCTGAGAATCTTGAGTGCCAAAACTCCCCGAGTTACCTTCTTGAGCCAGGTAGGTTGGCCTACCAGTCAAGGGCTGATTAGGAAATGGTTGATTGCTGCCATATGATTGATTCCAATTTGCAGCTTCCAACCATGGAGGTACTGAGTACCCATACCTCACATTTGCACTACTGACCCCTACATTAAGTGGAGGTGTGTAATGAGCATACAGAGAATTGACACCAACTCTGGTAGGAACAAGGCAAGTGGGTAAACCCTTAGTCTAATAGTGGGGCACTTGAATGTTTATGAGATCTCGGAATAATGGTGTATTATCTACAATGGAGTCCAATGAGTTTGAAATAATCCTGGTTTCATCAGCTATTCTTGTATCGTTGATCATCCCTTGTTCCTTTTCAAGCATTTGTTGTGCCTTTCGTTTTTCCTTTTCCTATCTTGCCATTTGCTTTTGTTGCTTCTTAACTTGCCTTGCTTTATCTCTTTCAATCCTTTCATTTGCTCGACGTTGTGCTGCAACAATCCTTGTTGCCTTCTTCTCCTTGACTAGATCCTTCTTTTTCTGTTTTAGTTCTTGCATTTCAAATTTCTTTTTTTTCAGACTCAACTAACAGGTTTATATAGTCCTCTGAGGTGAGTAACTATGAGCTTCAGCGCAGACGAAGACTACCCGATGCACCTTGCTTTTTTTTCATTGATACTCTCTCTACTGGTAGCTTTAGGAACCGTCCAAGTGTCTTCTCCACCCCTCCCACCTGCATGTCATCGCTTGGTACTTCCCTTTCAGTATCTATTGGAATAGATTGAACTATATCATTATCTTCATTTGATGCCTCATTATGTCCTTCATCTTCTTCCATTGATCTATTGTCCACAAAAAAATGAACAATTTCACTGTTCAATTCTGCTGGTTGTGAGGGCATGTTCATGCTTTCTTCATTGGTTGTTGAGACACTATGTGCATTCATATTGATCATTGCTTTTGCTAGCCATGAAGGTGGGGTTACTTGGCTTGGCAATGTCAATTGGTCATTGTCAACTGCATGTTCAACAATATCATTAACAATATCAGCAACAGGAATTTCATGTTCTTGAGTTGGTGGAACGATCTCCATGTTACTGCGAATTTGTTCATTGTTATATTGTGTTTCACATGCAGTTTCATCATCTTCAGCATATAAGTGTCCTTGAGATAGGGAAATCATATTACCAGTTGCAACAACATCATCTTGGTCATCTACTTCTTGCACTTCAACACCTGTTCGGGCATTCCCTTCTTCCTGACCATCCACATGAAACGCTTGGCTACAACCAGTATCATGCATAAGAGCATCATAGTTAAGTGGCCAGATTCCTGTCCTCCTAAAGCCAGCCTTGATATTTGATGGTGTCAAAGCCCTTTTAACAGCTATACTTGCAAGCTCTGCTAACTCAAACCTTTTCACCTCAACCCTTGGATTCTTTGCCATCCATGCAGCGCGCTCCGACTTGAAATAGTTCTTGAAAGGGCCAAACACACTAACATCAAGGGGTTGCAGTCTGTGAGTGGTATGAGCTGGCAATGTCAACAGATCGATGCCTAAATTGTTTGCTTCCTCAATTGTTTGTACAGCCATGTGGCTCCCATGGCCATCTAATATCAAAATGTGTCTGTTATTAGGAGAGACGCCACCTAGTACTGATGCAGCAAAGTGAAAAAGCCAACGTAGAAACAGTTCTTTAGTCATCCATGCATGGGGATGTGCAGCCATGCATGCACCTGGTTCACAGTTCTGTATATAGTTTTTCAGTTGATTTTTACCTTTGAATAGATAAAATCTTGGGATTGAAGTACCAATTGCATTGACACAACATAAAATAGTTATCCACTCCCTGCTCTTGGGCAAAATATTTGGCACATTTCGGCTCCCTCTCTTGGAAATTACCCGCATGCCACAATTCCTCCCTGCCTGTAAACCTGTTTCATCACAGTTCCATATATGGTCTGCTCCATAAGAATGTTTATCGTAAGCACTAGAAAGTGTGTCATAGAACTTTTGCACAACTGCAGGGCGCAAATTTAATGCTCTGCCTCTGTCAAGGCCCTCAGCAGTACGCAATACAAGTTCTGGATGCCTTTTTTTAAACCCAAACCACCATGATTTACCAGGAAACCCATCTTTGAATGGGTTTGGCCTCCCTTGACAGATTTGAGCAACTGTTGATTTGAGTTGTATCAACTCTAGCCCATGTCCCAGTTGGGCCATCTCTTTACACCACTCAACCACCTCGGCCTCCTCCTCCTCAATCATAATTGTAAGAGGCCCTCTACGTTTTGTATGAGTCAATCCATTTATCCAATAATGTATTGATGAGGGAGGAATACCATGTTTTTTTACAGATGCCCGAACTGAGTATCCATTAAACTCTATGTCATCAATTGCAACTAACATTTGTTCTTTTGTGCATCCTCTTATAGCACTGATCTTTTTAGTTGAGCTTGCCCTTGGACTGTTGTTGATGGTGGTTCTATGGATGATGGTGTGTTAACATCAGCTACTGTCACATGGTCATCCTCAACAATGTTCCATGGTGCATTGTTGGCATTGACATTAGCTGCCCTGTTATCATCAGACGATGTGCATTGCAGCTGCACACCCCTTGTCACTCTCCTACCACTTCTCCTTGTACGAGCAGAGTAACTTCCTTTTGCCATAGATGCAACAACCTATAAAATTATTGCATGCATTTAGACATTAGAATATTTGTAAATTATGCTTTATTACTTCTGCAAAAATACTTTTCCTTTATTACAGGAAATTATCATCCTTTATTACAGGAAATTATCAACATGTATGTTACAGGAAATCAAATTGCATTACTTATGTCACAGGAAATCGAATTGCATTACTTATGTTACAGGAAATCGAATTGCATTACTTCGTAGTCTCTCAATTGCCTACCTGTTCATCAGTTTAGCAACTTTAATATGGATTCAAGTAGGATTCTATGATAGTTGTTTCAAATATCATTTTCCATTTTTTTTGTTGTTTTGCATTACCAAAAATGTCTCAGTACTGCAACTTCTCCATTGTAGTCCATGGCCACCATTCCAGGTATTCATCTGTTTTCATAATGAGAGTAAATGTTTAACTTTCATAGGGCAGTGTCAAAATTTTGCAAATGTCATTCCAAGTAAATCCATAGTTCATCAATTTAGCAACTTTTATATGGATTCAAGTAGGATTCTATGATAGTTGTTTCAAATATCATTTTCCATTTTTTTTGTTGTTTGGCATTGCCAAAAATGTCTCAGTACTGCAACTTCTCTGTAGAGGTATGTCATGGGTTCGATCCTTTATACTCGTTTTCATGTAGCTCCAATGTTGGTAAATCATTATGTTTTTTTGTGATGTTTTTTTGAAAAATCTGATGCTGGTATTACCAATCTATACCCTGATTAGGGCGAGTCAAGTCATCTACTTCATATCTTTGAAGTTTGATATGTGAATTTTCAAGATTCGATGGAATGAGTGCTTAGAAATGATCAAGTTTTATCTTTTTTAGTAATGAGTTTTATTCATTCATCTTTTGTTTGGTTGGATGTTGTTCGGAGAAGCAGACCCGATTGTCCCTGGGGACTTATTTCGGTTTAGATGTAGGTTTCTGAGAGCGAGGTTTTTTGTCAAAATCACCTGGATTTTTTCCCCTGCCTCTCTTCTTTATTTGGTGGGGGAGACCAGAACGATATTGGAACCCTTGGGGATGGCTTGATACTCTGTCTATCCCATTAAGGGTTCAGTGGTGAAGTGGGATTTTGTTTTTGTAATGGAGATGAAATTGTTTTGTGTTTCTGATGTTGTTTCTTGTTGATGTGGCTTAGATTCATTTGAAATGCTGTTTTTTGCATGTATTAATAGCCTTACAATGGATCGGGGGTTTTGATACATAGCCTAAGTGTTTTTGCTTTAAACCCTTGTAAATATATCTTTTCCAGATTCCTGGCAGAGTCCATAATTCCGTGTCGTAACTCTTCATGGTTTTCATGGAATCTGTATGTTGTGTAGGCTGACAATGCCACCCATTAATACCTAACCTAAGGTTTTTTGCTTTAAACCCTTGTAAATCTATCTGTGCCAGATTCCTTGAAGAGTCCACTAGTTCCAATTGTAACTCTTTATGATCTTTGTGGAGTACATATGTTGTGTAGGCTGACAATGGCACCAAATGACCGACAATGTAACACTTGCTTATAAATTCTTATAACCCAAACCCAAAGTGATCCAGGAAATTTTGCAATTAAGCTATTTTTCCATGTATTCATCTGTTTTCATAATGAGAGTAAATGTTTAACTTTAATAGGGTAGTGTCAAAATTTTGCCAATGTCATTCCAAGTAAATCCATAGTTCATCAATTTAGCAACTTTTATATGGATTCAAGTAGGATTCTATGATAGTTGGCATTGCCAGAAATGTCTCGGTACTGCAACTTCTCGTGGATTTTCAAAAATTTTCTTCGTTTTCCTGAAATAAGCAGTCAAAATTCACCTTCTAGGGCCACCTGCAAAAATTAGTTTTCACATTGATGGATTTACATTTTAATATTTTCTCTAGGTTTTGGATAGCACTCACAACCTCAAATGTCTAATATTCCTTATCTCACCAAGATGGGAGAATATTCCCACAAAAAATGAAGGATGTGAGAATGGAATACCATATCAAGGTGTCCATGAAATACATGAATAACCAGGACCCATGATCACACCACATAAATTTTTTTACTTTGATTAAGTAAAACATGCCACTTGCATGGAATATGTTTAATCTTCAATTTTGCGTTCATTGGAGAGACCATAGGTTTGATTTGGAAATAGTAGTTGAAGAGGAAATTTGCAAGCAACAATCTCAAGGAAGAATAAAAAGACGCAATGCCAAAATCTCAGAAGTGATGAAAACCAGGATAACTGTCAAGTAGTTTATCAATGTTTTGTTTTCCTCCTTTGACCATCTCAAAGCATGATTCCTTTGAGCCCATATCTCACTATAAAACACAACAAAGATAATGGTCCATGCCAATACCACAATGATTTTTGATACCATACTCATTCAAATTAGTGAAGTCTCTTTTGACGCTAAACTGTATTGGGATAATTTCTGATTACTGGAATTGAACTTTGACTCGGAAGCAATCGTTAGAGTCATCTTGGTTTCCATATGCGTTGCTATTCGATTGTTCTGGTTTCTGTAAATTTCCATATGCGTTGTTGTTTGATTGTTCTGGTTTCTGTAAATTTCCATATGCGTTGCTGTTCAATTGTTCTGATCTTGATCTCAATGTGGCCAATTTAAATTAAAATGCTTTCAACCGCCAAAATAATTCATGATGAGATCCAAGGGTGACTCCTGGATCAGAGAGAATTTGAACGTTAAAGCCAAACAGAGTTTTTCTGTGCACTATCCAGCATCAAGCAATGACTACCAAAAACATAGGCTTACCTATGTAATGAAGGCACTAAAGAGCCCTGTTGATGTGTCTCTAGTTTATGATAAATTATAATCAAGATTGTTTGCTCTTGTTCTCATCATTGTTGCCGCATGGTTATTAAATAAAATTTTGAATTTATTTTTGCTACAGTAGCATGGAACTCTTTTGAACTGCGTCCCTATTATCTTCAAGAAAACCAAGAAAAACCTCCCTCGGAATATTTAGTTACTGTGAATATTTAGTATGACCAGACAGATCATGTAAGAACTCTGATAAATGAAAACAATGAAAACAGAACTGTAAGAACAATGACTTTCAATGGCTGTTTGTGAAACCATCCAGGTATCCTTCTAGTAGTTATGGCCAGACAGATCATGTAAGAAATCTGATAAATGAAAACAATGAAAACAGAACTGTAAGAAGAATGAGTTGTAATTCATATAACTAAACTGAATATATTGGCAACTGTTTTGTGATGTTGTCTTCAAGTTTGCTAAATGGTTTGAAAGCATAAGATGCAACTTCAACAGTGGGTGGACTTCTTTTATAGTTTTGGGCACTTGAATTTAATTGGTGGACATGGATGCACATGGATTTCAATGGCTTCATTTTGAATGTGTGGTCTGGATTTAATTTGATGTGATCTAATGGTTGGGAATTGGTTATTTGTTGATCCATGTGCTTTGATTTGTTTTAATGAGAAATAGAGTGAGTTGGGTGTCATTTATTGCAGTTATTGGGTCTGGGTGTCATTTATTGCACAAAGTGGGTTTAAATGTTATTGGGTTGGGTGTCATTTATTGAACATAGGGTGTTTAGTTGTTGAACAACACAACAGTTATGGCTGACATACATTCCCTTTTGTTATGTGCAGGTAGGCATATTCCTTTGGGATGCAAAGCTGCAGTTCTGATGAGTGGGGGTTGAAGTGACTGCTGCTTTGTACTTCTGGAATAGGCCATTTTGGAAGCCTTTATGGTTTTAGCTGTTTTCTAGTTGGGTCAATATGGTTTGCAGTTTTAACTAGTAAAATACTATTTATGGACAGTTGTGGGCCCAGTCAATGTATGGGGAAATTTTGGACATAAATTAATACCTATTTATACTTAATGTTATTTATTTTTGTTTAAATATTGGTTTCAAAAGTCTCAATTTATGGTAGTTTGGTGGGACCAGTACTATATCAATTACTAGTCCCTGCACAACATTAGGAATCTCTCCCCTAATCTCATCTTATCAAATAATAATTTTCTATGCGTGATGATTGATGATGTCGCTCATTCTCTGTTTCAAGGCAAGTCTCAACTCCGGTGATGTATTCTCTGTTTCAAGGCAAGTCTCAACTCCGTCTTCTTCGCCGAAAAACACACAGATCCTCTTTGACCAGATGAAAGCTTTGCATTTTGATGATCATGTCAATGAAATAAGAAATCCTCACAAAAAAAGTTAATTACATTTTCTTTACAACATTTTAGTGAGCGGAATTGGTTTATATTAGCAATAAAAGTTTAAAGGTTGAGATTTCATTAAATATATATTTAAATTTGTAATACTAATAATTGTATTGGATGTTGCAAAGAATATGTTACAATATCAAGAAAAGGCAAGGACTATGCTACAATGAAATGCTACAAGGTAAAGGAATTTAGATACTCAATTTGGTATATATCACAATGCTGTTATTATTAGGCGTAAAATACTATTAAGGCAGGAGGATATGCTAAATAACATTATAGAAGCATGAACCCACAAGAGACAGTTCATTTGGATTTGTTAAAATTGAGCATATTGAACATGCTTCTCAAGGTAGTTGATTGATTCCAAGTTGCATGATTGCTACTTAGTCACAAAAGCAAAGCTGCGTGGTCATTCTCTAAGGTCGAGTCCAGATGTTCAGGAGAAGGGAACTCCTATAATATGGAGACATTCTCTTTCCACAACTCCTAATGGGAAACCCAATTCTGTATCACCAAGGACTCAAAGATTGTTGCCGCAAGTTCAATCAACCAAGCGACACATAAAAAGCGATCGATCTCTTGGCATTGGTAGGAAGTCAATTCTCTCATGATTTGGAGATTTATCTTTGCTCATATTTCTTTGGAGAAATTTGTTTAAATGCTGACATTTTGTCTTTTTTATTTCAGAAAAAGCAATCCTTGTTTAGGTTGATGGGCGAAGGTGATCGATATTTGAGCTTCTCTTGATATTTTGAGCATTTGGAGTGTCTTCTCAGTTAGTAATGAATGTGAATCTCTAGAGAGACCTTTTATATATTATAAGTTTAGAATAAGTGTGTTGGTCTTGATGTTCACTCTAAATGTCTTGTGAGCCCTAAAATGCACCAAATTATGTTGTATATACAAAGAATATACGACGTTGCATATTCATGACGTGACTGCCAACATGCATTTTTATGGGGTTCACATGGTGCACCTGATTCATTGATAATAGAGCTTTTTTAGCTTCAAAATTTTTTGAGAAGGGTTTGGATATTATGCATGAGCTAATATTTGTTCGAATCTATGATGTATAAATATGTGGGTTTGACTTCATAGCTAATGGCTTGTACATGAGAAAGCACAACCAATTTTTTCTTGGAAGGGGATTGATGGATATCATAAAATAATTGGGACTTGTCAATGACTAAATTCTCATGGGACCACATAGGTCACTATGCACAATTTCCACATGCATGTTTTTTCTTCATCCAATTTTTTTGGTCAAATTTATCCCTATGTTGTCTAAAATGTGAAATTCACAATAACTCTTTCATTGTTTTACCAGTCAGATAGACGAGTAGGTTATATAAATTTTGGGGCCATTATTTTAAAACCAAGGTGAGGTGTGGTCTTTTGATGTAAAAACCAGTATTTTCATTAGGGTGCTCATTGGTCTGTGTATGAAAACTTGAAGATTTGAACAAATTGCAAGTGAATTTTTTTATATGTGTTTTAGGTAATGGATCAAGTTACTAAACACACAAACAAGTGATTTTTAAACACAATTAACAGCCAAAACAGAGACAAAATACCATATCAGAAACACATAACAACAAACATGATAAAGGAGTTCACCCCTCTCATAGGCTACATCCCTTGGTTTAGCTTCCATTGCAGGGTCTCTTTCATTAAGTGCTCAAAATTTATGTTTTCATGGCTTTACAATGCTTATAATGTAAATAAAATGTCTCCAATGGATCCAGAACTATAAAAAACCCCCATATGGGTTATTTCTGCACCTCATTTGGCCAAAAACTGAGAAAGTTATGCATGTTACAAGTTTTTCCCAATTTCCCTACCTAACCATCCTACAATTTGACCCAAATCTAGCTTGAGCACCCCAAATCTGGAAACGGAGCGCAAACTTGGCCTACAATCCCACCTGACAAGCGAAATTGTCAGACAATTAACTTGTTCACTTTCTGAAATTTGAGGTCGTATGGGGGCCATGTGCCCAGGGGCTGGGGCTAACCACCCGCCCCTACGGGCTGGGCCCCTAATGAAAAACACAGGGTCTCATGCACCCCATAGAACTAGGCCTTATCGCTATATTTCCACATTGAGTGCTACATTATGGACGCGCTCCAATTGTTCGGTGGTAAGGTCATATAACGGGCCATGTGGCCTGGGGCTGGCCCCCTCTGCTCTTCGCTCGTGGTCATGCGATGGGTCTTGTGACCCGGGGCTAGCCCCCATTTAACTCTGCCAAGGTTCTTTTCTTGTGGTCTGATGTGATATTGTGGTGTGGCATTGGGATTGTGGGACGGGGCTAAGCCCTAGCCCTAGGTCCCCTCCGCCACAGTCCTGTGGTGTGGGGTGTGACCATGGGTTAGGGTTTAGACCTAGCCCCTTCCTCCATAAAACAATGTAAACTTTGAAACGAGAATTATAAACTCAAAAAAGGAACTTTGGCAAAAAAACCCCGAAAAAACATCAAAAACAGTGCTAAAAACAAAAAGTGTGTATACTGGAACGATGGTTTTTTTCTTTACGGCCGATTTTGAACATGTTTTAAAAATGGCATTGAAAACGAAATTTTCATGCAAAAAACACCTTGAAAACGAAAAGTGTTGATACTAGAACGATAGTTTTTTTTTTTTAGGGTCAATTTTCAACATTTTTAAAAAATGCCAGTAAAACCAAATTTTTATGTGCAAAAAAACAGTTGTTTATGAGGAAAAAACACACTGGTGTTTTTGGTAGAATAATATTTTTCTTTCCTAAGTATAAATTCAACATGTTTTAGTAATGACCATAAAGATAAAATAATGGAATCTGAAATACATTAAAATTCTATTAGTTTTCATCCATGTTGTTAAACATATAATAACATCACACTAAAGATTGCTAAAATTCTAATTGTTTTCAACCATAACATTAAAAATACAAAAAAAATTGGAATTTTTTCAACCATAAAATTAAAAAACCATGACATTATGAACAAATTACATGACTAAATTAATCAAAATGTCATTATTTGTATATTGAATGAAACATACATTATATCTCTAATTTAATGTTGCATTATAGATATTCTAAACAATAAAAATCATCATAATTAAGACATATAATCCAACAACATAAAAATGACTCATAATTTCTAATTTAACACTATATGGAAATCAAAATTTTTATTTCAAGATAAGATGCAAGCATCAGTTATATAAACTGTCTTAGACAATTATTCAAAATCACTCATATTTTCTTGCACAGCATTAGAATTCACATCTTCAGATGAATCACTGGATGCAGACGAAGATATTCCATATTCTTCTCTTTCATCAATTAGTGCCCCATCTGAGTCCACATGCATGCCCACCATTTCAGGTTTCAAAATTCTTCTGGATCTAAAACTGGTTTCAGCAGACTCCCATCTCAACATTGTTCCTTCTAGTAACAACCTTTTCAGAATCTCTATCGTCTTGAAGTGAAGAGTTCCTCTCTTTGTTAAATTGAAGTCATAAACAAGTATGTCAACATCCTCCAATTTTAAGAGGTCTGTGCAGTGGCAATTTATATTTGTACCCTTTCTTTTTCTCTTTCTGCCATTTTTTTGTCAACTACCATCTCTGGATTATACACACCATTGAATGGGTGTGTATTTGTTGCATACCAATGTACTTCAACACCTGTAACATCCTCATTTTCTGTAAAGACCTTTATAACCTTAGCAACCCATAATGGATAGTCATTGGGATCTCCATCTTCTAGCACTGCAATCATGCAACCCTCCTTAATATCCTGTATTGAACCCCTGTAAAGGTCTTCCATGGCTTCACGTTGTGCACGAGATCTTCTGGAACCAATATACATCTCTCTTTCCTCTGCCTGTGAAGAATTAATAATACCTTGAGATTGTTGTTGTTCAACAATGTTTATTTCCTCATGTTCATTTGACACATTTTGTGGCCATATAAATGGATTTTTCAAAGGTAAATCTTCATTTGTTGTTGTTGAAATGATATCACTTTGATTATTGAAAAATGACTCCCACCAAACTGAATCAGCAATGTCAAAGTACTCATATGTATATCTAATACATTTTTAAATTTATTCTAGGCAATCAGAATAATTTATATCTCTATTCTGTCTACATGCATTATGAACTTCACCAACTGATTGTAATAACAATATTTTTGATGCAAATATTGGATGATCTGGAATGATCTTCAAAAATTCCAAACCTGATGACAGTGCCCATTCTGCATTAGTTGAATACTTCTTGCCCCCATATTAGTGTTTTCCCATCAATTTTTTTGATACGAAATTGATGTTGGAAGCTAATGTCATTAAGTTGTTCAATGCATTTCTCCTCACCATGTGATCCAAGAATATACCTTCGCATGTCAACAGTTTCTTCCAACACATCAAAAGTAGGCTCTGGCATGTATGATTTCTTAATACATTCAATTAATGATGGCAAGCTCCCAACTTCCTTCCTCCTCAATGTGACTAAAAAACGACTGAACCTCTGATCAATATGGTCATGAGTGTGCCCAACAAGAAGGAAACCAACCTTTACCTTTTGAAAAATTCTCAATTCACTAAGCATGTTTAAATATCCAAAAACAACCTGATTTTTATTTCCACAAGTGTTGTCCAATTGTAGATACAAAACTTCAGGAATATTACCAGACCAATGAGAAATCACATCATGAATTATGGTTATTGTCAAATTTGCATCATTATGAATATTTGGAGCTGTGAAGTACACCCTTGGCAACATTTTCCCATTGAATACCATACAACCAACCAAGTGATACTGAATAAAATTTTCCTCCTATAAATTTTTGGGTGTGCGAACAAAATGTGGTAAAAGTGTTTTCTTCTGGTCCATACCATCAATTATCAAACCCAAATATTTATTCGGATTATCATAACACTTCTTTCGATGCTTGTAGAACTTTTTCCTTTCACTTGTTTGTTGTTCGTGATGCTCCTGAAGTTCTTTGACAATTGAATCTACACAACATAAAAGAAAGCCATTAAGAAATACATTTTCATAGTTGATGACTATACAATTTTAAAAGTTAAAGTTATGAATACTTACCTCTTTCTGACCCTTCACATTTGTCCCTTTTTTATTTAAGAGAAGCACATGTACTACAAATCCCCATCCTTGTCTTCTTAGGAATACGAACATTGTTGAATTCTTTCTTCCATACCTTCACAAAATATTGATATGTAATAAACTGGCCATGTCCCTCAAAACCTTCTGCATATTCTTTGTATAAGTTGTAGATTTATCGTCTTGAAAAATTATCTAGAATATGTATTGTCTCTCTATTTGGCATACACTCTCCATGCTTTGAAAAGAAATCTTTCATCCATGAAATTGCAGTATTTGATAATGGCCCAAACTGTCGTTTATGACATACTTTTGAATAAAATGTGGGATCCTTTTCCAAATTTTCTTGGATTCTCGAGAGATGAAAATTACCCATCGAATGAAACATTTTGAAAGCGTTTCTACAGATAAATAAATACCCAATATGATAATCATAACCTAACAATGTAGATTTCATGCACCCAACTAAATATTAATTTTGCATGCTTTTATTCATTAACAAATATCTCTTCCTTTTCTCTAATGCAAATTTGAAATCCATATGTTTCAAGCAATATTTTTGACAACATTCACTTGAAATGAGAGCGCTGATAGAACTTCTTCTCGTCAAATATTCTACTCTACCCCTTGTATAACTAGAACATCTTGGATTGATATGAAAAGGTTTTCTCCTACTCCTCGATACATATTTCTTGGCAACATCTCCATCATTCATAAGCATTTTCATCATCATTCTGAGGAATTTTATCCACACTATGATCATTTGTGCTTTTCAAATACTGACTTGGAGGATATTCTTCATCTTCCCCTTCTTTAGTGCTATTGTCATAGTCCTTAGAATTTGGAGTAAATGGAAAATTTGACTCGATGTTTATTGGATATTCTTCCTCATGTGCATTGTCAGTGCTTCTCTCATAGTCCATAGAATTAGGACTACGTCGAAAATGTGACTATTTACTTACTGAAAATGCTACATCCTCTCCTTTGTCATTGCTACCCTCATAGTCCTTAGGATTAGGACTAAGTGCTTCATCCTATCCTTCGTCACTACTGCTCTCATAGTCCATAGGATTAGGACTAAGAGGACACCGTGACACTCCATTCTTTTGAAATTTTTCATCATGCTCTTAATCACTGCTTCTCTCACAGTCCATAGGATTAGGACTAAGTGGACACCATGACACTCCTTTATTTTGAAATTCGTCATCATGCTCTTCATCACTGCTACTCTCATAGTCCATAGGATTATGTCTAAGAGGACACCGTGACACTCCATTCTTTTGAAAATTTTCATCATGCTCTTCATCATTGTTACTCTCATAGTCCATAGGATTAGGAATAAGTGGACACTGTGACACTTGTTATAGATCCATTTGGTCACATCACTCCCATCATTCAGATAAGTACCATTAAGGCTCATCAAACCCTAATTCAGTTGCTACATGCCCTAGATAAGTCACCTCTTTGAATGCCTTCTTCCCTGAGAGTTCTTTGGCCTGAAACCCTCCAGAATTGCCTTCTTGAGGGACCAGCACGGCCTTGGATATGGGTAAGTGCACTTTAGTGCAGGTAGGCCCATGTTAGGGTGCTTTGCAGAGCACCTAGGCCCACTTTGACCTGCGCTGGGCGAGATTGAGTGAAATTCACATAGGGTTCTAGGAATATTCTCATCTTTTGGAGTCATCTAGAAGATTCCCACACTTATCATCTCCTATGAGCTCGAAAATGGATGAGGAATGAGTTAAGTTACCTCCTATCCTCTCATCCCTTCCTCCATGGAAACTAACTCTAAGTTTGGAAGGCCATTCAAAACCCTCATTTATGACAAAACTTCCTCCTTTGGCCTATAAATTGAGCACTCATCTAAGTGATCGGGAGCTGGACTTTGAGAATTTGTAAGGAGATACTGTTGGAGTGAGAATCGAGTTTGTAAGTGAGTAGTGTTATGCTGCCAGACTGTTGTGTTATTGATGTGATTTTGGTTGGAACCCAAGCTAGAAGAGTGGCAATGGATTGGGCTTCATGTTTGTAATGCTTCCTTCTATCCAATAAAGCAGTTTACACCTTTTTCCATATGCTTATCTTGATATATGATGTTTATATGTGTGAATGTATCTGATTCCATCTACTTGTATTCAATAGATCTTTTGCTTTGATTGGTTCTTTGTCTTCTATTTATGCTTGCAGGTAATTTTGGAGCGAGTTAAGTTCGAAAAGGAGCAATGAGAGTCAAACGAAGGAGACAAAAGGAAATCGAAAGAACAAGTAGGTCTTCTGATCCCTTTGTCTTATTTATCGTTTATAGAAAAAGGATAGGCGCTTTAGATCTGTTGTTCTGGGTATAGCTACCTACCTAGGGAATTAATATTTATCCGTAGATACCAAATTCCTCATAACAAAATGGCGACCATATTGGGGAACAATCATCATTTCGGGTAGTTTACCTTCATCCTAGTACACTCTAGTAGACCTTACTTGCTTCCATTGATCTTGTTTCAACCTTTTGAAGTTTTTTGGTCAAAATTTGCACTAGAATGCCTACTTTAGGAATGTGCTGGAATCAGTGCACCCTTGGTTAGGGTACAATGCGCTGATCAATACATTGTCTCCCATTCAGACCTGCGCTAATCAATGCACTATCTCCCATTCAAACCTACGCTGATCAGTGCACCCTTGGCTTAGAGACAGTGCAATTTAGCACACTGTCTCCCATTCAGACCTGCGTTGATCCAACTTACGTCAAATTTCCACCTTTGGATTGGGTTTTTTACCAAATTTCTTTCTCTTTATGCTTGCTGAAAGAGAAATGATGCTTGTGTCTCTGAAATCAATTTGTGTTTCCTTTGTCAGCCCTACTTTGTCCTTGATTGTTTAGTGTTTCTTAAATGATCTCACTATCAATTGATTGTCAAAGTTAGTTTAAAGTCGATTAATCTTTGTTCAAAATAAAGTGTCATAAAAGTCTTCTTTTCTTTCGAAACGGAACTGTCGTAAAGTCTTCGTTCTTGCAAAAAAATTGATTGATTGTATGTGTATTAGTTTCCTTTTGTTCATCAAAACATTAAGGGAATTGAAAAGAAAAACTTGCATTGTGCATTAAAAGAGTTTGTTTGTGCTCATAGGAATATTTTAGGGAAATTGCATTAGATTGTGCTCTTTTCTCTTTGATTAAAAGAAATTTGATTTCTCTATCACTATTAGCTAAGGTTTTCATTGTTAAATTGAATGAAAAGGATGCTTATCATATTAGTTGCATTCTAGGAATTGAAAATACCTCACGTGATGAACCTTGAAAGGCAAATTCTTAATCAAGATCAACTTAAAATTAACATCAATTAACCTAATGGAGCATTGTCACCTAATGCAAAACATTTAGAGGTTCTAGGCTAGAGACGTGTTCTAGCGTCGTAAAACATAGTAGCTATCGCTAACTTATCTGCAATACATCCCGAGTGCGACACCCCATTCCACGTACGTGAGTATATCATAGCTCGTCCACGTACCTTCAGGTATATAGGGAAATTTTACAGTACGTAAAGTATATTGGAATGCTCTCACTGTGCGGTTTCGTATTAGACAACACTAATACGGATTGGGCCTCCACGTACTTTCAGGTATATATGGGAGGACAACACTAGGTTTCTATCCATCCTTAGGTAACGGAGTCGACCACCTTGTACACTGTGATACACCGAACACAACATTCAGGGAGATTGCCTGCCTATACTTCTTAGTTCGCTGGGAGGTATTCTACATTTCACAGTTTCTTGGTAATCCTTTTGCCTAGATTATCCCTATTTTGTTTTGTTATGTTATTTTGATTAAATTAAATTAATTGACCGCAGATAAAATTCGCCACGTCGCTCCTTAGTTGATTTTAGGTTGAGACATATGGCAACAACTCTGGAGTCCACCGATCAAGGAATTCCTTTTGATGGGAATCCTAGTCCTTTTCCTCCTTTTGGAAATATTGGTGCTCCTTATATGGCTACATTGTCCCTTTCGGGACTTACCATCGGTTTGCCAGTATGGTTGTTCTCAACCTCCTTGGCCCCGCAAGTGAATATTCCTACAACTGGACAAAATCAACCTCCAGTTGATCCTAAAGTTGACCCTTTTCCTTCTTCCTCGGTTGTTTCTTCCTCCCCTCCTTCCTCTTCGCATGGTGAAAGTATTGACAATAGTAAAAGAAAGGGAAGAAGAAGAAGAAGAAACAAATTCAACAGGGAGAAACCAAGAAATCATTTCTTTGACTGCAACTTCCAATGAGAAACCGTCCTATAATCCTCGCAAACTTCAATATCCTTGCAAACTTTGTATGGGAGACCATCTTCTTCGAAATTGTTATGGAATTCCTCAAATCTTAGAAGAATGGTCTTCTTGTTCACATCATCCTATGTCACCAACTTCTAGGGATCATGCTAGTGACACACCATCAACTAGTGGTAGTAAAGTTCATGGAGAGAAGGGTAAAGTTAAGTTTCCTTGTAGGTTATGTGAAGGGAATCACCCCATTCACCTTTTTCCCTCTCTGGATGAAGCCAAAAAACTGTTGGATAACCGTCCTACTTCTCCACAACGACTTCCATCTGGTTACAAGAGACTCTCCCTTAATCCTTCACTAGTTGATAAAGTGACTAACCCAAATCAACCATCAGTTAAACCCACTCTCTATGAATGTGAATCTCATGAGTCTATACCTGACCCATCACAGGTCGAGGAAACAGTTGACCCGATTTCACCTTCAATTAATTGTACCTTTCCCGAAGAGAGTGAATATGATACCACTCAGGTTCTTTTCATTTCTTCAGATTCCAATGAGCTTGGGGGCAATCCTCCTGTTCCATCAAGACAGGAGGAAAATCATCCCGCTATCTTAACTCAAGGGGTTAATTCTCACATTCTTACGGTACCCCCTCCAAGTAGTCTGGTCACTTCCTTTGATTGGAATCGACTGGCAGGATGTTGTCTTCCTTCTTATGTGCCTTTCCACATCATAATACAGGTTTGTAATATGATTGTACCTGGCACTATTATAGATGAAGGTGCCTCTGTGAGTATCCTTTCCTCCACTACTTGGCAAGTGCTCGGTTCGCCACCACTTGTGCCTATTACCCAGAATCTGTTGGCTTTTAATAGAGGAACCAATCAACCATTAGGGATCCTTCCTCAGTTGCCTATTACTTTGGGAGGAAAAATTGTTTATCTCAATATGATGGTAGTCCCAGGGCCTTTAGATTACAATTTACTTCTTGGGCATGACTATTTTTATGACATGGGAGCTATTGTTTCAACACTCTTTTGAGTGATGTGTTTCCCGCATGAAGGTAGAATTGTCACCGTTGACCAGCTTTCATTTTCCAGTCCAAATATGGCTTCCAGCCAACCATCTTCCCTAAATAGTTCTTTTATCCCAATGGTATCTTCGCTGCCACGGGTTAATTATTTGGCAACCCGTTCCATGCCTACATCAACGGATGATCAATTACGTGATGTTGTATATTATGTACTCGGGGTATTGGAACCAGATCTCGCCTTCCAGAGCATTGTTATCCTATCTGATGAAAATCTATTGGAAATCATGACCTCTTATGGGTTGTGAAAAAAGATAAGCATAGTTCTTTCACTGTGTCAACCTCATTAAAAAATGAAACAGGTCCATGAGGATAGTTCCTTGTCTTGTGTCAACCTCGTTAAAAAATGAAACCATGGATATGAGGATAGTTCCTGGTCTTGTGTCAACCTCGTTAAAAAATGAAACAAAGGGTATGAGCATAGTTCTTTGTCTTGTTTCAAGCTCATTAAAAAAAGAAACAAGGAGTATGAGCATAGTTCCTTGTCTTGTGTCAAGCTCGTTAAAAAATTAAACAAGGAATCTGAGCAGAGTTCCTTGCCTTATGTCAAGCTCATTAAAAAATGAAACAAGGTCCCCTAAAGCAAAGTTCCAAGTCGAGTCTTTGAGTAGATCTCGTAAAATCCTAGTTGAGTCTTTCACTGTTTCTCGTATATGAACCTTCATTCCATTCACCTCATAGCCATGAGTAGCCTACTTAGGTGAATGCAATGAAGCTTGAGGGGCATGCACTTAGAATCGAGTCATCATGTTGGGAGCACGAAAACCAATCTCAAGCATAGTTTTTTCGTTTCAAGCTTGTGTAAACATGAAATTGAATCCAAGCATAGTTCCCTATGGTTCAAGCTCGTGTAAAAATGAACCCATCTCCATTTTAACCCTCGCGATTGCCATTTTATCAGCCTCTTCTGTCAGATGAGCCTTGGTTTTTCTCCTTCCATCGTCACTATCTGCTTGGCCGATCACACACTTTCACTTGGTTGTTTTACCTTTTTTGAGGAACAATTGCAATGAGTGGTCTCATTAGCCAGCCTCTTCACATAAATCAACATTTTTTGAGAAGTTCCAACATCACCAGAACCAGTTGCTATCCTAGACACCAGTCGTTCCTCAAAGTGGAGTTCTCTTTAAGCTCTTTTCAGACTCTCGAAATATGAAAATATGTTGAGCGCTTGTCCTTTTCAGCTCGTTAACGGATTGGAAATGACATATACTCAGTATAAGTTTAACCCTTTTCCGAATTGAGATAGATTATTTACAAAAAAGGAATACGTTGATTGAACATGGTCAATAGGTTCTCTCTTGTATTTTTTTACGGTTTTTCAAACTTGAGAGAAAAATATACGAAAAATAGCTTGTGGAGTTTCCTTTTTGTCCCTTTTCAAACTCTCTAAACATGAAAAGGACCGAGTTATCATTGTCGTTAGACTCGTTAAAACATCAAATAGCGACAAACTTGTCCATCATGACAAGATCGAGTTTCACCTTCGCTAGACTCGTTAAAACATCACATAGCGATGGATTCACCCGAAGGGTGGAATTATACAACAAGCATATGTTATCCTCCTCAAGCTTGATAAAAATAAAGAGGTATTGATCAACAATGAATGGGGAAAATGGGAAAAGGGATAAACCACTTTATGGCAGCAAGTTGCTCTTGAACATGACACTTTCACTTCTTCATTGTGACTATATGGGTTGGGTTATCTACTTGATGGTCATCATACCTTGGTCTATCATACCATCCATTACTTCTTATTTTGGGTCAATGCTTCCAATTCATTTAGTGTCGCCGACATGTTCAAGAGAAGTAACTCAGTTAAAATTCATCCTTTGCAATACTCATAAACCTTCATTTTCATGACTGCCATTCTTGAACCTTGTGTCGTCAGTGAAATTCCGTCTCCAAAATCATTACACTCATTTCGTGTCATTGATGTGGGATACATCAAGGCCCTCCTGCGATGAGTCGCTTCTTGTCAAAATCAGCACATTATCCAAGAAGTTGACTTAGAAACACCCTTTCAGTACCTTGAGTCCTGCATGCATCAATGGAAAGTTTCTCGCTTCCGGTGATAGGTTGACATCACTAGCCTTTGACCGAAAGACTTTGTATGGTGTTCGACATCAAAACATCCATTCACACCATGCATAATGTATTGCAGTACCTTGAGGATCATTATCATTATTGGTGATTTCTCTCACGTCTGTTAACAGCTTACATCATTGGCTGGTAATCAGACGGTGTCTTTCCTGTTCGAATTCAGGCCACATATTCACATGGTTAGATTCGTACTTGAGCGAAAGATTGAACGAGAAAGAATACCTCCGATCTAGTTTCATCCATCCATGCCGTGATTTCATGAAAGTACCAAATCATTCATACAATGACTTTACATTGATGGTCATTCCGATCATGGATCTATATCTGTAGATGACTATCTATGTACTTGTAATGAAAGTTTATATGCTAAGCATGGGCATGCCTTCCCTCAACAATTCATGAAAAAAAATCAAAATATCATGATATTATGTATTGTAATCGATGCAGGTCACCAACCACTTCGAAAACTCCTCATCACATCGTAAAGCATATCACCCGATATTATTATTGTCGACTTCATGCTTTAGGGGGAAGCTTCTACGGATCCATTTGGGCACATCACTCCCATCATTCAGATCAGTACCATTAGGGCTCATTAAAACCTAATTCAGTTGCTATATGCCCTAGAGAAGTCACATCTTTGAATGCCTCCTTCTCTGAGAGTTCTTTGGCCTGAAACCCTCCAGAATTACCTCCTTGAGGGACTAGCGTAGCCTTGGACAGGGGTAAGTGTGCTTCAGTGTAGGTAAGCCCATGTTAGGGTGCTCCGCAGAGCACCTAGGCCCACTTTGACCTACGCTGGGCGAGATTGAGTGAAAGTGACATAGGGTTCTAGGAATATTCTCATCTTTTGGAATCATCTAGAAGATTCCCACACTTATCATCTCCTATGAGCTCGAAAATGGATGAAGAATGAGTTAAGTTACCTCCTATCCTCTCATCCCTTTTTCCATGGTAACTAACTCTAAGTTTTGAAGGCCATTCAAAACCCTCATTTATGATACTATTGGAGTGAGCATTGAGTTTGTAAGTGAGTAGTGTTATGCTACTGAAGTGTTGTGCTATTGATGTGATGTTGGTTGGAACCCAAGCTAGAAGAGTGGCAATGGATTAGACTTCATGGTTGTAATTATTCCTTCTATCTAATAAAGCAGTTTACACCTTTTTCCATATGCTTATCTTGATATATGATGTTTATATGTGTGAATGTATCTGATTCCATTTACTTGTATTCGATAGATCTTTTTATTTGATTGGTTCTCTATCTTCTGTTTATGCTTGCAGGTATTTTTGGAGCGAGTTAAGTTTGAAAAGGAGCGATGGGAGTCAAACAAAGGAGACAAAAGGAAAGTGAAATAACAAGTAGGTCTTCTGATCCCTTTGTCTTATTTATCGTTTATAGAAAAAGGATAAGCACTTTAAATCTATTGTTCTAGGTATAGCTACCTACCTAGGGAATTAGTATTCATCTGTAGATACCAAATTCCTCATAACAACATTTCATTCTTTTGAAATTCTTCATCATGTTCTTCATCACTGCTGCTTTCATAGTCCATAGGATTAGGACTAAGTGGACACTGTGACACTCTATTCAGTTGAAATTCTTCATCACTGCTGCTCTCATAGTCCATAGGATTAGGACTAAGAGGACACCATGACACTCCATTCTTTTGAAATTTTTCATCATGCTCTTCGTCACTGCTGCTCTCATAGTCCATAGGATTAGGACCAAGTGGACACCGTGACACTCCATTCTTTTGAAATTCGTCATCAAGCTCTTCATCACTGTTGCTCTCATAGTCCATAGCATTAGGACTAAGAGAACACCGTGACACTCCATTTTTTTGAAATTTTTCATCATGCTCTTCATTACTGCTGCTCTCATAGTCCATACGATTAGGACTAAGTGGACACCGTGACACTCCGTCATTTTGAAATTCGTCATCATGCTCTTCATCACAGCTACTCTCATAGTCCATAGGATTAGGACTAAGTGGACACCATGACACTCCATTCTTTTCAAATTCATCATCATGCTCTTCATCACTGCTGCTCTCATAGTCCATAGGATTAGGACTAAGTGGACATCATGATACTCCATTCTTTTGAAATTCTTCATCATGCTCCTCATCACTGTTGCTCTCATAATCCTTAGGATTAAGACTAAGTGGAAACCGTGAATCTTTATTTATTTGAAATTCTTCATCCTGTCTTTCATCAGTGCTGCTCTCATAGTCCTTAGGATTAGGACTAAGTGGAAGAATTGACTCTCTCTTCATAGTGGAAGAATTTCCGTTATATTCATCAATATAAATAGAGTTGTTACGCAACAAAGATGTTGATGCTTCACAGAGCAAAACTTCACTATCAGAAGAATCCATCCCTTTCAAATAGAATAGGTTGAATGATACAAATGCAAAATATCCTAATGATATTATATAGCTTAAAGAATGAAATTTTCCCTCCAAAAATTTCGTTTCATGTATTTCCCTCCATTATTTTATTCTACAATTTATTGAAAAATTTAAACTAATTTTTTTTTGACGAAATAAATCTTTAAGTTTAAAATTGTAAACTAAATCTTTTACCTAAATTAATTTAATAGTTAAACTATATAATATTTAGTAGACAATTGAATTTTTTTTTTAATTTTTATAATATATTCTAAAACAAATTAATCCCACATTCACCATGCTGTAAAACAATTCCATAATATTCGCTTTATCATAGTTTCCTATATCACCATAAAAAAACTAACATGCTAAATTTTTTTTAAAACAAATTAATCCCACATTAACCATACAGTAAAACATTTCCATAATTTCACCCATATAATAAATTCCATTATCACTATTACTCACATCACATCAAGGTTTTCTAAGGTTCATTAAAAGACTTGGAGCGGATTTGTGGAGAAACTACATTGCTATCAACAACATATTCAACGGAGGATTTTCGCATTTGAAAGGTTAATTAATTTATTTTCTTTGCACATTTTAAAATTAAATAAGTTTAATGAATTTTTTTATTATTTATTTATTTTTTTTTATTTTATTTTTTTTTTAAATTAAAATTTTTTGTGGGCCAAATTTACCCACTACATCCGCAGTGGGCATGGTAATGTTCACGGCAGCTAAACAGGCCCGTGGGTTAGGGGCAGTGGAGCTGGCTACCCAGCACACCGCCTCACCCCGACAGCCAAATGGCTTGCGGGGGTGGCGGCCAGCCCCTGCCCCATCCCAGCGAACCAATGGCCCATGGGGGTGGTGGGCCGATTCGTGGAATCGGCCGCCGAGGTGGGGTGGGGGCTGGCTGAGAATCACCTCACCCCACCTCGATGGCCCAACGACCTGCGAGGGTGACAGGCCGATTCTCAGAATTAACCCGCCACCCCGCGGGTCATTAGGTCGTCAGGGTGGGATGGGGCTTGGGATCGAGAGGGGGGGGCAGTTTTTGGGCCGCCAGGGTGGGGTAGGGGGGCCGGACCCAACGATCGACTCGGTTGGCTGGCCAATTTTCAGGGTGAGGCGGCATGACGATGTCTTTTTAAATTTTTTTTTTTTTTTTTTTTTTAAATTGTTATGGTTTAAAAAATTAATTATCATTTATTGTTTTCGTTGTTAATTCAAGTTATTATTTTTTTGTGATTCACTGATTTATATGTGTCTTGTTTTTTTAGGAAAATGGTATCAAAGAATATTTTTGTGAATCTTTGTGGACCAAATACTCTTAAAGGTGGATCTTCAAAAAACAATGTTTAACGAACCCCACCTAAGTTGATGGCTACAAATCTTTCAAGTGCTTCAAACGATAAGAAGATGATTTCATACTAGAAGAAATCAAAAGAAGTGAAACTTCCAACAAATGTCTGGTATGTGAAAGAAAGAGAAATCCAAAATGTGCAGATATATCTATATGTTGATATACCTAATGATAATGGAATTTATGAGGTGATGGGAAAGGTCATAGACATGTGTTCGGTACCGGACAATGAAGTTGTTTACATACTTACAAAACCGCCCAAGTCACATGAAAGGATTAAATACTAATTATCATATTCATTGTATGACACGAGAGAGGTATCTACAAAGTTGTGTAAACAAATCGTAAATGAGATGACACAAAATATCATAAGTATTGTTATTTATATTTGTGTTTTGCATTCTTGTAACTGTCTCACTATATTTTTATAACTTTTTTTTTATTGTCGTATGATATTTTGTTTGGCATAATTTTGTTGAAATTTGTTCAATTAGGTTGGGAGACATTCATTTCATAAAGCATGATATTATGAAAGTTGTAAGTAGTTTCTACTTAGTGTCAGAAGAAGGTATGGCAAACAAGCAAAATGTAGTAATTCATGATGCTACAAAACTACATCCAAGGGATCAAAAAAGAAAAGAAAAGAAAAAAGCCTCTAGTGGATAAATCTAGCAAAGGTAGACAGGATACTTTTGAAGATGAGGAAGTTGAAGCTGGAAGTGAATAATATGTTGTCGTTATTGAGGATGAAATTGGCATTGAGAAGAGCCATAAAAGACCAAAAGTAACAATGCCCAAGAATAAATCTATTCCAGTTAATGATGAGAATGTTATGAGGAAGAAAAGTAAAGTTGAACATTTTGAAGTAGTCATTACCAACAGTCAAGAACTTAGTGAAACTTCAAAATAAAGCAGAGAAATCATTACACCAGGAGCTGATTGAGAGGATGTCATTATCAAAACAAAAACAAAAAATGTCATTCGACAGAACTTGACAAAGAGAAACTTAATTGAGGGTGGTCGTACATTTCAGCTTAATGTCAAACAAATCTATAAAGCAAGTAAAGGACAATGTAAATATCAAATCAAAAAGCCACACCATATGCATGTTCACAACTTGAAGACATTGACGAGGTACAATCCATATGCTCATGTGGCTAACTATGTGCTTCTTGTTGATCCAATTCAAGTTCCCAACAAAGAAGCATTTGATAAGTCAGAATGTTTTTAATACAATTATTATGTGCTTGGGGGAACCATTCTATAGAAGCTCAAAGACAATTGATGGAGGAATATCCAAATAACTCACGTTTTGAAACAATGAAATGTATCATTTATGCTCTTTTATCAGATACAGAAGAAAAGTTAGTGGCATGGGATCATAATTAAGATAATGAATATAGGATGTCTATGACTTTCATCCAAAGGGTTAGATTTATTCATAGTGAATTTGAAGAAAAATGTGGCAGGGATAAGCTAAATGTTACTATAGATTTCCAAAAGGAATGTTGTATGGAAGTAGGCTATCAAATTGAAGAGAAAATCAATTCAAAAGGCGATAGAGTTAGTGATTTATTCAAAGGTATTGATAACATTTTCCAATTGGCAATTAGAACTGCAGAGATATGGGAGTTTATTAATGAGATTTTTAGCATGTGGGAGAACATTGGCATTAAAAACCAGAAAGTCAAAAGGTCTAAACCATTGATATGTAGCAACAGTAAATCAGGTCTTGAAATGAGGTAGCTTCCAGAAGATATTTCTATCACACCTTGGAGAGCATTGCAAGGAGTGAAGGATGAAAAAATTGTCAAAGCAATATTATCTTGTGTGAGGTCAGGGGAATTATCATTGGAGGAAATGTCTGAGGAATTTCAAAAGTAAGTTTGTTGAATTATTTTTATTTATTTCTAGATTATAATTTTCTTTTAAATATAACATATTGTTCTTGGTAGTATTTGTTATACATATCATTATATTAACTTTTTTTACTTTATCTATGCAGTCACAAAGTTTACATGAAAATTCAAGAACAAATGGTTAAATTGTTGAATGAAGATAGTTGGGATGATGTTGTACGCAACTATCCAAATTCAAGTTCTACATCAACATTAAAAAAAAATTATCTTGCATTTAAAAAGGTATGTTGATTTATACATTCATTTTTATTGATCTGTATACTATTTTTAATTTATAACTTACACATATTTTTTTTATTTTATAAAAGATGAAGAAGGATGCAAATGGAGCACTATATAGTTTCATAACCTTTATTGAAAAAATTAAGATCGAAAGACTGAAGAAGCAACGTCTTAAGAATGTTGAACTTGACCCAACTCACTCATTTCATTTGGAACGGGCTTCACACTATTCAATGTTAAGTAATACAAGGCGACTGTGAAAACATTGCTAAACTCATACCTAAAAGGGATTATGCCCTAGTTATTGCAGATATTCCCCATGGTTTTAATATTCCAAACATTGACTATGATAGTGACCCTTATACTTATCAAGCTCTTAGTAAAGTGGTTGTGGGATTTCTAGAAGTCACGTCATCACCATTACGGAGATTTGTGACATTTCATTCAGACACATAATTGGCAATGTTATTGTCAAGCTTTAAGGGGAAAACAAATTCAATGATGCAACTGACATGGTAAGACGTTTAAAATGTATATTTGATTAATGTTAACAAATTCATTTATGTACAACTGAATTGAACTTTTACTATTTCATGTTACAGGCAAAAGTCAAATCTTCTTAACTATGAAGATCAACCATTTATAAGTTATTGTGAGTTCATCCATATTGATAGTTGGGCAAAAGATGATAGATATATGTCTATGATTTTTAATCGGGTAGATGGAAAAGGTCATAGCCAAATACTGAGTTATGATTCTGTTGTGAGAAAACTAACATATGAAGACAAAGAAGCAAAAGGAGAGATAGTTAACATTTATCAAAAACCACAGTTATTGATTAGCTATCTTATAGACATATGTTCAAATGAAGGAGATTGGGTTCTGGATTTATTTTCTCGCTCAGGTAAGTTTTATTATATGGAATTGAATTTCAATATGTTATTTCTTAATTTATATGTCATTGTACTAATTTACTTCATTATTTATTTTGTGCTTGATAATTAGGTACAACACTAGTATGTTGCCTTCAAAAAGGAAGAAAATGCATTTCCATTGAAAAAGATCCAATACAACACAATTTTATTCAACAAATAATTAATGCTCTTCAATTTCTTCCAGATGCAATGCAAGAAATTGGGTTGAAGAAAGGGGACTTTAGTGAAACACGTATGGCAAAAAAGGCAAAGGAACCCCAACCACCATTACACAGAATGATTTGAAAGGCATACATTGGGAGATTCACAGACATCAAAGATCCATTAGAAGAGGAAAACGAGCAAAATGGAGAAGAAAATATTGTGGAAGAAGACAATGATGAAACTCTAGAGGACGAAGAGTTTGGATTACGTGACATTGTTGATTAAACTTAAGTTATTCTTGAAAAGCAATCTCATTTTTTGTAACTATTAATTAGTTATACTTGTAATGTTTTGACTTTGACATTATATGAGAAGAATAAGCACTCAATTAATGTTGTTATGCATTCAATATTTGTATTATTGATTTTCGCATTAATTTTTATGTTACTCATTATTTTTTGAAAAAAACAATGATTATTATTTTTTTTTTGACATGAAATTCATAAAAAAAACTACTATTTAGCCATTTTTAGTTAAAATTTTCATATAAATTGTGATTTTGACATGTCATTTCTAGCAAAAAATTATCAAAATGTGTAGTTTTTTAGTTATATTTATGTTGAAAATGGTTATTTTTATGTCAATTGTTAAAAATTATTGTTTTTTAGAGACAATTATTTCATGTGGATTGAAAAATTAATTAACGGTGTATAAATATGCAGAATATCAAAAATTCAAAATATCGACCTTCTTCTTTAAATATGCAAAAAAAATAAAAATCTCACTACAAAAAAAAAAATGAAAAAGAAGGCCATTTCAAAAATTATTAAATTTAGAAAATAATTATTTACATTTCATACATTAAAAAATTTAAAGTAAAAAATAGGTCTTTTAAAAAAAGGGCTTGATGCAGAATTACCACTTTTTTTAAATCAGCATGAAAATCACTACCATTCTAAAACGTAATGTACATAAAAAAATTTAAAGTGCCAAAAACTATGCTCTAAAAAAAAAATGTGTGTTCTACATCACCCCTTTTGAAAATCGGGTCACTTTTTTGCTATCTCTACGAAACAAGTAATAGTATGAGTTCCTGTTTCAAAATTTACATTGCTATAACCTTTGCACATAAAACTTAAATACAAACCCAACCACCATATGGTTAAGTCACATTGTGTACTGCGTTGTTTGAGGCTTGTTGTTGCTTGGCAAATGTCTTGACTTCGATTCCTGTTAGGCGCAGTCTGACCCATAATAATTTTTTACAATACATTTGGGAGGCCACTTGGTAGTTAGCCATTGAACCACGTGGCTCTTCCTCATTGGAGCACATCAATGAGCCCACAATCAATAGAATTGCACCATCCATGAACGAATAAAATGGAGACACTTGTCAACAAACCATTAGCCCGAATTGTATAGTCAAATGCCTAGTCACCTTCCTAGTTAGCGTATGGATTGTTGATTGGGTGTACCTGCAACTCAATTTTAATATTTTGTCAGTTTGGGAATTTGATCAGAACGCGATATCGGAAGAAAACGATAGTGGTTTTGAGTGAAACAAGTTTCATTGGATTTAGGTTTCCGAGATCTATGCACTGGTACAAGTTTCAAGCACTTTTGAACACTTTGAATTTTGAGCACTAAATTGATCCCTTGGATCACTCCTCCCATTGGAAGCTTTTGGACCTCCAAAATCTCATTTTCAATCAACAAACAAATGAGGGTACAATTTACTTACCCTTCCAATTTCAACTCATTTGGTTTTCTTTGTTTTTGTCGCTTTGAGCTCCTCATGAAGGTACTTCACTCTTAAAGTCTTTGTCTTTCTGTCAAAGATAATATCTTGCTGTGATTTTTCAAGATATTCAGAAAATAAAACTGCCCTTGAAGGAATCTGAACATTTCCTCCTCGATCTTTAATCAAAGAAGACTTATTCAATTTCAAGTTCACTTCACCTTGAACACTGTAGTCATAATGATGCTTAGCATGTCCAGCATTGTATTTTGCTTGACACTTCACTCAATGTGATCGTCATCGCTATGCACCATCCCTATTCAAGGCCAAAAATTTATGAAACCCACAAGAAGATATTTTGGAACCAATGCCCTCTTTGTCAAATATCTTTTGCATCTACTTTTTGACCCTTGCATTCTTTAACACTGGCATCTTGTTCATACCAATGTTCAACAATGATGCATTTTGTTGCAATTACACTTCATATTGTTTTCCTCTTTTAGGAGACAAGATGCTAGACTCCTGAAACATCTTATCACATGGATTAGCAACCTCAATGAAATCAGATTTCAAACTTGATTCATATCCTTGAAAGACTTCAAATTCATCAACATCTTTATGTTTAATCATCAACAATGTAAAACTCTGACTAGAATTTACAAACCTCTTCATTTGTCCAGCATTCACAAGAGATAAATTCAACTTCTTTCTATGTGCTCTAGCAATGTATTCAAGCCCATCTTTAAAAAAGTGATACTTGTTTTCATGGCGATGAAAGATGGATTTCCTCACATATTAGTATGGGCTTCCCAAAACAATCCCACAAATGTCAAGTGGTACCACATCAAGTTCTACCTCATCAATAAAATTTGCAGTGATGGAAAATCTAAGTATGCATTTTCTTGTCACTTACAACTTTCCCTTGTCACATACCCAACCCAAAGGATAAGGTTTAGGGTGAGGAATGGTTTCCAAATTTAGTTTCTTTACAGTGTCTTCTGAAATGAGGTTTTCTTGTGAACCACTATCAAGCAAAGTATCTACCTCATAATGTTTTGTGATGATTCTAATATGGAACAACTCTATTATTTCTCTTTCATTTTGAGTTTCAATGGGTTTTCTAGAATAACTAGTACTTGCAATTGAATCCTTACCTTTCAATCCCATGGCTATGATTTTTGTTTCATCTGTGGAATCAGATCCTAGATATTGTTGTGTAGTTGCAACAATATTTTCTTTCTCCTTGTTTTTAAACTTTTTGGGTCTCATCTCAAGATGAAGTTTCCAACAATGGTCTTCATCGTGGCCTTATTTAGAACAATGTTTACATGTGAGGACTGAAGCATTCTTTTTATCCTTTCCTTTAAACTTGCCTTTTCCTTTTTCTCCAAACTTGAATGGCTTCTCACTAGTTGCTTCAGAAACATTTTTCCCTCTTGCCTCTAAATGAGTTTCATGTACACAAACTTCATCTAGTTTTGTAGAGATAAACAAGATAATTATATGTCTCAAGTAACTATGTAATCCTCCAATGGATTTGAGCAAAGTATCTTGACAGGACAAATCTATACCCAAAATCAAAGCCCTTTTCCTAAATTCTTGAGTATAGCTTTGAACATTTTGCCCCTTAGCTTGCCTAAAGTTTTTCCAATCCATGATAGATTTTTTCATGTATGCTAATGGATAAAACTTATTTCTTACTGCAACAACACAATCATTCAAAGAGGATAAAACCTTACCATGTTTCTTCATGTCCTCTTGAGTTTTGGCTTCCCACCAAATAAGTGTTGCACCTTCCAATCTAAGAGAAGCAAGCTGGATTTTGGTCTCATCTTCCTTGATTCTTTATATCCTGCAATACACTTCAATTTGACGACTCCAATTATCTAATTTCTCAGCATCTACCTCTCCATAATACATAGGCAATTCAAACTTTATATCAATATTTAGAAAAGGAGTTTTACCATGTCCTTTTGGAGAATTTAGAAGTGTTTTTTAAAGGGTAGAAGAAGTAGAAGATAAGGATGAAGATGAGGATGATGATGGAGGTGAAGGTGGTGGTTTTTCACCATTCCCTCCATTCACTTTTGGAGGCTTATATCATTTTCCTCCATCTCCTTTTGCAGGTTTTGAGCTCTCTCCATATTCATAAAGAAACTTTACCATTTCAGACATCTCAAATAAATTTTTTCCGAAAGTTCTTTCATCTTCAGACATCCCTTTAGGACCTTCTTCATGTGCCATGACTATTGAAGCTTGAGGTGTATTTTTTCTCCTTGAAAAAAATTGAGATCTTGGCTCCACAAGTTCTCCTTCTCCTCTTTTAAGCTTCAACCTTGTAAGCATCAGAAAAACACTTGCGAACAAAATCAAACCTTCACAATAACCTGATGCTTTGATACCAAAATGATCTGTATATGAAAACTTGAAGATTTGAACAAATTGCAAGTGAAATTTTTATATGTGTTTTGGGTAATGGATCAAGTTACTAAACACATAAACAAGTCATTTTTAAACATAATTAACAACCAAAATAGAGACAAAATACCATATCAGAAACACATAACAACAAACATGATAATTGAGTTCACGCCTCTCCTGGGATACATCTCCTGGTCCAGCTTCCAATACAGGGCCTCTTTCATTAAGTGCTCAAATTTGTGTTTTCATGGCTTTGAAATGCTCAAAATTCAAAATGAATGTCTCCAATGGATCCAGAACTATAAAAAACCCCCATCTGGGTTCTTTCTCCACCTCATTTGGCCAAAAACCGAGAAATATATGCCTGCTACAAGTTTTTCCCAATGTCCCTACCTAACCATCCTACAATTCAACCCAAATTTGGCTTGAGCGCTCGAAATCCTGAACCGACGCGCAAACCTAGACTACAATCCTACCCTACGGGAAAAATTTTCGGACAGTTAACGTGTCCATTAACACCCATTTTCTGAAATTTGAAGTCATATAGGGGCCATGTGCTCACCCCTGCTGCTCGGGCCCCCAACGAAAAACACGTGGTCTCATGCACCCCCTAGAACTGGGTCTTTTAGCTATATTCCCATGCTGAGTGCTACATTTCGGGCGCGCTCCAACTCTTCGACGGTAAGGTCATATAATGGGCCATGTGACCTAGGGCTGGCCCCCTCTACTCTCCACTCGCGGTCATGCGATGGGTCTTATGACCTGAGGCTGGCCCCCATTTAACTCCACCATGGTTCTTTGCTTGTGGTCCAGTGCCGTATTATGGTGTGGTACCGAGACTGTGGGCCAGGGCTAAGCCATAGCCCTAGGCCCCCTCTACCACGGTCTTGTGGTGTGGGGTGTGGCCATGGGCTAGGGCTTAGCCCTAGCCCCTTCCCCCATAACCTTTGCCAATAAAACTTAAATACAAACCCAACCACCATATGATTAAGTCACAGTATGTACAATGTTAGTTGAGGCCTATTATTGCTTGGCAGAGGTCTTGAGTTCGATGCCTATTAGGCCCGGTCCGACCCATTGCTCTCCATCGTTGGACCACCTCAACGAGCCCACAAATAATAGAATTGCACCATCCATGAACCAATAAAAAGAAGACACTTGTCAACAAATAATTGGCCTGAATTGTACAGTCAAATGCCCAGTCACCTGCCCAGTTAGCATATAGACTACTGACTGGGCGTACCTGCAACTCAATTTTAAATTTTTGCTTGCTTGGGAATTCGATTAGAAAGTGATATCGGAAGCATACGATATCGATTTTGAGTGAAACAAGTTTCATTGGATTCAGGTCGCTGAGATCGACACATCGATGCATGTTTTGAGCACTTTTGAGCACTTTTAATTTTGAGCACTAAATTGATCCCTTGGATCACTCATGGACCACCCTTGTATGATTTTCAAGATAAAATGGTTTAAATGTTGTTGATTGATCTCTAAATTATTTTTAACTATATGACATGGGTTAGATTTGCTTAAGCAAAATCTATTGGATTAAAACAAGAACATGGTACATACTAAGGGGATTAGTGGTAAAGATAAATGTGATCTTTTGAATAGTTTCAAGGATTATGAATGAAATAATACAAAGCTGATTCAACATTCCGAAGAGAAACACATGCAATTTTCTCAAGAAGAGATGTAGTTGATGTTATTCTTGGGTTCAATTTCCAGATTGCAAATATGTGCAGTTTTATTGAAGGGTAGATCTTAATTCACATAGAAATTCAAAATTTATTTACAAAATTGTTATAATCCTTTGTAGACACATGTTTCAAATTATACTTTTTTTTGTACTGATTAAGGTTGTGTATAGCAAGAGGAAGTGATTAAGAAGACATGGAGGAATTGTACCAAAACAAACTCTTATTTTGAATGTAGAAAATCAAGATCTATTTCTTTATTTACGAGGAATTCATCTTGGAATAATCAGACAAGGTCTTTAACTTCAACGTAGGCCTCATAATGTGTAAGGATCAAGGAAGTAGTGTTGTAGTAAGATTTCTTTTTAGCATGGTCGATGGATGTCATAAAATAATTTGACTTTCCAATAGCTAAATTTTCATCGAACCACGAAGATCACTATGTGAAATTTCCACATGCATGTGTTTTCTTCATCCAACCATTTTTTTGTCAAATTTAACCCTATGTTTCTTGTATAAAATGAAAAATTCACAATAACTCTTTCATGTTTTTACTAGTCAGATAGACGAGTAGGTTATGTAAATTTTGCGGCCATTATTTTAAAACCAAGGTGAGGTGTGGTGTTTTGATGTAAAAAAAGAATATTTTCATTGTGGTGCTTATGGACCACACTTTCTTGATTTTCAAGATAAAATGGTTTAAATGTTGTTGAATGATCTCTACATTATTTTCAACTCCATGACATGGGTTAGATTTACTTAAGCACAATCTATTGGATTAAAACAAGAACACGACAGACACCAAGGAGATTAGTGGTAAAGAGAAATGTGATATTTTCAATAGTTTCAAGATCATGAAGGCAATAATACAAAGATGAGTCAACATTCAAAAGAGAAACACATGCAATTTTCTCAAGAAGATGTGTAGTTGATGTTATTCTTGGGTTCAATTTCCAGATTGGAGATATGTGCATTTTTATTCAAGTGGATCTTAATTCACATAGATATTCAAAATTTATTTACAAAATTGTTATATTCCTTTGTAGACACATGTTTCAAACTATAAAAAATATTCTTTCTCAAGAAGAGGTGTAGTTGATGCTATTTTTGGGTTCAATTTCCACATTGGAGATATGTGCATTTTTATTTAAAGGGATCTTACTTCACATAGAAATTCAAAATTTATTTACAAAATTGTTATAGTCCTTTGTAGACACATGTTTCAAACTATAAAAAATCTTCTTTCTACTGATTAAGGTTGTATATAGCAGGACCAAGTGATCAAGAAGAAATATGGAGTAATTGTACCGAAACAACCTCTAATTTTGAAGGTAGCAAATCACGATCTATTTCTTTATTTATGAGGCATTCATGTTGGCATAATCATACAAGGTCTTTAACTTCAACATAGGCCTCATGATTTCTAAGGCTCAAGGAAGTAGTGTTGCAGTAAGGTTTCATTGTAGCATGGTCCTTGCCTTTTATTGATATTTTTATTGTCAAAGAAGCTTTAATTAGTGCTATATGCTATGTCTTATGACCATATAAGAAATACCCATTGTCCCAAAAATTATTGGAAATAACTTGATGGAACCAGAAAAGGGAATAACATGGGCAAAAGTCAAAATGCAATTTTTTTTTCTCAATTAAATTAAAATATAAACTTCCCAACAAGAGAGAAATATTTTGGCTTCTATATAAAAAAATTTGGGCTTAGAGAAATTTGAAAAAAGAAGAAGTGATTTTTCAAAATTTTTAAAGAGTCACAAATTTTATATACAGATACCTAAAAATTGTTACTCATTTTTATTAATACTTTTCCATTTCATGTATTTCTATGTATAAATATATGTCCAACCACTGTTATTTTGTCAGGCGTGGATTCTTGTTTTCTTGCCCCACGAATTCATGGATTTTTCTATCTAACCACTTCTCAATTTCCTTCTTGGTCAGATTCCAGTGATGTGACATCACACATCTCTTTATGCAAATCCCAGTCCCAGAAACAAAACCATTTGTTGGCTTAGGGGGTCTGACCCAGGTCCAGAGTTAGTTACGCCAAACAAATCCCTACATTACTAGCCCTTTTGGCATCAATCCGTGTTGTGTGGACTAAAGTCTCACCCGAAGCAGTATGTGGGGATGCTCCCAGAGATCAGTTTGATGTCCTCTTGGAAACCTAGATATGCCTTCGCACAAACCTTTATGCTCCTACGACCTATTGTTGTAACTTCCTCCAATTAGCCTTTAGAATTCCGCGAAGGTCTACGGTTGGCTTTTGCGGACCCTGAACAGGTCAATTAGCTACTTACATGCGCTTTCTATTACCCTTATATCAGTAGTTACTTGGAATTACCTAAGTGTGAAATCACTTCAACAAAAAGAGTTATGATATTCGCGTAATCACTTAACATTAATTGCATTCAGATAACAATACAGATTAAGTAAAGTCGTGCATCAATACATCATTATTTTATAAAACCATTATTCATCACAACATATAGCGCATTCATACATAACAAAAGTAAAGGGAATAAACACAGGAATTTCTGTAACAACCTTCTTTATTGATACTCAACAAAGGTTTATGAACCCAAAAATTCCCTATGCACTCAGTTGTAGGGGTCCACGCACTCAGTTGCGGACACTACTCTAGGCCTATGCGCACTCAAATGTAGAGCCTTTCCCTCCTCTAAGACTTCTACCTCTACACTAGAATTCTTCGCTTGTACCCATAAAATTCTTACATTCTTAGACTCTCTAAGCCACAACTATTTATACAATCCCATGGTTCGTGGACCATTGGTAGATCTTCAAAAGCCGACTCCAGTTACATAAAAGAAGGGTAAAATCCTTTTTGACTCTTAACTAGCTACGCGCTCCGCGACCACAATTTGCGGAGACTTTACATCTTTTTACATCAAAAATTGGGATTTTACTCCAAAAACTGGGCTTTTTCCCCCAAAACTGACCCAGGGGACCCCATCCCAACATGTAATTTGTACATGATTTTTCTACATTGAAATTTAAGGAAGCCTAGGGCCACCAGGAGAGAAAATCAAGCCTAGATTAGTTGAAGTAAAATTGCAGAGCTTGGATAGTAATTTTTTGGGTTTTTAGGTCTTTTGAATCTAATGGAGTAGGTTTCAAAGCCATTGGAGCACTTTAGGTGCATGTAATCAGAGAATTGACCATTAATCCAAAGAGGGCCTAGCCATTAAAGCAGGTCCAAGGAGATGTAGCCCAGGAGAGGTGAACTCCTTTATCATCTTTGTGTTATGATTTGTTGTGTTTTACTTCTCTGCATTTTACTTGTTGTATATGTGTTTTAAACAGTTAATTAATCTAATAAATTGCTCATAAAAGACACTCAACACTTGACACATAATTTCTCATATTTTGGTTAATTTGAGACGATCCTAAACACATTTTTTTAATACTGATGAGGGAGCTTGCATAGCATTAAAAAAATTTCCCAACATTCATATAAAGTTGGTATTAGAGCGATGTTTAGCTCATTTTAACCCTGATATGGTTTGCCAAGGGTAGCTAGAAAATTAGCTATTGATTTTGTATTTGTGCAAGGAGAATTTAACTGTGTGCAAGTTTATGTGTGTAAGCTGAAGAAGGGAGATGCTTCTTTGTTGATAAAATTTTTGAATCTTTGTGAAGCTTTTTAATGCATTGCAAGTGTGATGGCAGCTTTAACAAGTGATGTTTCTAATCCATCTTCCTTAGCAAGACTCTTTGATTTAGAGATGTTGCGAGAGATTATCATCATGAGAGATATGGTGCAAGAGATGAATGAAGATAGGAAGGAGAAAACTATACTTCAAGAGGATTTGATGTCCATGAAGGAGGAGAAGCAAGATATTCTTAAAAAGATGCATGAGATGGAGATTCAACTCCATGATGTCAAGGAAACCCTAGCCAAGTATGTGCATGAAAATGAGGTATGAAATTCAAGTTTATCTTCAATTTCCTCTCAAAATGAATGTTTTGGTGCTTTTGAAAGACACACTAGAGGAATAGGGTCCAAAGTATTGACGAAGATGGGCTATGAGGGTAAATGGTTAGGAAAACATGCACAAGGCATAGTTGAGGCAATTGTTGTTAAGGAAAGGCCTAGGTATTTGGGTCTTGGTTATGGACAACATGATGGAGAATGCTCCAAAACCAAGGAAGCACATGAAGTTGTTCCAAGAAGTACTTGCATTACATGTTCATTACCTCAAGCTTGTGAAGTTTGTGTTCATCAGGAATGCAAAAGTTTTATACCCACTTTGCAAGAAGATGCTCATAAGCATGCAACTAGTGGAAATGGAAAACAAGAGGATGTTGAAAGCTCTAAGGTCATTGAAACCATTGTTGGTATTCCAAATAGAGCCACTACCTCATCCAATTTACCTCCTCAAGAAGGCAACAAAGGTGAATGTGCAAGGTATAAATATGCCTTTAATCAAGTTTCTTTTGATTATGATAAACATGTTAAATATTCACATAAGATTTGGAGAAAATTTACATGTTCCTTTTGTGGTTTGAATAACCATATTGTTTCGAGGTGTTAGAAGAGGATAGTCATACACAGGAAACTTTCAAAACAAAAGAGACAGAAAGCTAAAGGTCCATTGGATAATGGAAATCATGTTGAAAACAAGATGCAATTATTTTGCACTCATTGCCATAAGCAGGGTCATCTTGTAGACAACTATTGGACTTTGCGTCCAGCAAGTCATCCACGACATTTGAAGAAGGTGGGGAGAGATTTTAGAAAGAATGGAAAAGAGGATTCCATAATTGATGTGTGTTAGGATGATACACATGATGGAGTGCAGCTGAAATAAGTGCCATTGAAATGGTTTGTAAAGAGATGGTTAGATTTCTTAACCAATTAAGGCCTTGCATTTATTTTGATAATTGATGCAAATCTTGCCTTATTGATACATTTCCTTGTTATTTGGATGCATTTATTTTCTCTTGAAAGTATTCTACATATTGGATGAAGCAAGATGTTGGAAAAGTAGAGTTATGTTGACTCACTTAGATGCAGCAAAGATGGAAATTCGCAACTACAAATTTTCATGCATGTTGCATTCTTGAACTTGCATGTTTACGCCAGGAAGGAGTCCGAAAGTGGAGTATGTTGACTCACTTTATTGCAGCAAATTTGGTCATTTCATCTATTTAAGTACTCGTACATACCAATGGGATTCTTGTACTTGTGAGAGAGTTGAGAATTGTTACACATGCATGAGAGTTTGTGTTTGAATAGTGGAATTTTTAACAAGTTTCATTGTGCTTGAACATGCATGAGTGATTGACTTGTGTTGGTTGATTTCTTTGTTAACATGTATGTTGTCAACTTGAGAATGTTGATCATTTGTACATGCATGAGTGTCGGCTTGTGTGGTCGATTGATTGTTACATGTATGTTACATCGACTTGGAAGAGTTGATTTTGTCTCCAAAGATGAAAGGGAGATGTGACGCATTTTTTCCTGAGAATGTGGAATTCCTATTGTAAATCATCAAGTTGTTGTACATTCTTTTGCTTGATTTGAAAGTCAGTTTCTTTGAAGAAGCATGTTTTTCCAACTTGTTTTTATGTGTATTGTTATCTTACGGAGTCACCACATTCATGTTTATAAGAATCGACGTTTCAAACCAACCTCTGTGGTTCATCATCAAGAATAGATCCATGAGTGAATAAGTCAAAACTCAATAGGGTTAATAAATAAGGCTAGGGTTGGTATGGGAATGAATATAAGCCAACAGGTTTAATTCAATTTTGTTATAATTTGTTTATTTTAATTTTATTGTTAACTTAATAATTATTTTAGTTGTTGGTTTTTAATTCCTAATTTAATATCTAGTTTTTCTTCTTTTAAGATTAAAGTTAGGATTTTAATTAATAATTAATATTGATTAGTGATTATAAACTAATTATTAATTATATGATTATTTTAATTTTAAGTTATGTCTAAAAATAAAATAATAAGTGCCTCGTGAAAATAAATTAATTTATATTATTAATCCCAAGAATGAATCTAATATTTTAAATTAAATTAAATAAAAACCTTTGTTGTTCTATTGTATTAAAGGTTAAGTGTATTGTAAATTTAATTATGTTTTTATAACCTTATTGATAATTATACGATCATCTTAATTTTAAGTTATGTTTGAAAATAAAATAGTAAGTGCCTAGTGACAATAAATTAATTTATATTTTTAATCCCAAGAATGAATCTAATATTTTAAATTAAATTAAATAAAAACTTTTTTGTTCTTTTGCATTAAAGGTTAAGTGTATTGTAAATTTAATTATGTTTTTTATACCCTTATTGATAATTACTTTATAAAGAATTATATTTTAGAATTGAATGATTAAATTAAGGTTGTTAGATTAAACTATTTTTACCTTTGAATTATATTTTAGAATTGAATATGATTAAATTAAACTTGTTAGATTAAATTATTTTTAACTTTTTTGATAATTATACAAAAAATTGTTTATTCTTGATGATTTGAAGAAATTGGTTAAATGAATATAGGGTTAGTGTAATACAAAGGAAGAGCATGCAAGTCAAGTTAAGGGATAAGAGGGCAGGGAATATTTAGGGGAAGGCGGGATTAGATGTAAGAGTCAAGATCCAGTTATCACTAATTTTCCAACCATCATCATGATTTAGGTTGTTAGGGTGTTTACCTATTTCGATAGCTTCTCTAAATTTCCTATGGTGATAATGATCAATTTTGGCCACAACACAAGAGTTTTAAATACAAATATGATGATTGGTTTTATTGGAGTGCTCAGCCAAAGCTGAGGTTTTGGAATGGTTATGCTTAATGTCATCTGAATGCTCTTGTATCCTAGTTGAGATTGATCGACCGATCTCACCAATGTAGGTTTTGCCACAAGAACAAGGAACCAGGAAAACCCCCTTATGGCATTTAGGATCAATGGGATCTTTAACAAATTTTAGGCATCTGATAATGGTGCTCATAGGTTTAAAGGTCGTTTTTATGTTGTTATTCTTTAAAATATACGAAATTTTATCAGTGGTGCCTAATATGTAGGGGAGGTTGACCTTACCAACACACTCATCCATAGGTTGTTTGTTTTTAGGATTCTCAGCCTTCTCAAAAGCTTTGATTCCTTGGCATCTTCTATATCCATTCTTTTCAAAAACATCCATAAGATGGTTATTCTCTTGTTCAAAATGATCATGATCTAAAATGCAAACAATGCTGGTACTAAGAGTGTTGAGAACCCCTAGTTTTTGAGCAGGATGATGGTGTGAGTTGGCATGAAGGTAATGCTCTGTGTGGGTTTTCTTACGATAGACCTAGTGAGATATTGAGCCATCTTGGTTTCTCTTGATTAGGATGTCAAGAAAGGGAAGGCTCCCATTCTCTTCCATTTCCATAGTAAATAGGATAGAATTAGATTGACAGTTTAGGTGCTTGAGGAAAATGTCTAGTTTTTCTTTTCCATGGGGCCAAATAATATAGGTGTCATCGACAAATATTTTCTTAGGTTTTAATGGTGAAGATTCAATGGCCTTAATTTCAAAATGTTCCATAAATATATTGGCAATGATGGGAGACAAAGGTGATCCCATGGCTACACCACAAGTTTGCTCATATATATCATCTTTATAATTGAAGAAGTTGATCTCAGGCAAACTTCTACTAATTTGGTTGTGTCAGGATCAATAAGTTTTTGGATTACCTCCATGGATTCACCTATGGGAATATTGGTGTAGAGTGATTTGACATCAAAACTCACCAAGATGTCATTCTGGTCAAGTTTTATGTGCTTGATTTCATTAATGAAGTGATTGGAATCTTTGACGAAGGAACTAGTATTGCCCACCAAGGGTTTAAGTTTTTTAGCAATTTTTTTAGTCGATGGTTTGTACACCAAGATGTAAGAGTACATGGTGATGTTCACATGATGTGAAATTTGTTGCTTTGAAGAAGCAAAAGGAAGAGGTCGTCAAGTTATATTCTTGCATGAGTATTTTTCAACGTTAATGGTGTTTCTTGTGACAAGATGTCGTAGGATTTTGGAAGGTCCACACTTGAGAAAGAAGCTCATGATTAGCCTTCATTCTCAAATCATGACATGAGAATAATGTTAATACTAGAGGATGATGGGATCAATAAGCGAAAGTGGACAAAAATGCCAAAATAAATAAATAAATTTGTAGCCATTGTAGACCATTTGATATGTTGACGCTAAGAAGCGAAAGAGATGGTGAATGCATTCTTCCAGATGTGGAATTTGAAACCATGGAGGTAAAAGAATGGTCATTTATTTTCTTGTTATTACTGATATTGGAACTCATTGTTGTAGTTCACTCAGATGGGCTTAACTTGAAAAAGTGGTTACCAAGGAGAAGTTTGCATCGAATGCATGTGTTGCAAAGGAGGAACATGATTCTCAGTGGGAAGGTCATCAATCAATTTTCCAAGAATTGAGGGATCGCTTTAGCACAACAGTGTGTTTAATTAGCAAGCAGCCAACAAGTGTTTAATTGGGTCAGCAACAAAAGGAGAACATTGGTTGAAGTGCTAAGCCATTTGCAAGGCAAGGCATGTTAGTGAACCCAAGTGGTTGTCATGGACATTTTTCCAAGTAGAATCAATTGATAAAAGTTGGGAAGGAGAAGAGTATTCAACTCTCATCAGATAACCAGCGTTTTTGGGTCCAAAATCCAGTCATTGGGAAGGAGTGATCGGAATATGGATTAGGGACAAATATTTGCAAAAAATCAAAGTGCTCACAATCGCTCAAAACTTGAACGATCGTGTCTGTCTCGGTGATACGATTCCAACGCAACTCGTTTCACTCAAAACGGAGCTTTTGTGAGAAAGATAGAGCCTTCTGTCCATTTTATCAAACATATAAATATTTGGTACAGGTTGACTAGGATGCTCACTAGGCATCCATACAACCCAGTCAGAAAAAGAATATTCTAAGGAATATTCCTTTGAATATTCTCGAAATATTCCCACAACTGGCTCAATCATATTGTGACAAGTGTCCACATGTTATTGGTCAAGTGCATTTGAGGTGGACCAATGAGAGGTTGACACATGGCAAGCCCAGAAGCTGCCACATGCCCTCTCAAAGGTCGGGTAAAATTGTTTTGGCAAGTCGGGGAATCGAACTCGTGACCTCGCCCACATAAGCACGATACCTTACCTCTATACCATAACCAAGTGTCTTAACAATCATGGGGTGCACATTATAATTAAAGTGTTAAACTTTTGTGCTTGGGGAAAGAGAGCCCCACATGTGACCATACCCCGTAACCAAGAGCCAACGCCAGCACCAAGTGGAGTTTTATGTTAATAAACCATGCTTATCCTTAATTAACTATGGATTAACTTGGCAGTAGTTTTGGCAGCTCTGACAAATCCGACACTACTCCAAATTTGGCAGGGTTAACTGGAGTTTCTCCAGATCTGGTGTAGTTTCCCTATGTAAAACTAAAGAGACCACAACTTCTTCAAATTTTGACCCATTTTAGCTTAGAAAGAGTCATTCCTAGATGATTTTGATGCTATGAACATAATGGAATAGTTTTCAGAGGTATAAATTCACTTTTGTATGTGATTTTTCTACATTTAAGTTTAAGGAAGCCTAGGGCAACCAGGAGAGGAGGTCAAGCCTAGATCAAATCAAGTCCAATTGTAGAACTTGAATAGTACTTTTGGGGGTTTTTAGCTCTTATGAATCCAATGGAAAAGGTTGCAAAGCCATTGGAGCACTGTAGGTGCACATAATCAAAGAATTGACCATTAATCCAAAGAGGGCCTAGCCATTGAAGTAGGTCCAAGGAGATGTAGCCCAGGAGGGGTGAACTCCTTTATCAACTTTTTGTTATGAGTTGTTGTTTTTTACTTCTTTGCATTTTACTACTTGTATATGTGTTTTAAACAGCTAATTAATCTCATAAATTACTCATAAAAGACACTCAACACTTGACACATAATTTATCATATTTTGGTTAATTTGAGACGATCCTAAACACATTTTTTTAATATTGATGAGGGATCTTTCATAGCATTAACAAGTTTGACCAACATTCAGATTAGCCTTACCCTAACCAAACCACAAAAAGTATAGTAGAATACAACCTCAGTCCAAGATGAATGCAAGTATGTGTTGGACCTTGGTTGTTAGATTCATGTTGATTTGATGTTGGGGATCATGTCCTAGTGTGGAAAGTTGTTGCAGCCTATAAGTGCCATGTGTTGAGGTTGACTTGGGCAGTTCGATACCTCAAGTAGGATCAGAACTTATAGTGAAGATTTGGTTGCCATTGGACTACTGTAGGGCAGCATGTTGGCTACCCAAAGTAGCCCTTGACAAACAACCTTAAAGTGATGTAGAAAACTAAAGATTGGGTGAAGGTTGAAGCCTTATCTGTAGTTCTTTGATGGAAAAAAGAGGCTACTAGATTGGCAGATTGGAGCTAATTTATTGGCCAACCTAGAGAGAAGATTGAATTAGCTCGCATTCATTGTAGCAGAAGTGACTTGCAGTAGTGATAGGTGGAAACCCTCTTAGAGACTCTATGTGTTGTCCTTTGATGGACTAAGGGGAAGTTAGAGAATAGATCAGGAGCGAAGGACTGATAGGACAAGATATGACATAGAGTCTGCAACATGATTGTCATTGTATCTTATATTCCATAGATTGTTGTATTATTCATATTGGTTTCATATAAAAAAGATTGGATTGTACATTATTGTACAATATTTTGTTAAAAATTGTCTATACTTGTGCATATGTGATTTACTGTTTTATATCTTCCACTGTGCAAAGTAGTTATTGTTGAGATTATTGGTTTGGTAACATCAAATATTCAAGATTCTATCCTAGACCCAAGATCGTGGAAATTCAACATGGGCAATGTTGAATCTAACTTCTAGCACTTCTCCTTTGTATGACCATCAATGTTATAGTGGTTGCAATGGTTGCTAAGATATTTTAACTGTTGTGGTATGGCTACTATCCTTCTGTCCCTTCCCCTCTTATCTTCTTCTTCCCCTCCATGGAATATTTCTAACACTCCTACTTTGACCCACTTGAATTAATTTTCTTCTAGCCTATGCCCTATAGGTATTATGCATGTATGCTAGCCTCATCCACCATTCTAAGTTTGAACAACATCACTTGTCCACATATGAATGTGTAATTCCCCTATATACTTGGGGAGGATGTATGGGTTCTTTGTCAATATACCTAACATTATTTCCATCTTCCTAAATTTTATGGTGTACTCATGTAAACTTTGTCCATGTCTCTACTTGAAGTAATGCCACTTGATCCACTAGTCCTCTACATACCAGGAATGCAAACAAATTTTTATGTTCTTCCTCTATGTGGTGAACACTAAAGTAAACCTTTAACTACTCCAACTAATGATTCAATTTAAATAATTCAATCTTACCTTGATATTTCTTTATTCCAACTTTTTCTTCCATCTTGAATAGGGACTATGAATGGTTGACGCCACTCAAATTAGAGTGTTCCTTTTCGAGTTCTTTCTTGGGATACCTCTCTGGTTCTTCTCGATCCCTGAGTCTCTAATACGAGCTATTTATTATAACCTTAGTATTCTACGAATAACTAGAGCTTATTAGTCATGACCTCCATGAGGAGACTCACATTATAGTTTATATTTGCAAATTATGCTTCCAGTTGAACAAACCTCTCCTTTGTGGGAATATTGAGGGTTATTAATTCATTCATCGACCATGGATGGGATTTTATGACATTAAGCTTAATAAATGTAGATCCCCTACTACACCCAACAATATATGCAAAGAAACTATCTCTAATACTAATATGATCCATAAATTGTCATGGATATTTTACTGGAAATTTTCTCCCAAAAGATCTAAGAAAATTATACTTAAAATTTGAAATCTATACAATGAAGTTTAAATTTTCCTTTGATTTTTTATTTTTTAATTATTATATTATGCGTTTGTATGCAACAAATAAAATATAGAAAACAGAGGATAGAAAAATGAAACTTATAAAACAAATTGAATAGAAGATATGATGTAAGAAACCCTTATGGGAGAAAACCTAGTTAAAAGTGAGGCTACTCTGCTCTCACTTTCTCTAGATGGAAATGGATTCAAGTACAAAGGAGTGAGACCCGTGGCCTATGGGATGCCACAATACACAAACCCTCTTTCTTTTCTCTTTCTCTATCTACTCTCATTTATTCTTCTCCTCTTTGAAACAAAATACAGTCCACTAGAATGGAACCCCTTTTGCTCCTAGCAGTCTGGATATAACACAACCCGATAGCATACTAATGGTTAATTTTGACTCCTTCGACTATCAATTAGAGCTACAATATCAACTCTTCTAGAGTCTTCTTCTTCATGATCACATGACTAGCTCCATTTCCAGGTATAATTGAGGCTGACATGACATCCTCTCCAATCATGGTGGTAAGAAAGGAAGGTAAACTTTTGGGTGCATACAGATTTCATTTGGGGTCTTTCTTGCACTATTGGAAAGGTATTTGAGTGTAGAATAACACTAGGTGGTGTGCTTTTTAAGAGGAAAAGTTTAACTTACCAGAACTAACACCATTTAATGCCCCAAACTAGTTCTGGATGGTTTTAGTGGTTTTAGACTGCAATTCAACAAGTTGGGACCGATTGATAAAAATGGCCCTATGAGCTAATTCCTCCAAATTTTATACTATGAAAGGATCAAGATGAAATACAAGTAATATAATGGTCCAATCTAAATCCATTTGGGACTTGGTTGGGTGACTAAGGTGTATTATGGAAAATGGAAATGGTATTGAGGGATTATAAAGGTAGATTGAAGAAGTTTTAAACAAGTTGGTGGCATCATAATTGGTGTAAAGTAGTAGTGTGGGTCAACTAGTGGTTGGGGAGTGTTACAATGTGGTATTAGAGCCATAATGTCCATAAAATGTGGTATTAGAGTAGTAATGTCTCTCAACACTATATTTGGGAGTTTTTAATCAAGTAATTAATGGATTATCACATCCATGATTATTTAAATCGATGTTTCGAGCCATCCACTATGGCTCATCTATCCTGATGATGAGCCATCGTTCATTTCCTCATATATTCATTCACCAATCTCATTCCTAGATATTGATGGATGTGGATATCGATAGCAAGCAATGATTTACCCTCCCAAAATCATTAGAAGAGGAAGGCTACAATGTCAGGAGAAATCTTGAGCCTCTGAGGGTGGTAGGTGTACTCATATGCTAGCTTGATAAGTGCAATAGGAGAAGTTGATTCTTTGATTGAGGGGCGAAGGGGGCATAAATAATCAATTCATGTCAATACAAAAATGAAACAAAAAAATTTCAACGATAAAGCATAAGTGTAGACAATGATATGTTGGTAATTGTACACGTGGAATTCTTGTCGAAGCAATGAAGATGGTAGTAGATGAGAACAAATGATGATAGACAATTGAAGAAAATATTTTTGAGTGTTGTGGATGTGACCCATTCATTGTATTCACAGGCAATTCTATGGTGTCATGTTTGACTTATGTACTGGTCCTAGAGAATATTTGAGTATATACCCAATATCTACATGGTTGGAATATGATATTGTACATGTACCTTAGTCAAATGATAGTGTAATCTTGATGAGTCAAAGTGTACATTGATACAGTTCATGGTAATATGGAATCTATTTTGTAGATGAAGGTTCACGGTAAAGAAAATATTAATGTATGGTTTTTCGTCATCCAAAACCCTATGATGTGATGTTTGGGGTAATCAAGAAACCACTTGAGGTGTGATGGGTGAGGATCGTCCACAAAAACCTGTAGGTGTAATGTTAGAGTGTGGTTATGGGTAAACCTCAGAAAACCTAAGATAATGATGATGCACGATGATCTGAAAATGGGGCTCTTAGGCTTCTTATCTAACTTACAAGAACCTCTCCCACTTCCAAAGCTTTACATTTTCCCAAGTCTTAATAATTAACCAATGCGGAATTAAGAAATGTTTGAAAATATAGGTGTATGCTTGTATTTGTTTTTGACTGTTGAGTGTTTATGTTCATTTGCTTATGTTGAAGTGAAACACAAATAATAGTAAATAAAACAGAAATTCAACAAACCTATAAGACAAAAATATAATATGGAGTTCACCCTGATATCTTGAGCTACGTCTCCTTGAGCTCTAATCAACTCGATTAGGCTCTCTGGGATTATGGCTTCAATTATTTTACAAGTGCTACACTTAACTCCATTAGTTTACAGCTGAACCAATGGGCTTAGAATGTCATCTTACCCCTGGCTGTCCTTGTTTTGCAGAAAGGTCTAGGCTTCTATGGACTTGACTCCTTCTATCAGTGCTCTGAGCTTCTCGAGCTTCTGGCTACTCTGATTCCCTCAGAATTTTGCATTTGTCTCTGGAACTCCTTCTCCTGTCTTTGACACACCTTAGACAACCAGCCACATCTCGATCATTCGATCTCTTGCTATGCTGCAACTTCACTGCAGCCTCGTGGCTCTTTAGAAGTCTATTAGAGCTCTCTGGCTCTGCGGCTCTGCCTCTAACCTCTAGTGGCTCTGCCTATTACAGTGAGTTCGGCTCTGGTTTCTCTGCTTCCAGGTCTGCTTACTGCTTCCTGAGCTGCTTCTTTCTCCTCTCTGTCAGTCTGTGGCTTTAAAGCTAGTTTGCTTCCTAATTGTTCGTTTCCGCTTCTCGGCTTTTTGTCACTTCCTAGCCTACTCGCATAGCAGCGCAGCCCCCCGTGCGCGGTCGCGACCCTTGTGACATGCTGATTCTGCATGCACCTCCTTCATCGTGCAGCTCCCAGACAGACTCTTTTATAGTCTCGTGCTCTCTTTCAATTGCCTGGAGCACTGAGACTGTGCTCCCTGCGGTTAGTCAGGTGGTCGTACCACTTATGCGAGACTTCAACTTTTCTTTAAGTATAGTCCGCGGAAACTCCTCAATTGAACTCTATAGAGATTTGTTTAGTCTTTCGTATATGCATGTTGTTTATGTATCTGCATTGTATATGCGGAAATTCTATATACAAAAATTGTACATATACGGAAGATATGCGCATATCTTCCGTATATACATAAATTTCGTATGTGCATATACAGAAGATATGTGCATATCTTTTATATATCTATCACTTTCTTATATGTGCATATCTTCCGTATATACACATCTTTTATATATTTACATCGTATATGCGCAAATTCCATACACAAAAATTGCGCATATACAGAAATTGTGCATATACGGAAGATATGCGCATATCTTCGGTATATCCGTAATTTTCTTATATGTAAATATCTTCCATATATGCACATCGTTTATGTATCTGCATCGTATATGCGCAAATTCCATATATGGAAATTGTGCATATACGGAAGATATGCGCATATCTTCTGTATATACATAAATTTCGTATATGTGCAAATTTCATATACAGAAATTGCGCATATATGCAATATATGTGCATATCTTCCGTATATGTAAATTTTTTATATGTGCATATCTTCCGTATATACACATCTTTTATGTATCTACATCGTATATGCGCAAATTCCATATACAGAAATTGCGCATATACGGAAATTGTGCATATACGGAAGACGTGCATATCTTTGGTATATCCGTAATTTTCTTATATGTGAATATTTTCCGTATATGCACGTCGTTTGTGTATCTGCATCGTATATGCACAAATTCTATATACAAAAATTGTGCATATACAGAAGATATGCCCATATCTTCCGTATATACATAAATTTCGTATATGTGCAAATTCCATATACAGAAATTGTGCATATACGCAATATATGTACATATCTTTCGTATATGCGTAAATTTCTTATATGTGCATATCTTTTGTATATGCACGTCTTTTATATATGTGCATCTACCGTATATGCGCAATTTCCATATACAAAATTGCGCATATACGGAAATTGTGCATATACGGAAAATATGCGCATATCTTCCGTATGTACATAACTTTTTTATATATGCCTATATTTCATATATGTACATCTTTTATGTATGTGCATCTACCGTACATGTGCAACTTCCACATATATAGAGGTTGCGCCTATATAGAGGCTGCATTTTTGTGCATATATGGAAACTATGCATATACAGAAGATATGCGCACATCTTTTATATATCCGCCACTTTCTTATATGTGCATATCTTCCGTATATACACATCTTTTATGTATTTGCATCGTATATGCACAAATTCCATATACAGAAATTGTGCATATACGTAAGATATGCGCGTATCTTCAGTATATCCGTAACTATCTTATATGTGAATATCTTCCGTATATGCATGTCGTTTATGTATCTGCATCGTATATGCGCAAATTCCATATACAAAAATTGTGCATATACGAAAGATATGCGCATATCTTCCGTATATACATAAATTTCGTATATGTGCAAATTCCATATACAGAAATTGCGCATATACAGAAATTGTGCATATACGCAATATATGCGCATATCTTTCCTATATGCATAAATTTATTATATGTGTATATCTTTAGTATATGCACGTCTGTTATATATGTGCATCTACCGTATATGTGCAACTTCCATATACAAAAATTCCGCATATACAGAAATTATGCATATACGGAAGATATGTGCATAATATCTTCCGTATATGCGTAACTTTCTTATATATGCTTATTTTTCATATATGTGCATCTTTTATGTATGTGTATCTACCGTACATGTGCAACTTCCATATATATAAAAAATTCATATACGAAAATTGTGCATATATGGAAGATATGCGCATATCTTTTGTATATGCGAAATTTTTCTATATGCACATATCTTTTAGATATATGTGCAACTTCTGTATATACACATAACTTCCATGTATGTGAAACTTTAGTATATATAACTTTTATATATGTGCATCTTTTGTATATGTGCAACTTTCGTATATGCGTAACTTTCTTATATGTATATATCTTCTGTATATGCATGTCTTTTATATATGTGAATCTACAGTATATGCACAACTTCCATATATAGAAATTGCACGTATACGGAAATGTGCACATATAAGAAAGTTATGTATATACGGAAGATATGCACAATTTTCGTATATGCGTAGCTTCTATATACAGAAATTGTGCATATATAGAAGACGTGCATATTTTCGGTATATCCCTAACTTTCTTATATGTGCATATCTTCCGTATATGCACGTCGTCTATATATCTACATCATATATGCACAAATTCCATATACAGAAATTGCACATATACGGAAATTGTGCATATACGGAAATATCTTCCGTATATACATAAATTTCGTATATGTGCAAATTCCATATACAAAAATTGCGCATATATGGAAATTATGCATATAAGGAAGATATGTGCATATCTTCCGTATATGCACGTCTTTTATGTATGTGCATCTACCATATATACGCAAATTCCATATACAGAAATTGCGCATATACGGAAATTGTGCATATACGCAATATATGCGCATATTTTTCGTATATGTCCATCTTTTGTATATGTGCATCTACCGTATATGCGCAACTTCCGTTTATGCGCATATATTTCGTATATGCGTAAATTTCTTATATGTGCATATCTTCCGTATATGCACGTCTTTTATATATGTGCATCTACCGTATATGTGCAACTTCCATATACAAAAATTGTGCATATACGGAAGATATTCGCATATCTTCCGTATATGCGTAACTTTCTTATATGTGAATATCTTCCATATATGTACGTCTTTTATGTATGTGCATCTACCGTACATGTGCAACTTCCATATATGGAAATTTTGCATATACGGAAATTGTGCATATACGGAAGATATGCGCATATCTTCTGTATATGCGAAACTTTTCTATATGCACATATCTTCCAGGTATATGTGCAACTTCCATATATACACATAACCTCCATGTATGTGAAACTTTAATGCAAGGCCATATCAACAATATGCTATGACCTCATGCATGACAACAACCATTATTCCATTGTACACATTACTACATGCAACCGGCAATATGCATAAGCAATGCCTAACCAACTACAAATACGCATAAATGCATGTAGTTGAACATAATTGATCAATTCTTGCAATCAACCTACAAGACTGATACATGTAATCAAAATATTCAAAAGTAAACTAACACCAAGACACTCTCCCCCTTTGACATCAAGGGCAAAGAGCGGACCAAAAAGAAGACTTTCATATCTGAACAACTGAATATAAACATTGATCATGCTCCCCCTAAGCACATGTTGAAAACTCCCCCTTTGTACATGCTGAGATGCACTATATCATCCATGCTCCCCCTGAGCATATGCAGAGTCTGCAAATATTTTCCAAAAGAATAACATGACTAAGTGACTTTGACCTTCCTATCACCAATGACTCATACATATATCAATCTCCCAACCAAGTGGGGATATACCGAATTTGACTCATCCTCCCAACCAAGTGGGGATATACCAATTGTTTATACATGACAGAAATATAATTACATCATGGGTCTTTATATTGCTTGGTGCCCTTACCGCTCCCACAATAATTTTGTTCTTCCTTTCACCCACCCCATTTTGTTGTGGGTTATTAGGTGTTATTAACTCTCGTCGAATTCCTTCTAATACACATAAGTTCTTGAATTCATTCGACAAATTTTCTCCATTATTATTGCTTTTGAGAGATTTAAATCCCCCGCCCGTGTCATTCTCGACAAGTGCTTTAAATTCCCAAAATTTAGCGAATGTTTGATCTTTCTTCTGCATGAAGAAAATCCAACACTTACGATGCACATCACATCTCAGGTGCGCGCCCAGATGCATAGCATAGCATGGTATGGTTTTATGTATTGTACATGGTCTTTATCCATGGTATGGTTTTACGAGAAAGCGCTTGTCGAGAAATATTCCAGGTGTGTCAGCATGCTTGTACTACCATCTATGCCCGCAGAATGACAGTACTGTAAGGGTGCATTAATGGATCTATAGGGTTGGAAATAGGCCTTGCCTTTATACACTAGCCCTAAAACCCCATGTCCGACTCACATGCGTGTAATGTCATTTCCACAACTCGAAGCTTTAAAAGGTTTCTCCCACCAACTTGTTACCCTAATTTGTAGGTCAGAGCTTTAATGTTTCCTTTATAATGATCAGCTAAGTAATAGAATACACAAATGCTCATAAACACAAATTTCTATTGCAAAATAATATCAATCATCAGTCAAATAATCTAACCATTGTTTTAAACTAAACTATGATATCAATCATATTGATCAGAATGTAAATAAAAGAGAAATAATTGCACAAACTAAGGGATGTAAATAAAAGAGAAAAGAACACCTATCTAAAAAGCAATCCTATCCTATCTAAAGATCCTATTCATCTAAAGAAACTTATTACAACTAATCTACAAAAACCTTCAATTTGAAACTCCTAATCTAGATGAAATAAATCACTCGAAAGGAAACTCAAAATCATGAAACCTATAATCGAAATTCAAAATTAAATGAAAACCAAATCAAATCTTCCAGTGTAAATAGAATTACATCAAAGTTCTACTGTTGTTGCTCCTATTGATTCCCTCATGTTCTACCACCACTAGCATACATGTAGAGAGAATTGGCTTTTATAAGGTGCAGCTGATGGAAACAATTCACACCCAATGAACTCAGAAAAAATCAAATACAACAGCAAGGCTAAAACAAGTTGTATAAGATCTTCTGGACAATCTTCAAATGGATCACGGTTGGGCTCATTCTGATCAATGCAGGGATAGAGGAACCACTTCCTTGTTTAGCACAAGGTCGTTCAGCAAAAGGCATGCACAACCAAACCCGAATTGACCTGTTCAGGCCGTTCACGTTCATTCTGTACTCAAGAAGTGTTGGAATATTCCCCCAACCATAACTCCTTCACGAAGACGAATTTTGCCAAACAATTTCTAGGTTATATGAAACATGGTGCTCTGAACAAAACCCGCATCTTTGAATTTAAAGATTCTACCCCATTTGATCACAAATTCAATTTTTCACCTACAACAATTTCGTACTCAACTACCGAGTAACTAGTTAAAATTGACTTGTGGAGACTTCTGGCAATAGAATGCTTCGACAAATGAACTTGGCAAAACCATCATTAGTAAATCATGACTAAATCATCTCTAATCATCAAAAATCTAATAAAACTAATGATAATCAACCACGAGGCATAGGATGTGATTTGGCGATAAATGATGGAATTATGACGTGAAATGAGTATACTAGTGTCGAAATTTAGGTTATAAATGGCAGTTTTGTATGATGGAAAAATGGGCGTATTTGAGGCCCAACAGGTCAAATAGCCCTCCAATAGGCCGACTTGATCTTGCTCTTGGGCTGACTTAGACACATAAAAAAACTTACAATACTAAAAGAGCACAAAACCACCAAATTTTTGACTCGTGAATCCATGAAATTTTCTCCTCTACATTTCATTCATTCACTGGCAAAAGTCTTCAAAAATACAGTGCACAAAGTCTTATCCTCTAATCCGAAACAACAACCTTCTTACAATTATTTTTTATATCTTTATACATCATCAAATATTCGATATCCTATCCGAGGAGGTCGAATTCATTGACCAAAACCAACTTTCAACTAAATACATTCAAAAACTAGTGCATATACTGAAAAATAGGAACAATTTTCCTAATAACCAATACAAGCCTAAAACATCATTAACTTGAAATATTGTCCAATAATAATTAAACACACCCCCTAAGATAATTTTTCCACTTATTTACATAATCTAAACCACTACTAGAGATCAAAAATTTGAAATTTGAACTAAGAAGAGCTGACTATCTAGATTCACAATGTATTAAGCAGACTCACAACGCATTGAGGTGGCTTCCATGCTTTGTATGGTTGTCGCCCCTGTCTATCAAAAAGAAGAAAATGGGTATGCTCCAAATATCCTTGTGAGGGTAATTGTCCTCCTGAACCAAATTCAAAATGCATGTAGACACCCCTTTGACCTGTACTCCATTTTCGTAACGCGCTGGTCTATTTTCGCAGCGCCTCCAAAATTGAAACATATGGCGACTTTCCCTTAATATGAAATTTTGGAAAAACAAAAATGAGTGTTGGAATCTTCATAAAACTCCCTTGTGACAGCAAAAACCTTTAAAATCACTATCCCACACTTGTCAAAATTTGTATATGGAAAGCGCAACAAGCCCTTCATTGTAGTTTTGCAACTGTCATCAAAATTTTACCTTTTTTATCTCCTAAACCAAAAAAAAGGTTTCAGAGTTGGGCCGAGGTTCCCTGCTGGAGATCCACCTTAGTACTAGCCTCTATAAGTAATTCCAACTTACCTCTCTTCCTCTTCCTTCCAGCTTCTTTGACTTCAGTGAGATTTCTTTTTACCAACCTAAGTCTTCTTTTGAGGACTAAGTTTTGTACATATAAATTCTTTACTTGCCTATGCAAAGGCAAGTTACACTTCATTTATACTTAGCTTTGTCAAGTATAGGTAAAACAACCTCTACCTCTCTAAACAAGGCCCACTTTTCCCTATGATCATTCTCTACAAGTTGACCCACTTGATATTGTATCCCTTCAAGTTGTTCTCATAGCTTCTCAAATTTCCTTTGTTCATCAAAAACCATAGGCTAAACTATCTCCTTTTCCTGCATATGTATCTTAGTAGCAGACCTAGTCCTATGTCTTCTAGAATTCTCAACTGGCTCCTTTAGCTCCTTGACATCAATTACCATTTTACCTTTTCCTTTGGCAACATGTGCCAATGTTTCCTTTGGTTGCTCTTCTCTTCTGGGCTAGATAGTCTCTTGAGACACTTTATGCCTGAGCTCCCTATTCTCCTGCTGTAAATAATCTATTGTCACATGGGCCTTGTCCAACTGATCTTGTAACTCCCCAATTTTATGGTCCTTCTCATCAATTTCCACTTCTCTTTGTGTGCTCTCTGATTCCATGACTTGAATTGGTGATGATGGAGGAACCACAGGTACTCTCTTAGCTACAACTCTAGTTCTTGGCACCCTTACCACCCTTTCTACCTAAGGGGATGTCACCTTCTCTAGCTCAAGGAAAAATTATAGCTTCTTAGCACTTTTCTTACCAACCAAATTTCTTTTAGTCAGAGGTTTCTTGACTGAGCTTGCTGCTGCAAGTGAAGCTTCTTTAATCAGAAATGAGGGCGTGTCTTTCTTAGTCCTTTGACTGTTCGAAGATTGGGCTGCCCATCCTGAAGAAACCAAGAAATCATGCCATGACTGCTCTTTCTTCTCAAGCTCCTTCATTACCAACAATTTAGTTAATGAGAAATGGAACAAACTAGCCTCAAATTGACTTCCTTTATTTTGAACCCTATCAACCATTTTACATAAACTCCTAAATAGATAATAGGGAATATTCAAAGGTTTCTTGCCAGTGAAATGCATTAGGATCCTAATGTGATAGTGATACACCATGCTTGTTCAAAATCCATCCTAATGGATGGATCTGCATTAATGGTTGTGATATCCTGTGGTTCAAAACTCAAAATATCTCCCCCTTTTTGGTTTTTGTTTTCTGGTGTTGTCATGGTTTCACTTTTGCAGCAATGGATAGTTTGAGTTTATGAACAAATTTCTTAAGCAATAATAGAGGCGTTATGGCTTTTAAATCTTATGACAATATCTTTAAAACATAATTCAACAAATTTACCAAGAAACACAACCCCAAACTTCCTCAGGAAAACCCTATAGGACCCATAATTTCGTAGTTGTTGGCAAAAGATAAAACTAGGGATAGTCGCAGCGCACAAATCAGAAATGCAACGCTAGAACATTCGACCTCTAAACACCTTTGAGCATAATTTTTTTAAGGGAAAAAAACTTTGTTAGAGTCTTTAAACTGAGGCAACTATTTTCATGCAGAGGCTATCACAGTGAAAAGGAAAATTGGCAACGATAAAGAAGGAAAATGTTTCATTGTGTGGATTTGCAACAAGTTAGGATGAAAGTGTAGCACCGAGAAAGAAAATATGCATCGAAATGTAGAAAAGAAGTGACAACAATTTTGTTCCTTTTGCAAGCTCTAGATGGTTTGCACTAGATTTTAAATGCAATCTTAGAGTTCTATCATGACTGAAAGACAAAAATAAAACCGAATTTTCACCTGTGAGAGGATTTGGATCGTCGAGCTGTGAGAAATTGAACCCCGTGTGGATTTGCAGCACCCCTCCCTCCCTTTCGCAGCAAAAAAACTAGACCTCTTGAGCTTTCTGATGTCGATAAGTAAAAGCTGAGCGCTAAGAGATAATAATGCAGGTTCAAATGATCACTCTGAATGGCTTGTAGCGAGGGTGATCGTGTTGATTATGATTTAGGGAGAAACATCATGAATGTGCAGCGTTTTTCCTGGATTCGCAGCGCATTGGGAATTTAAATCACTTTCCTCTGACCGTTATCCTTTGCTGAGATCACATGATATTCTTTTGAATGACATCCAAACTGATGTAAGGATGCCTCCAAAACTTTGGTCACGATCATTTCATTATTTCTTTGATGAAGACACTATTACCAAACTAAGGTGGCCTACTAACTCTGACTTAAGATGGGACTAAACCACTCACACTAACTAAAGACTTGTGACATGATTTTTGTACCTTTTTACAAGTGACCAAAGACCTTTCATGATTTCCCTTTGTAAGGAGAAACATAATTTTAGACATTGACCTCTTAATCAAAATGACAAGCCTTACATAACACCTAATTTAGACCTAGACCTTTTAAACAATAATAATCAGTTGATTCATGACTAATATTTACAATTTTGACCTTAGATACATTGCAAGACTAAAAAGACTCAGATTCCTAGATATAAGACGCTAACAGACGAGAAAAGACCATCTCTAATTCTAAAACATTACTCTTTATTATTATTAATATAAGCTTTATTATTCGGGAGTTGATACACCTATGTGAGTGCATTTTTATGAATTGTTTCATATTATAGAGTTTTTAATAGTCTAAAGTTTATATAATTTTTCCAGTAATGCTTTACCGAGCCAAGAGGGCCCCTTGTGTAAGGAATGTGTTTCCTATTCTTTGTTACGAATTAATTTTAATTTCATATGAGTGAATGTGTGTTAGTTTAATTCCTTTAATTTCATGTTGTTTACAATTTGCATGTGCATGCACAATAAAGACTATTTGCATGAATTGTTAAATCAATTAAAGAATTATTTGACTTGATTGCAGAACCTGTGAATAATTGAATTACTGATTAGAATGATTATGTAATTATCTTACGATAAGAAACCTTTACAGGATGATGATTTAAAATCATTTAAAACTAGTAATGCATTGATTTTTTTAAATTGCATGTGTTATCCATCATTAAACTCTATTTCTTTACTTAGTGATAGATATTTTGCAAAGTGATTTTCAGTAGGTAAGTGAGAAACTAGGTCATCATATATTATGCATTATACTTCATAAGTTTACAAAATCATATTGATAATTTAAATGTAACATAATTATCAAACAATAGAATTGACTGACATATGATACCTCCATATGTAATCATTACTTGAAATTATGGTGTTGAAAATACAAAGCGATTGAGAAGCTTTTCCCATTTGTAGTTGATCAAGTTATGGGTGCTACAATAACTAATCAACATTGCTACCTTTTTCTTTTGATATATCCTTTTATATTTAGGATTTTGTGGAGTACTAATGCTAGCCAATGCATGACAAGAAACTATTGGAGCAGTCTCTTCTAGCTCTAAATCTTATGACTATTCAAATCCTTGATTTTCTTCCTCTTCATGGTCTGTGTAGAATAATTTCCTCCTATTGCATTTATTCCCATTACTGTACCTGTTGTCATAATTGAAACATAATCATTGTTCTCTTTTCTCATCCATTTTCTGAGGTGTTAAGCTTGTTGGTTGAGTGAGGTTAGGAGAGGGAGCATGATGTTCTCTATAATTGTTAATGACCATTCTTCTATTCAAATCCTTGATTTTCTTCCTCTTCATGGTCTGTGTAGAATAATTTCCTCCTATTGCATTTATTCCCATTACTGTACCTGTTCTCATAATTGAAACATAATCATTGTTCTCCTTTCTCATCCATTTTCTGAGGTGTTAAGCTTGTTGGTTGAGTGAGGTTAGGAGAGGGAGCATGATGTTCTCTATAATTGTTAATGACCATTCTTCTAGTAGCCATATTTTTACTTGCAAGCCCTGGAAGTGATGATTAACGCTATGTGATTCATTTCACTAGTTTGAATCCCACTTCTTCACCCCTGTGTGCATCACCCGATGCAATGAGTGCTAAGTGGACTATTCAAAAATCATGAGAAATTAGTGAGTTACGACTACCTCTCATGGAAATGGTCATACATGAATGACTTACTTAACGCAGTTGAATCCCAAAAAATGATATCTAATATAATGCACTGCGAAAACCCCTTAATACTTAATCAAAAGAGTGAAGGGAACTCTACTTGAATGGTTCATGAGGCACAATACTTGCTAAGGTTTTGCAAATGGGGTAGCAAGCTAAGTGGGCTTGATTGTGGGGAAAACTCCACAGTTAAGCGCGCTTGAGCCAGAGGCGATCTGGGATGGGTGAGCTCTCGGGAAGTCCTAGTTACCGGGTGCAAGCCCCGGAAGTGATGATTGACGCTATGTGATTCATTTCACTAGTTTCAATACCACTTCTTCACCCCTGTTAGCATTGCCCGATGCAATGAGTGCTAAGTGGACTATTCAGAAATCATGAGAAATTAGACAGTGACAACTACCTCTCATGGAAATGGTCATACATGAATGACTTACTTAACGTAATTGAATCCCAAAAATTGATATCCAATATAATGCACTGCGAAAACCCCTTAATACTTAATCAAAAGAGTGAAGGGAACTCTACTTGAATTGTTTATGAGGCACAATACTTGCTAAGGTTTTGCAAATGGGGTAGCAAGCTAAGTGGGCTTGATTGTGGGGAAAAATCCACAGTTAAGAGCACTTGAGCCAGAGGCAATCTGGGATGGGTGACCTCCTAGGAAGTCCTGGTTACCGGGTGCAAGCCCCAGAAGTGATGATTGACGCTATGTGATTCATTTCACTAGTTTCAATCCCACATCTTCACCCTTGTGAGCATCATCCGATGCAATGAGTGCTAAGTGGACTATTCAAAAATCATGAGAAATTAGTCAGTTGCGACTACCTCTCATGGAAATGGTCATACATGAATGACTTACTTAATGTAGTTGAATCCCAAAAACTGATATCTAATATAATGCACTGCGAAAACCCCTTAATACTTAATCAAGAGTGAAGGGAACTCTACTTGAATGGTTCATGATGCACAATACTTGCTAAGGTTTTGCAAATGGGGTAGCAAGCTAAGTGGGTTTGATTGTGGGAAAAACTCCACAGTTAAGCGCGCTTGAGCCAGAGGCGATCTGGGATGGGTGACCTTCCCGGGAAGTCCTGGTTACCGGGTGCAAGCCCTAGAAGTGATGATTGACGCTATGTGATTCATTTCACTAGTTTCAATCCCACTTCTTCACCCCTATGTGCATCACCCGATGCAATGAGTGCTAAGTGGATTATTCAAAAGTCATGAGAAATTAGTCAGTTACGACTACCTCTCATGGAAATGGTCATACATGAATGACTTACTTAACGCAGTTGAATCCCAAAAACTGATGTCTAATATAATGCACTGTGAAAACCCCTTAATACTTAATCAAAAGAGTGAAGGGAACTCTACTTGAATGGTTCATGAGGCACAATACTTGCTAAGGTTTTGCAAATGGGGTAGCAAGCTAAGTGGGCTTGATTGTGGGGAAAACTCCACAGTTAAGCGCACTTGAGCCAAAGGCGATCTAGGATGGGTGACCTCCCGGGAAGTCCTGGTTACCGGGTGCAATCCCCGGAAGTGATGATTGACGCTATGTGATTCATTTCACTAGTTTCAATCCCACTTCTTCACCCCTGAAGTCCTGGTTACCGGGTGCAAGCCCCGGAAGTGATGATTGACGCTATGTGATTCATTTCACTAGTTTCAATCCCACTTCTTCACCCCTGTGAGCATCACCCAATGCAATGATTTCTAAGTGGACTATTCAAAAATCATGAGAAATTAGTCAGTTACGACTACCTCTCATGGAAATGGTCATACATGAATGACTTACTTAACGCAGTTGAATCCCAAAAACTGATATCTAATATATTAATGCACCCGATGCAATGATTGCTAAGTGGACTATTCAAAAATCATGAGAAATTAGTGAGTTACGACTACCTCTCATGGAAATGGTCATACATGAATGACTTACTTAACACAGTTGAATCCCAAAAACTGATATCTAATATAATAGTGCACCCGATGCAATGATTGCTAAATGGATTATTCAAAAATCATGAGAATATCTAATATAATAATGCACCCGATGCAATGATTGCTAAGTGGACTATTCGAAAATCATGAGAATATCTAATATAATAATGCACCGGATGCAATGATTGCTAAGTGGACTATTCAAAAATCATGAGAAATTAGTCAGTTACGACTACCTCTCATGGAAATGGTCATACATGAATGACTTACTTAATGCAGTTGATTCCCAAAAACTGATATCTAATATAATAATGCACTGCGAAAACCCCTTAATACTAAATTAAAAGATTATATATCTTAGGTCTGGTTTTTCTTTTTATTTTAATCTCTAGTATCATTTATTATTTTCTGTAATTTAATATGATAGAGATATTATAATGTAATATTTAATATTTTCAATTACATAAAAATAAAAATAAAAAATTAATATAATATATTGTAAACATTTAATTAGATCAAAATAAAATAATAAAATAAAAATAACTCTATAAAAATAAAAGGGGTCGTCTAACTTATAAAATGATTTTTTTTTACAGTTTTTTGGTTAAGTGATTTTTTTTTTAAACTTGAGTTTAAGTTGTTTTATCTGCAGAATTCCAGTGACCCAAAGGGTTTTTAGGGGTGCTAAATCCATTTATGCATCCAAAAATGCATTTTAAACAACAAAAAATACATTCTTTTTTGAAATTGTTTTTCGGTGAAAAAGTCTATTTTGTCTATAGGTTAGACTACACCAAAATAAAATAACCAGCATAGATCCATCTTAAACATGGATCTAACCTCAGCCGAGAGATCAAATTTATTTAGGTGCAAACTTATTTTAGAGTGAAAAAACAATGTGTAATTTTTTATTGTTTAAATTGCATTTTTGAATGTTATATAGATTACATAACATGTGTATTAAGTCATTTTATCACCCCACATTGAATTGGGTTTTTTGTTAATAATATATTTTGAAGTATACTTCAATATTATTTCATATTAAAATATTTTATTCATAACTCATATTCGATATTTGATTCTATACAACATTAAAATATTTCCGTTTAACATTTTTTATCTGTATATAGATATATATGAAGTTGATATCACATGTTAAAATATTTTTGAAAAGTAGAAGGTTTAGACATCTTATTAACATATTTTTTTTTTTACTTCAAATTACTTTACATGAAATTATATTAGGTCATATGGACAACTAATTAAATGTGCATAACATATTTTCTTTTTCTTTTTATTATAGCCAAAAGTGCTTTCTATTTAGTAAATATTTTATTTTGACGGACATACTTACACATCACTTTCACACTGGGTTGTAGAATAATAAAAATGACTTATGGCATTGGTCCATGGTATTGACCCATGGTACTTCGGATCCACCAAGCACCAAAAATAACCAAATCTCTTAATTGTTTACATAACACTTCATATTATGACGATGATCTAGAATAATTATATAATTAAATTAATATTTGTTATTTGTAATGCTCCTAGTAAAGCGATAATGTTAAGTAAGACAATAAATTTAACTGTGAACTAAAGTTCTGTTTGGTAAAATTATAATAACTATGTTGCTACTGCTGTTAATTATTATGATAATTAATTGTGCTACTACTGTTTAATTAAGTATGTGATTAATTGTTGTTAGTAGCTATTGAGGTAGTTGAAACAAGAGAAAAACCTAACTACCTTCATGTGACGGTTGAGACCCCAGAGGAAAAGGGGGAAAAGAGGAATGCCAAGTCTGGTAAGGATCAGATGGCAGTTGAACTGAGATATGCTATGTCTGGTAGAGATCAGATGGCATGTGCTTGGAAGTGAGAGGCTTCCTGAACCGCTACGTCTGGTTAGGACCAGATAGCGTGACTCTGGTATAACCAGAGGGTTGCAGACAGTGAAGATCTGCAGAAGTGCTTGGGGGTGGAAGATCGAGGAGGATCTTCCTAAGGTCGGGAGGTTGACAAGCGCTACGAAGAGGTTTGCTTTTGCTCAGGTATGGCTTGCTAAAGCACTAAAGAATTTGTTTATAACCTGTGGAATTATTTAAGGTCTTTGATAGGCAAGTAAAGGTAATGGGAAAAATGATTTGACCATTTTTAAGAATTAGTCTCTGCGCAACTGGCAGAGATGGAATTAGATTTTTCAATCAAAAGAAAAACAGCGAATCCATGCCGAAATAAAACCTCTGTAGCATAAGCGGTAAAGAAATAAAACAGGAAAACGATTATTGTGTAAGCCATCTACTGTAGCCTAGGTAGAAATCAATCAAGAGAATTCAACACTGTGCATAATCATTGAGTTTACTTTTCGAACCGAGAACAACAGTAAAATACCCGGAGATACCCAGACTTACTACCAAAGAAAATACAAGCCGTTCGAATCAACTGTGGAACAATGCATATATTCTAGAGCAATAATCCATTACCAAGTATACAACCTCAACATTTAATAGAATATTTAAGTATGCAGAGAGAAAACAATGACGGAAATACTCCTGTTCTCGAGGAACAGAGGAGGGGCCGTGCCCACCATGCACATGTACTAAACGATAACAGGTGTCCCTGAGCCGGAAAAGAATCGCCGAAGCTATGTTTGAATCATTTATAGCCAGCAAGGGCTTTCATTGCCAGACCGGCGTCACAAGACAAACTAACAGTAAAAGCGAACATACATTGAAAACGAACAAGGATACATGCTTAAAATTTATATTCACAATAAAAGTCACAGAGAGGGCAAGTACGCCCAATATACACTGAGTAAAAGTATTGGAACCCAGGTAAAGGCTTCCATATGAACCAGTAATATTTCTTTAAACAAAAACTAAATTCGAAACAGTATCATAGAGGAAAGAAAAACCCAGTAAATCAACCGGTAACATTCGTCCGTCTTCAACGACTAACAGTCCATAATAATGAAACAAATTATACAACACAAGTCGGGCATACAGCGCCTCTCAACTGAGGTTCCCGCCTGAATGCGGGCGAAGAGACCAAATAAATTACAAACAACAAAATGTGAGAAAAACGTAAATTTCCTCATGGAAGGAAACCCCTGTACATGGCGAAGGGATTCCGATGCATAAGCAAACTCTGATATCCTGTCAAAATGGACAGCGGCTCAGTCCGTTACCATGGAAAAGCCCTACGAGCCTTACAGTAGATGCATAAATTCTTACCCGGGCATGGGATGGTGGAGAAGTGGGGTAGGCTCTTCGACGCCGTCGGCTTTAGCTACCGAACCCTTCACCTGAAAAACACCATCGTAACCAGAACTGTGAGTTTTAAAAACCCGCGGAAGAATATGAATACAAAGACTAAAAGAATCGTAACCATAACCTGAACTGTGAGATTTAAAAGCCTGCGGAGAACATGAGCACAAAACGAAAAGAGTGGTAACCATGAATAATAGGAAATCCGTTACCTTAACTGGTGTTGGAAGGCAGAGATTTCCTGCTGCGTACCAGACCGCCTGGAGGGAAGGAGTGCTGAGTAAGGCGGAGCGCCATAGAGCTGTGAGCGACAGGAGGTCACTCATCAATGAAACGAGCTAAAGGATTAACCACGCATAAATACCATTAAATCACCCACCGCCTCATGGCTCAACGACAGCCCTTGATTTGGGCGGGTTCGTCTCCACCGTGGGATCAATCCTAGTTAAACCGGGAAAACGAATGCCAAGTGGTAAGTTCGAGGAATGTCAGTCCGCATGAGTCCTGGAGCATTGAGCACGCGGAGGGCACATGGTACCTGCTGGCCGGCCGTTCATCGTGCCAGATGGACGATGTGGAGCAGGCCAGTTGGGGCAAGTATCAGAGCCGGACGTGACTCGCGGCATCAATTAATCTCGGCGGTATAAACCAGCACGCAAATAGAAATTGCCATAAAATCATTCATACCTGAAGTACCCGCTCATATAACCTTTGTACATACATATGTAATGTCAACCGCATGATTAACCCAAGACAGATCAAGAGTCAACTATTGTTTATTCGCCATTGTATCATGGTTATGTATAGTGGTTGGTACAGCAAATCACATTTCAATTCTTGTATGAGTGGGTAAGAGTATAAAGACATTTAAGTGTTTCTTATTACATTGTTTGGCAATAATGATATATATAACGTGATTGCATTCGAAGATCCAATGAACATGTATGCATATTTATACTGTGGTAAAAAAAAAAAATTATTTCTGTATTGGTGTGTGACAAGTGGTATCAGAGCCCAGGTTACAACTCTGTGACCTCGGGTTAATTTTAATGAAGACAGCAATGCATAAGTAACTCCCTAACAAGCAAGCAAGGGGTATATTGAAATATAAAAATTACATCTGTTGAAATGAGCTAATTTTGTTCAGGTGACAGCGGAATGAGGAGAACAAGTAACGCTCCTCATGGAAATTTGAATCGACCAGATAACGTTACTCACCCTCAGGGGAATCCTGAGATATGGGTACAACTGAGAGAGGAAGGCCACAACACTGATTTGACTATATTGAAGACAGTCCAGGAACTGAAGGACGAAATGGCCCGTTTGCGTGAGGACAACGCAAGACTAAACATGGAACAAGAGAGGATCCTGAAAAGTTTATCTGATAAACAAAACCAACAGCAGTCTCATCCTAGGCCTGAGCAGACACGAGTATCAGATGAACAAGGCTATCACACCGAGCAGGAGGAAACAGAGGAAAGGGCGGAGGTTCGAGGAGAGAAGTCTGTTAACGCTTCTGAATATCAAACTCCAAAGAGACAGCGAATAGAACTGCAAGGGGAGTTTCGGAAGATTAAACCACCACATTTTGATGGGGAATCGGAGGAAGCTGCAGAGGCTTGGCTAATCAATATGAACAAGTATTTCCAAGTGTACGAGTATGATCACCATCTTAAGGCACGGCTGGCCATCTTCCCGCTGCAAGCCAAGGCTACATTATGGTGGGAAGAAGTCAAGATGGTGTGGGGGGTGAGTGAGCAAGATGTGACTTGGGAGACTTTTCAAAGATATTTCAAGGAAAAGTACCTGACAGAACGCTTCTATGATGAAAAATCACGAGAATTTCATGATCTGCGGCTTGGGCAGCAGACCATAAATGAGTTCACAACCAAATTTACATCTCTGCTTCGCTATGTACCGTACATTCGAGAGGAAAAGGCTAAGGTGCAGCGGTTTGTTAGCAGCCTACCTCAGGCAATGCGGGAAAGAATCGAATTTGATCATCCGAAAACGATGGACGAAGCAATACGGAAGGCTAGAATATGTTATCAGCAGAATAAACAAAAAGGAGAAAATTCTGGGAAGCGTTGGGCGGATAAAAAGGGCAGCAGAATGACTGTAGGAGTTAAGGGAACTCGCAACAATTTTCACAAGAGATTCTCAAAAGGGGCCAGCAGTAGAAACCCATCAAGGAATCAGATCAGATTTAAGCCACCCACTAAATCTAAATACAGTGAACAGTCGAGTAGAGCTGATAATGAGGGCTCAGCTAGGCCATCAGTTCAGTGCTGGGGTTGTGGCGGACCACATTATATTAAAAATTGCCCTCACCGGAAGGAAAGCGATCAGGTGTCCCAGATTTACGAAGCCTCCACAGTGGGAGACGTGGCTCGGTCCATACCCAGAATAAATGCCGCACTCGAGGATCGACAAGCTGATTACCAGCCAACAATGATAGAATTTGAAGGTAAGATCCTTGATCGAACTGTTTCCATTTTAGTAGACCCAGGAGCTACTTTAAGCTACATAAGTCCCAAAGTTGTGGAAAATTGTAGTTTGCAAGCTATTAAGTTTAAGAATCCATGGTTAGTACAGCTTGCCACCGGGGCCAAACGACGAGTGTTGGCTAAGGTCAGCAACTGTCCACTAAGGTTAGCCGGTCAGACAGTAATGACAGAATTGAATGTACTCCCTCTCGGTTCGTATGATGTGTTGATAGGGATGGATTGGCTGGAAAGGCGGTGGTCTGTAATAAACTGCAAGACAAAAACAATTTCTTATCGAGATGAACTGGGAAAAGAAAAGGAAATTCAAGGTATCCAAAAACCGGTGCAGATCCGGCCAATTACGGCCTCACAGCTAGCTAAAAGTATCCGGAAGAAATGTCAAATATATGCAGTACAAGTAGGATATGCTAGATCTGAAGATAAAATTGCGACTGTGGAAAGTATACCAGTAGTGCGAGATTTTACAGATGTATTTCCTGAAGAAATACCAGGGCTGCCGCCCAAAAGAGATTTGGATTTCACCATAGAATTGGTACCCGGTGCAGCCCCAGTATCCCGAGCACCATACCAGATGAGTGTGCCGGAATTAACTGAATTAAAGATGCAACTGCAAGAGTTGTTAGACAAGAAGTATATTCGTCCCAGCGTATCTCCTTGGGGAGCCCCTGTATTATTTGTTAGGAAAAAGGACAGAACTCTCCGTATGTGCATAGATTATAGACAGTTGAATAAATTGACAGTTAAAAACAAATATCCACTACCCCGCATTGATGAACTGTTTGATCAGGTGAAGGGGGCGACAATCTTCTCAAAGATCGACTTGAGGTCAGGCTATCATCAAATCAGAATTAAGGATGAGGACATAGCCAAAACAGCTTTTCGAACCCGTTACGGGCACTACGAGTTTGTGGTACTGCCTTTCGGGTTGACCAATGCACCTGCGACATTTATGTGCTTGATGAATAGTGTATTTCATCAGTACTTAGACAAATTCGTGTTAATCTTTATTGATGATATACTTATATACTCCCAGAATATTAAAGAGCATGAGGAGCATCTCAGATTAGTGTTACAGACACTACGGGAACATCAGCTATATGGTAAATTTAGCAAATGTGATTTTTATAAAGAACAGATCCAGTATTTGGGGCATATCATCACTAAAGAAGGTATAGTTGTGGACCCCGAAAAGATCAAAACCATAATGGAATGGCCAATACCAAAGGACGTGGCAGATATCAGATCTTTCATGGGGCTGGCTGGATATTACCGGCGGTTTGTGGAAGGTTTCTCCAGGGTTGCATATCCTATCACCTCTTTGCAAAAGAAGGGAAAAATATTCAAGTGGACAGCAGATTGTCAACGGAGCTTCGAACAGCTCAAAAACCTGCTCACCACTGCACCTGTGCTGAGTGTTGCAGACCCAGAAAAGGAGTATGTAGTTTGCACAGATGCAAGCAAAGAGGGTGTAGGAGGGGTGCTAATGCAGGAAGGGAAGGTGATCGCGTACGAATCTAGGAAATTGAAAGAGCATGAGCAGAAGTATTCTGCCTATGATCTGGAACTAACTGCTGTAGTTCATGCGCTAAAAATGTGGCGCCATTATTTGGTGGGAAGAAAATTCTTGTTGATGACCGATCACCATAGCTTAACTAGCTACTTTAGTCAACCAACTTTAAACGCTAGGCAAGCTAGGTGGGTAGACTTTTTGGGAAGTTTCGATTTTGAAATTAAGCACCTGAAAGGAAAAGAAAACAGGGTGGCCGATGCACTGAGTCGAAAAGTGCATTGCATTTATGAAATTGGTATTAGTGAAGGACAGTCCACCCTTGGCAAAGAAATTGAAGAAGCCGCTGCACAAGATCGAATCTACCTACAAAAGAAGCAGTTGGTGCAGAATTTAAATACCCACATAATACAACAAAGTTATGAATTGAATGCAGCCGGAATTTTGTGTTACCAGAAAAGAATTTATGTACCCAATCAGAGCGATATTAAAGAAAAGATTCTGGATGAATATCATAAAAGCCCTTATGCGGGACATCCGGGCTATCAAAAATTAATCACCTCGCTTCGGAAGGAATATCATTGGCCAGGCATGAAAAGGGATGTGGTAGAATATCTGGCGCGATGCTTAGAATGTCAACAGGTTAAGGCTGAACATCAACACCCTGCGGGTTTACTACAGCCATTACCTATACCAGAATGGAAGTGGGAGATTATCACCATGGACTTCATTACGGGGTTACCAAAGTCCAAGAAGAATAATGACTCTATAATGGTTGTAGTAGACAAACTCAGTAAGTCAGCTCACTTCATACCAGTTCAATCTACATATCGTGCGGCTCAAATCGCAAATGTTTTCATGCAGAACATATTTAAGCTCCATGGGCTGCCAAAAACTATAATATCTGATCGCGATGTCAAATTCACATCAGCCTTTTGGAAGACCTTGTTTGAAGGTCTGGGGACTCAATTGAATTTTAGCACCGCTTATCATCTGCAAACTGACGGGCAGACTGAGCGGGTGAATCAGGTGGTGGAGGACATGCTGAGGTCATATGTGATGCAACAACCCACTCGATGGGAGGAGTACTTACACCTTGTAGAGTTTGCTTATAACAATGGATATCATGCATCCTTGCGGATGAGTCCATTCGAAGTACTTTACGGCCGAAAATGCCGTACGCCATCCAGTTGGGGTGGACCGGAAGACAGACTCATGTTGGGTCCTGAAATGTTGGAAGAGATGGAAGCTATGGTCAAGAGAGTCCGGGCTAATTTAAAAATAGCTCAGGACAGACAAAAAAATTTTGCAGATCGGAAAAGAACCTTTAAAGAATACCAGGTGGGTGAACATGTATATGTCAAAATCCGGGCAAGGAGAAGTACTCTACAATGGAATGCTTGTGCCAAATTGGCACCTCGCTTTTGTGGGCCCTTCCAGATTTTAGCACGAGTGGGGCCGATAGCTTATCAGCTAGCCCTACCTAGCCATATCCGGGTCCATAATGTTTTCCATGTATCCGTTTTAAAGAAATACGTTTATGACCCTAGACACATAATAAGTTGGCAGGACATTCAGGTAAGAAGATGCTGTAAGATAAACATAAATCAAAATGGAATGTTAGGAAACTGCTAATCTGAATATTATGTGTTTCAGGTGGAACCGGAAGGAGAGTTCCTAGTCGAGCCAGTGAACATACTAGATCGGAGAAGGGTAGAGTTGCGGAAAAAGGTCATCCACCAGGTTAAAGTGCAATGGCAACACTTTGGGCCAGATGAGGCCACCTGGGAGGATGAGCAGAGTATGAAAGAAGCTTATCCCAGATTGTTTCTGGGTGAACAACAACATCGGGACGATGTTGAACTTCAGGAGGGGGAGATGTAATGCTCCTAGTAAAGCGATAATGTTAAGTAAGACAGTAAATTTAACTGTGAACTAAAGTTCTGTTTGGTAAAATTATAATAACTATGTTGCTACTGCTGTTAATTATTATGATAATTAATTGTGCTACTACTGTTTAATTAAGTATGTGATTAATTGTTGTTAGTAGCTATTGAGGTAGTTGAAACAAGAGAAAAACCTAACTACCTTCATGTGATGGTTGAGACCCCAGAGGAAAAGGGGGAAAAGAGGAATGCCAAGTCTGGTAAGGATCAGATGGCAGTTGAACTGAGATATGCTATGTCTGGTAGAGATCAAATGGCATGTGCTTGGAAGTGAGAGGCTTCCTGAACCGCTATGTCAGGTTAGGACCAGATAGCGTGACTCTGGTATAACCAGAGGGTTGCAGACATTGAAGATCTACAGAAGTGCTTGGGGGTGGAAGATCGAGGAGGATCTTCCTAAGGTCGGGAGGTTGACAAGCGCTACGAAGAGGTTTGCTTCTGCTCAGGTACGGCTTGCTAAAGCATTAAAGAATTTGTTTATAACCTGTGGAATTATTTAAGGTCTTTGATAGGCAAGTAAAGGTAATGGGAAAAATGATTGACCATTTTTAAAAATTAGTCTCTGCGCATCTGGCAGAGATGGAATTAGATTTTTCAATCAAAAGTAAAACAGCGAATCCATGCCGAAATAAAGCCTTTGTAGCATAAGCGGTAAAGAAATAAAACAGGAAAACGATTATTGTGTAAGCCATCTACTGTAGCCTAGGTAAAAATCAATCAAGAGAATTCAACACTGTGCATAATCATTGAGTTTACTTTTCGAACCGAGAACAACAGTAAAGTACCCGGAGATACCCAGACTTACTACCAAAGAAAATACAAGCCGTTCGAATCAACTATGGAACAATGCATATATTCTAGAGCAATAATCCATTACCAAGTATACAACCTCAACATTTAATAGAATATTTAAGTATGCAGAGAGAAAACAATGACGGAAATACTCCTGTTCTCGAGGAACAGAGGAGGGGCCGTGCCCACCATGCACACGTACTAAACGATAACAGGTGTCCCTGAGCCGGAAAAGAATCGCCGAAGCTATGTTTGAATCATTTATAGCCAGCAAGGGCTTCCATTGCTAGACCGACGTCACAAGACAAACTAACAGTAAAAGCGAACATACATTGAAAACGAACAAAGATACATGCTTAAAATTTATATTCACAATAAAAGTCACAGAGAGGGCAAGTACGCCCAATATACACTGAGTAAAAGTATTGGAACCCAGGTAAAGGCTTCCATATGAACCAGTAATATTTCTTTAAACAAAAACTAAATTCGAAACAGTATTATAGAGGAAAGAAAAACCCAGTAAATCAACCGGTAACATTCGTCCGTCTTCAACGACTAACAGTCCATAATAATGAAACAAATTATACAACACAAGTCGAGCATACAGTGCCTCTCAATTGAGGTTCCCGCCTGAATGCGGGGGAAGAGACCAAATAAATTACAAACAACAAAATGTGAGAAAAACGTAAATTTCCTCATGGAAGGAAACCCCTGTACATGGCGAAGGGATTCCGATGCATAAGCAAACTCTGATATCCTGTCAAAATGGACAGCGGCTCAGTCCGTTACCATGGAAAAGCCCTTCGAGCCTTACAGTAGATGCATAAATTCTTACCCGGGCATGGGATGGTGGAGAAGCGGGGTAGGTTCTTCGACGCCGTCGGCTTTAGCTACCGAACCCTTCACCTGAAAAACACCATCGTAACCAGAACTGTGAGTTTTAAAAACCCGCGGAAGAATATGAATACAAAGACTAAAAGAATTGTAACCATAACCTGAAATCATTTTCTTTCCATCAATATGGTTCTGAAGCCCTTTTTTCAAACTCAAAAAGTTTTCCAATTATAATTCTGTGTTTAAATTATGGTGTATATTCATTTATTTTACTGTTAGGTTTCTGCTCATGCACAGTGGGTTTTCATTTTGGAGCATTTTCGTTTTTGATCCAGTGTGTTTTAATATAATATATGAGGGGTAGTTTAGCGGAATATAGTAAAGATATTGTTGTAAGGTAAATATTTAATTTGTTAAAATAAAATAAAAATAATCTTATATTAAAATAAAAATTCAATATTTATGGTTATTTTGATTTTTTTCACTTATATTTTGTGATATGTATATGGATATATAAATAGAGATCTAATTCTCTAGTAGATAATCTTATTTTTTTACTCTACAGACTTTACATGTATTTATTTTAGCTAAATGTGTATCTCACAGAAAACTCTTGTTTTGAGATTTTCATGTATACACACAGTTTTGTGTGCCTATACAAAATGTAATTTTTATCATTTTTAATGAATAAAAATTATGGTTTTTTTCTCAGTAAAAAAAAAAATAAAAATAAAAAATCTATGTTATTATTTTTATTAAATTTTGTTGGCTAGTTAAGGTAAACTTGCTTGGTCAAGTTACTCATCAGTTTCAAGTTTACGAGAATCCATAGTATTGACCCATGGTATTCATGTGGAATATAGCCTATTTAAAGGGGGAATTAAACTAGCTTAGATCCATCTTAATTCAGGATCTTCCAAACCCGGAGAGGGGTCAAATCTCTTTGCATTTCAAGAGATTTGATCCATCTTGGTGTTTTGGGTGGTTCTCATAAACTTGACTCAGTGAAGTTACCAGCAATTTTCAGGCTCCAGTTTTATGAGAACTCATAATTTTGCCCATAATATTCATGTGAAATTTAGCTTTTTTAAAAGCTTAAAGATTCAAAGTAAATTGATCCGGGTGACCAGTGAGATCCCAGTAAAAGTGTTATTAGACACCTCCACTTCTCTGTGTTTTGTGATCCTAAAATTATATATTTAATCACTGTTGTACATGTAATGTTTTTTTCTGTGTTTTGTGATCCTAAAATTATATATTTAATCACTGTTGTACATGTAATGTTTTTTTTATTTTCTAAATGTATGTTTTGTTTTGAAATTCACATTAATTCTTTTGAAATAAAGTATGAAAACAACTATTTTCAAGAATTCTACCATTCTCTGAAACTTGCTTCAAAATAATCTATATGTAAAGACCTTAATAGGAATTGTGGGTGTAACAGCTTTTATTGACGAAGATAATGTCACAGGATTTTTGAGAGAAAACACACCATTTTGCCTTCGGTTGTATTCTGAGTATCATTCACTTTGGGCATTGTCTTGCTTTCTGGAATCTGTTAAAACCACTGAAGCAAATTTTCGTTCTCATTGGTTAAAACATATCAAATATGCCCACTGATCTTTGCAAGGAGAAAGTTTTATTGTATAAGGGGCAAGTTCTTATAAACAAGTATACAGGATGATGTACAAGAGTGATCAAGTTCTTGGAAACGCTCATTCGGGAATGATTGCAGGGGTTGGTGGTAACAGAATGATTGGGGAAAGCGAACCACAGAGACAGTCTAGTCATCTATGGCTGGATCTATATCTGCTAGGAAATGTTGTTTGCTCTGGCCACCCAAACGCAGTTGAGGAAAAAATGAGGATCATAATCCAAACTATGTGGGACGGATTACTCATGAGGGAAGAGTTTGAAGATCAGATAAGGATTCTTTGGAAGAAACACAGTGCTCTATCACTAGAATTTTCAGGGTGATAAACCTCAGGCATTGTCACCCTTAGGTATATCTACCTTATCTTTGGTAGTGAGTGGGAATTGAACATAAAACTTTTAACATTCACATAACTTTACATATTAGGGTCGTATAGTTATTTGGCTGCTAAGTCTACCAAGTCTATTAAGCATATATATTTTACCATTTTGGTTTTGAACCTGTGACTTTTAGAGAAAAAACTAGGAAACATGCTCTTTATCATTAAACCCACTGCTCTGATACAAATTTTGGTGTTTGAGAAGACAAATCATGCCATGGGGAAAATTTTAGTCTTTAAATGCCGATGAATTTAAGGAGTTTCTGGTATGTCAAACAATGTGGGAATCCAAACCAGATTTACAAGCATGTCATGACATCCGTCCATTTGTAATTTCTTGAAAAAAAAATCCGAAAACTACCGTGAATCAAATATTAGAAATAATCAGTCCACTTATACAGAAATTTATGTATCACAAACAGTAACCATTTTTCATTTTCTTTGAAAAGAAATCAAGCATGGCTGTAACACAGTCACCTTGAAAACAATGGCACTTTTTCGCACCTCCCACAAATTTTTGGAGGGAAAACATCAACATAATCTTTAAAGAGGTAAAGTATCAGGTAGCAATCTTCCGTCCCCTGCCATAATTCTGCGATCCGAGAAAGTTGAAAAAACATTAAAGAGATAAAGTACCAGGTAGCAATCTTCCGTCCTCTGCCAGAATGCTGCGATCCAATAAAGTTGAACTTTGATCAATTTTTTGAGAATCTGGGTCAGCTCAGAGTGCGGCATTCTGGGTAAAGTTCCAACCTGAGACTTGAATCATGAAGATTCAATTCTAACCATGCCTAAAAATTAAGTTGAATTCCAACCAATTATCTGAAAATCGAAACTATTTGCTACCAGATTAGCTTACTTTAACACTACTGATATTATTACAGCTCTTTGGTAACAAAGGGAAACCGTTTTTGGGAAGACAAACAACTTCACTCACACAAAAACTCTACACTGATTTGAATCTCTTGAACCTGAGCTGTTTCCATGGCAATGCCCTGTCTGAAGAACTTAACAGCAGCGCAACAGATAACAAGAACATTAAAAAACAATTGATAACCTGTATATATTTACAAAATTTTTGAAATGTTCACTGTAATTCATAGCCTCACCGCCCCAGTATTAATTCCTTGGATAGATCTTTTCAGTGCAGCAGCCGGAATTGCAGGAAGAATGAACGCTTTTGGCCAAAATTGTTACCGCCTTTTTGAGCGACGCGCGAATTGTTGCGCCAATGGAAGAAAATATCTCCCTTTTGATGTTTCCGCGCTTTGGGGGAAGCCTAGACATCCTTCTTCGGGCTTTGCCAGTGCCAGTGCCAGACTCTGCCATTAGCACACTGTAAGAATCTCCAGCTAGTTTGTTCTCTAGTATCCCTATTCACAGTTTGCTCCTAACCAATGCTAGGAAAGCCCTAGCAAAGCACCAGAACTCTGATAAACAGCAGCAGCAAATACCAATAACTGCCGGCCAGTGGTCTGCGTGTTTAGACCACCTAGAGAGATTGGACAGTGCGAAGAGAGCAGCCTTCCACTCATCGATTTCTTGCGGGCCGTATTCCCCACGGCTCTCATGCCCCTGGAATGCTTCAGCAAATGGACCACCATGAGATTGATCCGCCGGGTGCGCAACTTGAGAAGGACTGACATTGTAAAACAGAGGGACGGCTATGGCCGACCGCTTCTCCTTTTCCTGTACATTGCGTGCGATAAGAGAGACTTCTCTGAGGCACGATGCAGATTCTGCGTAATTGGTGGATCGAACAGGGCGCTATATTTCAAAATTTCACTGTCCCGCGCTTAATTTGAAAACACGGTGTGCTATGGCGTGGATGAATGGCGCTTAATTTGAAACATGGCGTGCTATGGTGTGGATTAACAGCATCATGCATGGTATGCCTATCTATCATGATATGTATCATGACTATACCGGAAAACAGACCCAAACATCCCGTTGAAATGTGAGTGACGGACATTACCCGATGTCAGAACCCGTCTCCCAAGACTGTCCTTACGGTCGTTAAGAGAGAGAGTCTCTTAAGCAGGGCATTAATGTGGAAATGGGCATTGCCAGCAAATATTGCTTGCCCGATAAGGTTGGTTCTGTTCCCAAGCTCCTTGGTGTGCAAGCATACAGATGCCCGTTCCCAGTGCAATAATGCCGCGCAGTTATAACAATCATGATAAAATTTCCTCTGCACTCTTTGGTTTCTGTTTCCCCAAATGGATTTGGATTTTGATTTGCACTTACATTGGAGAAATGCTCAGGTCCCACCAGTTCACCAGTGTATAGAAATCAACAGAAGAGTTGGACGATGACTGTCTTTAGAGTCAGCAAGGGGGGACGGGGCGCAGCTCCGAGATCCCATCAGGTTGAGCACAGGCCACACATTGACACCTTCTAGAAACAACCATTGATCCTCCAAATTTTCTCACAAGATCGCACTGAGGCACTCCTCGCCAACATCCAAATCGCTGGTATGTGATATCCCACTTATTAAACTGCGAGTAACTATACATTTTCAGATCTCCATCAGACTCAATTCTCAGAAAGGGCCGATTCGTATTAAATCTCGGTGTTGAAACTATAGAGAGCCGTGCTGGTTTCTTCAGAAGTGAGGTTGCAGAGTTCCAGTGCCCTGAACTCTGGCGCTGCAGTGAAGTTGGCCAACCTCATGTCGATCATGTAACGATACCCGTGCTTGGCTTGTGGATTGATCAGGAAAGTTGCTTGACTTACTGGTTTATTGCAGGTGTGCGTGATGGCATTGATGTCCCTTGGATCCCTGTCGTAAAAGGGGAGAGTCTAGTGTGGCACAGCCTCGGGAAGAATGAGATACAGAACCAGTCCTCCGGCTTCAATTTCAAGACAGTAAGGTCCCTCCGATCCATCCTTCTCCGACGCGCGGCTGACCAGTTTCTTCACCCTTCCAATGTTCAGTGATTGGCCGACTAAGAGACTGTCGGTCGGTTGATCGAAACTCTGCCACACCGTTTTGTTATTTTCGTTATAGAGCACCAGGTTGCCGTCGTTTCGGAGTTCGCATCCCACAACGCCCCTTCCGGAAGTGTTTGAGGACCAAACACTGCTCCCGTTTGCATTGGAGATGACAAGGTTTCCGTCATCGGTGAGGTTGAGAGGGAATTCATGTTAGCGTATTCATTGGGTGCGGTGTTGTAGAAGAGCAACTCGAAGAGACCATTTCTAGATGCCAGTGGAAGCGGTCTGTAGTTGGCATGGTATTCCATATCATCACCTCTCAGCGTTCCTGAGTTTTTAGAAGAGAACGCTCCACTCACACTCCCAGGTGTGGCACTCCCAGATGTGAGCACACTCCCAAATGTGAGCAGAAGATACAATACTAAAGAACGGTAGAACGAAATTGAATCCATAATTAGCTGATATTTCCAATACAGCAGAGAATTCTCTCTCCTCTTCTTCTTCTGCGTCTGATTTTTTAATACAGCATCCCGGCTATGAAATAGGCCACCAAATAAGGGTAGAGATTTGATGGTGTAGAATCCAGACTACACAGCATTAAATGGTGCTTATTGGTCGGTAGGAAACTTCCTGTCACACAGTCAAAGTCAACCGTTAAGCCCTCCAGTGGATGGCACTCCGATCACCCGACTGTTTTCTTTATTAAATTCCTAGCATTGGCATTCCAGGGAAGAAGATCCTGGCTAAATTTGCTTTAAAGAAGACAATTGATATAATAAATTCAAAATAAAGTAGTGTTCCTTTTCTAGCTATATCTGTTCTTTGGCTATATCTCTTCCACTGAACATCTTATATTCCTGTTACATATTTTAATGTGAAATATGAATTCTGAAATAATTTAACAAAACACAATTGTACCAAAATAGATAAAATACATTTTCTATGGAATTCATGCAACATAGACCCATGATGTGGTGACTTCAAATTAAAAAGCCCACAATCAATCAATCAAAATCGATAATCGTACTAAAATAGATATATAGATTTTCTATGGAATTCATGCAACATAGACCCATGAAGCGGTGACTTCAAATTAAAAAACCACAAATCAATCAATCAAAATCGATAATCGTGACACCCTATGTGGAGAAACATCAAATTAGAAACCAATAAGCAATCATGCAAAAGCAGACCAATGAGGTGGGGAGTCTCGGACTTCAAATTAAAAGACCACAAGTTAATCAACTAATCACAAAATAGATGATTATCATGGACACGCCATAAGGTTCTTGAGACCCACAAGAGAATTAAGGACAAGCCCCAGTTTTCAGAGTCGACTACAACATAGAGATTGTTTTTTGTCAAGCCCACGAGTCGGCGGTTGGCGTGTGACGAGTTGGGTGAGTGCACTCTTAGTTAAACGCGACGAGTCTGTGAGCGGGGGAGTCGGTTGCGACTTTTCATTGTGACAATGGGAAGAGTTGGAGAAGTGTGACGAGATGGGGTAGTCGGTTAAAGGCGCCCAGAGCACGGGCGCGACAAGCCAACGGAGGGTCGAAAAACTGAAATTCGGCTAAGTGTGCGAACTTACGACGAGGAATTTCGCAAATGTGGACCCGGTGGGGCGGCAACATGGACGAGCCAACGTGAGTTGGGGGGACTGTTGGTTGAATTGGGAGGTCGGCCTGCCCATAACTTAACCATGGAGAAACATGACTCCACTCCAGACATGGACATGCTTGGTAATGTGGAATCTTTATGATTTGCTGTAGTGGAAGTTCGGTATATATATATATATATATATGTGTGTGTGGATGAATAAAGAGATTTTCACGTTCTGATATTCTAATGTAAAACTATGCACTTCTATTTGCAAAGTTCATAACATGATTCAAAACAAATTTTGAGGGGTTTTTGAAGTTTTGAATATCATAATTATCCATTTCAATTTTGGAAAAATATTATGCACATAATTCCATTTCAAAGTTCATAACATGATTGAAAACAGTTTTTTAGGGGTTTTGGAGGATTTGAATATCATAATTATCCATTTCAATTTTTTAGAATTTTGGAAAAATAATATGTTCAATAGTCCAGAATTTTTTCATATTGACTTTTAGACCGTCAAATTTTGGTGTATTTTGGCATTTTGGCATATCGAATTGAATTTGAACTCAAACTTGGTAACCATACTGTGAATGGAGGAGGGTGCAAAATCATCAAGCAGCGAATGGAGGAGGGTGCACGTCCATGACCAAAGAAGAAACCATCAAAGACGTGATCACTAAAATCTATGCTAGTCCAAGTTTGGTTGGAGGAAAAAGAAAATAACCTAGTCCAAGCACAATACAGGTTCTTGAGACACACAATAGAATTAAGAACAAACCCCGGTTTTCAAAGTCAACTACTGCATAAATGATTGTTTTGCTCTTACAGAAGATGTTGCTCTGAAACAGATGAAAAAGGCAAGACAGGTCAATAAGTGAATCTAGATTTTTCTACATAATTATATATGATTTCAATTTTCAGCTACCTCGGACATACTGGAAACCTTCCGGCGTTCGACTGATAATTCCAATTGCAGCACTGAGATACGAAGAGCAGAAAGACAGGGGAACCGAGGTAGCCCCCACTTTGATAAGGATAAAGCACTCCGTCAAAGGAGAGAATCCAGGAGGAAGCGGCCATCTAGTCAGAATCCAATGCACAATAAGCAGGAACAAGAAGGAAGAAACTGTTGAAAAGTAAAGAAACCACTCGAGAATTGCTACCTAGGAGTAGGCATCAAACACACTGGCCTGACCGTAAAACCGCTTCAGTTAGAAATCCCTTCCAGAGACCACCAAGTTGGTTGTGGTGAAGAATAAACTTGTGGGGAATACCGTTGAGGGTACCCCATGGGAGGTTCTCTAGCCCTGCAAGAAAGGAATGCCTAGGCAACCCTGAGCCCTTAACAGGAACTTTCAAAAGCAGCGGAAGCTTGAAGAAAATGATTTTACTGGGACCGTTTCCAAAGAGAAGTTTTGTTTTTACCAAGAGTTTAAGGCCTTGGAAACCATGCCTACAAAGGGCAGAAATTTATGCCAAGATCTTGGGCCCATTGCAGATTCCTGCCATGGGACTCATCAGTGCCGTTAGGCTTCTGCAAGGGATTCCGTGTTTACATTGTTGGCCCTTGTTCATGAGCTAGAGGAAGAATATGGAAATGCAAGTAATTCATAGAGGTTGCTAATGGGAGAACCTGTACATCCTGTTTTCAAGTTGTAAGTACTCTAATGTTTTCTTCTCTGAGGAACTTCCAGTCAAGGAAGGAAGGCTATCAAGCCTGGGTGGACTTTCCTCAGACGAGGAAAGTCAAGTCAAGGACAGTTCTAGTACCCGGCCTATGCCTATGGCAAGTCGAAACAAAACCACACAAAGTTCTTTGTTTCCCTATGTTCTTTGTATCTCAATCTCCATTGAACAACGTATATGCATGCCCTCTGTTTCAAGTTTACAAGTGAACAAATTGACCGACTTAGTTGTTTGTTTCGATATGTTCTTTGTATCTCGATTCTCAACCTCCATTGAACAATGGCTATGCAGGTCCCCTGTTTCAAGTTTACAAGTGAACAAATTGATCGACTTAGTTCTTTGTTTCTCAACCTCCATTGAACAATGGCTATGCATGCTACCTGTGTCTCTGGGAGAAAATTTTAAAATCTATCTTTAGGCTATTTTGCCAACGAAGCATCTCTTTGTTCCTTTGAGAGCATACAATTGTTTCCAATGCTGAAAAATCATGGCCACTTGTTTATTTTTGATCGACAGTAAAACTCAAGAAAGCCCTTCAATCCCCCCTTCATTTAGACGCCCTGAAAGGAGTCTATTTTCGATGGAATGAAATCACCAAGGCTAGTGAACTGAGAGTAGCCCAACTGCCCAACTGTGGACTGAAATAGTTGGTAAGAACATAAAAGACAATAAAGTTTACAAGTGAACAGTAAAACTCAAGAAAGCCCTTCAATCCCCCTTCATTTAGACGCCCTGAAAGGAGTCTATTTCCGATGGAATGAAATCACCAAGGCTAGTGAACTGAGAGTAGCCCAACTGCCCAACTGTGGACTGAAATAGTTGGTAAGAACATAAAAGACAATAAAGTTTACAAGTGAACAGCTTGACTGACTTAGTTCTTTGTTTCCATATTTGTATTTCAACCTCCAATTGAACAATGCCTATGCGTGCTCCTCCTGCCTCTCAAAGAGTATTTTAAAATCTATCTTTAGGTTATTTTGACAAAGAAGCATCTCTTTGTTCCTTGACAGGCATACAATTCTACTCAACACTGTAAAGATAAATATATTTATTTCCAATTAATGACTACAAAGTACGTCAAAGGGACGGTTGAGTACAATGATGTCCAGACTCCATACAATGCAATAGAACCAAACAGTGTTCTATAAAAAATACAATGCATGAATATAAAAGGTACAATGCAGCAAAATAAAAGATACAATGTATGGAATGCCCTGACTGAGAAAATCTCAGGGCTAAAGTGTCTAAGAATCAGACCCATCTCTCCTAACCTAACATCCAAGGCTGACTCATCAGACCCATCTCTCCTAACCTAACACCCAAGGCTGACTCCCCTGACCTAACATCCTGAAAAACTCTGGAAAAAAAACTCCACAAAGTGTAAAATCATGGCCACTAGTTTCTTTTTGATCGACAGTAAAACTCAAGGAAGCCCTTCAATATCCCTTCGTTTAGATGCCTTGAAAGGAATCTATCTTCCATGGAATGAAATCACCGACGCTAGTGAACTTAGAGAAGCCTAACTGCCCAACTGCGGACTGATGTGGTTGATAAGAACATATAAGAGGATAGGGGTGCAGGAACAGGGAGTGGGTTATTCTTTGCTCCAATGGAAAAGTTTAAACATCATATGCCCGGGACCTTGGAAATGGCACAAACAACCAGGTAGAAGTATAAGCTTTATTTCAAGGATTAAATCAGGCTTACTAATTTAATGAATCAGGCTGTTTAATGAATCAGGCTGTCTAGTTTTGGGCCGGACTTTTTGGATTGGGGACCGCCGTCGGATTCAGGAGCAATTAACACCCGCAATTCTGTTCTTCAATGTAGAACGAGAAAAAACAAAAAAAAAACATACAAAAAGCTTGTGAAAACATATTCCAGAACTGAAAATAGATTCTAATAATACTAGCGAACTGAGTCACCCGATCATATCCTTGCAAAATATGTTTACTTACTCCCCCATCGAAAACAATATACAGAGACTGAACATGGGACATCCCAGAAGAGGGATAGACAAACTTACGATTGGATTTTGTGTTGATTGCAGAGCAGCCCTCGCCTATGCTCAGATCTGGAGCTACTAGCTCTTTCCTTCTTGTTTTATATTTCGCTTACCTCTGGTTTTTAACAGCAAGCCGTGTGAACCGGTTCCCGGTGTGATCAGACCGCTGTGCCGGCGGGAGGCGGCAGTGAACCGGGTCCCGGTGGGATTGTCCTTTAGTATTGTGTCTTCTGCTCACATCGTCCTCTCACATCTGGTAGTGCCGCACCTGGGAGTGTGAGTGAAACCTTCTCTTTTGTAAACTCGGGAAAAACTGAGAGGTGGTGATATGGAATACCATGCCAACTACAGAGCGCTTCCAATAGCATCTAGGGATGGTATGTTCCAGTTGGTCTTCTTCAGCACCACACCCAACGCATACGCCTTGGGAATTTCCATGGGCCCTTCTGGACAAGGGGAAACCAAGATGACCGTGTGGACAGCTAACATGAATGATCTCGTGACAGAGGATTCCCCTCTCAACCTCACCGATGACGGAAACCTTGTCATCTCCAATGCAAACGGGAGCAGTGTTTGGTCCTCAAAACACTTCCGGAAGGGGCGTTGTAGGATGCGAACTCCGAAACGACGGCAACCTGGTGCTCTATAACGAAAATAACAAAACGGTGTGGCAGAGTTTCGATCACCCGACCGACAGTCTCTTAGTCGGCCAATCACTGAACATTGGAAGGGTGAAGAAACTGGTCAGCCGCGCGTCGGAGAAGGATGGATCGGAGGGACCTTACTGTCTTGAAATTGAAGCCGGAGGACTGGTTCTGTATCTCAGCCTTCCCGAGCCTGTGCCACACTAGACTGTCCCCTTTTACGACAGAGGTCCAAGGGACATCGATGCCATCACGCACACCTGCGATAAACCAGTAAGTCAAGCAACTTTCCTGATCGATCCACAAGCCAAGCACGGGTATCGTTACATGATCGAGATGAGGTTGGCCAACTTCACTGCGGCGCCAGAGTTCAGGGCACTGGAACTCTGCAACCTCACTTCTGAAGAAACCAGCACGGCTCTCTATAGTTTCAACACACCGAGATTTAATACGAATTGGTCATTTCTGACACTGGAGTCTGATTGAGATCTGAAAATGTATAGTTACTCGCCCGATATGGAGTTTAATAAGTGGGATATCACATACCAGCGATTTGGCTGTTGGCGAGGAGTGCCTGAGTTTGGAGGATCAATGGTTGTTTCTAGAAGGTGTCAATGTGTGGCCTGTGCTCAAGCTGATGGGATCTCGGAGCTGCGCCCCGTCCCCCCTTGCTGACTCTAAAGACAGTCATCGTCCAACTCTTCTGTTGATTTCTATACACTGGTGAACTGGTGGGACCTGAGCATTTCTCCAATGTACGTGCAAATCAAAATCCAAATCCATTTGGGGAAACAGAAACCAAAGAGTGCAGGAGGAAATTTTCTCATGATTGTTATAACTGCGCGGCGTTATTGCACTGGGAACGGGCATCTGCATGCTTGCACACCAAGGAGCTTGGGAACAGAACCAGCCTTATGTTCAGGCAAGCAATATTTGCTATGCTATAGGGTATTTAATACCGGTAAGAGTACAGGGTGGTCAGCCTAAAGTACATCTCTACATTCGCATGGGCATCCATCCAACCATTCGACTCTCAGTAATGCAACCATCCACCAACCTTTCCGGCGACCGGCTGCAGAAGATCTCCGGCCTCCCTTTGGCTCACCAGCGATGCAGGTGGTAGATAAGACCTGCATTTAAAGCATTCAAGGCTCGGCTTTGGATCAAGGATTTCAAATTTAAGAATTGGACGGAAAATTTCTGCAACAGCTTGTTGAATAAGGACGAGATGGTGCTCTCAAGCGCAGTCATATATTTCTCCAGGGCAGGTAACAGAACTAGCTCTGGGTCTGGAGGCGAGCCGGCAGCTCTTCCTGTGGGTACTGCGGTCGCCGGTAACAGAACTAGCTCTGGGTCTGGAGGTGAGCCGGCAGCTCTTCCTTTGGTTACTGCGGCCGCCGGACTCGAGACTCGCCGACGAAAGGACGGCTGCGTCAGTGGAGGACTGGAAAGCGGAGCTACTGCCGGAAGGCTCCGAGAAACGGGTGGAGGGGCGGTACCTGATAGAAACATGGTGGGCACCGCAGGTAGCGATTTTGGCACACGAAGCGACAGGGGCTTTTATTACCCACTGCGGATGGAATTCGGCTGTGGAGAGCATGGTCGCGGGCGTTCCGATGATTGTGTTGCCGCTGCAATCGGACCAACCTGGCAACGCTCTGCTTCTGGCAAGGGAAGCGAAAGTGGCGGTGGAGATGAAGACGAGCAACGGTGTCGCTGAAAAGGAGGAGGTAGAGAGGGCTGTGCGATATTTAATGGAGTCGAAAGAAATGAAGCGGAGGGTGAAGGCGTTGAGTGAAGCTGCGGTTGCGGCAGTTTCGGAAGCAGGAGGGGCAGCTTGGCAAAATCTGGATTCTTTTATGTCACGAGTAGAAAAAACTTTTGTTTTTATGGATGGTCTTCCAAGATAACGAAAATTACAAGAAAGTCTTCGTCAGTGGCCCTCCACGAGAAGGAAAGATTTGGAAGGTTAATCGATGGTCCGCCACCAGAAGAAAAGTTTTTATCAACAGGGGGCTTCTTCTGGAAGGGTTGATTTAAGTCTTTTATCAGCGGTATTCCAAGGAAGAGAAAAAATTAAAAGTCGTAAATGGTGTTCTTCAATTTAAGAAAATGAATTATTTTATTAATATGTTATTTTAGAATTGGTAGTTATAATTTTACTATGCTTTTCATATTCCTCCATCTAATATGGTTGTTTCCATCTTTTACACATGGTAGATAGCATTAACATTGTTAATTTCGTTTATTTAGTTCGCTTGAATTTTTTAATTACTATTAATTGTTTAAAATTTTATTATTAGAAAAATAATAATATTCAACTTTTTATTATAATAATAATGGATAAAAATAATATGATTTTTATTTAAATATTTTATATAAAGCCAAAATTAGAGAATATATAAAGCCAAAGTTAGAGAATATATATTCTAATTAATAAGAAAAATAGTGAATATTTCATTTAAATATTTATAAAAAAGGGATAATTTAATTGAAGCTGTATAACTGAACCTATAGTGAGAAGGTCCTGGATTATGGATACCTAAAAAACAAAAAATATACTCAGGCATAATCAGTACATTCTTTCCTTGTTCCAAATCCGCAGTGACATTGAATTTCAAGATCCATCTCTTAAACACCTTAAATAGATGAACCTGAGTAATGAACTCAAGTGTAAGTTGGTACAAGAAAGAATCTTCGTTCTACCAGTTCACATCTCAACAAAAGAATGCACTGCAGAAAATTTTAGCATTTTCTGCTAAAAGAAAAACACTATTTCAACAAAAAAGATAACCTGTTTTCATTTTGATAAGGTCATATCTTAGTAAGAATTGCAGGTTGCACTGCAGAAACTCATGGCACCGTTAGTACAATAAAACTCAATTAACTATATTATCAAGTAATATGTAAATCACGAAATTAAAAGCCCAAATCTCTTATTATAACTTTTTATTTAAAAAAAACACAATTTATTAATTTCTTAACATTCACATTATAATTATGTTAATATTTTTAACTCATTAATATTATTGAATTAATTAATATAAGATATATGAATTAATATATATTATTGAGAATATATTATTAAATTAATATATATTTTTTTCCCTCTTCTTGGAATTTCATGTTTTCTTATATTCTTATATGAATACAAAATCATTTAAAAAAAAAGTCATAACATATATTTTTGAAATAGATAACATTCCCTTGTGGGGATGATGGACTTGAGGAACCTTGGAATTAATGAGGGGATCACCACCTCACCACCTTCCTCTTACATGACAATTTATAGAGGTGACGGGTCACCCTTCATGCATGCATACTAGTGCCGTAATTAAGTTTGTTCATGTTAAGTCAATGTAGTTGGTGGGAGGTAAAATGATATTGTTCTTGGTTTGGATTGCTACTATGTTCAGTGAGTTTCTAGGCTGTATGGGAGTGGATCTTGTAAGGGGAACGTCAACAACTCCTTATTTGCCCATTAGTTTTTCAATAAAGGTGAGGAGAACATCAACAACTCCTATTTGTCCATCAGTTTTTTCAATAAACGTGAATGTTTGTTTTTCCATCAGTTTTTTCAAGTAATTGTATATCTAAAATTAGTTTATTTATCTTAACACAACATTAGATATATTTATATGTAATATTATAATATAGAATATAGTTGGCACTATCAAAATTTAAGTTGGTATCAAAGCACTATCTCATAAACTATAGTTAACCTAATTATTTTTTTTTCCTTTTTCTTTCCACTATAAGAATAAAAGTGTTAATTTTATTTTATTGGTGAGGAATCGGTACACTCTACTTGTCATGATGATAAAAATAAAAATAATAATAAAATTACAAATTTTGAGTTAGGAAATGTCTAAATTTAAACAATCATAAAATAACAATAAGAAAATAAATGTGAGAAGACAATCATAAAATAATAAGAAAATAAATGATTAGCTATTAAGTAAGGAGTTGTCTTTAGTGCGATTTTTTGGAGTTTCCGGATGCTAGAATCTTGTGGAAAAAAATGAGGTGAAATCTTGATTTGTATTATTTAAACTAGTTTTTTTATTTTATATATGAATCCAGAGGGCATTTCTATTGTGCGGGGTTTACCCATCAAGCTTGTGATTTCAATGAATTCCTACGGATTTTAGAGAAATTAGACCGGAAAAGCTTCCAAAAAGTCGCACTAAAGACAACTCGATGAAGTAAACCAAAATAGATCCATCTTTACTCTAGATCTACACGGAGAGAGATCAAATCTTTTTTCACTCTATGCTAGTTGGCATATCATGATATTTGAGGATCAAATCTTCTTTCAGTCTATGCTAGTTGGCATATCAAGATATTTGATCCCTCTCGGCCCTTAGTAGATCCAAAGTAAAGATGATCTATACTGTTTAATTCCCCCCTTTAAATAGGCTACATTCCACTTGAATACCATGGGTCAATACCTTTGGTTCTCAATACCATAGGTCAATACCATGTGCTATCTTTATTTTTATTAATATTAATATTATGGTTAATATTTTTTTTTGCATGATATTAATAATAATTTGGCCCATAGGTTTCACCTAACTAAAACCTCTTTTTTGAGTGTTTAAATATAAAGTGAAAAATGGAGTAAATATAAAAAAATGTTTTATTTATTTACCATACCTCTCGTTTATTTATATTTTTATTAATTTACCATACACCTCTTATAAATATGGTAATTGGCCCATAAACTTCACCTAAGTAAAACTCTTTTTTTTGAGTATTCATAAATAATTAGAGGTTTATGGAGTAAATATAAAAAGAGGTTTTATTTATTACCATCCGTCTAGTTTATTTATATTTTTATTTATTTACTATACCTTTGGAGTAAGTATAAAACGAGGTTTTATTTACCATACCATAGCTCCAATTTATTTATATTTTTATTTATTTACCATACCCATTTTTTAAGTGTTCATAAACCTCCTTATATTTTAAATTTATATTGTGTTTATAGATCATAATAATTAGATTGATTTCTAAATAGGGCCGACATTAGATTAAGAATGTTAAATATTAAACATTACATGTTAAATGTTTACGTTTAGTTTACATTTAGAGTTACGTTTACGTTTACATGTTTACGTGAGATCTAACTAATGTTAAATGTTAAACATTACATGTTCTCACCTAATGTTAAATGTTTACGTTTACATTTACATTTACATTCAATGTTTAGGTGACATCTATCCCCATACTAGGTTGTAGAGTGCCTCTGGCGCAATAAAAGAATTGAACCCAAATATAAAATAACAATAATAAACTTTTGGAAAAGGGAAAAAGTGGGAGCATTTTTCTTTTCCTTTTTTTAATAGTGAAAAGGGGAATAATGAATAATAATTATTATTATTTAAAGAACAAAGCATTAAATTCATAGAGATACAAAAGAGGACAACATTTTTATTGAGTGAGACAATGAATTATAGGTTTTAAGATTGGTTAAGTGATTTGTAAAGATATTTTATTAGATAGTTCATCATAATAAATTTGATAAAATTATACATAAAATCCAAAATCTATCTTATGAGGCTTTATTTCTCCTTATCTTTTTGGATTTATTGTTTATTGTATATGCATGCAAATTATAATTATGTAAAAAATAGGGAACAACAAAATAAAAACTCACAAACTATAAGGTGACATAAGGTATATCTTGGAAGATGAGGTTGCTCTAGTCTTTTTCTTCGAATGGAAAAGGGATGCAAGTACAAAGTAGTGAGGCTTGCGGCCTATGGGTTTCTATAGCGCACAAATCCTCTCTATTTGCTCACTCCCTTTCCCTCTTGGCTACTTTGCTCATCTATGAAACAAAATGCACTCGAATATAATGGAACCCCTTTTCCTCCCAGTGGCTCAGTTATAACACAACCCGATAGCGTACTAATGGTTAAGTTCGACTCCCTCAACTCTTAGCTAGAGTTACAAAATGGACTCTTATAAAGTCATGATCATCATGATTAAGTGGCTAGCTCCCTTTCCATGAGAAATGGGCGCTAATGCGACATACTCTTGAATTATGGTGGTCCAAATAAGAAGGTCAAATTTCAAGTGGCATAAATTTTGCATACAAACTCTGATTCAAGCGATTCTTTTGTCGTTGGAAAGGTATCTATGTGTAGAATAACAAAAAAAGGTGTGGCACTTACGTTGAAAAGTTTTACCCCAAAAAATTTCATCGTGATGCCTCAAATTGCTCCTGAAAGGTTTCAGACCTCAATTTTCCAAACTCGGTGTTGCCAATAATAATGGTTTTGTGAGCTTATTCCTCCATTTTTCCACTCCAATAGAATTTGAGACGGATGAAAAAATACATAATGATTCAATTCGGATGATGGCTCCCATTTTGGGAGGCCTTTTGTCCCTAAAAGATTTTATTAAATAAGGACAAGACATTTTTCCTTCCCCTTCTCTCGAGAGCACCATTTAGCCTTGCTTGAAAGTTGTCCTTTCAAATCAATTTGATCTGAATTCATGAAGGAACAAAATGAAATACAAATTTAAACAGAACTTAGAGATACAACGAAAGAACATAAATTTAATTAATTAATAACAAGTACTGAAAATTGTTTACATGCAGAATAGAACAAACTAGCTTAGACTATGGTAGTTTATCTCTGAGAAGAGATGCGACGGCTACATGCCTTCTGAACCGTGTTACAATGAGTCTCAGAGGCCTTTTTACCATAAAGAAGAAGTGTGAAACCTTAACCCTAGGAGATGAAATGCCAACAATTTTGGGCCTCGTTGGGGTAAATTGGACCCCTAACTTCCCGGGGTCATAACTTTGGCATACGATCTTCGTTTGGCTATCATAGTACCTTGTTTCAAAGATTTCCATGAGGAGGTAATAAAAAATGTGTGAAACATATTCTGACATTTCTCCAGTCTCGTCATTTTCCTAGAAAACGTCGTTTAGGACCTCAAAACAACTTCAGAAGTTTAGTAATGGAAAAACTGCCAAAAATAGAAAGTTGTGCTAGAATTAAGGAAACTGAAAGGAAATGGTGTTGGGGGTCCAAGTGGAATAGGCGGGTAGCCACCAATATCCTCCTTGATCACAATTTGCCAAAGGTGATGTTGCCCCTATCTACTAGTTCTAGACATTTTCTCCAAAATTGTATCCTCTATCAACTATGCTTGAGCATCAAGTGCCAAATCCTCTACAAAAGGTAAGAACTTCTCTTCTTCTTCCTAATCTAGAATGGAAGGCTCATATATTTTTAGTTTCTCTACATTCACCACTGGTAAATGCACATGCATGGGGATAGACTGAGTCTATAAGCATTTCTTCCCATCTTTTATAGTATTTGGTCTTGAATTTTTGTAGCTATGGTCGGTATTCATAATTGTTATTTTATCCCTCCAAATAAATGTAATAATGTATTCAAGACATGTTATTCATGTCGACTTCAAAAAGAGGGAAATTTGACTTTTCAAACTATGTATTCTTTCTTCCAAAAGTAAGTTCGACTTCAAGTCGCCTCGGCCCTAGAGAGGTGAACCTTGGGTTCTCTTATCTACTATAAATACACTACTCATCTTCATCCAAAAGGAAAGAAATTCAGATCTCTTTTATTCACTCATGGGACTCCTCTAAAGTAGCAAACAAAGACTTTCTAAGGCATATCAAATCTCTCTTGTAATACATCAAATGCTCTTCTCTACAAGACAAGTTCTGGACATACTTAAGAAGATGAACAGACTGAGCTTATGGACATATCATCTTCTAAGAAGAATAAAAGAATATCATATTTAGAAGGTATATTTTTAGTATGAGGTCGAATTTTGGAGCAAAACGAAATTTTGAGCAAACCTAATTCTTTGTGGAACGCTGAAATTTTTGAGGTAAATTAGAACGAGTTTATGAGGCTACTTATTATTGGCATGGTTTGACCTATGCCTATTCATGGTTAGTTTGACTTCTATTTTGACTTGAAATATTAGATGTATCTCATGTTTATCTAACAATTTCTCTAAGGAAAAGGTTGTTAGAATTTTTCCTCATGTGGGTTTTCCCATGTTAAAATATCTTATGTTTCTTGTCTCGATGACTCTTTATGATCCTACTATCTATTGTTGAATATATTTTGTGTAATTTATTAATGATTAATGTGAATATGAAATAATTTTAAGTAAATATCATTAGAAGTAATTATAAGATATAAGACCTTTTGAAAAATCAACATGGTATCAGAGGGGTAAAAGAGCAACCTTGTCAAGTCTTGAAGAAAACCCAAGATCCTTAATGGGAATCCATAGTCATCTAAGGAAGTTATCCCCAGAAGTAATAAAGCTACATGTCTGTTGGACAAAGTAAATTCAAGCCTCCATTGATTCCTGAAGAAGGACCGAAGATCCTAGAGAGAGAACCAACAAATCTCAAGTCATTATCAAATAGGTTCAAATATATCTGAGGTAAAGTCTTAGTCTGAACCTTAGAAGGCCGAAAGGCCTCATTCTGAACCTTAGAGGGCCGAAAGGCCTCAACGCAAACCACATGAGACCAAAAAAAGGAGCTTCATATAGTGAAAGTCTGAGAGTGATTAAGAAGATGAGAAGCCTAGAAAATTGGACCCTAATTCATTCAATTTAGTAATCTGAAGGAGACCTTAACAGTGGTTTTGAAAACCTTGAGAAAAAATTGGAAGTTAGCTTTAGAGAAGGTTGTAGATGTTCATGATATCAATTTGAGTTTGAAGGAGATCATGAAAGTCACCTGTTGAAACAAAATCGACATTGGATACATTTTATGGTTTTGAGATAATTGGTGTTCTCATTATGTGATGCCATCGGTGGAACAGTCTATAGGATGAAAGGTTTTCACTGTGTTACACTTTAGAGATCGAAGACCAAAACCTTAATTGTTTTGAAGAGGATCTCAAAGCTAGAAAGCCTGAATTGTTCTTCTTGTTATTGTGTTTTCAAACAATTTTAAGATGCCTCATCAATCTAGACAGAAGTTGCTAATGACCATTGCAAAAGAAATATTGCCTCTCATTATTATTAACTATTTATTACTAAACAAATTCTATGTTACTTGTCTCAGTTCATGCCTCTAGAAGCTCTAGTCAGCAACTATGAAAGAAGGATAAAAACCAAGGGTATTTGGTACGCTATAGTAAGGCCAAAATACCTCAGATGAAAGTTACAAAGACCAAATAATATCAAAAGATGATCTAAAGTAATCCTAAATGCCTTAATCAGTGACAAAGTCAAGAAAGGATCTTCATTTCAAAATATCTATTGAATATTTTTTGCATTAGATTGAATGGTATGTAACATTGCTCTCAATTTTTTTTTTGTTTCAGATCAAAGTTCTTTTGGAAATACACTTGTAGAGTATATGAGGACCAACCATAGGCCTAGTTGAATTAGTTTGTATTAAGACTCGTAACAAATTTTCTTTAAAGTTGTTAAGGCTGATCTTAGTATTCCTTGAGGGGTAAAAATTCATTTATGCAAAATGTATCATCAAAGGATTGTGTCGATGTTCTGGAAATATATGCATTATATGAAGTTGTGAAGGATTCCTTGACGAAACCATTACGCACAATTATGTATAAAGAGTCTCTTCACCTACTTATACACAACAATTTTAGTGATGAAATCCTCAACTGATATATGATCTTCAAAGTGCTTGTGCAATTTTATATACATCTATGTATATTTAGCACGTAAGCCATCTTGGTATTGCAAGAAACAATGACATAGATGAAATGTTGCCCTAAAGTTGCAAAGTCTAGAATGCCATATACCTTATACTACAATGATATGTCTTTCACTGCATTGTTGTGAGTGTGATTGTATTGAATGAGATATGCTGACAGATGATTATTTGAAATCTTTGGAATTGTGGCTAATCCATAACTCGATAAGGCTTGAAGGAAGCCTCTCTAAAAATATATCTTGGGTAATTGCACAAGAAGACATTCAAGTATGTCACTTATATAAGGGATGAAATTATTATACCTGTGTTGAGAATATTTGGATATATATTGAATTGAAGTTTTATAGACCTATGTTTCCCTTGGAAATGTTGCATTACATTTTAGAATGTGTTCAGAAGCAGGATGTTTTATTGACGCCATGAACCTTGAAAGATTCGTTGCATATACGACCCTACAAAAGCTATAATGGACTTCATCACATATGTAAAGGGATATTGGGCATTTTGATTTTGGAAAGAAAACTTGCATATGATAAATGTTTAGATAATATTGAAAGTCTATGGTTTGTAAACCCTAGAAATCTACAAGGCTTGATAATAAATCCCTAGGGTTGTATATAAAACCGTTAGAGTTAGACCTAGATCCATGTTTCTGTTGAAAGAAGAATCCTTAGCTTTTGCATGGAAGGAATGACATCTGCTAATGATGAGGATGAGGGATAAGATCAAGTGGGAGCTGACATTTCCCTATAATCCTCAAAAGATAAATAACCTATATCTATCTTCCTTAATTATTATTATTATTATTAGTTAGTCTCTTAACAATGTAAACTTTGAAACGAGAACTATAAACTCAAAACGGGAACTCTGGCCAAAAAACGCCAAAAAAACATCAAAAACAGTGCTAAAAACGAAAAGTGTGTATACTAGAACGATGGTTTTTTTTTAGGTACAATTTTGAACATGTTTTAAAAATGGTAGTGAAAGCGAAATTTTTGTGCAAAATACAGCTTGAAAACGAAAAAGTGATGATACTGGAACGATGATTTTTTTTAGGGTCAATTTTTTTTTTAGGGTAACTCCCCCCACCCGCAATCGGCCGGCCACCCGCCCCATTCCCCTCACTCCCCACCCTATCCACCCCCTCCCCACACTCCTCTACCCTACCCGCCCCCTCCCTTTCACGCCCCTCCCCCACCGCTCCCCACCGTCCCCCAAACCCCCCACCCATCCCCTTACGCCCCCCCACCTTACCCGGCCCTCACCCTACCCACCCTACCTGCCCACCCCCTCACGCCCCCTCGCCCTACCCAGTCCTCACCTTACCCGCCCACCCCCTCACGCCCTCCCCACGCACCCCCTCACGCCCTCCCCACCCTACACGCCCTACCCAGCCCTCGCCCTACCTGGCCTTCACCCTACTCGCCCTACCCGACCACCCCCTCACCCCCCCCCCCCCCCACCCTACCTGTAAGGACCTGCAGTCCGTGCGACGGGCATGGCAACTCCACTGTGCAAAGGACGTGCGAAATGCGAAGTGAACGACCAAGAGACAAGTTTATATGATGTGGGGCAAGTTGAGAGGGCGGTCCCACGAGTTGGGTGGGCCAACCCTCCTGTCACGCCCCTAGGGCGGCGGTAGTCTTTCAACCGCTCTTGGCGAGGTGCGGCACCATCGAACACTTTCTTTTCACCAATACTTATGTTCATGGACTACGCCTAACCACTTGTCCTACTTAGTTTGTGTTTCTCAACCAAGTAATTATTATGTTTCCTTTATACCAATGAAAACCCATACACATTCATTATCATTAGCAATTATACAAGAGAACACAATTGCACAGTATAAAGGGAGGGGCAACTCCCTGAACAATGAGTCTACCCGAATACAATATATTATACAATCTTTCAATGTTACAAAGCTTTACAAGTATACTTGGGAAACACCAAGTTTCATACTTAGCCAAATTTACAACCTTCCACACCTCCGTGTGCCAACCAAAGTTCCTTGCCCAAGTTGGGCGGGCGCGCCCTCACACGAGCTGCCAACCGCACTTCTCAACCGAACCTTGTGCACGATGGGCGGGCGACTCCACCAAGTCACCAAGACACCCTCGTCTCCTTCGCATAGCGGTCTCACCAAACTCCATCGCGTTATGTTTGTGCGCCGGGCGACTTCACCAAGTCTCCACCCGCGCTCCTCGTCCGAACAACGGGCGCTCCTACCCATGCCCTCGCCTTTCCTTGCAAGCTCGTGCTACCATGTGGAGCTGCCCAAGGTTGGGCGCATTAGAATTGTGCCTTCCCTTCTTGCTGCGGCTCGCACTTCCCTTTCGCACTTCGCACTTATCGAAAGACTTGCTTGAATTGATGCTCCAAATGCCACCATCGCATGGTTTATTTGTATGGATGGAAGGGCGAGTCGAGCTGCCCAAGCCGACTTGTCCTCCATGTGTTTGAACGCCCCCTACTCATCGCAAATGCGCCATTATGTATGTCGGCCTCCGTTGTGTTTGTAGGTCGGCCCGTGGGTTGAGCCCACGCTCCCCACGCCATATAAATAAGCCTCGCTCTCCTTCCTTATGCGCATTTACATATGTCCATCGCACATCAAGTCAAGAGCTCACACTTTTGTTCGTTCACCTTCGCTCATTCACCAACAAGCCAAGTCGCACATCGGGTGGGCGTGCCAAGAACCGCAGGTCCTTACATCCTCCTCCACCTGAAATCGTTGTCATCCTCGACAACATCCCATCCTGGTAGCCATCCACCAAGATCAACATCAACAACTGTCTCATCCTTGGTCCATGATATCAACTCCTCCACATACTGCAAACATCCCTGCAACATATGTAGAACTCCCATCTCCATCATGTGTCGTCCCATCCTGTGAACTGTCCTCCTTGCCTGCCTGATGCCAACATCTCTCCGTGCACTTCCGGACCCCATGTTTGAACTAGTTGGGTAGCTAATCCAACTGTCACGCTCAAGCCATGAGAGTGAACATCCTTATGCCTTCACCAGTCTATCTCGGATTCTGCCACATCCTGGACTCACCAAGAATCTCACCCATGCTCAGGTCCATGGAAACTCCATCCCATCTGCAACATGTCATGATGCTTGATGCTTGATGACTTTGCCTTGGTCAAACAAGATTAAAATTTCAATTTCAATTTCAGTAAAATACTTGTAGGCAGTTAACTGAGGTGACATGGCACTTGTCACTCAATTAACTTAGTTAATTCGAGTAGGAAACACTTGAGTTCAATTTAGTATGATTGATTTCTAATTTCTAGCAATATATTTCAGTTAATTTGAATTATTATGAGTTTAACTAGTTCTAAATGTTAGAGAACTAGTGGATGGTCCAATAGTGGGGTGTGTACCTCAGTGATCAACTAGTTAACTCATAAATCAACCCAAAATAATTGGTCCATGTAGATAACTCAAGTTACCCAATTGATATTGGATTTCAAGGGAAATGTACTATCGATTGTAGACTATTCTGAAGTGTACAGGTGGTGCATGCAATTAGAGAAGGGTCTATAAGAATTGTGCAATACTCATGGAGCAATTTCCCTAATTAATAGGGGTTAATTCCTCAGGGAACAACACAAGGAAATAGGAGCTCAGAAAACATGAAATTTGGTTGAGTGTTGACCAGGGTCAATCTGTGAAGCAGTGATATAGACTATACTAGTGCAAAGGTTTCTTAGGCTTGAGCAGGCATTGCATTTCTTCTCTATTTTCTAATCAATGCAATACATATAGGAAGGGGTTTTGAGTAGTTTCTTTCCCCTGGATAATTCTCCATGTTTGTGTATTGATTCATGTCGCATGTTTATGATTTCCTTTCTCGATCATGAATTGCTTTTCACAAATGAGTAGAGTAGATTCAAGTTTTATGTTTTAGTAAATTACATGAGCAATTTTGAATCTGCATAGAATTTCGACAGTCCAATTAACGACGCCAATGTGTATAATATCATATGTGCACAACTATTTGTAAATAAAAATCTCCACAACAATGCACCATATTGTTTATGCAATGGGGCATTCGTATACTGGTTTAGCACTAGGGTGTATTGAGAGTATAACACCAAACTAGGCAAAATGAATTTTACGATTGACTTTTTTTTTTTAAATTTAACCATTTTTTGGTGCTATCGAGTAGTATATTTACTAGTGCATCATATTTACTTAGCGCACCACTATTTTTATTTATATAAAATAACTCTACCATGGTGCACCATATGATGTTATGCATTGATGTGTCTATTTATAGTAATGCACTGGTGCATTAGTGTATTATAGACACACCATTAAAAAACATCAGCTAAAACATTTTCTCGCCCAACTTCGTCAGTGATCTCTGCTAGAAATGGATTTTTGGGCTATTTTTATAGGGGCTTCCACAAAAACCTTTGCTAGAGGGTAATTTTGTTGTAGTGAAGGTCGAGTGTGTCTTCATGAGGAGCACCAATTTTTTTTGTTAAGAAGAAGGATGACACACTTAGGTTGTGCATTGATTACTGACAACTAAACAAGGTGACCATAAAGAAGAAGTATCCATTATTGTGAATCGATGACTTATTTGACCAGTTAAGAGGAGCAACAATATTCTCTAAAATTGATCTGAGATCAGGATATCATCATGTGTGTATAGAATATGAGGATATCCATAAAACAACATTTAAAACAAGGTATGTGCATTATGAATTTGTGGTAGTGCCTTTTGGGCTTACCAATGCACCTACAACTTTTATGTGCCTTATGAACAATGTGTTGTGCCCTTATTTGGATAAGTTTGTCATAGTCTTTGTTGATGACACTTTGATCTATTAAAATACCAAGTGGGACCATGAAGAGCATTTGGTCGCAGTACTATAATTTCTAAGAGAGCATAAGCTTTATGCAAAGCTTAGTAGGTGAAATTTCCTTCCTTCTTGGATTCATTATTTGGGACACATTGTCTCCAAGTAAAGAGTAGTAGTTGATCCTGAGAAGATCAAGGCTACCATGGAATGGCCAACACGTAAAAATGTGGCTGAAGTTAGGTCCTTCATGGGACTGACAGGTTAACACAAGAGATTTATTAAAAATTTGTCCAAGATTGGTTGTCCAATTAATGCTTTGCAAAAGAAAGGGAAGAGGTTTGAATGGATAGTTGATTGTGCTAAAAGCCTCAATCAACTTAACCAAATATTGACCAATGAACTAGTGTTAAGAATAGTAGATCCTGAAAAGGATTTCATTATTATTATGCACGGATTCCTGCAAGGAGGGACTTGGTGGAGCCTTGATTCATAATGGTCAAGTAGTATGCTATGAATCCTAAAAGTTGAATGAACATGAACATAATTGTGTAAACCGTGATTTGGAATTGGCTGCCATCATCCATGCGATGAAGATGTGGAGACAATATCTTCTTAGTAGAAAAACTTCACCCTAATGAATGATCACTGACGCAGCCGACTCGCCGAGGACTGGAAAGCGGAGCTACTGCCGGAAGGCTCCGAGAAACGGGTGGAGGGGCGGTACCTGATAGAAACAGGGTGGGCACCGCAGGCGGCGATTTTGGCACACGAAGCGACAGGGGCTTTTATTACCCACTGCGGATGGAATTCGGCTGTGGAGAGCGTGGTCGCGGGCGTTCCGATGATGGCGTTGCCGCTGCAATCGGACCAACCTGGCAACGCTCTGCTTCTGGCAAGGGAAGCGAAAGTGGCGGTGGAGATGAAGACGAGCAACGGTGTTGCTGAAAAGGAGGTAGAGAGGGCTGTGCGATATTTAATGAAGTCGGAAGAAATGAAGCGGAGGGTGAAGGCGTTGAGTGAAGCTGCGGTTGCGGCAGTTTCGGAAGCAGGAGGGGCAGCTTGGCAAAATCTGGATTCTTTTATGTCACGACAGTTTCGGAAGCAGGACGGGCAGCTTGGCAAAATCTGGATTCTTTTATGTCACGACAGTTTCGGAAGCAGGAGGGGCAGCTTGGCAAAATCTGGATTCTTTTATGTCACGACAGTTTCGGAAGCAGGAGGGGCAGCTTGGCAAAATCTGGATTCTTTTATGTCAAGACAGTTTCGGAAGCAGGAGGGGCAGCTTGGCAAAATCTGGATTCTTTTATGTCACGACAGTTTCGGAAGCAGGACGGGCAGCTTGGCAAAATCTGGATTCTTTTATGTCACGACAGTTTCGGAAGCAGGAGGGGCAGCTTGGCAAAATCTGGATTCTTTTATGTCACGACAGTTTCGGAAGCAGGAGGGGCAGCTTGGCAAAATCTGGATTCTTTTATGTCACGACAGTTTCGGAAGCAGGAGGGGCAGCTTGGCAAAATCTAGATTCTTTTATGTCACGAGTAGAAAAAACTTTTGTTTTTATGGATGGTCTTCCAAGATAAGGAAAATTATAAGAAAGTCTTCGTCAGTGGCCCTCCACGAGAAGGAAAGATTTGGAAGCTTAATCGATGGTCCGCCACCAGAAGAAAAGTTTTTATCAACAGGGGGCTTCTTCTGGAAGGGTTGATTTAAGTCTTTTATCAGCGGTATTCCAAGGAAGAGAAAAAATTAAAAGTCGCAAATGGTGTTCTTCAATTTAAGAAACTGAATTATTTTATTAATATGTTATTTTAGAATTGGTAGTTATAATTTTACTATGCTTTGCATAATCCTCCATCTAATATGGTTGTTTCCAAATTATATTAAAAAATATATATAGGTTTTACACATGGTAGATAGCATTAACATTGTTAATTTCGTTTATTTAGTTCGCTTGAATTTTTTAATTACTATTAATTGTTTAAAATTTTATTATTAGAAAAATAATAATATTCAACTTTTTATTATAATAATAAAATAGATAAAAATAATATAATTTTTATTTAAATATCTTATATAAAGATAAAGTTAAGAGAATATATATTCTAATTAATGAACAAAAATAGTGAATATTTCATTTAAATATTTATAAAAAATAGGATAATGAGTAAATTTATTAATATTTTTTCTAAATAATAAAAAATAAAATTTTTAAAAAAGTGAAATACAAAAGCATTTTTTTTAAATAATAAAAAAACACAATTTATTAATTATATTAATTACTTTAATAAACTAATAATTAAATCAATTTTCCTAACATTAACATTATAATTATATTAATATTTTTAGGGATAATTTAATTGACTATTACTATATTATCAAGTAATATGTAAATCACGAAATTAAAAGCCCAAATCTCTTATTATAACTATTTATTAAAAAAAACTCAATTTATTAATTATATTAATTACTTTTAATAAACTAATAATTAAATCAATTTTCTTAACGTTAACATTATAATTATGTTAATATTTTTAACTCATTAATATTATTGAATTAATTAATATAAGATATATGAATTAATATATATTATTGAGAATATATTATTAAATTTATATTTTTAATTAATTAATATAAGATATATGAATTAATATATATTATTGAGAATATATTATTAAATTTATATTTTTTCCCCTCTTCTTGAAATTTCATGTTTTCATATATTCTTATATAATACATAATCATTTAAAAGAAAAAGTCATAACATATATTTTTGAAATAGATAACATTCCCTTTGGGGATGATGGACTTGAGGAGCCTTTGAATTAGTGAGGGTATCACCACCTACCTCCTATATGACAATTTATAGAGGTGACGGGTCACCCTTCATGCACGCATACTAGTGCTGTAATTAAGTTTGTTCATGTTAAGTCAATGTAGTTGGTTTGATTGTTACTATGTTCAGTGAGTTTCTAGGCTGTATGAGAGTGGATATTGTAAGGAGAATGTCAACAATTCCTGATTTGTCCATCAGTCTTTTCAATAAATGTGAATGTTTGTTTTTCCATCAGTTTTTTCAAGTGATTGTATATCTAAAATTAGTTTATTTATTTAAGACAACATTAGATGTATTTATATGTAATATTATTTAATGTGAATATAGAATATAGTTGGCACTATCAAAATTTAAGTTGGTATCAAAGCACTATCCCATAAACTATAGTTAACCTAATTATTTTTTTTTCCTTTTTGTTTCCACTATAAGAATAAAAGTGTTAATTTTATTTTATTGGTGAGGAATCGGTACACTCTACTTGTCATGATGATAAAAATGATAATAATAATAAAATTAGAAATTTTGAGTTAGGAAATGTCCAAATTTAAACAATCATAAAATAACAATAAGAAAATAATTGTGATAAGACAATCATAAAATAACAATAAGAAAATAAATGTGAGAAGACAATCATAAAATAATAAGAAAATAAATGATTAACTATTAAGTAAGGAGTTGTCTTTAGTGCGACTTTTTGGAGTTTCCGGTGCTAGAATCTCGTGGAAAAAAAATGAGGTGAAATCTTGATTTGTGTTATTTAAACTAGTTTTTTTACTGTATATATGAATTCAGCACCTGGGCATTTCTATTGTGCCGGGTTTACCCATCAAGCTTGTGATTTCAATGAATTCCTACGGATTTTAGAGAAATTAGATCGGAAAATCTTCCAAAAAGTCGCACTAAAAACAACTTGATTAAGTAACTCTGGGCGGAGAGAGATCAAATCTTTTTTCACTCTATGCTAGTTGGCATATCAAGATATTTGAAGATCAAATCTTTTTCACTCTATGCTAGTTGGCATATCAAGATATTTGATCCCTCTCGGTGCTTAGTAGATCCAGAGTAAAGATCGATCTATACTGATTAATTCTCCCATTTAAATAGGCTACATTCCACTTGAATACCATGGGTCAATACCATTGGTTCTCAATACCATAGGTCAATACCATGTGCTATCTTTATTCTTATTAATATTAATACTAAGGTTAATATTTTTTTTGCATGATATTAATAATAATTTGGCCCATAGGTTTCACCTAAATAAAACCTCTTTTTTGAGTGTTGGTAAATATAAAGTGAATTCTGGAGTAAATATAAAAAAATGTTTTATTTATTTACCATATCTCTCATTTATTTATATTTTTATTAATTTACCATACACCTTTTATAAATATGGTATTTGGCCCATAAACTTCACCTAAATAAAACCCCTTTTTTGAGTATTCATAAATAATTAGAGGTTTATGGAGCAAATATAAAAGAGAGGTTTTATTTATTACCATACCTTTAGTTTATTTGTATTTTTATTTATTTACTATACCTTTGGAGTAAGTATAAAAGAGGTTTTATTTACCATACCATAGCTCCAATTTAAATGTTTACGTTTACATTTACAGCTACGTTTACGTTTACATGTTTACGTGAGATCTAACTAATATCTTAAATGTTTACATTTACATTTACATTTACGGTTACAGATTTACAGTTACGTTTACATGTTTACGTGATGCCTCTCTGGCACAATAAAAGAATTGAACCCAAATATAAAATAATAGTAATAAACTTTGGGAAAAGGGAAAAAGTGGAAGCATTTTTCTTTTCGTTTTTTTGATAGTGACAAGGGGAATAATGAGTAATAATAATTATTATTTAAAGAACGAAGCATTAAATTAGTAGAGATACAAAAGAGGACAACATTTTTATTGAGTGAGACAATGAATTATAGGATTTAAGATTGGTTAAGTGATTTGTAAAGATATTTTATTAGATAGTTCATCAATAAATTTGATAAAATTATACATAAAATCCAAAATCTATCTTATGAGGCTTTATTTCTCCTTACCTTTTTGGATTTGTAATATATTGTTTATTGTATATGCATGCAAATTATAATTATGTAAAAAATAGGGAACAACAAAATAAAAACTCACAAACTATAAGGTGACATAAGGTATATCTTGGAAGATGAGGTTGCTCTAGTCTTTTTCTCTGAATGGAAAAGGGATGCAAGTACAAAGTAGTGAGGCTTGCGGCCTATGTGTTTCTATAGCGCACAAATCCTCTCTGTTTGCTCACTCCCTTTCCCTCTTGGCTACTTTGCTCATCTATGAAACAAAATGCACTCGAATATAATGGAACCCCTTTTCCTCCCAGTGGCTCGGTTATAACACAACCCGATAGCGTACTAATGGTTAAGTTTGACTCCCTCAACTCTTAGCTAGAGTTACAATATGGACTCTTCTAGAGTCATGATCATCATGATTAAGTGGCTAGCTCCCTTTCCATGAGCAATGGGCGCTAATGCGACATACTCTTGAATTATGGTGGTCCAAATAAGAAGGTCAAATTTCAAGTGGCATAAATTTTGCATACAAACTTTGATTCAAGTGATTCTTTTGTCGTTGGAAAGGTATCTATGTGTAGAATAACATAAAAAGGTGTGGCACTTACGCTGAAAAGTTTTACCCCCAAAAAAATGTCGCCATGATGCCTCAAATTGCCCCTGGAAGGTTTCAGACCTCAATTTTCGAAACTCAGTATTGCCAATAATAATGGTTTTGTGAGCTTATTCCTCCATTTTTCCACTCCAATAGAATTGAGATGGATGAAAAAATACATAATGATTCAATTCAGATGATAGCTCCCATTTTGGGAGGCTTTTTGTCCCTAAAAGATTTTATTAAATAAGGGCAAGACATTTTTCCTTCCCCTTCTCTCGAGAGCACCATTTAGCCTTGCCTGGAAGTTGTCCTTTCAAATCAATTTGATCTGAATTCATGAAGGAACAAAATGAAATACACATTTAAACAGAACTTAGAGATACAACGAAAGAACATAAATTTAATTAATTAATAATAAGTACTGAAAATTGTTTACATGCAGAATAGAACAAACTAGCTTGGATGATGGTAGTTTATCTCTGAGAAGAGATGCGATGGCTACATGCCTTCTGAACCGTGTTACAATCAGTCTCAGAGGCCTTTTTACCATAAAAAAGAAGTGTGAAACCTTAACCCTAGGAGATGAAATGCCAACAATTTTGGGCCTAGTTGGGGTAAATTGGACCCCTAACTTCCCGGGGTCATAACTTTGGCATACGATCTTCGTTTGGCTATCACAGTACCTTGTTTCGAAGATCTCCATGAGGAGGTAATAAAAAATGTGTGAAACATATTCTGACATTTTTCCAATCTCGTCGTTTTCCTAGAAAACGTCGTTTAGGACCTCAAAACAACTTCAGAAGTTTAGTAATGGAAAAACTGCCAAAAATAGAAAGTTGTGCTAGAATTAAGGAAACTGAAAGGAAATGGTGTTGGGGGTCCAAGTGGAATAGGCGGGTAGCCACCAATATCCTCCTTGATCACAATTTTCCAAAGGCGATATTGCCCCTATCTACTAGTTCTAGACATTTTCTCCAAAATTGTATCCTCTATCAACTATGCTTGAGCATCAAGTGCCAAATCCTCTACAGAAGGTAGGAACTTCTCTTCTTCTTCCTAATCTAGAATGGAAGGCTCGTAGATTTTTAGTTTCTCTACATTCACCACTGGTAAATGCACATGCATGGGGATAGACTGAGTCTATAAGCATTTCTTCCCATCTTTTATAGTATTTGGTGTTGAATTTTTGTACCTATGGTCAATATTCATAATTGTTAATTTATCCCTCCAAATAAATGTAATAATGTATTCAAGACATGTTATTCATGTCGACTTCAAAAAGAGGGAAATTTGAATTTTCAAACTATGTATTCTTTCTTCCAAAAGTAAGGTCGACTTCAAGTCGCCTCGGCCCTAGAGAGGTGAACCTTGGGTTCTCTTATCCACTATAAATACACTACTCATCTTCATCCAAAAGGAAAGAAATTCAGATCTCTTTTGTTCACTTATGGGACTCCTCTAAAGTAGCAATAAAAGACTTTCTAAGGCATATCAAATCTCTCTTGTAATACATCAAATGCTCCTCTCTACAAGACAAGTTCTGGACATACTTAAGAAGATGAACAGACTGAGCTTATGGACATATCACCTTCTAAGAAGAATAAAAGAATATCATATTTGGAAGGTAAATTTTTAGTATGAGGTCAAATTTTGGAGCAAAAGGAAATTTTAAGCAAACCTAATTCTTTGTGGAACACTGAAATTTTTGAGGTACATTAGAATGAGTTTATGAGGCTACTTTTTATTGGCATGGTTTGACCTATGCCTATTAATGGTCAGTTTGACTTCTATTTTGACTTGAAATATTAGATGTATCTCATGTTTATTTGAACAATTTCTCTAAGGAAAAGGTTGTTAGATTTTTTCCTCATGTGGGTTTTCCCATGGTAAAATATCTTATGTTTCTTGTCTCGATGACTCTTTATGATCCTACTATCTATTGCTGAATATATTTTGTGTAATTTATTAATTAGTAATGTGAAAATGAAATAGTTTGAAGTAAATATCATTAGAAGTAATTATAAGATAGAAGACCTTTTGAAAAATCAACATGGTATTAGAGGGGTAAAAGAGCAACCTTGTCAAGTCTTGAAGAAAAACCAAGATCCTCAATGGGAATCCATAGTCATCTAAGGAAGTTATCCCCACAAGTTATAAAGCTACATGTCTGTTGGACAAAGTAAATCCAATCCTCCATTGATTCCTGAAGAAGGACTGAAGATCCTAGGGAGAGAACCAACAAATCTCAAGTCATTCTCAAATAGGTTCAAATATATCTGAGGTAAAGTCTTAGTCTTAACCTTAGAAGGCTGAAAGGCCTCATTCTGAACCTTAGAGGGCCGAAAGGCCTCAACGCAAACCACATGAGACCAAAAAAAGGAGCTTCATATAGTGAAAGTCTGAGAGTGATTAAGAAGCTGAGAAGCCTAGAAAATTGGACCCTAATTCATTCAATTTAGTAATCCGAAGGAGACCTTAACAGTGGTTTTGAGAACCTTGAGAAAAAATTGGAAGTTAGCTTTAGAGAAGGTTGTAGATGTTCATGATATCAATTTGAATTTGAAGGAGATCATGAAAGTCACCTGTTGAAACAAAATCGACATTGGATACATTTTATGGTTTTGAGATAATTGGTTTTCTCATTGTGTTATGCCATCGGTGGAACGATCTATAGGATGAAAGGGTTTCACTGTGTTACACTTTAGATATTGAAGACCAAAACCTTAATTGTTTTGAAGAGGATCTCAAAGCTAGAAAGCCTGAATTGTTCTTCTTGTTATTGTGTTTTCAAACAATTTTAAGATGCCTCATCAATCTAGAAAGAAGTTGCTAATGACCATTGCAAAAGAAATATTGCCTCTCATTATTATTAACTATTTATTACTGAACAAATTCTATGTTACTTGTCTCCGTTCATGCCTCTAGAAGCTCTAGTCAGCAACTATGAAAGAAGGATAAAAACCAAGGGTATTTGGTACGCTATAGTAAGGCCAAAATACCTCAGATGAAAGTTACAAAGGCCAAATAATATCAGAAGATGATCTAAAGTAATCCTAAATGCCTTAATCAGTGACAAAGTCAAGAAAGGTATCTTCGTTTCAAAATTTTTATTGAAGATTGTTTGCATTAAATTGAATGGTATGTAACATTGCTCTTAAATTTTTTTGTTTCAGATCAAAGTTCTTTTGGAAATACACTTGTAGAGTATATGAGGACCAACCATAGGCCTAGTTGAATTAGTTTGTATTAAGACTTGTAACAAATTTTCTTTAAAGTTGTTAAGGATGATCTTAGTATTCCTTGAGGGGTAAAAATTCATTTATGCAAAATGTATCATCAAAGGATTGTGTCGATGTTCTGGAAATATATGCATTATATGAAGTTGTGAAGGATTCCTTGAAGAAACCATTAGGCACAATTATGTATAAAGAGTCTCTTCAGCTACTTATACACAACAATTTCGCTGGTGAGCCAAAGGGAGGCCGGAGATCTTCGGCAGCCCGTCGCCGGAAAGGTTGGATGGATGGTTGCATTACTGAGAGTCGAATGGTTGGATGGATGCCCATGCGAATGTAGAGATGTACTTTAGGCTGACCACCCTGTACTCTTACCGGTATTAAATACCCTATAGCATAGCAAATATTGCTTGCCTGAACATAAGGTTGGTTCTGTTCCCAAGCTCCTTGGTGTGCAAGCATGCAGATGCCCGTTCCCAGTGCAATAACGCCGCGCAGTTATAACAATCACGAGAAAATTTCCTCCTGCACTCTTTGGTTTCTGTTTCCCCAAATGGATTTGGATTTTGATTTGCATTTACATTGGAGAAATGCTCAGGTCCCACCAGTTTATAGAAATCAACAGAAGAGTTGGACGATGAGTGTCTTTAGAGTCAGCAAGGGGGGACGGGGCGCAGCTCCCAGATCCCATCAACTTGAGCACAGGCCACACATTGACACCTTCTAGAAACAACCATTGATCCTCCAAATTTTCTCACAAGATCGCACTGAGGCACTCCTCGCCAACATCCAAATCGCCGGTGTGTGATATGCCACTTATTAAACTGCGAGTAACTATACATTTTCAGATCTCCATCAGACTCCAGTCTCAGAAAGGACCAATTCGTATTAAATCTCAGTGTGTTGAAACTATAGAGAGCCGTGCTGGTTTCTTCAGAAGTGAGTTTGCAGAGTTCTAATGCCCTGAACTCTGGCGCCGCAGTGAAGTTGGCCAACCTCATCTCGATCATGTAACGATACCCATGCTTGGCTTGTGGATCGATCAGGAAAGTTGCTTGACTTACTGGTTTATCGCAGGTGTGCGTGATGGCATCGATGTCCCTTGGACCCCTGTCGTAAAAGGGGAGAGTCTAGTGTGGCACAGGCTCGGGAAGGCTGAGATACAGAACCAGTCCTCCGACTTCAATTTCAAGACAGTAAGGTCCCTCCGATCCATCCTTCTCCGACGCCCGGCTGACCAGTTTCTTCATCCCTCCAATGTTCAGTTATTGGCCGACTATGAGACTGTCGGTCGGGCGATCGAAACTCTGCCACACCGTTTTGTTATTTTCGTTATAGAGCACCAGGTTGCCGTCGTTTCGGAGTTCGCATCCCACAACGCCCCTTCCAGAAGTGTTTGAGGACCAACCACTGCTCCCGTTTGCATTGGAGATGACAAGGTTTCCGTCATCGATGAGGTTGAGAGTGGAATTCTCTGTCACGAGATCATTCATGATAGCTGTCCACACGATCATCTTGTTTTCCTCTTGTCCACAATAGCCCATGGAAATTCCCACAGCGTATTCATTGGGTGCGGTGTTGTTGTCCAGTATGGCCCATGGAAATTCCCACAGCGTATTCATTGGGTGCGGTGTTGTAGAAGAGCAACTCCAAGAGACCATTCCTAGATGCCAGTGGAAGCGGTCAGCTTTCCTGAGTTTTTAGAAGAGAACGCTCCACTAACACTCCCAGGTGTGAGCACACTCCCAAATGTGAGCAGAAGATACAATACTAAAGAACGGTAGAACGAAATTGAATCCATAATTAGCTGATATTTCCAATACAGCAGAGAATCTCTCTCCTCTTCTTCTTCTGTGTCTGATTTTTTAATACAGCATCCAGGCTATGAAATAGGCCACCAAATAAGGGTAGAGATTTGATGGTGTAGAATCCAGACTACACAGCATTAAATGGTGCTTATTGGTCGGTAGAAAACTTCCTGTCACACAGTCAAAGTCAACCGTTAAGCCCTCCAGTGGAAGGTACTCCGATCACACGACTGTTTTCTTTATTAAATTCCTAGCATTGGCATTCCAGGTAAGAAGAGCCTGGCTAAATTTGCTTTAAAGAAGACAATTGGTATAATAAATTCAAAATAAAGTAGTGCTCCTTTTCTAGCTATATCTGTTCTTTGGCTATATCTCTTCCACTGAACATCTTATATTCCTGTTACATATTTTAATGTGAAATATGAATTCTGAAATAATTTAACAAAACACAATTGTACCAAAATAGATAGAATAGATTCTCTATGGAATTCATGCAACATAGACCCATGAGGTGGTGACTTAAAATTAAAAGCCCACAATCAATCAATCAAAATTGATAATCGTACCAAAATAGATATAGATTTTCTATGGAATTCATGCAACATAGAACCATGAGGCGGTGACTTCAAATTAGATGACCACAAATCAATCAATCAAAATCAATAATCGCGACACCCTATGTCACGCCCCTACACCTGTGGTAGTTTTTCAACCGCTTATAGCGAGGTGTGGCACCACCGAACACTTTCTTTTCACCAATACTTATGTTCATGGACTACGCCTTAACATTCGATACTTAGTTTATTTTTTTCTTCACCAAGTATTAGTATTATCTTTTATACAAATGAACACACATACACATTCATTATCCACAACAATTATACATAAAGAGCACAATTGGAACAGTATAAAGGGAGGGGCAACTCTCTGAACAATGAGTCTGCCCGATTTCAATATATTATCAACTTTTACAATTTTACAAGTATGCCTTGGCAACCCCAAGTTTTATACTTAGCCAAAATTATGACTTCGTGTCTTGCCCACGAACTGCACACCTCGTGCACAAGTATGCCTTGGCAACCCCAAGTTTTATATTTAGCCAAAATTCTGACTTCATGTCTTACCCACGAACTGCCCACCTCGTGCACGCCTTGCACGGTGGTCACTCTCCACAATGCACACTTAGCCAAATTTTCTACCCGGCAACACCTTCCACGGTGGTCACTCTCCACAATCCACACTTAGCCAAATTTTCTACCCGGCAACACCTTCGTGCAGCCTCACATGAAACACCAACCGCAGGAGGGCGCTTTCGTTTCACCCCTACTTGAGTTCACCGTTTCGCCAACCGACGGGCGGGCGCCTTCGTGCAGCCCTCCACCCGCACGATTAATCGATGGGCGGGCGTGCCTTCCTGCGGCCCTCCACCCCTGTCACAACTGACGGGCTGGTGCACCTTCGTGCGGCTCTCCACCCATGTTGCCTACCGCAGGCGGGCGCACCTTCGTGCGGCTTGCCTACCCATGCCAACCGACCCGTTCATCCTCGTGCAACGCATGTAGTCTGCCTGGCAGGCAGGCGCATACACCTTCGTGCGACCTGCGCCTTAAGCCTGCTCCGCCACGCTTAAACCTGCACCTTCGCACCTCGAGCTCGTCCCTTGACTCGCTTGAATGCTTGTTTGATGTGTTGATCGATTTTCTTTGCTCCCCAACCGCGCCATCCATATATATGGGCGGGTGGGCGAGTCATGCCACCCGGCCGACTCGTCCAACTCATTCAGCCGACGCCCTCCATACTTGCAAACTCGTTCAGCTTTGTTGGTCAGCCCGCCCATCACACGGGACCGCCAACCAATCTTCCGCCACATCACAAGTCTATGAGGTCGGCCCGTGGGTGATGTGCCAACTCGTCCACACGGTATAAACTCGCCCAGCCAAGTTCCCCCACGCGCATTTTTCACTTGCTCGCTCGTTTGCCTTGGCTGCAGCTCGCCTCTTCGCACCGGATGTGCGTCCTGCCCGTCGCACGGACCACAGGTCCTTACATCCTCCTCCACCTGAAGTCATTGTCGTCCTCAACAATATGCCATCCCGGTAACCATCCTGCCACCAAGATCATCATCTCATCAAGATAACCATCTCATCCTTGGTCCATGATATCAACCAGTCCATACACTGCAACATCCCTGCAACATATGTAAAACAACTGTCTCCACCATGTGTTGTCCCATCCTGTGAACTATCATCAGATACTCCAACATAATGCCAACATCTCTCTGGTACACTACTAGCCCTCATGACTCGAACTAGTCGGGTGATCAGTCCAACTGTCACGCTCAAATCATAAGAATGTCCATCCTTATGCCTACACCAGTCTTTCTCAGACTTTGCCACATCTTGGACTCACCAAGAATCTCTCCCATGCTTAGGTCCATGGAAACTCCATCCCATCTGCAACATGTCATGATGCTAATGCCAAACCATTCCTGCACCATCTGTCATACCTGCTCAACCTGTTTTAAGGACTCACTGCCATGAGCAGCTAACAATGAGCCCCATCTCCTATGTCATCTAAAAAGATGTAGAAGGAGTAGAGCCTGAAGGCTCACCCTCACTAATAAGCTCAATCCATCTGTCAGGATCCTCTATCTCCATCCTCTGTAGATATGCAACCCGATCCTCCTCATGGACATTCGGTCTCACATAAACCTCCTCGTCATCATCATCCTCAACCTCCTCTAGCCTTCTTGACAAATCCAAGATACTATCGGATAGTGTCATGATAACCAATGACTGCTCAGTGAGCTTTGCCTCAACAATAGGCAATCGCATACACATATCTTCCATGCGCTTCTCGTCCTCCATCTGCATCACTGCTAGTTTACAATCAGGCCTTGTCACACCAATGGGTACATCTTCCCTTCCATCATAAATGTACAGCTTCTTCAAATGTGGAACAATCATAGCATCATATTGTTTCAAGAATTCCATCCCCAGCACAGCTTCATAGTCATCAATCTGCACTATAGTGAAGTCGACTTTCCCGGTCCACTCACCTAGTGTTGTGTCCACTTTCTCATCTACACCAAGGACAGAATCAGGAGGAGAATTCACTGTCTTCATTTGTGCCTTCACGGGTACAAATTTCAGCCCAATCCTTCTCGCAACATTTTCAATCATGAAGTTGTGAGTAGCTCCACTATCCACCATAGTGAGTACATCAGCACCCCCAATTTTCATCCGAACATACTCCAAACTGTTCCTCTCAGGATCCCTCCGAGAGACCACCTCTGTAGCAGTAGCAGCTCCAAGAATCTGCATCATCCCCACAGAAGCTTCTTCTTTCTTCGTATTACACTGTGCAATAGCGGCCACTTTTGGTCTTGAAGGACAATTCTTCACCGTATGTGGTTTAGCACATATCCAACACTTCAAGGCTTTCTTCGTCTTCGTCTTCTCATCCGATTTCGAAGCATCATCCTTCTTCTTCTCTTTTGGCTTATCAAACTTCTTCTTTTTCTCATCAGAAGTTTTGTCATAATGCTCCACCAATCGATCCACAGCAGCAAAAGCTTCCTCAAGTGTTTTTATCTTCTGCCTCTTCACTTCATTACGTGAGTAATGAAGTGAAGAGGCAGCTCCACTATCCACCATAGTGAGTACATCAGCACCCCCAATCTTCATCCGAACATACTCCAAACTGTTCCTCTCAGGATCTCTCCGAGAGACCACCTCTGTAGCAGCAGCAGCTCCAAGAATCTGCATCATCCCCACAGAAGCTTCTTCTTTCTTCGTATTAGACTGTGCAATAGCGGCCACTTTTGGTCTTGAAGGACAATTCTTCACCGTATGTGGTTTAGCACATATCCAACACTTCAAGGCTTTCTTCGTCTTCGTCTTCTCATCCAATTTTGAAGCATCATCCTTCTTCTTCTCTTTTGGCTTATCGAACTTCTTCTTTTTCTCATCAAAAGTTTCGTCATAATGCTCCACCAATCGATCCACAGCAGCAAAAGCTTCCTCAAGTGTCTTAATCTTCTGCCTCTTCACTTCATTGCGTGCCCAAGGTTTCAATCCAATAATGAAGTTGAACACCTTGTCCCTCTCCGCCATGTCAGAGAGTTCTAGAACCGAACTTGCAAACTCCCGCTGATATGTCTGTAGGTTCCCTGTCTGCTTAATAAACTTAATCTTCATCCTTGCTTCCCATGTTTCATCCTGAGGAATGAAGTGGGTCTACAAAGCCTTCTTCATGTCATCCCACGAAGTTATGTCGTCAGCACTGCCATTGGCAATCTGATCCATCCTTCTTCACCACCACATCTTAGCATCCTTCGTCAAGAATTGAGCAGCCACTTTCACCTTTGTCTCATCATCGGATAGACCCAAGCGTTCCAAGTATTGCTCCATATCCCAGAGAAAGTTACCAAGAGTCTTTGCACTTCTTGTACCATCATAAGATTCTGGTTCCTTGACTTTCACATGAGACACTCCTCCACCTAAGTTATGCCTCACGGCCTTCTTCAACACCGCGATCTCATCTCTTGCTTCATCAAGAGATTTCTGCAAGTTCAAGATTTCTGCCAAACCTCGATCTCTTGCTTCTCCAATCTCCTTGACTTCATCTTCAAGTTGTGTACACTTAAGATCAGTGTACTCATGCTGAGTTCGAAGTTCATCGAGTTCTTCCCTCATCTTCGAATTAGCCTCTTGATCTTTCATGACCAAGTTCATCTTCGTAGTCCAGTAAGACTCCAATTCCTCCATTCTTTCCAATATCCTTTCTATGAAAGCATCCGTCGCAATACGGCTAGATTCCCCAACATGAGATTCACCTGCCATTTCTGCTACCAGCTTCCTTCTTTGTGATCTAGTATAGACCATCCACCAGCTTCACCAAGTCCCTTGCAAAACCGAACCAGCTCTTGTCTCACTTGTATGTGAAACCAGCTTCCTTCACCTGCAAGTACCTGTTTCCACTGTCACGAACAATCCTGCTCAAATACCAATTGTCAAGGTGTGTTTCAGCTTCAATGCTTTAACACCAGCACCAGCTTCCTACAAAACTTCTCGCCAAGTTTTCAGACCAGCTCTGATACCAACTGTCACGCCCCTACACCCGTGGTAGTCTTTCAACCGCTTATAGCGAGGTGCGGCACCACTGAACACATTCTTTTCACCAATACTTATGTTCATGGACTACGCCTTAACATTCAGTACTTAGTTTATTTTTTTCTTCACCAAGTATTATTATTACCCTTTATACAAGTGAACACCCATACACATTCATTATCCACAACAATTATACATAAAGAACACAATTGCAACAGTATAAAGGGAAGGGCAACTCCTTGAACAATGAGTCTGCCAGATTTCAATATATTATCCACTTTTACAATTTTACAAGTATGCCTTGGCAACCCCAAGTTTTATACTTAGCCAAAATTCTGACTTCGTGTCTTGCCCACGAACTGCCCACCTCGTGCACGCCTTGCATGGTGGTCACTCTCCACAATCCACACTTAGCCAAATTTTCTACCCAGCAACACCTTCGTGCAGCCTCACACGAAACACCAACGATGGGCGGGCGCCTTCGTTTCACCCCTACCCGAGTTCACTGTTTCGCTAACCGACAGGCGGGCGCCTTCGTGCAGCCCTCCACCCGTGCACACAACTGATCGACGGGCGGGCGCCTTCGTGCAGCCCTCCACCCGCACATTTAACCGATGGGCGGGCGCCTTCGTGCACCCTCCACCCGTATCACCAACCGACGGGCGGGCGCGCCTTCGTGCGGCCCTCCACCCGTGTCACAACCGACGGGCGGGCACGCCTTCGTGCGGCCCTCCACCTGTGTTGCCTACCGCGGGCGGGCGCGCCTTTGTGCGGCCTGCCTACCCGTGCCAACCGACTCGTTCAACCTCGTGCAGCTCGTGCAGTCTGCCCGGCGGGCGGGCGCATACACCTTCGTGCGACCTGCGCCTTAAGCCTGCTCCTCCATGCTTAAACCTGCACCTTCGCACCTCGAGCTCGTCCCTTGACTCGCTTGAATGCTTGTTCGTTGTGTTGATCGATTTTCTTTGCTCCCCAACCACGCCATCCATATATATGGGCGGGTGGGCGTGTCGTGCCACCCGGCCGACTCGTCCAACTCATTCAGCTGACGCCCTCCATACTTGCAAACTCGTTCAGCTTTGTTGGTCGGCCCGCCCATCACATGGGACTACCAACCAATCTTCGCCCACATCGCAAGTCTATGAGGTCGGCCCGTGGGTGATGTGCCAACTCGTCCCCACAATATAAACTCGCCCAGCTAAGTTCTCCCACACACATTTTTCACTTGCTCGCTCGTTTGCCTTGGCTGTAGCTCGCCTCTTCGCACCAGATGTGCGTCCTGCCCGTCACCTGGACCGCAGGTCCTTACACCCTATGTGGAGAAACATCAAATTAGAAACCAATAAGTAATCATGCAAAAGGAGATCCATGAGGTGGGGACTCTGGGACTTCAAATTAAAAGACCACAAATTAATCAACTAATCACAAAATAGATGATTATCATGGACACGCCATAAGGTTCCTGAGACCCACAAGAGAATTAAGGACAAGCCCCAGTTTTCAAAGTCAACTACAACATAGATATTGTTTTTGTCAAGCCCATGAGTCGGCGGTTGGCGTGCGACGAGTTGTGTAACACCCTGGCAGATCGGGCAGGGCGTGCACGACAGTTCTGCACGACGGAGGCACGACCCGCGGGCAAACCGGGCTAGGTGACCCGTGCACGGTGACCCGACGGGCGGTTGAACGGGGTTGCGGTTGGGTGAAGCGGCGGACAAAGCGACGAGTTGGACGCGGGCGCAACCACCCAACGAACAAACGGGCGCACGGAGAGATGTTCAATGGGCGGACAAGAACCGGGCGTCACATTGGATGGGCGACCCGAGGGCGCACCGCACATAATGGGCGGGAGACCCAAGGGCAACCTGCGCCCGAACGATGAACGACACGGCAGCAGGAGCGCAGGTTGGTTCAACATGGGCGCGGCACGGTTGGACGCTACAGCAGGAGGTGGAGGTATGAACAGCGGGCGGCCCGGGTATGGGCGCCCCGCCTTACGACGGACAATTGCGAACAGCGAACGAGCGAACGTGCAGCGTGAACGTGCGACGGGCGACGACAGCGTGCAGGGATGCGACAATGGGACGAGCCAACAGTGACGTGAGGCGCGCGTTCATATACTTAGCGAAAATGCGAAGGGAGCTGCGAAGTTTATAAGAGATGTGGGGCGGCCTTGCACTTGGGCACGGGCCGACCCACCCAAAAATAAAACAGGGGCTCCAACATATGAAATCGGGGGTCGGCTTGGACAGCGACACCCCTTCAACAAATGAGCAAGGCGGCATATAAAGGAAGGACGCGAAGTTCATTTGGGATAATCAAGCAAGTCTTGGATTGCTCTCTCTACACTCGCACAGGGGTAAAAGACGCAGATGTTATGCGCACATCTCATGCGCAGCAAGAGATAGTGCGCTGTTTTACCGAGTTGTTTGTGTGGACGGGCGGAGGTGTTAAACGTGGACGCAGGTCGAAGTTCAGCAGAGGTTTGTCATACGGTGGCACGAGGTTATGCGCAGGCCAGGTTGGCTGCAGGTTTAACATTCCGGTGACACGAATTGTGCGCAGACCCGAGTTGGCTACGGTTTGGGTAAACGGGTGACACGGTGGGTGCGTGGCCGAGTTGGGGAGTTGAGGCTCGGGTGAGCTAGCTCCGCCATAAGTGCGTACGCACGGTTGTATGGGCATTGGCCCTTTGTTGTAATCGGTTGTGTTGGCCGTGGATCTTGCCCGGCAACACGTATTGTTGTATATTGTATTATTGAATGGTTTTCATAATATAAGGATTCGGGCGAACTCGTTTGGGAGTTGCCCCTCCCGTAAAACATATGTGTAATTGTTATTTATATGGTTTGGTTACATGTTATTATGAGTGATTGTAATGATTATGTATGTTGATGAAATATTAATGCGGTTGCTTAATTAAAGTGTTGAATTAAGTATATTGCTGGTTAAGGCGTAGTCCATAACGTAAATCCGTTAAAAGGGTGAGCGTTGGTGGTGCCGCACCCGCCCAATAAAAGAAAAAAAGATTGGGGGCGTGACAGGTGGTATCAGAGCTCGGTCGAAGAGCTGGTGTTGAAACATTTGAAACTTGGACAGGGTTGTCTCGGTTGAAATTGAAGGTGAATCTGCTTGTTCTAAAGCAGGTGATTAGTATGGAGAAGGTCGATAAGGCGGTCATGGCAGATGATAGCCATAACACAGTTAAGGCTCTTCGGTATGAAATATTAGAACAAATGAGTCAATGGAGTTCCAATTGGGTTGCGATGCAGACCGAAAATTTGAAGATTCGGGAAAGCTGTTCAGAGCTACGAAAGGAACTTGAAGAACTCAGAAGTCAATGCGAAAGCACATCAACTATTGAACTCAATGAATTTGATGAAGAACTCCGACAAGGCGAACTTGGTCTTCAAGAGCTTTTTGAGGAAAGGGCCCGATTGAGGAAAGAAAGTGCCAAAGCGGAGGCCGAGGTCAAACGAATTGAGGAAGAAATAAGGAAGAAACTTCTTGGTAAGAAGCTGGTTGTGATCGAACAAGAGGAGCTCGACTATATTGATAAGTTGGAGACTCACTATCGTGAACACCCAGAGGACATCCGGAAGTTTAACTCTATGGACTTGGTCGATGAGCACATGGTCAGTGCGCTTGAACAGGATTCGGTGAAGGAAAAGCTTGAAACAGGTCAAGCTAAACCAGGGCCGAGTTCCCCGGAAGAACCAAGCAAGGAGGTGAGATATCTCAAAAGAAATGTCGAAAAGGAACATGAACCTGCCGACACTTCTGAGGCCGAATTTTTAAAACAGATTGCTGAAATAAGGCGCAAAACAAAACCGGCAAAGGAAGACGGTTCCTTGAAGTTGAGTTTTGTGCAGGCAACCGTGAAAGGGAAAAGGCTTGCAGCTTTGATTGATACGGGAGCCACTCACAGTTTCGTAAGTAGAAAGGCAGCAAGGTCTTTTGGGAAAAAGACAAAGATGGAGGGAGAAAGCAGCGCTTTTAAGGCCGTTAACTCTTCCATTAGAGCTGTTGATGGTGTGTTGAAAGACACCACGGTGAAAGTAGGATCATGGTTCGGAAAGCTGGATTTGAGGGTCGTAGATATGGACGATCATTCTATGGTGTTGGGACTAGACTTTATGAGGCTTGCCCAAGCCATACCAATGATGACCCGAGACCTTCTCTTGATCACAGCCGGAGGAAAGAACGTGATGGTGCCTATGAATAGAAGAAGTTGCTTGGGATATAGACCAAGAATGGCTTCTATGACCCTGTATCCCAAAGACCCGAACGTAAGGCATGAAGATGCGGAACTAAGAGGACTTGGGAGCGTGGTCCAAACAACGAAGGAGAAGAAGCTTGTTGACTTCGTTGCAAAGGCCGGAAAATAAAACAAAGGAGGTGAGGGAAGGACCTCACGAACTTGGAAGCACTTGTTGGGGATACATCCTACCAAAGATTCTCACGAAGAAGTTGTGAATGAAGTAAGCCCGAGCGCTACTTCGGAAACAATAGTTAATGAGAATTATGAGGGTAGAGACCCTGCAGGGATAGTGGATTTTTGCAGATATGCTATGGGCATATACGACTTCCAACTAACAAAAGACAAGCTAGGCAAGCTTGGTTGTACATGCGAAGAGGTTGAGGCTGTGCATAAATACTTGAGGACGCAGTATCAATCCGATACATGGGTGGATGAAAGTCAGGGAGGGAGCTTCCTGGCTCTCCTATCTTCTTAGAGGACAAAGAAGATGGGCTCATTGTTGGCTGCTCAAGGCAGTGAGCCCTCACATGGTGATTGGGCAGGTATGAGGACATGCTGCAGAAAGATGGGGTTTCCATAGACCTGGGCATGGGACCGTGGAGTGTTGACATGCGGTTGGCACTTGTTTATGTGCATGGGCACATGGAGCTGACTTGGTGGAGGCAGACTTTACATGGGTTGATGGTTACCTTGTATAAGGGAGCCTACATCATAGTGGATATCAGCCATGGTGGTGGTTGATGTGTTGTCGGGACGACAACGTCTTCGGGTGGAGGAGAGTGTAACGCCCTGGCAGATCGGGCAGGGCGTGCACGACAGTTCTGCACGACGGAGGCACGACCCGCGGGCAAACCGGGCTGGGCGACCCGTGCACGGTGACCCGGCGGGCGGTTGAACGGGGTTGCGGTTGGGTGAAACGGCGGACAGGGCGACGAGTTGGTCGCGGGCGCAACCACCCAACGGACAAACGGGCGCACGGAGAGATGTTCAATGGGCGGACAAGAACCGGGCGTCACATTGGATGGGCGACCCGAGGGCGCACCGCACATAATGGGCGGGCGACCCAAGGGCGACCCGTGCCCGAACGATGAACGACACGGCAGCAAGAGCGCAGGTTGGTTCAACATGGGCGCGGCACGGTTGGACGCTACAGCAGGAGGTGGAGGTATGCACAGCGGGCGGCCCGGGTATGGGCGCCCCGCCTTACGACGGACAACTGCGAACAGCGAACGAGCGAACGTGCAGCGTGAACGTGCGACGGGCGACGACAGCGTGCAAGGATGCGACGATGGGACGAGCCAACAGTGACGTGACGCGCGCGTTCATATACTTAGCGAAAATGCGAAGGGAGCTGCGAAGTTTATAAGAGATGTGGGGCGGCCTTGCACTTGGGCACGGGCCGACCCACCCAAAAATAAAACAAGGGCTCCAACGTATGAAATCGGGGGTCGGCTTGGACAGCGACACCCCTTCAACAAATGAGCAAGGCGGCATATAAAGGAAGGACGCGAAGTTCATTTGGGATAATCAAGCAAGTCTTGGATTGCTCTCTCTACACTCACGCAGGGGTAAAAGACGCAGAGGTTATGCGCACATCTCATGCGCAGCAAGAGATAGTGCGTTGTTTTACCGAGTTGTTTGTGTGGACGGGCGGAGGTGTTAAACGTGGACGCAGGTCGAAGTTCAGCAGAGGTTTGTCATACGGTGGCACGAGGTTATGCGCAGGCCGGGTTGGCTGCAGGTTAACATTCCGGTGACACGAGTTGTGCGCAGACCCGAGTTGACTACGGTTTGGGTAAACGAGTGGCACGGTTGGTGCGTGGCCGAGTTGGGGAGTTGAGGCTCGGGTGAGCTAGCTCCGCCATAAGTGCGTACGCACAGTTGTATGGGCGTTGGCCCTTTATTATAATCAGTTGTGTTGGTCGCGGGTCTTGCCCGGCAACACGCATTGTTGTATACTGTATTATTGAAACGGTTTTCATAATATAAGGAATCGGGTGAACTCGTTTGGGAGTTGCCCCTCCCGTATAACATATGTGCAATTGTTATTTATATGGTTTGATTACATGTTATTATGAGTGATTGTATAATGCGGTTACTTAATTGAAGTGTTGAATTAAGTATATTGCTGGTTAAGGCGTAGTCCATAACGTAAATCCGTTAGAAGGGTGAGCGTTGGTGGTGCCGCACCCGCCTAATAAAAGAAAAAAAGATTGGGGGCGTGACAAGTTGGGTGGGTGCGCTCCTGGTTAAATGCGACAAGTAGGATGTGGGACGAGTCGGCGGTGCGACAAGTCTGTGAGCGGGCGAGTCGGTTGCGACGTTTCGTTGTGACAATGGGACGATTTGGAGAAGTGTGACGAGATGGGGCGGTTGGTTAAAGGCGCCAAGAGCACGGGTGCGAGAAGGCAACGGAGGGTCGAAAAACCGAAATTCGGCTAAATGTGCGAACTTACGACGAGGAACTTATATCGCACATGTGGACCACGGGGGCGGCAACATGGACGAGCAGACATGAATTGGGGGTGTGGTTGGTTGAATTGGGAGGTCGGCTTGCCAATGACTTAACCATGGAGAAACATATATATGGGCGGATGCCATGGAGTGGGCAAACTGAGTACGGGCGAGCAAGGAATGGGCAAACTGAGTTATGAATGTAATACTTAGAAAGTGAAAAATAAACTAAGTATGAAATGTTAAGCATAGTTCACACTTAAGTATTGTTGAAAAGAAATTGGGTGGTGGTGCCGCCACCGCCAGGGTAGGGGCGTGACAGTTTTGCTCTTGCAGAAGATCTTGCTATGAAACAGGTGAGAAGGCGAGGAAGATGCATTCCCCTGTGAATCGTAGCTACCAAATTCACCGAATTGGTGTAGAAAACATCGAAAATTCAGCGGTTCAATTTGGTTCGCGAATTAATAAGCCAATTCGAAATTCAGTACGGGATATTCGGTTCGCGGATTAATACAGGCAGAACAGAGCAGATTCCCAAATCAGAAGGAAGTTTGTTCTCATAACCGTTATAAATTTCGAGCAGCCCATTTACTCTGTAGGGATCCTTCTGGATCCATGAGATCTCATACGGTTATCCATTAATGAATGGAAACGCTGGTTGAGATTTTGCATATCAAATTCCTCAGCAGGGCAGCTAATAAAATCTGTAATAATCCAGCGCTTATGATGTATAGCAGAAGTGAGAAAACAGGGCATCCAGAGAATGGGGTATGTAAAGCAGGGTACAAGCATATATATGGTATGCAAGGTATAAATTTGTAGGCAGAAGCTATAGAATAGGCCATCCAGAGAATGGGATTTGTAAAGCAGAGAACAAGCATACAGCATATGCAGGGTATAAACCTATGCTATCACTTTTGCTATATGACATAACCCATAGATTATTACAGATTTCATTAGCAGCGACCCTGCACATAAATATGTCTGCTCTACCCATCAAATTTAAACAGAAATATCCTCCTCCGTGGAAAAAATCATGACATTTTTCATGGTACACTTCCTTCTAATTTGGAATATGCTCTACCAGTACTAAATTGTAATGTTTAATGTTTTGTCTTATATAGAATAATGGATGTTGTTGCTTACAAAGTAAATGAGTAACTAGTAATTGAGGGTACAAGCTCACATTAATATTTGCACACGCCCAAAACATGACTCCACTCCAGACATGGACATGCTTGGTAATGTGGAATCTTTATGATTTGTTGTAGAGGAAGATCAGTTTATATATATATGTAGATGAATAAAGAGATTTTCACGTTCTGATATTCTAATGTAAAACTATGCACTATGCACTTCTATTTGCAAAGTTCATAACATGATTGAAAACAGGATTTGAATATCATAATTGTCCATTTCAATTTTTTAGAATTTTGGAAAAATAACATGTTCCATAGTCCAGAATTTTTTCATATTGACTTTTAGGCCGTCAAATTTCGGCGTATCGAATTGAATTTGAACTCAAACTTGGTAACCATACTGTGAATGAAGGAGGGTGCAAAGTCATCAAGCAGCGAATGGAGGAGGGTGCACGTCCATGGCCAAAGAAGAAACCATCAAAGACGTGATCACTGAAATCTATGCTAGTCCAAGTTTGGTTGGAGGAAAAAGAAAATAACCTAGTCCAAGCACAATACAGGTTCTTGAGACACACAATAGAATTAAGAACAAACCCCGGTTTTCAAAGTCAACTACTGCATAAATGATTGTTTTGCTCTTACAGAAGATGTTGCTCTGAAACAGATGAAAAAGGCAAGACAGGTGAATAAGTGAGTCTAGATTTTTCTACGTAATTATATATGATTTCAATTTTCAGCTACCTCGGACATACTGGAAACCTTCTGGCATTCGACTGATAATTCCAATTGCAGCACTGAGAGGTGTTGGATTGAGGGCCTGTGGATGCGAAGAGCAGAAAGACTGGGGAACCGAGGTAGCCCCCACTTTGATAAGGATAAGCACTCCGTCAAAGGAGAGAATCCAGGAGGAAGCGGCCATCTAGTCAGAATCCAATGCACAATAAGCAGGAACAAGAAGGAAGAAACTGTTGAAAAGTAAAGAAACCACTGGAGAATTGCTACCTAGGAGTAGGCATCAAACACACTGGCCTGACCGTCAAACCGCTTCAGTTACTTAAAAATCCCTTCCAGAGACCACCAAGTTGGTTGTGGTGAAGAATAAACTTGTGGGGAAGACCATTGAGGGTACCCCATGGGAGGTTCTCAAGCCCCGCAAGAAAGGAATGCCTAGGCAACCATGAGCCCTTAACAGGAACTTTCCAAAGCAGCGGAAGCTTGAAGAGAGTGATTTTACTGGGACCGTTTCCAAAGAGAAGTTTTGTTTTTACCAAGAGTTTAAGGCCTTGGAAACCATGCCTACAAGGGCAGAAATTTATGCCAAGATCTTGGGCCCATTGCAGATTCCTGCCATGGGACTCATCAGTGCCATTAGGCTTCTGCAAAGGATTCCGTGTTTACATTGTTGGCCCTTGTTCATGAGCTAGAGGAAGAATATGGAAATGCAAGTAATTCATAGAGGTTGCTAATGGGAGAACCTGTACATCCTGTTTTCAAGTTGTAAGTAATCTAATGTTTTCTCTTCTGAGGAACTTCCAGTCAAGGAAGGAAGGCTATCAAGCTTGGGTGGACTTTCCTCAGACGAGGAAAGTCAAGTCAAGGACAGTTCTAGTACCCGGCCTATGCCTATGGTAAGTCGAAACAAAACCACACAAAGTTCTTTGTTTCCATATGTTCTTTGTATCTCAATCTCCATTGAACAACGGATATGCATGCCCTCTGTTTCAAGTTTACAAGTGAACAAATTGACCGACTTAGTTGTTTGTTTCCATATGTTCTTTGTATCTCGATTCTCAACCTCCATTGAACAATGGCTATGCATGTCCCCTGTTTCAAGTTTACAAGTGAACAACTTGATTGACTTAGTTCTTTGTTTCTATATACTCTTTGTATCTCAACCTCCATTGAACAATGGCTATGCATGCTACCTGTGTTTCTGGGAGAAAATTTTAAAATCTATCTTTAGGCTATTTTGCCAACGAAGCATCTCTTTGTTCCTTTGAGAGCATACAATTGTTTCCAATGCTGAAAATTCATGGCCACTTGTTTATTTTTTATCGACAGTAAAACTCAAGAAAGCCCGTCAATCCCCCTTCATTTAGACGCCCTGAAAGGAGTCTATTTTCGATGGAATGAAATCACCAAGGCTAGTGAACTGAGAGTAGCCCAACTGCCCAACTGTGGACTGAAATAGTTGGTAAGAACATAAAAGACAATAAAGTTTACAAGTGAACAGATTGACTGACTTAGTTGTTTGTTTCCATAGTTGTATTTCACCCTCCAATTGAACAATGCCTATGCATGCTCCTCCTGCCTCTAGTATTTTAAAATCTATCTTTAGGTTATTTTGCCAAAGCATCTCTTTGTTCCTTGACAGGCATACAATTCTACTCAACGCTGTAAAGATAAATAAATTTATTTCCAATTAATGACCACAAAGTAGGTCAAAGGGACAGTTGAGTACAATGATGTCCAGACTCCATACAATGCCGTAGAACCAAACAGTATCCTATAAAAAATACAATGCATGAATATAAAAGGTACAATGCAGGAAAATAAAAAATACAATATAAAAAATACATGTATGGAATGCCCTGACTGAGAAAATCTCAGGGCTAAAGGGTCTAAGAATCAGACCCATCTCTCCTAACCTAACATCCAAGGCTGACTCATCAGACCCATCTCTACTAACCTAACACCCAAGGCTGACTCCCCTGACCTAACATCCAAGGCTGACTGAAAAACTCTGGAAACGAACTCCACAAAGTGTAAAATCATGGCTACTAGTTTCTTTTTGATCGACAGTAAAACTCAAAGAAGCCCTTCAATATCCCTTCATTTAGATGCCCTGAAAGGAATCTATCTTCCATGGAATGAAATCACCGACGCTAGTGAACTTAGAGAAGCCTAACTGCCCAACTGCGGACTGATGTGGTTGACAAGAACAGTGAGTGGGTTATTCTTTGCTCCAATGGAAAAGTCTAAATATCATATGCCCGGGACCTTGGAAATGGCACAAACAACCAGGTAGAAGTATAAGCTTTATTTCAAGGATTAAATCAGGTTTACTAATTTAATGAATCAGGCTGTCTATTTTTGGGCCGGACTTTTTGGATTGGGGATCGCGGTCGGATTCAGGAGCAATTAACAGCCGCAATTCTGTTCTTCAATGTAGAACGAGAAAAAACATACAAAAAGCTTGTGAAAACATATTCCAGAACTGAAAATAGATTTTAATAGATTCTAATAATACTAGCGAACTGAGTCACCCGATCATATCCTTGCAAAATATGTTTACTTACTCCCCCATCGAAAACAATATACAGAGACTGAACATGGGACATCCCAGAAGAGGGGTAGACAAACTTACGATTGGATTTTGTGTTGATTGCAGAGCAGCCCTCGCCTATGCTCAGATCTGGAGCTACTAGCTCTTTCCTTCTTGTTTTATATTTCGCTTACCTCTGGTTTTTAACAGCAAGCCGTGTGAACCGGTTTCCGGTGTGATCAGACCGCTATGCCGGCGGGAGGCGGCAGTGAACCGGGTCCCGGTGGGATTGTCCTTTAGTATTGTGTCTTCTGCTCACATCTGGGAGTGCCACACCTGGGAGTGTGAGTGAAACCTCTTTTGTAAACTCGGGAAAAGCTGAGAGGTGGTGATATGGAATACCATGCCAACTACAGAGTGCTTCCAATAGCATCTAGGGATGGTATGTTCCAGTTGGTCTTCTTCAGCACCACACCCAACGCATACGCCTTGGGGATTTCCATGGGCCCTTCTGGACAAGGGGAAACCAAGATGATCGTGTGGACAGCTAACATGAATGATCTCGTGACAGAGAATTCCACTCTCAACCTCACCGATGACGGAAACCTTGTCATCTTCAATGCAAACGGGAGCAGTGTTTGGTCCACAAACACTTCTGGAAGGGGCGTTGTGGGATTCGAACTCCGAAACGACGGCAACCTGGTGCTCTATGACAAAAATTACAACGGTGTGGCAGAGTTTCGATCACCCTACCGACAGTCTCTTAGTCGCCCAATCACTGAACATTGGAGGGGTGAAGAAACTGGTCAGCCGCGCGTCGGAGAAGGATGGATCGGAGGGACCTTACAGTCTTGCAGTTGAAGCCAGAGGACTGGTTCTGTATCTCAACCTTACCGAGGAATGGACTCTCCCCTTTTACGAGAGGGGTCCAAGGGACAGCGATGCCATCAACCACGGGTGTCATCACATGATTTATCTGACGTTGGCCAACATCACTGCCATGAACTCTGCAACCTCACTTCTGAAGAAACCAACACGGCTCTCTATGGTTTCAACACACCGAGATCTAAAACGAATTGGTCCTTTCTGAGACTGGAGCCTGATAGAGAGCTGAAAATGTATAGATACTTGCAGTTTGATAAGGGGGATATCACATACCTTCGATCTGGCTGTTGGCAAGGAGTGCCTCAATGCGATCTTGCGATAAAATTTGGAGGATCAACGGTTGTTTCTGGAAGGTGTCTATGTGTGGCCTGTGCTCAGACTGTTGGGAAGGAGTGCCTCAGTGCGATCTTGCGAGAAAATTTGGAGGATCAATGGTTGTTTCTGGAAGGTGTCTATGTGTGGCCTGTGCTCAAGCTGATGGCTTCAAAGGATCTGGGAGCTGCGCCCTGCCCTCCCTTGCTGACTCTAAAGACACATCATCATGCAACTCTTCTTTTGGTTTGTATAAACTGGAGGGACCTGAGCATTTCTCCAGCCATCATGTGAGTGCAAATCCAAATCCAATTGGGGAAACAGAAACCGAAGAGTGCAGGAGGAAATGTTCTCATGATTGTTATACCTGCGCGGCATTCTTGCTCTGGGAACAGTCATCTGCATGCTTGCACACCAGGGAGCTTGGGAACAGAACCAACCTTGTGTATATCAAGAACACCAGGGAGCTTGGGAACAGAACCAACCTTGTGTACATCAAGAAGACTGTGAAGAAGGTTTAACGGTGTTTCTTCCTTTACTTTCTCTTAAAGCCATTAGCCAGCAAGGCCGAGGAATTGCCCCGAAGGTCCAAAGTGGTTAGAATTTGGAGGAATTGCTCAAAGGTCAAAAGTGGTTAGAATTTGGAGGAATTGCCCGAAGGTCAAAAAGTGGTTAGAATTTGGGCAGAAAAAATTCAAAAGTGGTTAGAATTAGGAGGAATTGCCCTGAAGGTCAAAAGTGATTAGAATTTGGGCAAAAAAATTTCAAAAAATCTTATAGTCGCAGTTTTTGAATCGTAATTTTATAGTGGAAATAGATTCAGTACAATAAAAAAACAAATGGAACATCTAAAATTTTATTTTAATTACAAAAATACTTACCAGATTTTCTCTAAATATAATTAGAATTTCCATAATTTTCCAAACAACTCTTTCAGCTTGTTAAACTACACACTTCGTTTTATCAGTCATTGTGAAAAAGCTCAGTTTTAAAAATAACGCACTTCGTTTTATCAGTTATTGTGAAAAAGGTCAGTTTTAAAAATAAATAAATTGGTATAGAGCCCATATTTACCAGATTTTCTCTAAATATAATTAGAATTTCCATAATTTTCCAAACAACTCTTTCAGCTTGTTAAACTACACACTCCGTTTTATCAGTCATTGTGAAAAAACTCAGTTTTAAAAATAACGCACTTCGTTTTATCAGTTATTGTGAAAAAGGTCAGTTTTAAAAATAAATAAATTGGTATAGAGCCCATATGGGCTTGGCTTAGGCCAAGGGAAATAAATGTAAATGTTTATTTTGGTATCGGAGCCCGTATGGGCCTGGGCTCGGGTCAATGGAAATAAATGTAAATGTTTATTTGCCTATTAGTTTTCTTTAATAAATATGAATATTTGTTTTTCCAAAAAAAAGTTAGTTTTAAAAAACAAATAAGTTGGTATCTGAGCGGTATGGCCCTGGGGAAATAAATGTAAATGTTTATTTTTCTATCCGTGTTTTTAATAAATGTGAATGTTTGTTTTTCCAAAGAAAGTCAGTTTTAAAAACCAAATAAGTTGATGTCGGAACCTTATGGACTTGGGCTTGGGCCAAGGGAAATACATGTAAATGTTTATACATAAATGTGAATGTTTATTTGTCTATTAGTGTTTTCAAGGGATTGTATATTTAAAATTAGTTTACTTATCTAAGACAATATTAGATACATTTATATGTAATATTATTTGATGTGAATATAAAATATAGTTGACGTTATCAAAATTTAAGTTGGTATCAAAGCACCATCCCATAAACTATAGTTAAGTTAATTAAAAAAAAAAAATTTCCTTTCCACTATGAGAATAAAAGTTTTAATTTAATTTTATTGGTGAGGATTTACCTTTTTACTTTATTGGTGAGGAATTGGTACACTCTACTTGTCATGATGTGAAAAGTAATAATAATAATAAAATTACAAATTTTGAGATAGGAAATGTCCAAATTTAAACAATCATAAAATAACAATAAGAAAATAATTGTGATAAGACAATCATAAAATAACAATAAGAAAATAAATGTGAGAAGACAATCATAAAATAATAAAAAAATAAATTATTAGATATTAAGTAAGGAGTTAGTGCGACTTTTTGGAGTTTCAGGGGCTGGAATTGAGTGGAAAAAAATGAGTTGAAATCTTGATTTGTGTTATTTGAACTAGTTTTTTTTACTGTATATATGAATTAAACACTCTGGAAAACCCCTATGGCACTTCTATTGTGAAGGTTTTACCTATCAAGCTTGTGATTTCAATGAATTCCTACCGGATTTTCGAGAAATTAGACCGGAAAAGGTTCCATAAAGTCCCACTAAAGACAACTCGATTAAGCAAACTAGCATAGATCCATCTTTACTCTGGATCTACCAAGTGCAGAGAGGGATCAAATATTTTTTCACTCTATTTTGCATGATATTAATAATAATTTTTCCCATGGTATTTGGCCATAGGCTTCACCTAAATAAAACCTCTTTTTTGAGTGTTTGTAAATATAAAGTGAATTATGAAGTAAATATAAAAACATATTTTATTTATTTACCATAGCTCTTGTTTATTTATATTTTTATTAATTTACCATACATCTTTTATAAATATGGTATTTGGCTCATGGTATTAAAATGGTATTTGGCCCATAGGCTTCACTTAAATAAAACTTCTTTTTTGAGTATTCATAAATAATTAGAGGTTTATGGAGTAAATATAAAAAGAGGTTTTATTTATTTACCATACCTCTAGTTTATTTATATTTATATTTAAGTTTATTTATATTTATATTTATTTACTATACCTTTGGACTAAGGACTAAGTATAAAAAGAGGTTTTATTTACCATACCATAGCTCTAATATATTTATATTTTTATTTATTTACCATACCTATTTTTTGAGTGTTCATAAACCTCTTTATATTTTAAATTTATATTGTGTTTATACATAATAATAATTAGATTGATTTCTAAATAGGGCCAACATTAGATTAAGAATATTAAATGTTAAACATTACATGTTAAATGTTTATGTTTACATTTACAGTTACGTTTGTATGTTTACGTGAGATCTACCCCCATACTGGCTGTTGAGCGCCTCTAGCGCAATAGAAGAATTGAACCCAAATATAAAATAATAGTAATAAACTTTGGGAAAAGGGAAAAAGTGGGAGCATTTTTCTTTTGGTTTCTTTAATAGTGAAAAGGGGAATAATGAGTAATAATAATTTTTGAACCCAAATATAAAATAATAGTAATAAACTTTGGGAAAAGGGAAAAAGTGGGAGCATTTTTCTTTTGGTTTCTTTAATAGTGAAAAGGGGAATAATGAGTAATAATAATTTGTAAAGATATTTTATTAGATAGTTCATCACAATAAATTTGATAAAATTATGCATAAAATCCAAAATCTATCTTATGAGGTTTTATTTCTCCTTAGATTTTTGGATTTGTAAATTATTGTTTATTGTATATGCATGCAAATTATAATTATGCAAAAAAATAGGGAACAACAAAATAAAAACTCACAAACTATAAGGTGACAAAAGGTATATCTTGGAAGATTAGGTTGCTCTAGTCTTTTTCTCTGAATGGAAAAGGGATGCAAGTACAGAGTAGTGAGGCTTGTGGTCTATGGGTTTTTATAACGCACAAATCCTCTTTGTTTGCTCACTCCCTTTCCCTCTCGGGTACTTTGTTCATCTATGGAACAAAATGCACTCTAATATAATGGAACCCCTTTTCCTCCTAGTGGCTCGGTTATAACACAACCCGATAGCGTACTAATGGTTAAGTTTGACTCCCTCAACTCTTAGCTAGAGTTACAATATGGACTCTTCTATAGTCATGATCAAGTGGCTAGCTCCCTTTCCATGAGCAATGGGCACTAATGTGACATCCTCTTGAATTATGGTGGTCCAAATAAGAAGGTCAAATTTCAAGTGGCATAAATTTTGCATACAAACTCTGATTCAAGTGATTCTTTTGTCATTGGAAAGGTCTCTACGTGTAGAATAACATAAAAAGGTGTGGCACTTACGTTGAAAAGTTTTACCCCAAAAAAATGTCACCGTGATGCCTCAAATTGCTCCTGGAAGGTTTTAGACCTCAATTTTCCAAACTCAGTCTTGCCAATAATAATGGTTTTGTGAGCTTATTCCTCCATTTTTCCACTCCAAAATCATTGAGATGGATGAAAAAATATATAATGATTCAATTCAGATTACAGCTCCCATTTTGGGAGGTTTTTTGTCCCTAAAATATTTTATTAAATCAGGGCAATAAATTTTTCCTCCCCCTTCTCTCGGGAGCACCATTTAGCCTTGCTTGGAAGCTGTCCTTTCAAATCAATTTGATCTGAATTCATGAAGGAATAAAATGGAATACAAATTTAAACAAAACATAGAGATACAACAAAAGAACATAAATTTAATTAATTAATAACAAGCACTGAAAATTGTTTACATGCATAATAGAACAAGCTAGCTCGGACGATGGTAGTTTATCTCTGAGAAGAGATGTGACAGCGACATGCCTTCTGAAATGTGTTATAATGAGGCTCGGAGGCCTTTTTACCATAAAGAAGAAGTGTGGAACCCTAACCCTAGGAGATGAAGTGCCAACAGTTTTGGGCCCCGTTGGGGTAAGTTGGACCCCTAACTTCCCTGGCCATAACATTGGCATACAATCTTCGTTTGTTATCATAATACCTTGTTTCAAATATTTCCATGAGGAGGTCATAAAAAATGTGTGAAACATATTCTGGCATTTTTGCAGTCTCGTCTTTTTCCTAGAAAACGTTGTTTAGGACCTCAAAACAACTTCAGAAGTTTAGTAACGAAAAAAAATACCAAAAATAGAAAGTTGTGCTAGAATTAAGGAAACTGAAAGGAAACGGTGTTGGGGGTCCAAGTGGAATAAGCGGGTAGCCACCAATATCCTCCTGGATCATAATTTGCCAAAGGTGATGTTGCCCCTATCTACTAGTTCTAGACCTTTTCTCCAAAATTGTATCCTCTATCAACTATGCTTGAGCATCAAGTGCCAAATCCTTTATAGAAGCTAGGAACTTCTCTTCTTCTTCCTAATCTAGAATGGAAGGCTCATAGATTTTTAGATTCTCTACATTCACCACTGGTAAATGCACATGTATGGGGATAGACTGAGTCTATAAGCATTTCTTCCCATCTTTTATAGTAGTTGGTGTTGAATTTTTGTAGCTATGGTTGGTATTCATAATTGTTATTTTATCCCTCCAAATAAATGTAATAATATATTCAAGACATGTTATGTCGACTTCAAAAAGAGGGAAATTTGAATTTTCAAACTATGTATTCTTTCTTCCAGAAGTAAGGTCGACTTCAAGTCGCCTCAGCCCTAGAGAGGTGAACCTTGGGCTCTCTTATCCACTATAAATACACTACTCATCTTCATCCAAAAGGAAAGAAATTCAGATCTCTTTTGTTCACTCATGGGACTCCTCTAAAGTAGCAAACAAAGACTTTCTAAGGCAGATCAAATCTCTCTTGTAATAGATCAAATGCTCCTCTCTACAAGACAAGTTCTAGACATACTTAAGAAGATTAACAGACTGAGCTTATGGAAATATCACCTTCCAAGAAGAACAAAAGAATATCATATTTGGAAGATAAATTTTGAGTATGAGTTCAAATTTTGGAGCAAAACGAAATTCTGAGCAAACCTAATTCTTTGTGGAAGGTTGAAATTTTTGAGGTACATTAGAATGAGTTTATGAGGCTACTTATTATTGGCATGGTTTCATCTATGCCTATTCACAATCAGTTTGACTTCTATTTTGACTTGAAATATTAGATGCATCTCATATTTATTTGAACAATTTCTCTAAGGAAAAGGTTGTTAGATTTTTTCCTCATGTGGGTTTTCCCATGGTAAAATATCTTATGTTTCTTGTCTGGATAACTCTTTATGATCCTACTATCTATTGTTGAATATATTTTGTGTAATTTATTAATGATTAATGTGAATATGAAATAAGTTGAAGTAAATCTCATTAGAAGTAATTATAAGATAGAAGACCTTTTGAAAAATCAACATGGTATCAGAGGGGTAAAAGAGAAAACTTGTCAAGTCTTGAAGCAAAACCAAGATCCTTGATGGGAATCCATAGTCATCTAAGGAATTTATCCCCAGAAGCAATAAATCTACATGTCTATTGGACAAAGTAAATCCAAGCCTCCATTGATTCCTGAAGAAGGACCAAATATCCTAGAGAGAGAACCAACAAATCTCAAGTCATTATCAAATAGGTTCAAATATATTTGAGGTAAAGTCTTAGTTTGAACCTTAGAAGGCCGAAAGGCCTCATTCTGAACTTCAAAGGGCCGAAAGGCCTCAACGCAAACCACATGAGACCAAAAAAAGGAACTTCATATAGTGAAAGTATGAGAGTGATTAAGAAGAAGCTGAGAGGCCTAGAAAATTTGACCCTAATTCATTCAATTTAGTAATCTGAAGGAGACCTTAACAGTGGTTTTTAGAACCTTGAGAAAAAATTGGAAGTTAGCTTTAGAGAAGGTTGAAGATGTTCATGATATCAATTTGAGTTTGAAGGAGATCATGAAAGTCACCTATTGAAACCAAAATCAAAATTGGATACATTTTACGGTTTTGAGATAATTGGTGTTATCATTGTGTTATGCCATTGGTGGAACAATCTATAGGATGAAAGGTTTTCATTGTGTTACACTTTAGAGATCGAAGACCAAAACCTTAATTGTTTTGAAGAGGATCTCAGAGCTAGAAAGCCCGAATTGTTCTTCTTGTTATTTTGTTTTCAAACAATTTTAAGATGCCTCATCAATCTAGACAGAAGTTGCTAATGACCATTGCAAAAGAAATATTGCTCCTCATATTATTATTAACTATTTATTACTAAACAAATTCTATGTTATTTGTCTCAGTTCATGCCTCTAGAAGCTCTAGTCTGCAACTATGAAAGAAGGATAAAAACCAAGGGTATTTGGTACGCTATAGTAAGGAAAAAATACCTCAGATGAAAGATACAAAGACCAAATAATATCATAAGATGATCTAAAGTAATCCTAAATGCCTTAATTAGTGACAAAGTCAAGAAAGGTATCTTCATTTCAAAAATTCTATTGAAGATTGTTTGCATTAGATTGAATGGTATGGAACATTTCTCTCAAAAACAATTGTTTGAGATCAAATTTCTTTTCGAAATACACTTTTAGAGTATATGAGAACCAATCATAGGCCTAGTTGAATTAGTTTGTATTAAGACTTGTATCAAATTTTCTTTAAATTTGTTAAGGTTGATCTTAGTATGCCTTGAGGGGTAAAAATTCATTTATGCAAAATATATCGTCAAAGGATTATGTTGATGTTCTGGAAATATATGCATTATATGAAGTTGTGAAGGATTCCTTGAAGAAACCATTAAGCACAGTTATGTATAAAGAGTCCCTTCGCCTACTTATACACAACAATTTCAGTGATGAAATCCTCAACTTATATATGATCTTCAAAGTGCTTGTGCAATGTTATATACATCTATGTATATGTAGCACATAAGCCATCTTGGTATTGCAAGAAGAAATGGCATAGATGAAATGTTGCCCTAAACTTGCAAAGTCTATAATGCCATATACCCTATACTACAATGACATGTCTTTCACTGCATTGTTGTGAGTGTGATTTTATTGAATGAGATATGATGACAAATGATTATTTGAAATCTTTGGAACTGTGGCTAATCCATAACTCGATAAGGCTTGAAGGAAGCCTCTCTAAAAATATATCTTGGGTAATTGCACAGGAAGACATTCAAGTATGTCACTTATATAAGGGATGAAATTATTATACCTGTGCAGAGAATATTTGGATATATATTGAATTGAAGTTTTATAGACCTATGTTTCCCTTGGAAATGTTGCATTACATTTTAGAATGTGTTGAGAAGTAGGATGTTCTATTGATGCCATGAACCTTGAAAGATTCCCTGCATTTGCCACCCTACAAAAGTTATAATGGACTTCATCACATATGTAAAGGGATTTTGGGCATTTTGATTTTGGAAAGAAAACTTTCATATGACAAAGGTTTAGATAATATTGGAAGTCTATGGTTTGTAAACCCTAGAAATCTATAAGGCTTGATAATAAATCCCTAGGGTTGCATATAAAACTATTAGAGTTAGACCTAGATCCATGTTTCTGCTAAAACAAGAATCCCTAGCTTTTGCATGGAAGGAATGACATCTGTTAATGATGAGGATGAGGGACAAGATCAAGTGGGAGCTGACATTTCCCTATAATCCTCAAAAGATAAATAACCTATATCTATCTTCCTTAATTATTATTAGTTAGTCTCTTGTTTTTGTATCCTTTTCTTGGTTATAATTGTTCTTCCATGGTCTCCTAGTGAGGATTGTAGGTACATGGTGAAGGTTGCCAAGGCTTTGGCAGCAAATGGAACTAATGGAGGAAAAAAGAAAAGCTTGTGACAAGAGGAATCTCCCAAGATTGTGATTTGAGAGATATTGTACTAAATGAGATTTTAGTTCAGAGGGAGCAGGCATATCAACAAGTTTGAAGTATAACTTGTTTGTAGGGAAGTAGTGAGCTCTAAATAGATTTATGAGATATAATATGCAGTAGATGGCATTGTAGACACGTACATAGCAAGATTTGAAACTATAGGGTTCTCCTAGAAAGAGGGAGATGATGATGAAAAAACATTTGCTCCAATTGACAAGTACACTTCTTGCAGCCAGGATCTAGTTCTTCAACTTGCCCTGACGATAAACCACACTCGTTGGTTCAAAACGCGTCGACAAAAATATTATAATGTGATTTCCGCCAAAAAAATCTTCTCATTAAGTACACTTCTATTAGATTTATGGTTGCTTATGTTATGGGATTGCATTAGATGGATGTAAAGGTCATTTTCCTCAATGAAGAAAGTGAGGAAGAAGTGTACATGATACCACCTCAAGGCTTTGAGGGTCATGAAGGAGCCTCTTGCCTGGAAATAGAAGATTATAGCTCAAACTTGGATTGATGGGTCAAGTTTGATCCTCTATGATTTGGTTTTTACGAAAGAATAATGACTCATGTGTTAGAAGGAACAACATGGATAAAAATATTTACTTCTATAATAAAGGGAGCAATCAGGGCTTCCTCGAGAAGCCTTGTTTTGGATTAAGAGGGAGTTGACCTTTAAGTTCAAAATGAAGGACCCAGATTTAACACATTATCTCCTTGAAGCATTGAGATCCGTCAAATATTTTTTATGATGAATTCCTAGATTGTTTATACGAGTAGTATCTCTTGTATAGACAAAAAAATATGCCTCAGTGTCTAGAAAGAAGAAATGGTAGAAACCAAAATTGCCATTATAGGACGTGCATGTGAGTTAAATGTAAAATACATTTCATATCTCTTGTCGATTGTGCAAGTTTGAAAAACAAATATTCAATGTTTCAATAATGCCACACTCAACTAAACCCAATTTGGGTGAGGACCATCGCTCTAAATATACTTGAATCTAACCAAAACATTAAGAAATAGAAATTTAATTTTGTTTATGTTTGAAATTTAAATTATATATATATATATATCTATATCTATATATATATATATAAAAGCAGCTAAAGAAAGATTAAATCTATATCTTCTTCCCAATATTATAATCTTCCTAATATTTTGAACATTAGAGTAGAGCATTAAGTAATGATCAAGACTCCATTCTTTACTTTTGGGTTGTTTTCAATTCTTCTAGAACCACTTTCATTATTTTATTCTTCTTAGTTGTGGATCCTTCCACATGAATTACTCTTCATGATTTCAGATGCTATTGCATTACGCATAGAAGTGGGGAGATAATGGAGGATACAAGTGGAAGTGAAAGTGAAGAGAGAATTGTAACATATTCCCATCCTAACCCCAACTGGAATTAAAGGTATAAGTTGGTGGTTACAATTCTGACCTAATCTCCATGGTCCTGTTATGGAAATGGGGTTTAAAATTTTCGACCTCTTGCGACTACCTCAAAAATTAAAATCGATGACATCATTATGTTCGTCTCATCGAGACCTTTCCAATGATATTAATTCGACCTCAATCCAACTTACAGGTCAAAATATGTGACCATTCAAAGATAGGCGAATTACATCAATGCCACATCATCAATGATTCCCACCTAGAAATCACATACTAACTGGTGTGGCGCCTGGCATGCCCACTTTTCCACCATGGAGAAATCCACATGGGTAGATGCAATACTCTAGGAAGGCGAAGGCCGACCTCATTCGCAATCCACTTAACACAATTCTAGCCAGGGCCCCGACCCTGACCCCGACCTAGAGACCCTGCTTGACTTTACCTCTGAGTCCGACTAGGCACCGTGAGCCCGACTGGCCCAAGTTCCAACTAGAGGACCTACGTGTTTTTTTTACCTACACACCTTGGGTTAGACATGACTTCACCCGAGATTTGGAATTTTCAACTGGTCGTCCTGATCCCCTACTTCGCGGGTGCTACAAGTGAATTCAAGCCTATTTAGTAGGCCTTTTCCACTTAGAACTTAGATTTTTTCTGAGGTCCTTCCTAGTTTACACAGATGCCACAACATTCAACTAACTTGTTGGGTGCATTTCTTTAGAAACACATGGAACTTGAGCAACTCCCTCACATAGCATAAAGACATGTATCTTATACTCATTCAACTCACATACACAGAGAAATCAATGGAAAATAGCCAATAGATCATACTCATCAATTTAATCAAAGAAACACAACAATTTATGTTCACACAATTCTTATAAGCATTCAACTATTCTTCAAACACGCATACAAGAAATCTAATATCCATAAACACACAGGAATTCACATTCCTTAATATCAGCAGGACCATTTATTTAATACCATACCCATATATATATATCACTCAAACATCAGGAGCATAATTAAATACTTATCTCATGTGGAAAATAGGCTGGAAGCTGAGAGTGGGACTTCAACTCACCCAACCATATACAAGCTAAAACCACTATTATTTGTAGTTATCACCTTGGAGCTAGATTCCAAATCTTGAGGTAGAGTGATTTCTGAGGAAAAACTTCAATAAGTAAACAACTGAAACGAGATACCACAAGGCCACTCTGTCTTCATCCACTAGCTACATAAGCTTTCACTTAGTTCTCTCAGACTTTTCATATATAATGAAAATCCATGCCAGGATACCATAGTAAAAATAGTTCAACTCACTTTTAAGAGAAGAGAGTCCACAACAAAGGAAGGGTTGTCAGCAAATAAGCCATTGTAGAAGCATACAGACTATTTCACTGATACTTCATCAGTGATAGAACACACCAGTGCTTTCATCACCCGATGGTTCATTAGCTTCCCAAGTACCTGACTACCTCTCTCCTGGATATTGGTTCATCAATCCACAAGGTTTTTTTGGTTATTCAGCCTTCAAGAAAGTTACTTCTCTCTATAATGCTTCACCCACCAAGAATCTATGAGGATTCTTCAACTAGTTTTTAATCTCTCCAAAACTTAACAACAATGAATTTTGAGCACTTCCTTCTTAGCGTTCTCACCTCCAGCCTTGGAGGATTTTTTTTTTGTTCTCTTACCACGGTGTTCCAAATGTGCTTTCTCCCATTGCTTTTGCGCACCCTTAGAAATCTTGCTCTCTCTTCATATGCCTATATGCGTACGTGGGAGATAAAAACATGTGAATGAATGAAGGTCCTATTTATTTTCCAACCAGACTAACCTCCCATCATTTTTCACTATTGCATGCAAACCAACCTCCCAGGACAGGGCAACCCATGATGCGTTCAATTGTTTTTCCTCTTCTTGCTTGTCGTTGGAGCTAAAGGACACCCAAACCTATCCCTTCTTCTTTCATTTAATTTATGGCATATTCATCCCATTTAAAACCACTTAGCCAACTAGGACTGATGTTTAAAACAACAATTCCCTCAAGAAATCTCTTTCCTCAAGCATTGGAATATGTATCCCTCTCTCATCCATTTAAATAATTACAAGTATTTACAATGAGAGAAATATTGACCAGGGGATGTCACAGTCCCCTCCTCCTTGGGGGGAACACCTTCCTCGGTGCTCAATAACTATTTACAACAAAATATGATTTAGACCAAGCATTTCTCATTATGGGGATTTATACACACAATGTTGTAAGACTCTTTACATTGTATTTACATTTGCTTATACTTAGCAAATAAGAAAGGATATGTTTCTCATACCAGTTCAACTATTTCCCATGTGGGTTCCTCGGGCCCAATGTGTCTCTAATGTACTTTGAGTTTCTCTATTACTTGGTTTTTGAGTGTGGGCTACCTCTGATCCAAGATGCACAAAGGTTCTCATTGGAACTCTCCCTCTGGTTCTACCTATAACATGGACCAATCAATTACTTCATCAACATCCTACACATCTATTTTAAGCAACAAAACATGGAAAACATCATGCACTCTAATTGATGGAGAAAAAGGTAGCCTATAGGCCACCAACCCTATCCTTTCAAGCACTTCAAATGGCCCACAAAACCATGGTGCCAACTTGGCACATGACCCAAATTTTAAGGAGCTCTTATTGGGTCTAATCGCAAGAAAACATATTCCCCAAATTGAAACTCTTTATGAATTCTATGTTGGTCTACATATCTCTTATGCCTGTGATGTGCCACCTTTAAATTTCTTCTAATGGCTTGCATTTCCTTCTCCACGTCTTTCAACATGTCAGGCCCAATGAGAACAATATTCGCTAGATCACTCTAGCTGATAGGTGTGTTACAACTCCTCCCATAAAGTGTTTCAAATGGGATCATTTTCAGTTATTCTTGATACCCACTATTGTATGAGAATTCCATAAGTGGAAGGTACGCTTCCCACTTCCTAAGCTAGTGCATTACATACATTATTAGCATGTCTTCAAGAATTTTGTTTGTTCTTTCTATTTTCCCATCATTTTGAGGATGGTATGTTGTGCTAAATGCTAGTTCTATTCCCAAGCCTGGAAATATTTCTCTTCAAAAATTTTAAGTGAATTTGGAAACCCTATACGAGATAATCTTCTTAGGAATTCCATGCAATCTCACATTCTCCTCTATGAAAACTTGAGCCACCACTACCTAAATTTGTAGATTTAACAACCACGAAGTGAGCCACCTTGCTCAACTTATCGACCAGTACCATGATTGCATCATATTATTTTGAAATTCTTGGTATCCCTGAAAAATACCATCAAAATTACTTGCCATGATCCAGGTGGATATTGGTGGCCACCCACCAATTCCACTTGGACCCCCACCATTGCTTCTTTCAGTTTTTCAGTTTCCTTAATTGCAACACAATTTACTATTTTTAGCAATTTTTCGGGTCCTAAACTTCCGAAGCCGTTTTGAGGCCCTAATCGACGTTTTTTTGGAAATCTACCGCCAACGATTTTTTGCCAAATATTGTTTTGTGTCGTAGTCCTCGGAGAGATCTTTCCAACGGGTTATCATGTGTGTCAAACTGAGATAATATGACCAAGTCACGACCCTGGGAAGTTGGCTGTCCAACTCACCCCAACGGGGCCCATAAACTCTTGGTGTTACATTTCCTTGGGTTAGGGTTTTGGTTGTTTAGGGTTTTCTCTTATTGTTCAATAATAAAAAGGCCCTTGAGCCTCATTGTAAGGTAGTTCAGAGGCATGTAGCCGCCACATCTCTTCTCAGAGATAAGCTACCATCGCCCTAGCTAGTTTATTTCCATTTCTGTTTGTAAGCATATTTCAGTATTTTACATTAATGAAATGAAGTATTGTTTCCGTTGCATCTCTGTGTTTATGGTTATCTCTGTAATTTGTTGCATCCCTGTTTAAATCCGGATCAGTGGTATCAGAGTGGTTTGTTTTTTTTTCTCTGTTTTTCTTTGCATGTCCCCAACGAAGTCTAGACATAAGGAGTTAGGGCTTGAACTGGTCGAACCTTTGCAAGACCAGCCTCACAAATCCCGACGTCCTCCCTTGGCGGATGAAAAGAAAGACGAGGGGGAAGGAGATCCTATCAAAATCTTTCTCGAAGAAGCCCTCGAGCAAAAAAGGAACGTGATGATGGACAGCTTTTCCCAAATCCTTCAGCGACTACCCAGGGGTGACGCATCAGCTTCCAATAGCTACTCTGGAAATGCCACACCGTTTAAGGTACAAGTTAATTTTGAAATCCCCATATTCGAGGGTCAGATAGACGCAGATGCCGTCAATAAATGGTTAAATCTGCTAGAGGGTTATTTTTCTGTTCATGATTTTTCTAGTCGGGAAAAGATTATTTTCGCTCTTCTCAAAGTAGCCCCCCACGTCAAGGACTGGTGGGAAACCTACTACGAGCAGAAGGATGAAAGTACAGGCTCACTATTTTCAGTCGCACCCACTTGGAATTCATTCCGGGATGCCATCAAGGAGCAGTACTACCCTGTCGGAAGCTATGAGGATCAATACATAAAGTGGACCACACTGCGACAAGGAAGGGACCAAGACGTGCCGGAGTTTACCAATATTCTCCATACCCTTCGCACAAAGTTGGGTATCAAGGATTCAGAGCAGCATTTGGCACTCAAATACCACAGCTGCCTGCACAAGTACATCCAGGAAGAAATATAATTCCTGAACTTCTCCTCACTCCGTACGACATACCGATATGCCGTCAAGGCCGAGCAAAAGTTTAAATAGAAGAAGCGAGACTTTGGATCTGCAAATCCGAAGCAAGGGAAAGGTGCCCCCAAACTGCAGAACAAAGGACAAAGCCAAGGTGGGGCGGCCCAAGACAACCCGCCAAAGCTGCAAGCAAAGAATAACACCACGACGCTGAAAAAGGACATGTGAAAGTGGTGTGAGTTCCATAGGAACTCCACTCACAACACAAGTGAGTGTTGGGCCAAGTAGTCACTGGTGGCCTAGCTAAAGGTTTCAGAATTAGATGCATGTTTCGACTCTAAGCAAGAACCCAACAAGGGGAATGACAAAGGGAAGCAGATTATCGACGCGGAGCCCAACGCCACCATTGCCACTACGAAGATCCAGAAGGAGGAACCCGAAGATCCAGAGGAGGAGGAGCGTCTCTTCCACTCCTAGATGTGGGTAAAGGGTTCCCCGCTACAATTCATTGTCGACAGCGGGAGCCAAAAGAACCTCATTTCGGCAGAGGTCGTGAAGCGGTTGGGCTTACCGACCACAACACATCCACAACTGTACACCATCGGTTGGTTTCACCAAGGATGGGATCTTCACGTCAGCCAGCAGTGTCGCCTTCCATACAACATGAAGCCCTTCACGGATGAGGTATTGTGTGACATTGCTCCCCTTGAAGTTTGTGATGTATTATTAGGAAAACCATACTTGTGGAAGCGACATGCTGTCACGTATGAATCAAGGCCTCGTGCTGTTATTGTTACTTTGGGAAATAAGTTGTACAGGATGCTGGAGGTAGCATCGCCTACCGCCATCTCTTTGGTTACTACAAAACAATGCAGTAAGCTCATTTCCAAAACCGGGAAATTTGTTTTCCTGATGATACGCCCTCAAGGAAAGAAGAAGACGGTGGCCATGACCTCCGTACAGGGCCCCTCCGCATGACAACTACAGATGGACAAGGTTGTGGAGGAGTACGGGGACATCTTCACCTCCCCCATAGGGGTTCCTTTGCATTGTCAAGTTAAGCACTCCATCAATTTGACCCTAGGTGTGCCGCTGCCCAATGGACCAATCTATCGGCACTCCATTCTGGAGAACGATGAAATCAAGAGGCAGATTCAGGAGTTGCTTCAGAAAGGCCACATCCGTGTGAGTTCATCGCCCTGTGGGAGCCCGATCATGTTGGTACAGAAGAAGGATGGGACTTGGAGACTCTGTATTGACTATCGGGCACTGAATAAGATCATTGTCCATATAGGTACCCGATCCCACAGATTGATGACCTCCTGGACCAACTAAAGGGGGCAAAATATTTCAACAAGATCGAATTGAAATCAAGATATCACCAGGTACCAATAGAACCCTCCGATGTTTGGAAGACTGCCTTCAAAGCCAAGGAGAGCCTTTTCGAATGGTTGGTTATGCCTTTCGGATTGACGAATGCTTCTGCAACCTTCATGAGGCTAGTGGATGACATCTTGCGGCCATTCACCAACTCATTTGTAGTGGTATACTTGGATGACATCCTGATCTTCAGCCAGAGTTGGGAAGAGCACCTCCACCACATCCGACAGGTTCTCCAAACACTGCGGCAACACAAGTTATCTGCCAATTTGGAGAAATGCACTTTTGGCATGACCCAGGTTCAGTATCTGGGATACATTATTGATGAACAAGGGGTGCATGTGGATCTAGGCAAGATCCAAGTCATTCGAGATTGACCATCTCCAACCACCCTAACAGAGCTCCGCAACTTTCTAGGTCTTGCCAACTTCTATTGCAGGTTCATGTTAGGATTTTCTCATATCACTTGGCCCTTGAGTCAAGTCACCAAGGAAGGAGTGAAAGTAAAAATTCTTTTGGTCTGAATCTCAACAGAAGAAATTCACAGAGTTGAAAGATCGCCTTTACTCGACACCAGTGCTCGCATTACCAGACTTGCAACAACCATTTGAGGTCGAGACAGATGCCTCTGACTATGCTATTGGGGTAGTCCTTACTCAACACAGGCATCCAGTGGCATATCATAGTGAGACACTTTCAGACACAGTCTGGAAGTATCCCACTTATGACAAAGAGATGTATTACATTGTGCAGGCCTGCCGATAATGGAAGCATTACATTTTGGGGAAGGAAACGGTCATCCAGACAGACTACCGACCCCTGTAGTTCATACAAACCCAAGGGAAATTGTAGAATGATCGCCATTAAAAGAGGTCGACATACCTACAACAGTTCCATTTGAATATCAAGTATAAGAAGGGCAACACCAATAATGTTGCAGGTTACCTCAGTCAACCACCGATCATGGCATTTCCACCGTGCTCAACTCTTGTGGGCACGAGACATCTGATTGGTCACTTCTCTACAAAAGCAACCTAGAATTCAGCCACACATACCAAACACCCTTGGAGAGTTAGCATGTTCCAGATTTCCACCTCCAGGATGCCTTGTTATGCCACCTGGGTCACCTTTGTGTTCCTTCAAGCGAGCATGCCAAGATGATTTGGGAAGCACACTACAGTCGGTTTGCTGGGAATTTCGGGGTCGAGAAAATGGTGGCAGTACTACAGAAGTATTTCTATTGGCTGAATCTTCGACAGGATGTCGAGAAGTCCATCAGATCATGCACTGCTTGCGCCATTGCCAAACTGACCATCAAGAAGCAAGGCCTCTATACCCCGCTACCTACCCCTAGTCAACCTTGGGACTCCATCTCCATGGATTACATGTCAGGCCTTCCTTCCATTAAGCATGGAAACGACTGTGTTTTTGTGGTCGTCGACAGGTTCTCGAAGATGGCCATTATGGCGGCTTGCAAGAAGAATATCAAAGCTGAAGCCACTGCTAAACTGTTCTTTGAACGAGTTTGGGTACACTTTGGGATCCCACAGTCTCTCATCTCAGATCGAGACAGCAGGTTCTTCAGTACATTTTGGTCCAGTCTCTGGTCAATGTTGGACACCAAACTCACTAAGTCCACAACCTTCCATCCTCAAACTGATGGCCAGACAGAGGTTGTCAACAGGATGATTGTACACATTTTGCGCGTGTACAACTCAAAGCATCCACGCACATGGGATGAGAGCCTCCCCTATGTTCAACACAGCTACAACCGGGCTCTCCACAGCTTGACTGGCCACAACCCTTTTCAGGTGGGCTTAGGATTCCAACCACTATGTCCCATTGATGTGGCCATGCCATTTGCATCTACTTACACAAACTCGACTCATGTACAGTCTAAAACTGATATGGAAAATAGCTTCATTGAGCACATCCAACATATTCGCCAGCAGGTCCATGACATTCTGGAGAAATCAAATGCCAAGTACAAGCAGTGACATGATCAAAATTGGGTGCCACACAAGTTCAAGGTGGGAGATAAAGTCTAGTTGCATTTTCAAAAGGAACGCCTTACCGGAGCTTATCGGAAACTCAGACCACTCCAATATGGTCCTTACACCATTACCAAGGTTGTGGGAGATAATGCATTTGAGCTCAGCATTCCCCCATTCCTTGGCCTGCACCCAATGTTCAATGTGGACCGCCTTCGGCCATACTTTCCACCATTACTAGACACATCCGACATTGCAGAACAACTCACACCCATAGAGTTAAATCCATATTGCATGGAACAAGGTGCAATTGATCGGATCATGGACACATAGATCAAGCACACTCGCCTGCAGAATATCCAACTGTATCGAGTTGTCGAAGCAGGCCAACTCCTTCACCAGGGCAAGTGGCTCACCAGGGACCAAATTCAACAGAAGTTTCCTCATCTCATGGAGGAACTCAACGCAATGGGGACCATTGCTTCCTAAGGGGGGAGGAATGATCTAGGTGGATATTAGTGGCCACTCGCCTGTTATCACTCCAAGAAACTCTCCTGGGTTGCAACTTGGAGATGCCTGGCAACATATAATCTTCAATATTGTTCTCTGAACTATTGGAATAAATGATGGGTTAGATCAAGCCAGATAACGATTTCAACTATGTTTTTACTCAAGGCATGCATGAACACCCTCAGCTTACAAGGCTTTATACCACTAATGCTCAATAGTTTGTAGATTTAGTGAATGGATGGAGAATACTGACTATACTGGCAGATGCCCATATAAACATATATGAATGGCTAGCTACAGGAAGCAAATGAAAATACTGACTGTACCGGCAGATGCATATATATAAACACACATGAATGGCTAGCTACAGGCAACAAAAGAAGCTTGCAAATATAATTTATCAACGCAAAGATAAGATGATAGTTATTTGGCATTAGATACAGAAGAAACATGAACAAACTGTCCAAGTGCAAGCTTAGAACAGAAAAGAAAATGGACATTGAACATATAACAACAAAAGAAGCTTGTATTACTAATGAATGAAGATGAGAAGCTTGAGTAGCAAAGTCTCATTAGTCTCCAGAAATTGAACCCTTGTTACATTTAGTTTCTAGCCTTTTATAGGCCTTTTACAATGCTCCTGAGCTCTCAAAAGCTCGAAGTCTTAATGTATCCTCTCTGTCCCTTAACTGTTTGATTCCCTGAATACACAAGCATGGCTCAGAGGTTTTCTCCTTCTGACAGAGGAACAACCACCTTCAGGTAGTTTGATGTGCTAGCAGGGGGCTCTCTCGTGCCAGAGATGCTCCATGATCACTTGTTGGTTTTGGATAAGCTGCGCTGTTGATGCCTCATGAAAGATTTTGTTTCGGGCTGTGTTGCGCTGTTGATGCCCATAATATTTCTGTTTCGGGCTAGCTGCGCATGCTGTGTTATGTTGTGTTGTCCATGATCACTTTCCGGCCTCTGTCCCTGTCTCCTAGCCTCTGTTAGGTAATGGAAAGGGTCTTTGGGCCTGTGTAATCCCTTTAAATGTTTATAAATATTGTTTTCCTATTTTTACACAGAAAACGCTGCACACAGCAAAATCTCGCCCATCTCAGTTTGTTTCGGACATCAAAAGTCCTTAATCATGGCCTATCGCTCTATCGGGTCCACCCTTAAGGTCGCTATCGCAAATCGCAAGTGGCTTGGTCCCTTGCTTCCCTTTGTATTCTGAAATGTGTTGAAAAACACTAAAAAACCATGAAAAATGGCTTATGGCGGACCTGAAAAATTATGCATTTCATTCCCGAACCCTTTCGGGTCTGGGACCTATCGCATCGTTGCTGTCGAAGGCTCCCTTTTTATTTCTTAAAATACGAAAAACATTGAAAATGCATTAAAATTGGCCTTCTTGCAGACTTGAAATATTATGCAATATTATGTGTATAACTATCGGGTCCGGTTATCAGGTCGCCCATGTGTATATTCCAGCTCCCTTTGTATAGCCGATGCGATATAGTGATGCGATCAATCGCAATCGCATGTCGCTCATGCCCCAGGCCCGTGGCTAGCGCGCTCCTTTGTAATTCTCGATAGTGATACCCCGATGTAACGTGGGCCGTCGATCTACGCACTTGATCAACGGTCCATGTTGAATCGCCGATTGATGTCACAAGTTTTATACTGTCTGGGTCGATACTCGTCGATCTGATCGTCGGAGATCACTGATCGGCGGTGCCTTCTGCCCAGCCTGAAGTCCTCTCTGCTTGCCGATTTGCGATTTGCCACTTAGATCTGGGCCGTTGATCGGCCAAATCTAACAGCTGCTATGCATTGCTATGCTCAAGCCTGTGATACTTGGCTTTTTATTGTTTTAATGTGTTTTAGCCTCCCGATAGTGTTTTTCTACCCTTCCAAGGGCTTTGCTCTTGCGCTAGTTCTGATCTTTGAATGATCCTTAGGTGAATTTTGAAGCCTTCAGTAGTGTTTTGGAGCCATTTTTGGGCCAAATGCTTCCAAGGCTAACACTGGCTCCTTCTGGGGATGAAATCCTCCATGTGAGGTTTCAAGAACTATAGAACAATGCCTTTCCTTTAAAAAACAAGATCAAATCTTCCTCCTAGTGTTGCATTGGGCATGGAGTCTATTTAGCATGAAATAAAAACCTGAAAAAAAAAACATATTTATAATACCAAGGCTTTAAAGCCTTAAATGAAATAAAGTTTCAAAAACTGCCCATTGACTGGGCTATCAAAAACATCTCCTCCTTCCTTTAATGCATCCCTTTTGAGAAAATAGTCACCAAACTGAAAATTGACCCTTTTTACATTTCTACCAAAGGTTTCTTTCTCTTGGTCAATTTGTATATCAAGAAAATCATTAAAGACATGCAAAAGCCTATTGATTTAATCGTCTACTTCAAAACATTTTTAACATTTGGTATTAATAGGCAGAGATGGTCGATATTTCACCTCATCTCGGTATACTTTCAGCCTTGGATGTTTTACTTGGAAGGTTTTGTACACCTGCTGAATAATAAGGTCAGATTTATACTCTGCTGTGTCATTTGTGACTTGAAAAGTTAATATAAAAGATGAATCAATGCATTCTTGTGTGGGGGAAAAAAGGACTACACCTGCCCCTGCAGCTTCTTTAGAGCAAGCTCGTTCAAAGAACATGTCCCAAATCTGTGGGCCTTCCTCCTTTGTGATCTGGCAAACTGGCTTTTTAAGCTGCGTAGAGGCCAATTGAGATTCTTCAATCTCTATGGCTGGAGCTTTGAGGATGATAGGATCAAATACTGGTTTCTTCTGCTTATTAGCTTGTTGTTTTGCAGGGACAACAGCTTTATGAACATGAGTTTCCTTGACATTATTCATCTTTGACCTTAGATTATATCTGTGCTGATCTTCAGTTTGTAGAACAGCTTCACCATCCCATTCTTGGCTGATCTAGTCATTGAATAATGACTTCTCATAGGCAGCTTTGGTTAAAAAAGGGGCACTACCTTTGTCTTCCATACAATGGATCTCATCATCTTCTTCAACCTGCTTTTCTTCCATGACTGCATTTTGAAAAGGGGTCTTCACCCTTTGGTCTTCATTGGCATCTTTGCAGAATCTGCAACTGCTCATTTGCTCTTCTATATGGATTTGGATTTGGAGGAGCAAAGGTATTAGGAACCCTTCCTTTCCCAGAGTGCTGCTCAACCTTTAATTTGGAGATCTCAGAGGCTAATGATTCTATCATCTTGGTCATTTTATCTATCTTGGGATCAGAGGATGATGAAGACTCACCCCTTTGTCTCCTTTTATCAGCATTTCCATTGAGCTTCTCAGTAGCCATGATGTTTGATTCTCCTTCCAAGGCTGCATCCTGCATATCAACCAAAGAAGCACATCGCCTCTCCCTCAACAGTAAACAGAAGTCAGAATCAAAGGCACCGACATAGATGAGTCTAGCAGAGGTAGTGGTGGGTTTTGCTTCAGCTGGTATCTTGTTGTACATGCAATTAAATCTCTTATTAAAATGAGACAATAGCTTGTAGAAATTTTGAATAATATAATACTTATTCACAGAGATTATCCTGATTATACACTATCTGCGGAATGCATGCATAATACATAACCTCCTCTACGTTGATCATCAATTTGCGGAATTAAAAACAACCGCATGCACACATTGAAACATCAATCACACATATCAACACAATATGTAATGGGGAAAGCATACAACTGAAAACCCCCGACTATCTGTATATTATAGTGATAGAGAACATGTAACAATACATAGTACAATACTCCTCACAAGTACTCAGTACTATCTCCACCTGCTACACACAAACTAGCTCAGATCTGAATCAAGTCACAGGTTCAAATCTCCTCCACTGTTTGCCTACCTCTACTGCGCAATCCAAGTTGAGAATGGATCTGATCCAAGATCATTTTCCCTTGGCCTGTACTGCGCAATCCTCATTGGCAATCTCAATCAATGATTGTGCAAATCTCATGCACAACTATAGTCACAACTGATAGTAGTCTCCACCTCTAACACTTGTCTCCACTGAACTGTCCATGCACTGAGTTAACTGATGTATTCTTTAGTTGATTTATGAGTTAATAATTAGTGAATTAATTAATAATTAATTCACATCACTCATCACTAGTGTATTTGGCAGTTAGACTAAATACAACTAGTTCAAATAAGTCAAACTAAACACAACTCCATCAACTCCTCAATCAACTCCACCAAACTCAATCACTTGAGTTATAACTGAAGTCCATCATGCAATAGCTCAACTAACCCATAAGAAAAGTGTATTTCCTTCTGGCAGTTGCATGTGCCACATCCGTAGCTCGAACTAAAGTGCTGCAAGAGGATAAGATAATGTTTATAGTCCAAATATTATTAAGAGCTAATAATATTCGACTGTTCTATTTTTAGACTGGCAGTCTAAAAATAGACTCCGCCCATATGTCTAAAAATAGAAGTCCATCTATTTTTACCAACATGACCAATCATCCATAAATAGCATCCTCCAACTCATGGACCATGATCCATATGTCTAAAAATAGACTTTGCGCTAAAAATAGCTTGCGGGCCCACTTAGTGAAGGCGACTTCTTTTCACTAAGCTCCGTCATCTTGTTGCATTTTCAACACTCCCTCTCAACAAGATATGGATTATCTGCAACCCCTATCCTGCCTCTGTGGTATTCGAATTTTCTCCTGGTGAGCGCCTTCATCAAGATATCAGCATCCTGATCCTCCGTGGGAATGTATGAAAGTAACATGATTCTCCGCTACACACAATCTCTGATATGATGGTACCTGATGTCGATGTGCTTGGATCTATCATGAAATACTGGATTAGCCGAGATTTTAACGCAACTCTGGTTATCACAATAAATCCCAGTAGGCTCCAAGTGTGACCCGAACAACCCGACCAGGATCTTCCTCATCCATATAGCCTCGCATGCAGCCAAACTTGCTGCCATATACTCGGCCTCTGCTGAACTGAGTGCCACATATCTCTGCTTCCTGATGTACCAAGAAACTGCTATCGACCCGATACTGAAGATCCCTCCAGATGTGCTCTTTCTGTCCGTTGGGCTCCCTTCCCAATCTGCATCCGTGAAGCCACATAGCTTCACCTCATCCTCCTGTCTGTACCACAATCCATATCCCGATGTGCCTCTGAGATAATGCAATACATGCATGCCTCCATGCATGTTGAACTTCTCCAGTGTCTCCCGAGCATGCTTACCCTGAGAAACAAATAGTCCATCACTGCGCTGCCAAATTTCCAATCCCAGGAAATAATGAAGGAGGCCCAAGTCCATCTCAAACCCTCTAGCAAGATCCTCCTTGCATGAAAGTATCAACAGCTCATCTCCCGTTAAAATCAAATCATCTACATAAAGTACAATGATTCGCAACTTACCCTCCGGTCTTGGGACAATCTCCCATGCACTGTTTTTGACAATCGAATCATACTCTTCCACCATGGCATCTACCCATGCGGAATCCTCCACAGCTTCCTCGAAAGAGGATGGCTCAGTGACGACACATTTGCTCACAAGAGCCATGTATCCAGTGTACCGATCAGGTGACTATCTCTGTCTGCGCTGCGCTATAGGTGGTCCTACAACCTTCTCTGCATCTTGAGACAGTCGCTCAGATTTTGTAGTGCGCTTTCGCCCTCTGATGGTTGGTGCTACATGAGTGGTCTCTTCCACTCCATGAACTTCATCTTGTGGTTGATCCACGTCCTGAAGCTCATCCTTAGGAACTAATAGCTCCTCATCTGCAAGCGAACACTTCATGGCTTTCTCCTCCTGAAATTTGATATCCCGTTGCACAACAGCCTTGCAACTGTCTGGCAAATACACACGATAGTTGTGGGGCGTATCAATGTACCCCGCAAATATCCCAACCTCTGTAGTTGGCTCCAGCTTCTTCCTGGCATCCTTCGTCACATGCATGTAAACAGGAGAACCAAAAATCCTCACATGGGAAATATCAGGCCTCTTACCAGAATAAGCCTCCTTAGGTGTACTCATGCCAAGTATCTTGTGAGGACAACGATTCTGCACATATACTGTATTATTGCATGCCTCCGCCCACAAGTGAAGGGGTAGGCCCTGATCATGCAACATCGCCCATGCAACACCCACGATCATTCTGTTCTTTCGCTCATTAACCCCGTTTTGCTGTGGGTTATGGGGAGCTATGAGCTCTCTTCGAATCCCTTCTGCGCTGCAGAAGTCCTTGAACTCACCAGAGATGAATTCACCACCATTGTCGCTCCTAAGAGCCTTCACCTTCTTCCCCGATTCCTTCTCAACCAGTGCTTTTAACTCACAGAACTTTGAGTATGTCTCACTCTTCTTCTGCATGAAGAAGATCCAGCACTTTCGAGAGAAATCATCAACAAAGATCACATAGTACTTGTGCTTTGCTGTCGAAGCTACTGAGAAAGGTCCACACACGTCTGTGTGAATTCTCTCAAGGAACATCGTGGCGCGACTATCCTTCTCGTGAAAGGTGGCTTTCACAAATTTTCCCAAAGTACACCCCTTGCACTGATCTGACTGCGCAAGAGTACCTTTAGGAAGCCCAGTAGAAATCTGTTGCAGTATCTTAAAGGCTCCGTGGTGAAGGTGGCCCAATCTTTAGTGCCACAGCTCGCCATCATCCCGGCTCACCAATCCTTTTGCCTTGCATGCCATTGCTGTGCAGCCATCTACATGCAATTGATAAAGGTTCTTGATTCAAACCCCTATCTTCCAGGTTTCTCCAGTTGTCTTACTGCACAAGAAAGCCTTTCCCTCGCTGAAGACAACATCATATCCCTTGTCTTCTAACATCACCACAGAGATAAGATTCTTCTTCAATCCTGGAACATGCATCACTTCCTTCAATATGAAGGGTTTACTAGAATCCCTCTCAAAGGAAATGGTATCTATACCGGTCACACTGTATCTACCATCATCGCCCATCTCGATGTGCACTCCAAGATCTTTCTCATCCAGATTAGAAAACAAATCTCGATCTCCTGTCATGTGAAAAGATGCACCACTATCCAAGAACCATACCGATTCCATCACACTTGATACCAAGCATGTGATCAACGAGAAATCCAGCTCAAACTGCGAGGCTAAGGCCTCTCCCACTGCAGATCCAGCAGCTTGCTTATTTTTCTTCTTCTGCGGACAATTTGTGGCATAATGTCCGTGCTGGTGACAGTGAAAGCACCTCACCTTGGACATGTCTTGCTTCTTGCCTTTCGCACCGGAATGAGAAAATTTCTTGTTCTTCCCCTTCTTTGCTTTGGCAGCCAAAGCGCAATTTTCTTCAACAGATGCCTTTGATGGAGATCCGTCCCTGGTATTCTGCCTGATCTCCTCTTGCACAAGATCCGACCAAAGTCTCTCCCATCCTGGCAATTTCTCCTGACCATTGACAGAGTCCTAATAGGAATGCCAAATCTTCGGAAGACCAAGGAGAGCCAAGCTCACCAAGTCCTCATCATCGACAGTCACCCCCACACTTCCATTGGGTGAACTTCGTGAGATACTTGGGCATACTGTCTCCTTTCTCACACTTAATGTTTCTGAGTTTATCCTTGAGCGCCAACTTCCTCTGGTCGCTCTTGCTTTGGAATAAATATGTCAACACTTTCCACATCAAGTATGGAGAAGCCTTTCCATGCAGGCTGGATACAATCTGATCCTTCACGCCCTCCAACAGAATCCTTCGACACTTTGCTGTTTTCTTTTGCCAAGCCTCAATGTGAGCAGCATCAGTAGGCTTTGGGACCTCAGCATCTATGAACTCCTTCAACCCATTGTCATCTAACACCGCCTCCATCCTGTCTTTCCATGAAATATAATTCGAGCTGCCTTCAAGGGCATACTCAAATCACAATCCGTTGAAAGACATTTCAACTTCGACACCAAGAAAACACTGCTGCAAATTCGAATTCCACCAGTTCAAAACTTTAACCACTTCTGATCTAAAATTCGTGAGAACAAAGTATTTCTCGTACATAGATTGACTGTATGGGCTTTTACTGGATATCTCACCTTCCAAAAGAAGGATGAATCCAGAGGCTACCTGGCCCGATCACAGACTCTGCCTAAAGAAATAAAATGTAATCACTTTCTAAATAATAGATCTGATGATCAACTTCGCTTTGATACCATGTACAACTTTTTCTATAAATCAGCTAGCTTCGATACCATGTAGAAATTTTGAATAATATAACACTTATTCATAGAGATTATCCTGATTATACACTATCTGCGGAATGCATGCATAATACATAACCTCCTCTATGTTGATCATCAATTTGCGGAATTAAAAACAATTGCATGCGCACATTGAAACATCAATCACACATATCAACACAGAATGTAATGGGGAAAGCATACAACTGAAAACCCCCGACTATCTGTATATTATAATGATAGAGAACATGTAACAATACATAGTACAATACTCCTCACAAGTACTCAGTACTATCTCCACCTGCTACACACAAACTAGCTCAGAGCTGAATCAAGTCACAGGTTCAAATCTCCTCCACTGTTTGTCTGCCTCTACTGCGCAATCCAAGTTGAGAATGGATCTGATCCAAGCTTTTTTTACCTTGGCCTGTACTGTGCAATCCTCATTGGCAATCTCAATCAATGATTGTGCAAATCTCATGCACAGCTATAGTCACAACTGATAGTAGTCTCCACCTCTAACACTTGTCTCCATTGAACTGTCCATGCACTGAGTTAACTGATGTATTCTTTAGTTGATTTATGAGTTAATAATTAGTGAATTAATTAATAATTAATTCACATCACTCATCACTAGTGTATTTGGCAGTTAGACTAAATACAACTAGTTCAACTAAGTCAAATTGAACACAACTCCATCAACTCCTCAATCAACTCCACCAAACTCAATCACTTGAGTTCTAACTGAAGTCCATTATGTAATAGCTCAACTAACCCATAAGAAAAGCGTATTTCCTTCTGGCAGTTGCATGTGCCACATCCGTAGCTCGAACTGAAGTGCTGCAAGAGGATAAGATAATGTTTATAGTCCAAATATTATTAAGAGCTAATAATATTCGACTGTTCTATTTTTAGACTGGCAGTCTAAAAATAGACTCCGCCCATATGTCTAAAAATAGAAGTCCATCTATTTTTACCAACATGACCAATCATCCATAAATAGCATCCTGCAACTCATAGACCATGATCCATATGTCTAAAAATAGACATAGTCTAAAAATAGGCTTTGCGCCAAAAATAGCCTGCGGGCCCACTTAGTGAAGGCAACTTCTTTTCACTAAGCTCCATCATCTTGTTGCATTTTCAACACAGCTCACCATTTTCCCTCTTTAAGTTCCCAAACTCAGTGTGGTAATAAAGGAGATCCTTCTTATCTTCCCAATGCTTTAGAAATGCATCATCTAAAGCCTCAATATCTGCTATAGATCTTGGGGTCAGTTCTCTAAATCATTTCCTAGCCTCTCCATCTAGGCTTTGGACAAAGACTCTCATCCAGACATCATCTTCACTAATGTCCAAGTTATCAGCATACCTATAGAATGACTCAAGATGTTCTTCAATTGTAACACCTTCAGTCCCAGTGAACTTAGGCATATACTTTTGATATTCTCCAGTAGGCATGGCATTCAAAGGAGTGGGCAGTATTAGAGGTCCATACCTAGCAGCTATGATTCTTTCCATTTTGGTAGGTGCTTGTGGACCTGCCATAGCTGTGGTGGCTAAAAGAGTACTGGAAGTCTGAATGACAGAGGGCTGAGGAGTGATTGATAGGACTAAAGGAGTATGATGGATAGGAGGTGAGGTTTCCTTTAGGCTTACATCAAAAGGAGAACCTAAAGAATAAGGAGCTTTATGAATCTCTGAGAGTTTTTCTTCACGGCTAGTATTAGATGCTATACTCTCAACATGTATTTGTTCTATTGCAAGATTTTCTTGAAGAGATATAGGAGATTGTTTAGGTTTACCTAAACTTGATGCTTCCTTCTGCAATCCCTTTCTCTCTTTGATGATTTTTTTAGGGTCAGGTACTGGGTCAGCTTGTAGCTTCTGAGGATTTCTCCAAGTATGCCTCACAAACTAAGCTAGAACTATGAAGTGGAGTCGCCAAGAGGTTCGGCCTCCAGTAGAGTCGCCAGATAGATGATTACAACCAAAAAAGTGCCTAGACTTTGTCTATCATCAAAGCTAGATCTATGTTGTTTCCCAGGGAAGTTGAGCTTCAGTTTCCTCTTCCCAGCAGCGGCGCCAATTATGTTATCACTCCCTGAAACTCTCCTAGTTTGCAGCTCAGAGATGCCTGGTAACATATAATCTTCAATATTGTTCTCTGAACTATTGGAATAAATGATGGTTTGGATCAAGCCAGATAACCATTTCAACTATGTTTTTACTCAAGACATGCATGAAAACCCTCAGTTTACAAGGCTTTAGAATACTAATGCTCAATAGTTTGTAGATTTAATGAATGGATGGAGAATACTGACTATACCGGCAGATGCACATATAAACATATATGAATTGCTAGCTACAGGTAGCAAATGAAAATACCGATTATACCGGCAGATGCATATATATAAACACACATGAATGGCTAGCTACAGGCAGCAAAAGAAGCTTGCAAATCTAATTTATCAACGCAGAGATAAGATGATAGTTATTTGGCATTAGATACAAAAGAAACATGAACAAAGTGTCCAAGTGCAAGCTTGGAACAGAAAAGAAAATGGACATTGAACATATAACAACAAAATAAGCTTGTATTACTAATGAATGAAGATGAGAAACTTGAGTAGCAAAGTCTCATTAGTCTCCAGAAGTTGAACCCTTTCTACATTTAGTTTCCAGCCTTTTATAGGCCTTTTATAATGCTCTTGAGCTCTCAAAGTCTCGAAGTCTTAATCTATCCTCTCTGTCCCTTAACTGTCTGATTCCTTGAATAGGTAAGCATGGCTCAGAGGTTTTCTCCTTCTGACAGAGGAACAACCTCCTTCAGGTAGTTTGATGTGATGGCAGGGAGCTCTCTCATGCCAGAGATGCTCCATGATCACTTGTTGGTTTTGGATAAGCTGCGTTGTTTATGCCTCATGACAGATTTTGTTTCGGGCTGTGTTGCGCTGTTGATGCCCATGATATTTCTGTTTCGGGCTAGTTGCGCGTGCTGTGTTGCGCTGTGCCATTCATGATCACTTTCCGGCCTTTGTCCCTGTCTCCCGGCCTCTGTTACGTAATGGAAAGGGTCTTCGGGCCTGTGTAATCCATTTAAATGTTTATAAATATTGTTTTCCCGTTTTTACACAGAAAACGTTGCACGCAGCAAAAGCTCGCCCATCTTAGTTTGTTTCAGACTTCAGAAGTCTTTAATTATGGCCTATCCCTCCATTGGGTCCACCCTTAGGGTCGCTATCGCAAATCGCAAGTGGCCTGGTCCCTTGCTTCCCTTTGTATTCTGAAACGTGTTGAAAAACACTAAAAAACCATGAAAAATGGCTTATGGCAGACCTGAAAAATTATGCATTTCATTCTCAAACCCTTTTGGGTTCGGAACCTATCACATCGTCGCTACTGAAGGCTCCCTTTGTATTTCTTAAAATACAAAAAACATTGAAAATGCATTAAAATTGGCCTTCTTGCGAACCTGAAATATTATGCAATATTACGTGTATAACCGTCGGGTTCGGTTATCAGGTCACCCATGTGTATATGCCAGTGCCCTTTGTATAGCCGATGTGATATAGCGATGCGATCAATCGCAATCCCATGTCGCTCATGCCCTGGCCTGTGGCTAGTGTGCTCCTTTGTAATTCTTGATAGCAATACCCCGATGTAACGTGGGCCATCGATTTGCGCGCTTGATCGACAGTCCACGTTGAATTGTCGATTGTTGTCGAAAGTTTTATAGTGTCTGCACCGATACCCTCTGGTTTCCTCCACCGATTGTGACCCGCCAATCTGATCGTCAGAGATCGCATATCGGCGGTGCCTTCCACCCAGTCTGAAGTCCTCTCTGCTTGCCGATTTGCCATTTGCCACTTAGATCTGGGTCGTGATCGGCCAGATCTAACGGCTGCTGTGCATTGCTATGCTCAAGCCTATGATACTTGGTTTTTGACTGTTTTAATGTGTTTTAGCCTCTCGATAGTGTTTTTCTGCCCTTCCAAGGGCTTTGCTCCTGCGCTAGTTCTGATCTTTAAATGATCCTCAAGTGAATTTCGAAGCCTTTAGTAGTGTTTTGGATCCATTTTTGGGCCAAATTCTTCCAAGGCTAACACCGCCAATTCCACTTGGACCCCCACCATTGCTTCTTTCAGTTTTTCAATTTCCTTAATTGTAGCACAATTTACTATTTTTAGCAATTTTTCGGGTCCTAAACTTCCGAAACCATTTTGAGGCCCTAAATGATGTTTTTTTTGGAAATCTAGCGCCAGCAATTTTTTGCCTAAAATTGTCTTATTTGTTGTAGTCCTCGGAGAGATCTTTCCAACGGGTTATCATGCGTGTCAAACAGAGATAATATGACCAAGTCATGACCCTGGGAAGTTGGCTGTCCAACTCACCCCAACGGGGCCCATAAACTCTTGGTGTTACATCTCCTCGGGTTAGGGTTTTGGTTATTTAGGGTTTGCTCTTATTGTTCAATAATAAAAAGGCCCTTGAGCCTCATTGTAAGGCAGTTTAGAGGCATGTAGCCACCACATCTCTTCTCAGAGATAAGCTACCATCGCCCTAGCTGGTTTATTTTCATTTTTGTTTGTAAGCATATTTCAGTGTTTTACATTAATGAAATGAAGTATTATTTTCTTTGCATCTCTGTGTTTATGGTTATCTCTGTAATTTGTTGCGTTCTTGTTTAAATCTGGATCATGCCACTTCCATTCTAGAATGTGAATAGTCTAGTATAAACCAATTAGGTGTTTGCAATCTATTTTCACTTGTTGGTACTTTATGCATTTGGAGATAAAATCTGCCACCTCTCTTTTTAAATCTGGCCAGAAATAAAATTTCTTGATGGTTGTCAACGTCTTTTGGTAATCTAGGTGACTAGAATATGACCTGGCATGAAATTCTTCTAATAGGAGTCTCTTCAAATCATTTTTATTTGTTCATAAATTCTGCATTTGAATTTAGTCAGTCCTTTTTATGTATGGCAATCGTCCTTATCATCATTTCCTTGAGAGCCTTGTTGTAGCTTCTCTCTTTAATTGGTGATACATTTTGTCTTGTTTCCCAATATTTTTTTATCTTCTCTTCAAGATTAGTTCCATAGGAACTTAATGTTGTTAATTTGTTTAATTTCACCCTCCCATTGAGTGCATAAACTACTTTATTATATATTTGATTTCAAAATCGAACTTCTTGAGCATGGCTAGCCATCTAGCTTTTCTTGTATTTAATTGAGGCTAATCAAAAAAATACTTCAATCCTCCATGATCAGTCATTAGGGTGAATTTTTTCTATTAAGAATATAGCGTGTCCACATCTTCATCACATGGATGATGGCAACCAATTCCAAATCATGGGTTACACAATTATGTTCATGTTCATTTAAGTTTTAGGATTCATAGCATACTACTTGACCATTATGAATCAAGGCTCCACCAAGTCCCTCCTTGCAGGCATTCGTGCATAATAATAATGAAAACCTTTTCAAGGTATACTATTCTTAATACTGGTGCATTGGTAAATATTTGGTTAAGTTTTTTGAAGCTTGTAACACAATCAACTATCCATTCAAACCTCTTCCCTTTCTTTTGTAGAGCATTAATTGGACAACCAATCTTGGACAAATTTTTAATAAACCTCTTGCGTTAATCTGTTAGTCCCATGAAGGACCTAACTTCAGCCACATTATTAGGTGTTGGCCATTCCATGGTAGCCTTGATCTTCTCGGGATCAAGTACTACTCTTTACTTGATGACAATGTGTCCCAAATAATGAATCCAAGAAGGAAGGAAATTTCACCTACTAAGCTTTTCATAAAGCTTATGCTCTCTTAGAAATTATAGTACTGCGACCAAATGCTCTTCATGGTCCTACTTGGTATTTTAATAGATCAAAATGTCATCAACGAAGACTATGACAAACTTATCCAAATAAGGGCACAACACATTGTTCACAAGGCACTTAAAAGCTGTAGGTGCATTGGTAAGCCCAAAAGGCATTACCACAAATTCATAATGAACATACCTTGTTTTAAATTTTGTTTTATGGATATCCTCATATTTTATACACACCTGCTGATATCGCAATCTCAGATCAATTTTAGAGAAGATTGTTGCTCCTCTTAACTGGTCAAATAAGTCATTGATTCACAATAATGGATACTTCTTCTTTATGGTCACCTTGTTTAGGTGTCAGTAATCAATGCACAACCTAAGTGTGTCATCCTTCTTCTTAACAAAAAAAATGGTGCTCCTCATGAAGACACACTCGACCTTCACTACAACAAAAATCCCCTCTAGCAAAGATTTTTGTGGAAGCCCCTATAAAAATAGCCCAAAATTCCATTTCTAGCAGAGATCACTGACGAAATTGGGCGAGCAAATGTTTTAGCTGATGTTTTTTAATGGCGTGTCTATAATACACTAATGCACCAGTGCATTACTATAAATAGAAACATCAGTATGTAACATCATATGGTGCACCATGGTAGAGTTATTTTTTATATAAATAAAAAATAGTGGTGCGCTAAGTAAATACACTGCACTAGTAAATATACTACTTGATAGCACCAAAAAATGGTTAAATTAAAAAAAAAAATCAGTCGTAAAATTCATTTTGCCTAGTTTGGTGCTATACTCTCAATACGCCCTTGTGCTAAACCAGTATACGAATGCCCCATTGCATAAACAATATGGTGCATTGTTGTGGATATTTTTATTTACAAATATTTGTGCACATATGATATTATACACATTGGTGTCGTTAATTGAACTGTCGAAATCCTATGTAGATTCAAAACTGCTCATGTAATTTACTAAAACATAAAACTTGAATCTACTCTACTCATCTGCAGAAAGAAATTCGCGATTGAGAAGGGAAATCATAAACATGCTACATGAATTAATACACAAACATGGAGAATTATCTAGGGGAAAGAAACTACTCAAAACCCCTTCCTATATGTATTGCATTAATTACAAAATAGAGAAGAAATACAATGCTTGCTCAAGCCTGAGAAACCTTTGCACTAGTATAGTCTATATCACTGCTTCACAGACTGACCCTGGCCAACACTCAACCAAATTTCATGTTTGTTGAGCTCCTATTTAGTTGTGTTGTTCCCTGCGGAATTAAGCCATATTAATTAGAGAAATTTCTCCATAAGAATTGCACAATTCCTATAGGCACTTCTCTGACTGCATGCACCGCCTGTACACTTCGGAATAGTCTAGAATTGATAGTACACTGCCCTTGAACTCAAATATCAACTGGGTAACTTGAGCTATCTACATGCATCAATTATTCTAGGTTGATTTATGAGTTAATTGGTTGATCACTGAGGTACACGCCCCACTATTGGACCATCCACTAGTTCTCTAACATTTAGAACTAGTTAAACTGACAATAATTCAAATTAACTTAATATATTGCTAGAAATTAGAAATCAACCATACTAAATTGAACTCAAGTGTTTCCTACTCGAATTAACTAAGTCAACTGAGTGACAAGTGCCATGTCACCTCAGTAAACTACCTACAAGTATTTTACTGAAATTGAAATTCGAATTTTAATCTTGTTTGACCAAGGCAAAGTCAAAATTAGATTTTCTTGTTGAATTTTCAACACTCCCTCTCAACAAGAAAGGTATTATCTGATACCCTGATCCTGCCTCTATGGAACTCAATTTTTCCCTTTGACAAAGCCTTCGTCAAAATATCTTCATCTTGTTCCTGTACTCAAACAAGATGATCAACCTTTGCACACACTATTGTAGATGGTGATACCGGATGTCGATATGCTTAGATCAATCATGAAATACATGATTCTTAGAGAGTTGGATACAACTCTAATTATCACAGTAAAACACAGTAGGATCCGTCATCTGATCAAATAACCCAACAATAATTTTTCTCATCCAGATTGCCTTACATGCTGCTTGAATTGCAGCCATGTACTATGCTTCTACTGAGTTGAGTGCAACATATATCTGCTTCCTACTATACCAAAAAATCACTGCTAACCTGTTGACCTTGCTGCCTACATCTACCTACAAGTCAGTGAGAAAATCCTTCAACCCCACAAGGTGTGGTTGGTGGCAGGGAACTCAGAGAAGGGGCTCTCAAACTAATCCTGACTCTCTCCGTTTGAGCTATCTCCTAGGTTAGCTAAGGGGGGTGGTCCCTAATGGAAAGTTAAGTTAAAAATATGTAAGTTTATAGTAGAATTGTTAGATTTAAATAGATTACTTCTTTAAGATTTATAAGCAAAAAACTAATATGAGCAATAACCATAAATACACGAGATAAACATGAAATACATAAACAACCAGTGCCTTCAAAGTATTTTCTCTTTAAGAAATGAAATTGTATTTGCTTAAAATGAAGTGAAATGCTTTCAAATGGAAAGCCAAAGTAATCTTGAAAAGTGAAACAATAAATTGTTAGCACAAGATATTATAAATACTTTTAAGATGAATAAGTCTACAAATCAAAGCATGGAAACTATATTGCTCAAAATGATACAAAAAGAACTCAAATGTTAGACCAAGATGACAACATGAAATTAAGTTTGCAACCCAAAATAACAATACTTGAAAGTGAAATCAACCATTCATGACAATTTGCAATTAAACCAAAAGATGAATCAATTTCCAAGTACAAGAAAATTAAACTTGTTGGAAAATTAAAAGAGATTACAATGCTTGGATCCAAAGTGTCTCTTGAAATAAGATTTTCATGTGAGACTTTAAACCATCAAGATAGTAAGAAATTTAAGAACTTTTCAAACAAAGCAAATGTGATGGAATGTTGTTCTTGGTTTATCTTATTAATTAGTGGTAAGGCAAAGTTACAATTGAATTCTAGCCCTCAGACCTCATCCTCATTATAGAGTCCAAGGACTGTCTTACCTTGACACCCTTTTTGCTTATACTTCTTCCCTTTTTCCTATACCTATCACCTAAATAATGCAATAGACACAAGGTTTTGTTAAAGGTAAGCACTTACATGTCTTCTTTTTCATATTTGTCTATATACCTTATTGTTTTGTTAAAGTATGCATTCAGCTACGGAATTGGCCTGTTTCTGTAGCTAATCCGGATTTCCGAAGCTACCTCCATTGCTGACAGGGTTGAGATGCTCCAAATCAGCAAAGGAAGATATAGATAACACGGTTAACCTCAAAGTCAACTGCAATATTATTGTCGGCACAGAGTTCGAGTTTTCACGAAATCTTATCGATTTTCTTTTCGAAATAGAAAATTGATTATTTAGCAATATAGTTTGATTTAATAGGATCGAAATAAATATATGTAGGCTTGAAACTCTCGTACTATTATGTAGAGAAGTATTATAAAAAAAACTGTCGCTCTGTGTTTTGGGTGCTCACCGATATATGTAAATTATGAGAACATCTTGTTAAAACTTGTTTACGAGTAATAGACTTGGTTTATGTTTCTTTCCATGCTGCGTTGATTGGAGATTGTTGACTGTTTCGTGGACGACCCCTACGTCTAGTACGGATCTTTAACCAATTGCACATAGATTTCTTTAATTTCTTAATCGTAGATTGTCTGTTTTGTGTATTGAAATGCAGTATGATGGAATTCACAATTGAATCATTGTCTACATAAGCAATTTACTTTGCTTTCTAACTGGCTTAATTATGTTATCTCATTTGCTTTTTATCTGGTATAGTTTGATCATTCTCCTTGCTTTCTACCTAGTGTAGTTCAACTGTTTCATTTCGTAGCGTAGTTGCTTTTCAATTTATTAGTTTTATGTCTTGTTTGGATGAAGTTGAAGGAATAAAAGAGTGAAAGTCTTTTTCTTAGCAATTAAATTCAGACACCATTCATTTATAATCTGATAGGATAGATCTCTTGCACATAGTAACTCAGACTTGGCTGCAACATAAAATTTAAAGATAAAATCCAAAATATTCTAACAAGAGTAAAGTTTAGAATCACTCTCAAACCATCTATAAATTGATTCAATAGAGAATAATTTCTAAGATAACTAGCTAACAACTTTAAGGAACAATACTCTAATATAATCAGTAATACCATCTCCACACTAATTCTAAGTTTAGACTTTAACAAGAACATAACGACATAAAATAACTTCTATCATATATAGTGCACTTGTGCTTCATCACTATACCTGCCGTGGTCGATAATTTATGCTAACAATTTAAGGACATTAAATTGGCTAAACATTTTGGCGCCGTTACCAGGGAAGTACAAATAGAAGGTTAAAAAAAAGAGATAAAATCATTAATTCAAAACATGATATGTGTAGGGATAGAGACTCTAGAGGTAGATTTGTAGGACGAGGAAGAAGTTTAATTCCCACAAATCCACTCACTTCACCACGATTTCGAAATTCCACACCACCTACTCAAACCCGAATTCCATTTGTAGGTCGACAAAGACTTCCTGAAGTCTCAAGATCAAAAATCCAATCCAGAACTTCACCTACTTCATCTACTGAAGCTATAATTGAATAAAATCCTATATCCCCAACTACAAGAGTAATTTTTCTATCCTCCACTGGTGAACAAATTTTGGGAGAAGAATTAGAAGTTCCTAGTGAAGAAGAGGAACAAGAAACTTATTTTGAACAACCATTGATAGAAGAACTAGAAGAACTAGAAGAACCCTATATTAGTTCTAAGGAATTTGTCATGGCTGAAGAAGGGGAAGGAGAGGTACACAATGTGAATGGAGAGGAAAATAGGATTGGGGGAGGTAGAGGAAGAGGTAGAGGAGGAGGTGGAGATAGGAATAGAGGAGGGGGTAGAGGTAGAGGAAACCAAGATCCTTTTGGATTTCCTATTCTTAATGAAGATACAACCCCCATAATGAAAAATATATCACCCTTAATTTTTCCTAATTTCCATGGAAAAATAAATGAGACGCAGAGACATTTCTCTTTGAATTTGAGGTATTATGCAGATCATATGACTATTTGCATGATGCTCAAAAATTGAAATTGTTCCCTACTACCTTAAAGGATTCAACATTAAAATGGTTCATGAGTCTAGGAATGCATTCTATAAGAAAATGGGGACAACTGAAAGAGGCTTTCTTAGGCAAATATAGAGATTATTGTATGCCTAGTAACTTAAAGATGAAGTCTTCACAATGACACAAAAGGAAGATGAAAATCTTGAAGACTTAGTCGAGAGATTTGTCTACAATATTAAAATAGCAAAAATGGACAATTTGGATGAGGAAACTTTAAAATCCCTCCTACTCAAAGCTATTAAAGATGATTGGATCGATCTCCTTAACTTAACCGGGAAAGGAGATATTTATCAATTACCATTTACAAATATTTATGATTTATGTGTACATATCTCAAGGGGTAAAGCACAAGTTGGAAAGAGTCTTAGAGACCCTCTCTTATCAAGAATTAATAAATTTGCAAATGGGACAGTCAACAGGGGAGAATTAGGAAGCTTTCTTGATACCTTCAAGACATATATTTTAGGGAGTCTAAGTGAACAGATAGACACCCTTAAAATACAAAATAAGAAAAAATCTGAAAATGTTGCATTATCTATTTTTTGTCCTAGATGTTGAAAGAAACATGCCCTAAGAGAGTGTCCCTTAGATTCAAAAGCTATAGAAACTTGTGTCATATGTGCAAATAATCATGATACTAAGGAATGTCCTTCTTTACCAGGTCTCAAGGCTGTATTTAATGATGAAGGAATACCAGAACAAGTAGACCCTCTTTACTTTATAGCCAAAAGACCATGGCAAAACCCCCAACCAAATCAACCACAAGGCTTCAGACCACAACAATTTCCTCAGTATTCAAAAAATAATTGGAATCCATCTTGGCAACCTTAGGCTCAACCACAATCACATTCTTGGAATCAAGGATGGGAAAGTCCTTATGGGGCTTATGCTCAATATCAACAATATTCACCATCCTATCTTCCACTGCAATTTCTACCCCAATCTAATCAAATCCCCCAAGCTAATCAATTACCTCAACTCCAAGTTCAAAATCAAAATCCATAGCTCTCCCTACCATTTCCACAAAAATCAAATCAACTACCCGCTCAACCACTTCTGAATCCTAATAATAAAATACCACAACGACTTGTGTATAACATTGAAGGGCAAAATCCTCAAACTTATGTAATAACTCCACTAGATCTAAATAATGTCAAATTAAGGTATGGGAGAGTGTTACAAAGAAAACTCCTTGTTGTTATTCAAGAAACAAGACCAAATCTTCAAAAACACAAAAATCAATCTGAAGAAGGAGAGATCTCTCTCCCTTAAAAAGAGAATAATCAAACAGAAAATGTTCCAATAAATACGCCTATCATAGAACAACCCTCAGTATCAATTAGACCACCTTTCCCTAAACGGTTGAAAATTGATGGAGTAGAAAAAAAAACTACATTGCCTGATTACAATATGATGGATGAATTAAGAAATGTCTGTATCAAAATTCCTTTATTACAAGCCATAAAAGAAATACCAATATTTGCAAAAAAAATTAAGGAATTAAGTACTCAAAGATCAGGAAGAAAGAGAAAAGACATAAAAAGGATTCAATTAGTCAGGAAAATTGCATATATTATGATGGGGTAAACGACAATTCAAAAATATTAAGATCCAGGAAGCCCCATTGTAAAAATTCACATAAATGTAACTGAAATACCAAACACATTGATTGATCTAGGAGCAGCCATAAACATAATGAGTAAACAAGTTATGGACTCACTTAGGCTTCCTAACCTTCAATACACACCAACATTATTACAATTAGCAGACAGGTCTGTGATTAAACCTGATGGTGTGTTGAGGATGTTTTTGTATCCTTAGATTCTTGGGAATATCCTGTTGAATTCATGGTCTTAACACCCAAGAATAATTTAGGAGGACATCCATTAATCCTAGGAAGACCTTGGCTAGCTACAACTGATGCTTTCATTGGTTGTAGATCGGGAGACATGTTTATCTCAGATGGAAATTCTACAAAGAAATTTACATTATACCCTCCTGCAAAAACAACAATAGAAACAAAGAATGAAGAATGGATAGATGATGAAGATGATATACAACCTGTTTTTAATACTGAACAAGTAATAGAGGAAGACCAAATTTTAAATCTATTGGAAAATAATGAATCTTCCTCACAATATGACCATAGTCGAAATGAATATCTCTCATCTAAACAAGTATCATTTCTCTCCATGGAAAAAATTGGGAATTCTTCAATAGAAATCTTTTCAAGTAAAACTCCGAATGTTAATGAAAACTTGGAAGAATTACAAAAGAATCAATTGGTAGAAGTTTTAAGGAAACATTCTTCTACTTTTGCATGGGAATACACTGATATGAGAGGAATTGATACTAAAACTTGCATACATTATATCTACATTGAACAAAGTGCAAGACCAATTAGATAGGCACAACAAAGAATGAACCCAGATTTAAAAGAAATTGTTAAGGAGGAACTACAAAAGATATTAAATGTAAATTTCATTTATCTGATATCAGACAGTTAGTGGGTTTCACCCCTAGGAATCGTCCCGAAGAAAAATTGAAAATGGAGAGTATGCATCGATTACAGGTAATTGAATAAAGCAACATTAAAAGACCACTTTCCACTACCTTTCATAGATCAAGTCTTAGACACATTAGCAGGGAAAAAGTATTTCTCCTTTTTGGACGGGTTTAGTGGATATAACCAGATTCATGTAGCCCCTGAAGATCAAGATAAAACCACATTCACTTGTCCATGGGTAAACTACCCTTACCGAGTACTTCCATTTAGATTATGCAATGCTTCAGCAACATTCCAAAGAGCAGTCCTTGGAATTTTCTCTGATCTCATTCATGATTGTGTGGAAGTGTACATGGATGATTTCATAGTTTATGGAGATTATTTTAATGAAGCACTGGAAAATTAAGCCATGAAAAATGTTTCATGATGTTTAATGAAGGAATTGTTTTAGGTCACCATATTTCAAGATATGGAATTAAGGTAGACTCATCTAAAGTCGAGGTTATTTCTAAGTTATCATTGCCAAGTTGCAAATGAGATGTTAGAAGTTTTCTTGGTTTTACTGGATATTATAGAAGATTTATAGAAAACTTCATAAAAATTGCATCTCCACTTTTTAAATTGCTTACCAAGGACTTTGAATTCAATTGGGATTCTGAATGTCAAGCTGCCTTTGAAACTTTGAAAAAGAGAATTTTTGAAGCACCTATCTTAAAAGGACCTAATTGGAAATTGCCTTTCCATATCTCAACGGATGCTTCAGATTCAGCCTTAGGAGCTGTGTTAGGGCAAAAATATCTTACTCCTTATGCAATCTATTATACCAGTAAAGACTTAACTCCTGCAGAGTTAAATTATGTTGTAACTGAGAAGGAGTTTTTAACTGTAGTTCATGGCATTAACATGTTCAGACATTATATAACTGGCTATGAAACTTTTGTTCACACAGATCATTATGCTATTAGATACCTAATGAATAAACCAATCACTAATGGAAGAATGACAAGATGGCTCTTATTGTTACAAGAATTCAACATCACCATTCTAGATAGGCCCGGAAAATAGAACACAATTGCTGACTTTCTATCTAGAATTCAAAATGATAATAATGATCAACCTGTACAGGATAAATTCCCTGATGAATATCTTTTTGCAGTATCTACTAAATCACCTTGGTATGTAGATATTGCTAACTATTTAGCTATAGGTAAAATGCCATTTCATTTGTCTCCTAGAGAAAAGAGGAGAATAGTCCACAATAGCACATATTATTAATGGATAAATGAATATTTATACAAAAAGGGACCAGATCTTATCATCAAAAGATGTGTTCGAGAGGATGAAATACCAGAAATACTTAAAGCCTGCCACGATGAACTATGTGGAGGACATTTTCTGACAGAAGAACTGCTTATAAAATCTTACTTTTAGGATATTATTGGCCTTCCATTTTCAGGGACACCAAGGAATATGTTAAAAATGTGATAGTTGTTAGATAATGGGCAAACCCACTCTTTCAAATGAAATGCCATTACAACCACAGGTAATCATTGAACCATTTGAAAAGTGGGCACTATATTTTGTTGGACCAATCATCCCACCTTCAAAGCCAAAGAGGTATATTATGGTATGTACTAATTATGTCACTGAATGGGTAGAAGCTAAAGCACTTCCTTTCGCTACTGAAAATGTTGTAGTTTCATTTATTTTTGAGGATATTTTCACTTGTTTTGGTGCTCCAAGAAAATTGTAACAGATCAAGAAGCACAATTTACATCCAGATTAGTGCAGAAGCTTGTGGAGAAGTATAAAATCAAACATTGAAAGTCCACTCCGTACGATCCACAAGCCAATGGACAAGTTGAGTCTACAAATAAGGTAATTGAAGCAATCCTTACCAAGACTGTACACTTACAAAGGAAGGTCTGGGCAGAAGAGCTTCTAGAAGCTTTGTGGGCCTATAGGACTACATAGAGAAATACTACAGGACATACTCCCTATGAACTTATTTATGGGAAGCAAGTCTTACTTCCGATAGAGTTCCAGATCTAGACTTATAAAACAACAATCTAGTTAGATCTTGACTTCTCAGAAGCACAAAAGCAAAGGATGATACAACTTAATGAGCTTGATGAAATAAGACAAGAAGGCCTCCAGGGAACCAACCTAGTTCAATAACAGAGATCCAGATGGCATGATAAGTATATTAAAGAAAGAAAATTTCATCAAGGAGATTGGGCATTACTCTTTGATTCAAAGTTCAAAAATTTTCAAGGGAAATTCCAAACCCACTGTCGTCGACCTTATGAAGTTGAAAATGTCTTTGACAATGGTGCAGTTAGAATCAGGCCTATTGATGAATAGAAATTCCTCTTTTAGTAAATGTACATCGACTCAGACTTTATTAGAAGCCATTGACAAAAGAAGAATTTGTCAAAATTTTCCAAGATAATTCAGAATTGAAGATGGTCGAGAAGAGTTCCTCTTCTTTTCCACCTTAGAAATTTTACTCAATTTTACTTTTCTAAAAAAAATAAAAAAAATGATAAAAATAATAAATTATATATATATATATATATATATATATATATATATATATATATATATATTCAAAAATAAATAAAAATAATAATAAGAGGTATAAACATGAAAACCAACATATTGTTGGCATGTTTATACAGAAAATTTGAAGTGAAAACCAACTCCTGTTGGCACCTTAAATTTTCTTTTCAAAATAAAGTTCCTTTCTTCAAGTTTTTTTTCTCAGCTATAGAATCAACAACTTTCCACAGCTCAGACAAGTTTCTGCAGCTAGGACAAGTTTCTGTAGCCCTAATAAAATTTTTGAAGCCCACTTGACAAGAACACTTGGTGATTTGAATTGAAGGATAATTGACAATGCAAAGTACCTGTAGGAGATCCCAAAGAACAATTAAGGTTAAAAAAGTTAATTAAACTTATATGATACTTTAATTTAGCAATGGGGATTAATATATTTCATATAGGAACTAAGAGGACATAGTACTGCCAAAATTAAATGAAATCATTGAAAATTAAGTGTGATGGTCGCTTATCAAAATCATCATAATCCACCACTTAAAACCCTTGTCTTGTCCCCATTCCATATCTGTTGAAGTAATTACCTAATCATTATTTTGAATGTGCTCCAACGGTCAAATTCATTCCCACGACCTTCATTATAATGCACCTGTTCTTCCATTTCTCCGAATTCACATACCCTCTCTATCTCTCCGCCACCAAACAAAACCCTACTAACACCATTTCTCCTGTCAAAGTAAACAGTCCTTGAGATGAAGTATCTTCATAATGGGTGTTATTGTCTGAATCGAGCCAACATGGAAGAAATTCTTTGAAGGATATCCTCAGACCAGGGAACTGTTGCAGAAAGAACAATGGTTACAATTCATAGAGAAATTTGACAGTTTTCATAGGGAAGTGACGAAGACTTTTGCACGCTCGTTTTATGGAATGAAGGTTGAAATAGGGTACATTAAGTTCACCATAACAGAGTCTGTGATCACATAAGCTATTGAATTTCCCAGAAGCGGAGAGAGATGGTTCAAAAACAGGGGAATCAATGTAGAAGATAGGAAGTCTTCCTGAAAAATCCAAACATGGACACCACCGTCTTCAAGAAAGGTATTCCTAGTTGTGGTGCGGGTAAATTCTCAGTGCAGACACAAACAATTCCTCTAGCCTGAGAGAGCGGGTCTAGCCACAAACAAACAATTTATGGAAAATCTCCTTAAGCTAGAATCAATTAAGAGGGCCTACCTCTTAGAACGCTATTCCGCTTGGTGATGATCCTGCTTCCTCACTCCAACTATCTTCTATTTCCTTCATTCGACTAGTTGAAACAAGGAAACAACAACAACAACAACAAACGTGATAGCATACAATATTGTATTCAACCTACTTAATAGGTCAAGGAACATTAAGCCATAAAGATGTAAAATGACACTTCATGTAGGAAATCAATCAATAGTTGCATTTATATAAATCAAAAAGAGATTACAACCGGTGCCTTGACATTGCTGGTCTCCTTTGATGTATCTGGGTTCCCACACTTCTGCTAGCACTTCATGGATAGCCTTAACAATGAAATTTTTAAGGCATCTTTCCCTCTAATCTCAAACCAAACCAAAATCACACTATTCTCCCTCAAACATACACTAGAAAGATACAAGTTATAGATGACTTGCTGATTATTCAAACTTGCTCCAAAACTCCAACTAGCTTTTGCTTGGGAAAAAGAGAGATTCATATAGCTTGGATGGATGGGAGATGGTTCCTCTCGTCATGGGAGAAGGTCTTATCTCTTGAGTTTGTTCCATCCTAATAGGGGAAAGGATCCTAAACTAACTTCCTCCGCTCTATCCAACCCAACCATCTACTAGACTTCCATTACGAAGTTTCTAGACATGGAAGTTTCATCTCCTTATTTAAAAAACCTTCCAAAAGAGGATCGACGCGACTGGAAAAGGGATCAGTCGCTCCGAATGGTGCAAGCACTAGTTTTAACCTCTGCAAATCGGCTCGAGGAGAAAACTGGTCAGTAACACTGGTCTTATAAAATGAGATAGAAGGAAGATTCTTGGGAAATGATGCGAAGAGGAATTATTCTACTCATGAAGAGGGACATACTGGGAGTTTCTTCATGATGGGAAAGCATGTCAGGTACACTGTAGAGGTCCTCCAGGATTGTAGACAAGGAGTACAGGGACAGTGACAAAATGTTGTGTAGCATAGGCCCCCTAAAGCGTGAAGGCTGAACTAGAGTGAGGGGTGAAATGCTTTACAAGTGGAAGCGGGGAACAGGAGTTCGTCATCGGAAGACCTGAAAGCAAGTATAGATACATATACATCACTGAAAACTATGAATAATGATACATGAATCGTGGTATGGATGTAGCCATCCAGAGAATGATCATGTAAATGGATCTAAGGCATGGGCACAACCATCCAATAGAAAGGATCATAATGGAACCAAGGTATGGTCGCAACCATCCAACAATGAGAAGGATCACATATAACGACTCATGGTATGGGCGTAACCATCTATCTGAAAGAGACATGTATATCAACATGACCATGTCACATCACCTCGCAACTTGGACTTGTGTAGTCTTAGCCCAGGGTCTTACGCTCCAAACGACTCGATTAAAGTACAAATCCTAACATGTGAATGAATGTGTTGAAGTCGAACATGCTAGGAAGTCGCTTGATTACCAGTCAATGATGTGAACCATTAACAAGCGCGAGAGAAGCCACCAATAATGACAATGGCTCTCAAGGTATTGGCAGCATAGTTCACAGAATGTGAATAAAGGAACTAATGTCAAACATATGTGAAATCACTCGATCAAAAGCAAATGATGTGAGCTTGTCGTCGTGTGCGAAGAACTTGCCATTGGGGCATGCAATCTCTAAGGTATTGTAAGGGAGTCTCTCGGTTAGCTTCCTGGATAACGAGCTGGAGTTGACAGGAAGCGACTGTGTCGAAGGAGGGCCATGATGTATCCCACATCATCGACATGAGACAAAAGGGATGCAAATGATTTCAGATGATAGAGAGAATTAGGAGTAAGTGTATTTGCAGAAGGACTAACTCTTGAACATATCGGTGACACGATTCCGAAGTCTGGCAGTTATTGGATCCATAGGATCAGTGGTCATGATGACGTGGCAAAGATCAAATGGAAGGAAAAAATGAATGGCCCAACCCAGGAAGGTTAATGATCAAAAGGAGGATATCCTAACCCACAAAGCAGAAAGTGTCATGTTCAAGAGTGAGCTACCGACATGACTGATAGAATTTCCAAATTTTCCCCCACCATTTCTGGCAGGTACCCCAATTATTTTTTGTCACAAGCTTGAAGGGGATAACATGTGTTTGCACTGTAAGTTCATCCTTTAGATGAATTCGACCTAGTAAATTTAATGAGCCCTACTAAGGAGAAGCTCACGATTATCATGGAAACAAATCCAATGTCATTTTATATTTTAACGAGTCCGACAAAGGTGTAACTGGGTATCTTTTTCATGTTTAGAGAGTTTGAAAAAGACATGGAAAAGAAAATTCCACATGGGCCTTTTTCATACATTTGTGTCTCTTGAGCCCTAAAAGGTAGAAAACGATACTTGAGAGAACCGCTTGACCATTTCATACAAGAAGTACCTTTTCCATAAATAGTTCATCCCAACCCAAAAAAGGGGTAAACATATACTGGGTGAACGACATTTTTCAGCCTTTAACAAGTTGAAAACGGCAAGAGCTCGATGATCTTTTCATGTTTAAAGAGTCGGAAAAGAGCTTGAAAGAAGACCCCCCATTTTATTCTCTTTTACGAGTCAAAAAGGGAAAAATACTCGGCGATATTTTCATTTGAGTTTTACGAGTTGAGAAAAGAGTTGAAACATGACTCCAGTACCATCATCGACAATCTGTCACCTGTCGCTGCAAAAAAAGGTAAATGCATTATCCAGTTCTGAGGAAAAATAGGTCAAAAATACTAAAAAGGCCTATTATTTCATGAGAAAATGAATAAAATGAGGCAAAAGTAATTATTTTTTACCATTTACCATTTTACCTTTGTGTGAAGAGCTTTTTACCCACTTGTGCCCTAATTTGTCTGGAGCAGATTTCAGGAGATTCAGGAGGTCATTGGCCGAGCCGTTAGTTGCAGGTAAGAGCCAAGACCTTAATCTCCATTTTCATACTTATTTCACTTGTTTTTATCCATTCTTTGGATTTCATGAGGAGGTTTTCGCAAAAAAAGTCGCCCTCGATCGGCGCGATTTACGGGCACGGAATTGCATCGATCGGTGGTTGCTAAAATTGTCAACTGTGCTATCGGTGCTACTGTTTTTAAAACAGTCGCGTTGGCACCGTGAACAATTTTTTTCATGTTTTTTCTCAATTTGACCATTTGAATCCAAATTTCTCTAGCCAAAGATGATTAATGAGTTTATTATATGGTTTTTATAGGGGAAAAATCGTGAAAATTGGTGGATTGGAAGGAACGCGAGCATGAGGATATTGACACTCAAGCAATGGCTAAGACAAATTGCTTGGATGCTTTGAGGAACTGTGGGCTCCTAAATTTCTTCCTTACACCAGGTCTACGAGCTCAACCCAAATTGAAACAGTATCTGTTCAGTCACTGGGATGTGAATCAAGAAATTTTCATCATTGGTGACCAATAGCTGGAGTTGGAAACTTCAGATATTTATTTCATCATAGGACTGTCCCGAAGAGGGGAGCCAGTCAATCTATATGGGTCAAGGCTGATTGGGGCAAGTGTGGCCATGCTACTTGCAGAACATTGCCCAGAAGCACTCAAATCAAAAAGTGGCAAGATTGAGATTATGACTATTCGAGATCTTGTGTTGAGAGTGTTACTGCTGACCATCAACAAAGTGGCTGGGTGCCAAGCGCTGCATGAGACCAACAAGTCGAAGTTTCAGTATGCTATCGACTGCACGACGCCCACTATATTCAATTGGGCAGAAGCTATGAAAGTCAACATGAAGCGCCAACTATCAAAAGCTAAGGCGGGAAACCTGAAGTAGTTTTGCTACGGGTCTATGCTAGTGACCTACTTCCTGGAGAGGGTTTTGCGGTTCCACTACCAGCTAGCTGAGGTGGAACCGCCGATGAAACGAGACCCATGTATGGTCTATTGGAGTGAGTTGATGCCCAAGATTACTAGGGTCCAACAAATGTCCTATAAGCCCGCCTTTTTCTTGTGGCTAAGATGACAACTGATTGTAGTGGAGGATTGACCTTACAGCGGTACCGATTTTTGCGGAGATCCGAATGTTCTGCTCCCATAGGGGGAGGATTATGATGATGGAGGTAAAAAACAAACAATTTTAATTTTTGATGTTTTTTATTGTTTTTGAGATATATGTGTTCATGACATGTTGATTATATGAATGCAGATCTTGGACCAGAATGCCCTGCTGAGATGTCCCTGATCGCCAAGCGCACTACTCGACAGTTCGAGGCCACTCCTTATTAGGAGGGAAGCGACAACAAGGAGGAGATTGCACAGAATCTCGAGGGTTTGACCCATGCAATCCCAGAGTATGCCAGGATGGGTGATGTCCCACGCTAGTACTAGAGGCATACGGTGAGGGTGTCAGATCGGATCCGACGACTACTGACTCATGTAGTCTGAGAAGTTACATGTTATCATGAGCATCATGCTGTTTAGTGCATAGGTCTAGCATTCCACATTTTTGAGGCCTGCGAGCCATGGATGTATAAGGCCTGCGAGCCACTGATGTATTTTGAACACATATATTATTTTTTGAGGTTTTGATGTATGACAAACATTACCGACACACAAACACACACACACGCACACACATATATATATGTTGTACTTCCTTACTTACCATGGTACAAATGTTTTTGTTTTTTGAGTTTTTACATGTTTCGTAAATGTCTATCTAGCACATAATTATCTAATGCATCTATCAAAGTATTCATGTGCCTAGAAATATGATGATATGTAATGTAATCAAAATTTCTTTCCAGTAGATGAATACGTAGATACATTCTCAATATCTGAGGGTTTCTGATGAAATATTTCCCGTTGAGTTGAAGGACAACAAGATGTGAATCAAGGTTGACAACCAATTCCTGGATGCCAAGAGCAATAGCTTCTGACAACAATTCAATAACTGCACTATACTCAGTGATGTTATTAGTTGTTAGACCTATAAAAATACCTTGAAGATAAATCAAGTCACCATGGGGTCATAAATGGCCCATGCCGTGGATGATAGATTCCGGGTACTACGGCAAGCACCATCAACGAAACCGATGTGAGGAGACACTGACATCTGCAAGGCAGGAAAAAACATAATAAGAAGGAAAGTTGCTCGCAAAACAACACACCAAACCACACTGTAAAAAAATGAATCACACTATTGTACAAAAGTAACCATGCAAGATGACCTAAGCACAATACATTTTGAGGGAGTCCATACTCAGACTCCGGCAATCAATCAACACAGATGAAAACCAACGTTTTACCATTGACATGAGAAGTAAGCATCGACTCAGCCAAATAATGGAGTAGAATTCATATAAGGTTGTGCCCCCATGCCCCTTGGGTGAGGGAGGGTTACGAGTCAGATGACAACTCCATTGAAATAATGGGAAATCAGTAAAAACTCAGGGGGGGAGAAAAAACCTGAATCCATGAAGAGATAAAGGTGCCCTCAATTGAAAGATATTGACAATGTCAGGAGAAAATGACATGGAAATTGGCAGTGTAAAAGAGAATGTCTCAAGACACATAGACATGACCTCCGGGCTAGAACCAAGGCATGGGGAATGAGAAGACACGTCAAGAGATGTTTGCGAAACAGGATAATCTGAGGATACCGAAGGTGAAGCCAAAACAATTTATACGTAGTCTATTTCGGTGGGACTTAACAACATAACCTCGCCCCAAGTATCAACAAGATCCAGTGAGGGAATGAACCAAGGGTCAGACTTGACTGAATTCATGTTGATAGAGGCAACATGAGGAGGTGGGAGCTGAAAGATGCCCATCAAGGCAAGATCTTTAAAGAGTCCTACCCCTACACTCTCATAAGGAGCATTAGTGTGCTTGACATACGGAACATTGCCATCCGAGGAGGAAGAGGTAAAGAAGGATAGTTGGTCGAATGTGACTATCTTCCCTTGATGGGGAAAATGAATCACACAGAAAATGGAGGAGGCTACAACATGCATGGCATGGGTCCAGCTCCGTCCTAGTAGAAGATTGTAGTTAAGATTAGCGTCAACGATTTCTACTTTGACGTGTACTGTCTTGCCCTCCAAAGTAATGGCAAGGTTGGGAAGGACATTGAATGGTCATGAATCACGGCCGTCAAAAGCTTCCAAAGTGTTAGGGAACTAGTTCAGAGTAGGAGAACCAATTGCCTTCCAACAAGCGACAGAGATGATGCAGGTAGAAGCATCATCTTTTTTGATCCAACTGACTCTAAGCTCATTTGTTTTGACCTGGAAAACAGATGAGCTTAGAGTCAACTGGATCAATACCCCCAATAGCCGACAGTAACGATTTCCGCTTAGAAGGACAACTTTGAAGGACTTCGAGAGCAGACATAGCTGATGGTGCTTGAACCAAATCTTCAACAATGTTATAATGTTGAGCAGCTCGAGCGTTAGGATTGTACGAGGAATTTCGAAGCTCACCTCGAGAAGGTGGTTGAATGGAAAAATCAGGATTAGGTCGCTCTATATGGAGAGGACCAGAACTAGATGAGGCGAAAGAAGAAGGGGTACCTTCTTTCTCTTTCCCTACCGATGAGGTAGGAGTTTGATAATCCTTTGACCTGGTAGCCACGTTGATCAGGGTACTCATCATGAACACTTGTGAACCCAAGGAAGCGGATGACTGAGGCTGGTCTACCATTTGAGTCTGTTGGGACGGAAAGGGCTCTTTCAGGACAACTGGGGTCCCTTTGAGCAAACGACTAACTTCAGACCATCTAGGACAATCCTTAGTATAGTGATCCTCCTCATAAATGAGGCATGGATACTTGGGTTTCCGTTGGGAAGCATCACCAGCAGATGACTTAGGAGGACCCTATTTTGGGGCGTCAGATTTACCCTTGCCTTTGCCTTTCTTCTTACCTTTAGAGGATTTATCCGCTACGGTAGACTAGATAGTGTGAACCTCCGAGGTTTTACCAGGGCCGGATGAATTGCAAGAGGAATCATTGGGAGTAGTGTTGGAGACCGACTTCTATTTGGAAGAAGATTTTGTAGGGGTCTAAGTCATAGAACCAATTACACCATCAACAGGAGGGGTATCCGGAGACTTAGATGTCATTAGATCAGATGATGGTCTAGGTGCATCGGGTAACGCATCATATAATGTGCCGGACTATGAATAGGCAAGGTCTAGATACTAGGCACGCACGGTGGCTTGTTCCTTAGTGACACATCCACCCATAGCAATGTCCTCAACAATCTTGTTGACGAATGATTTGGTGAACACTCAGTCAACAACTAATCAACAATTTCAAACTTAATCAGACGATGCCCACATCTTCGTTCATGGATGTGAGTCACAGTGTCTTGCTTGAGCGACGTTAATATATGGGTGCCATGGCAAACCGACAGCTGGAAATGTGTGAGAAAGGCCATGACGAGAGTGTTAAAGTCATGATAGGTATTTCGAGGTAGCTTAATATACCATTTAGTTGCAACCCCTGTAAGAGTTCGTTGGAAAAGACAAAGACGATTGGAATCATCAACATAGGAATTCGAGGAGCACCAGAGGTGATATGTCATCATGTGGGCTTGAGGATCCTCTTTCTCTTTTCCTTCAAACTTTGGATAATCGCTCAGAATCTTGGACAGGACTGGAGGCCAGTATGGCAAATGAAGAATCGGGTCATTCGTGAATCTAGACACATCTGGCAATTCCAATGTAGCCAAGAATGACAATTGAGTATTGAAAGGCATTTGAGGTCGATAAGGGGGCCCAATTGGCAGGGCCCATCCCTGCTGGTAAGGATTTTGTCCCCAAAGTGGAGGATTTTTCCATAAGGCATTTGATTTTGCCCCCACTGTAGGTTACCTTGCCCGTAGGGAGGATTCTGACCTTGAAAACCTTGAAACTGTCTGGCTAGAGGCTATTGATAAGCAACATACTGGTTAAAGGGCCGTTGAGCCTGCTGACCTTGGACATATGGATTTTGCATCTGTTGTTCCCGAGCATAAGGTTTTGGACCTACTGCCCCTGGACGAAAGGGTTTTGGACCTGCTTCCCTTGGATGTAAGGATTCTACACTTGTTGTCCTTGGACATAAGGGTTTTGGACTTGTTGTCCTTGGACATAAGGATTTTGGACTTGTTGTCCTTAAAAAAAAGAGGCTGAACCTGTTTCCCTTGGACATAAGGATTCCACACTTGATGCTGTAGGACTTGACTGTGACCTTGCCCTTGCAAGGGTTGACCGTGTTGATATGAGTATAAGGGTTGTTTTTGCCCAGGTTGACCTTGTTTCTACAAGGGCTGACCTTGCTGCTATAGAGGTTGTCCCTGCGGTTGCAGAGGTTGACTTTGCAAAGGCATAGGCTGGCAGGATTGCGGTGCATACTGCATTTGCGGCTACATGGTTTGCTGCAACTATTGTGAGTGTTTCCCCTACAGTTGTTGTAGTTGTCCCTGCTGCGGCATCATCTGGCCTTGCTGCTACATGGATGTCCCTTACTGTAATGAAGGTTGGCCTTACTGCTGCATGGATGGCCCTTGATGTAACAAAGGTTTTCCTTGCTGCTGCAGTTTTTGTCCTTGCTGCTGCAAAGGTACTTGAACAGTTCCCAGAATGACAACTTGAGAGTTTCTAAACTGTATCTGGGCATACCCATCGGGCACAACGAACGGACCAGGCTATAAATAAGGTCCATGCTGAGGGATGTATGGCGGATTAGTGATCGCTTGTGAACCATATGGAACATAAGGAGGTTGGTACTAACCTTGAGCCATATTTGGCTGCTGGTACTAGACGTGACTTGACCCAAATGAACCAACAATGGGTTGTTGGTACTGGGCATGACTTGACCCAGACAGACCAACAATGGGTTTTTGGTACTGGACATTACTTGATCCAACAGGACCAACAGGATTTGAAATGGCACCCAAAGAGGGTTGGTTCATCCCAACCATGTGACGTTATGGGCCACTCACATTGGTTGTGCAAGACATCATAGAAACATTCGGACTCTGCCCCCTAGGTGGTGGGATAACCTACCCACTTACTAGAGGGATCAAAGAACTGATAGCGACATGACTTGAGATCGTCGGTTGAACTGGACGGGTTACTTGAACCGATGAAACAAGAGGATTGGGAATGGTGGGTTGCACCGAGACTGAAGTAACTGTAGAAATCACCGTCTGTTGGGAGGTCGGGTTTTGAATGAATGAACCTGTGAATAGGGTTGTGATATAATGATGAGGTAGTAGGCATGCCTAAAACCAACTGAGCTAAAGTCACATAATTACGTGGTAACTTAGGATGAACACTAGTCGGAATGCTTCCCGTGTAAGGGAAACCTTCAGGAGGGAAAGGATATTCCTGCTCCTCGACTGTGCATGGAGTGGAAACCTCTGAGTGACCTGGAGAGGAGACTAGGATTTCGCCTTTTGATTCCATGGGTGAAAACAGACGACGACAGACTACTGAAGATGTTCGAGGGGATAATTCCAAAGGAATACCTGGCTGATCATACAGACTGTACGAACGCTGAGGTGATATCACAATAGGATCGAACAAAGGATTTAGAGGATAAACAACCAGTCTAAGTTGACCTTCAGAAGTCGGCAGACTCTCGAGGGTCTGGATAGGATTATCTAGAGATTCCGGGCCAATGTCAAAAAGTGACCCAGTAATTAAAGGGGGACGATGAGATGACAAAGGTTGAATAATTAGAACAATTCCAAGCTCAACACCTTGGTGTTCAAGTGACTGTGGAAATTTAGGAAAAGGCTCCTTAGACAATCTTTTAGACGGAGGAGAGGAAGAGGAACTAGGAGAACCAGTTGGTTCAACCATGATGATTTTGTCTCAAATAACCGGAAAAGAGAGATTGATTTCAAGGGATTTAAAATGTATTTAAATTTATACTCACAATGTGGTCTAAAAAATACTAACAGGGATGTTATAAGATCACGGGCAAGAATTTCTTAAGACGCAAAAATAAACTGGTGCTCTCTCATGTTTTAAGAGTCAAGAAAGAAGCAAAGGTGACTCTATCACTTTCAGTTTGAAACGAGCTTGAAAGGACAAGCGCTCGGGTGATCGTTATATTTAGGGAGTCAAAAAGATTAAAATGACTACTCAGGATGATCTAGGTAAAAATGATTACCAGGTAACCGTGAACTGCAGAATACATCCTAGCGAATCGAGAAGTACGGGCAGATAATCTCCATGAATGTTGTGTTTGGTTTATCACATTTACAAGGCGACAGACTCGGCTTCCTATGGATAAAGAATTGCAACCTAGTGGGGTATCCCTTGACGGTACATGGAGCACAAGTCCGTACTATCGCTGTTTACTGCCAAAGCGAACGACATTTGCTAGGTTTTAAGATGCCGGAACACGTCTCTAGCCTTGACCTTCTAAAATGTGATCATTAGATTTCAAATGCGCCTTAGGTTAACTATGTACATCTTAGAGTTGATCTTGAAATTATGTCTCGAATTTCAGGCCTTATCGATGTGACTCGAAAAAACACCTATATGCAGCTAAATGAGACAAGACCCTTTCAATTCGATGAATTGTCTACACTAATGAGAGCAGAAAACACACTCAAATGCAAAAAAGCAAGCAATTGAAAGCAAAATGACTTTTTCACTATTTGTGTCCGCATTGAGAATTTACCTTCACCATAAATTGGTGACTCTACTGGGGAATCTCCTTAAGCTAGAATCAATTAAGAGGGCCTACCTCTTAGAACGTTATTCCGCTTGGTGATGATCCTGCTTCCTCACTCCAGCTATCTTTCATTTCCTTCCTTTGACTACTTGAAAAAAACAAACAACAGCAACAAAAACAAACATGATAGCATACAATATTGATTCAACCTACTTAATAGGCCAAGGTGTTGGAATTATGATACAGGTGTTGTCCTTGATGGCAACTCACTCAGATGATAGTTCACAGTGCAGCAAGTTAACAACAAAGGATTACAGATCAGATTCTAGAGATTGAAGAAAGAGAGTAGTTTAAGAAGTATACGCCGATTCACCTTGTCCAAGCAGCGTATACACGCAGGTTAACAGAACAAAAGGAGCGTATACATATACACACACTTTCATAGGAGGAAAAGTGCGTACATGTTGGAAAACCAATGTTTTGGTCCGAGGCATTTAGTCCAAGGAATTTTGGTCCAAGGTATTGATTCAAGGTACTTGGTCCGAGGTATTGACCCTAGGTATTCGATCCAAGGTATTGGTCCTAAGTGGTCTTGGTCCAAGGTATTGAGAAAGGCCTAAAACTATGTAAGGAGGAGAAGATCATTAGGCCAAGGTGTGCAAGTGAACATGATTCGAAGGAATACTTCTATTTGAAGTATATCTTATGTTGTAGGGTTATGTTTGGGACTATATCTGAAATATTTATGTGCACCTTGAGTTAAATATTGGATCAGGATCATGAGACCTGAAATGACTTATTCTTGAATGATATGATATTGGTTGAGACTAGATTTGATGTTTTTCATCTATTTTATTCGTTATCTATCATGATCTGGGTTTGTTTGAAGTCTGGAATTGCAGCAAAGTTCTGAGTCAATATTTGCATATCTGTACGTAGGTTTGTCTCGGCAAAAGAGCGTATACATGCAAGTTCTGTTCTTTCAAGTAGCGTATACAAAAGAAAGGCTTGATGTTTAGATCTGACTGATCTATCAGATCTATCAGATCAATATTGATGATCTATTGCTGCTTCTATTTTACTGTTGTCCGTTAATGAAGTCTTCTTAGATTTGAATGTAAATCTGAATGCATAAGGAGGTTGATATTTGATTGATTGTATAAGTGAGAAGAAGTGTTTTCTGTTGCCTGCCTGTGTAAAGTTCTGTAAGTTGACAGTAGATGTTCAATACACTACTGGTTGGTACAGTTTGTGATTCAGAGATTTTATGATTCAAAATATTTAGAGGTATACGCAGGTTGGGCTGACGGAAGTAGCATATACACGTAGGTTGTCTTCATTCAAGTAGCGTATATAGTTTGACACATGAATTTTTGAGGTTTCAGTTGGTTCTAAATGTTGATACAGGTTTCTGGGTTCAACACAGTGTTCTGATGACAGTGATCTGATTGTTTCAGATTAACTACATATTGGTTAATGAAGTTTGAGTTTCTAAATTTTTGACAGGTTATTGATGAGTCAAGGTCTTCATATGTCTTGATATGTGCCAGGAGCATCCAGTCTGAAAATTTATGAAATGTGGTCCCTGGTGGAAGAGTGCAGTTTTCTATAGGTTGGCACCTATGTACTAGTAAACATATTAGCTAGTACAAGAGCTAGGGGGTTGTAGCTCCCTTCCAGTAAAAGCTGGAGAATGAGAGAAGGTTATAACCTTATGTAGGTAGAAGCCTGCGTACTAGTATGAGTCTACACCAGTACAAGATTGTAATAGGTTTTCTTATTATTAAAAGAAGACAGAGACGACAGCAACCGGTGGTTTTCACCCACATTGGGTTTCCACCTTAAATCTTGGTTTCATCTGTGTTGCTTATGTGTGATGATTTATTCTATTATTAATGCACATTGTTACTGTTTAATGTTTAATAAAGTACTGATGCAATGATTAAAGATCAACATATGATGAATTAACTGAATCATAAGTTCACTGGATATACGCTGGTTGCCTTAAGAACAGTTGCGTGCACATGTGAGTTCCCTTCACTGAAGTGGTGTATATAAATCTGATTATGGAAATCAAAAGTTTATTGATTTGTAAATACTGATTCACCTCCCCTCTCAGTATTATTTCCAACACAAGGAACATTAAGCCATAAAGATGTAAAATGACACTTCATGTAGGAAATCAATCAATAGTTGCATTGATATAAATCAGAAAGAGATTAAAACCAGTGCCTTGACGTTGTTGTTCTCCTCCGACATATCCAGGTTTCCACACTTCTGCTAGCACTTCATGGATAGCCTCAACAATGAAATTTTTAAGGCCTCTTTCCCTCTAGTCTCAAACCAAACCAAAATCACACTATTCTCCTTCAAACATACACTAGAAAGCTACAAGCTATAGATGACTTGCTGATTATTCAAACTTGCTCCAAAACTCCAACTAGCTTTTTCTTGGGAAAAAGAGAGGTTTATATAGCTTGGATGGATGGGAGATGGTTCCTCTCATCATGGGAGAAGGTCTTATCTCTTGAGGTTGTTCCATCCTAATAGGGGAAAGGAGCCCAAACTAACTTCCTCGGCTCTATTCGGCCCAACCATCTACCAGAATTCCGTTACGAAGCTTCTAGACATGGAAGCTTTGGCTCCTTATTTAAAAAACCTTCCAAAAGAGGATTGGTGTGACAGGAAAAGGGACCAATTGCTCCGAACGCCGTGAGGGCGAGTTTTAACCTCTGAAAATCAGCGCGAGGAGAAAACTAATCAGTAGCACCGGTCTTGTAAACTGAGATAGAAGGAAGATTATTGGGAAATGATGCAAAGGAGAATTATTCTGCTCATGAAGAGGGACATATTGGGAGTTTCTTCATGATGGGAAAGCATGTTGGATACAATATAGAGGTCCTCCAGGATCATAGAAGGGGAGTACAGGTACAATGACAAAATTTTGTGTAACACTAGTACAACCCTTAAGAGTAAATGGAGGAATTTACTCCTTGTACTTCAAAAATTCATTACTTGTGAGGGTCAATTTGGATACATGTATTTCTACCACATTAGTATAATGATGCATTTTCTTGAGGAACACCAAATGAATCTTCTTTATTTCCTCTTGCATAGTCTTAAGAATATATCCATGAATGTTCAAAAGAAAATTCAGTTCATAGACAATACCATGTATCATCATGGATTGATAAAGATCTTGGTTGAGTTCCACCTTCGGAGTGTAGGGGATAACTAGGAAAATTTTCTGGTAAGGAACCATTTGAAGAAAGATCTCTTGAACAACCAAGTAGTAGTAGAATCCTCAGGGGAAGGAAGAGAACAATGGAAACAATAAAAGAACAGGAACCCTAGGCTCAACAGGAATTATCAGAAGATGAACTTCCCATAGTGGATATTTTGCAGAGAATGAAAAAGGGAAATATTAGAAGAAAGAAAGCTAGCAAAAGAGCAGAAGATTTACCACAAACCAAGACCCTTCCTCAGGGAGAAAAGCCAAAAGCCAAAAGAAGGAAAGCACAAGGATTACAGACCTCGGCACTAAGGAGGAGTACCAGGTTGAACATGATGCAACAAGTAGTCTCAGGATCTACGAAATATATTGATCTCGAGGAAAATGAACCAACTTAAAACCCTGAAGGTTCCCCAAAAGGATCACCAAAACTATCACCGAGAGTGTCATCACCACCCTGCAATTCATCTCCAAGAAGCCCAGTGCACAGTCCAGGTGTTGATCTTGTTCAACAAGAGATTTATGACTACATACAATCATTAGAAAGAAATGAAACAACAACTAAAGAATCAATCCAAAGTACTGGAGAAGGAAGCAATCAGTTCCATGAACCACAAGAACCTTCAACATCTAATGTTTTAAAGTAAGAGATCTTTGAGCTGGAGACATTGAACATATATCTCAAGAATGAAAATTAGACATTGAAAGCACAAAATGGGATTGAAATTGCAAAGAGTGACAACCTTATCCATCATTTGATTTTGTGGTACAAAAAGAACAAAAAGTTGAAAAAAGAAAACAGGGCAATGCAAAGAGAAATCATCAACCTAAAATATAAAATCCTCAAGAGGAAACCAAGGATGCTAGTGGTTTCTAGAAAGAAGAAGAAAGTGAATCCTGAAGGCGATAATCAGAAGGCACAAGAGAATGAAAATGATGAATTGTATGAGGACATACAAAACCTCCAACATGGGGGAACGTAGAGTGCAAGGATTGTCTTACCTTAACACCCTTTTTGCCTATACTTCTTCCCTTTTTCCTATACCTATCACCTAAATAATTCAATAGACACAAGGTTTTGTTAAAGGTAAACACTTACATGTATTCCTTTTCATATTTGTCTATATACCTTATTGTTTTGTTAAAGTATACATTCGGCTACGAAATTGGCTTGTTTCTGCAGCTAATCCCGATTTCCGCAGCTACGTCCATTGTTGATAGGGTTCAAATGCTCCAGCTTAGCAAAGGAAGATATGGATGGATGAGGAATGATCCCCTCATGGATTCTTTCCTATTCTCTCGAGCCAATCCTTCAAGAAGATCGCATGATAACACAGTCAACCTCAAAGTCAACTGCAAGATTATCGTCGGGACAAAGTTCGAGTTTTCACGAAATCTTATCGATTTTCTTTTCCAAATAGCAAATTGATTATTTAGCGATATAGTTTGATTTAATAGGATCAAAATTAATATATGTAGGATTGAAAATCTCGTACTGTTATGCAGAGAAGTTTTATAAAAGCAATGGTCGCTTTGTGTTTTGGGTGCGTGCCGATATATGTAAATTTTGAGAACATCTTGTTAAAACTTGTTTGCGAGTAATAGACTTGGTTTATGTTTCTTTCGATGCTGCATTGATTGGATATTGTCATCTATTTCGTGGAGGGCCCCTATGTCTAGTACAAGTCCTTAACCAATTGCATATAGATTTCTTTAAATGCTTAATCATAGATGCTTTGTTTTGTGTGTTGAAATGCAGTATGATGGAGTTCGCAATTGAATCATTGTTTGCATAAGCAATTTCCTTTGCTTTCTACATAGTTTAATTATGTTATCTCATTTGATTTTTATCTGGTATAGTTTGATCATTCTCGTTGCTTTCTACCTAGTGTAGTTCAATTGTTTCATTTCATAGCATAGTTGTTGTTCAGTTTATTAGTTTTATGTCTTGTTTGGATGAAGTTGAATGAGTAAAAGGGTGATTGTATTTTTCTTGGCAATTAAATTCAAACATCATTCATTTATAATCCGATAGGATAGATCTCTTGCACATAGTAATTCAGAATTGGCTGCAACATAAAATTCGCTGCAGCATAAAATTTAAAGATAAAATCCAAAACAGTCTAACAAGAGTAAAGTTTAGAATCGCTCTCAAACCATCCATAAACTGATTCAATAGAGAATAATTTATAAGATAACTAGCTAACAACTTTAAGGAACAATACTCTAATATAATCAGTAATACCATCTCGACACTAATTTTAAGTTTAGACTTTATTAAGAACATAACGACATAAAATAACTTCTAGCACATATACTGCACTTATGCTTCGTCAGTATACCTGCCTTGGTCGATAATTTATGCTGACAATTTAAATACATTAAATTGGCTAAACACTCTCCCAAATATTTGAATCTCACAATGAGGAGTCAATAGAGGTAGAGTGTCCCTAAAAAGTTTATTTAAGCAACTTAAGTTGGAGGTAAGTTTTAGTGATGCTTGGAGCATGTAAGTAAATTAACCAAACAATGAGAATTAACATCTACTTGATATGTACTTGCTTGACATGAAATAAAATGTTACTTTATGGTGAAAATTTGTCCAAATACTTGATGCATGTAAATTGTTCAAGCCAAATAAGTAAACTTGAAACTATGTTCAAGCCGAATAAGATCAAGTAAAAAGTGCTTGCATGCAAAAAATATGAATTTGTTATGGATTTAAAACATGCAGTAAATTAAATTAAAGTGCATGCAAAATGAGTGTGATGCATGTTGTGTTAATTTCTCAATTAGATGATATGCAAGAAAAATGAAATAAACCAACAAAGTCAAACCGCCAAGCCTCTCCAAAAGGTGGAGAGATAGGGATACCAAAAGGTAAAACCCACGCTCCCAAAATCATAAATTTTATTAGCTGTTACAAGAAGGAAAAGACAACTAAGTCTTCTCTACAATCCAAGGAAAGTCTTAACAAATTGACATCAAAACATAGACCTTTCCTCGCTAAAAATTTCTGCAATTTGAGGCCCACAAAGGTTCAACAAAATGCATTTTTTTTTTGAAAAATAGAAGATAAGCCTCCTCTATGGCCATGGCCAAGAGAGAGCAAGAGATGGACAAAATGAACTCGGCCTCCCTCAAGAAGAACACGGCCTTATCCAAGATGAATTCGGCCTTTTCAGGATCTACTATTCTTAATACTAGTGCATTGGTCAATATTTGGTTAAGTTGATTGAAGCTTGTAACACAATCAACTATCCATTCAAACCTCTTCCCTTTCTTTTGTAGAGTAGTAATTAGACAACCAATCTTGGACAAATTTTTAATAAATCTCTTGTGTTAACCTGTCAGTCCCATGAATGACCTAACTTCAGCCACATTTTTAGGTGTTGGCCATTCCATGGTAGTCTTGATCTTCTTGGGATCAACTACTACTATTTACTTGGAGACAATGTGTCCCAAATAATGAATCCAAGAAGGAAGGAAATTTCACCTACTAATCTTTGCATAAGGCTTATGCTCTCTTAGAAATTATAGCACTACGACCAAATGCTCTTCATGGTCCTACTTGGTATTTTAATAGATCAAAATGTCATCAACGAAGACTATGACAAACTTATCCAAATAAGGGCACAACACATTATTCATAAGGCACATAAAAGTTGTAGGTGCATTGGTAAGCCCAAAAGGCACTACCACAAATTCATAATGCACATACCTTGTTTTAAATGTTTTTTGATCGATATCCTCATATTTTATACACACATGGTGATATCCCAATCTCAAATCAATTTTAGAGAAGACTATTGCTCCTCTTAATTGGTAAAATAAGTCATCGATTCACAATAATGGATACTTCTTCTTTAAGGTCACCTTCTTTAGTTGTCAGTAATCAATGCACAACCTAAGTGTGTCATCCTTCTTCTTAACAAAAAAAAATGGTGCTCCTCATGAAGACACACTTGACCTTCACTACAACAAAAATACCCTCTAGCAAAGGTTTTTGTGGAAGCCCCTACAAAAATAGCCCAAAAATCCATTTCTAGTGGAGATCACTGACGAAGTTGGGCGAGCAAATGTTTTAGCTGATGTTTTTTAATGGTGTGTCTATAATACACTAATGCACCAGTGCATTACTATAAACAGACACATCAGTGCGTAACATCATATGGTGCACCATGGTAGAGTTATTTTTTATATAAATAAAAAATAGTGGTGTGATAAGTAAATATGACGCACTAGTAAATATACTACTCAATAGCACCAAAAAATGGTTAAATTTAAAAAAATAATCAGTTGTAAAATTCATTTTTCCCAGTTTGGTGTTATACTCTCAATACGCCTCGGTGCTAAACCAGTATGCGAATGCCCCATTGCATAAACAATATGGTGCACTGTTGTGGAGATTTTTATTTAAAAATAGTTGTGCACATATGATATTATACGCATTGGTGTTGTTAATTGAACTGTTGAAATTCTATGTAGATTCAAAATTGCTTATGTAATTTACTAAAACATAAAACTTGAATCTTCTCTACTCATATACGGAAAGCAATTTAGGATTGAGAAATGAAATCATAAAAATGCGACATGAATAAATACACAAACATGGAGAATTATAGAGGGGAAAGAAACTACTCAAAACCCCTTCTTATATGTATTGCATTAATAAGAAAATAGAGAAGAAATACAATGCTTGCTCAAGCCTGAGAAACCTTTGCACTAATATAGTCTATATCACTACTTCACGAATTGACCCTGGCAAACACTTAACCAAATTTCACGTTTGTTGAGATCCTATTTTCTTGTGTTGTTCCCTGAGGAATTAACCCCTATTAATTGGGGAAATTTCTCCATGAGAAGTGTGCAATTCCTATAGGCCCTTCTATGACTGAATGCATCACCTGTACACTTCAGAATAGTCTACAATTGATAGTACACTACGCTTGAACTCCAATATCAATTGGGTAACTTGAGTTATCTACATGCATCAATTATTCTGGGTTGATTTATGAGTTAACTGGTTGATCACTGAGGTACACACCCCACTATTGGACCATCCACTAGTTCTCTAACATTTAGAACTAGTTAAACTCACAATGATTTAAATTAACTGAAATATATTTCTAGAGATTAGAAATCAATCATACTAGATTGAACTCAAGTGTTTCCTTCTCAAATTAACAAAGTTAACTGAGTTACAAGTGCCATGTCATGTCAGTTAACTGCCTACAAGTATTATACTGAAATTGAAATTCTAATTTTAATCTTGTTTGACCAAGGCAATGTCAAAATTAGATTTTCTTGTTGCATTTTCAAGACTCTCTCTAAAAAAGAAATGGATTATCTGATACCTTGATCCTGCCTATATGGAATTCAAATTTTCACTTTGACAAAGCCTTCATGAAAATATCTGCATCTTGTTCCTCTGTAGGAATGTACTCAAACAACATGATCAACCTCTACACACACTATCGTAGATGGTGATACCGGATTTCGATATGCTTAGATCAATCATGAAATACATGATTCTTAAAGAGTTCGATACAACTCTAATTATCACAATAAATCACAGTAGCATCCATCATATGACCAAATAACCCAACAAGTATTATTCTCTTCCAGATTGCCTCACATGCTTCTTGAATTGCAACCATGTACTCTGCTTCTGCTGAGTTGAGTGCAATAGATATCTGCTTCCTACTATGCCAAGAAACCACTCCTGACCTGTTGACCCTGCCGCCTTCATCTACCTACAAGTCAGTGAGAAAAGCCTTCAACCCCACAAGGCGTGGTTGGTGGCAGGGAACTCAGAGAAGGGGTTGTCAAACTAATCTTGACTCTCTCCGTTTGAGCTATCTCCTAGGTTAGCTAAGGGGGGTGGTCCCTAATGAAAAGTTAAGTTACAAATATGTGAGTTTATAGGAGAATTGTTAGAGTTAATTAGATTATTTCTTTAAGATTTATAAGAAAAAAATTGATATGAGCAATAACCATAAATACACGAGATAAGCATGAAATACATAAACAACGAGTGCCTTCAAAGTATTTGCTCTTTAAGAAATGAAATTGTGTTTGTTTAAAAGGAAGTGATGCTTTCAAATGGAAAGCCAAAGTAATCCTGAAAAGTGAAATAATAAATTGTTAGCACAAGATATTATAAATGCGTTTAAGATGAATAAGTCTACCAATCAAAGCATGGAAACTATATTGCTCAAAATGATACGAAAATAACTCAAATGTTAGACCAAGATGACAACGTGGAATTAAGTTTGCAACCCAAAATAATAGTACTTGAAAGTGAAATCAACCATTCATGACAATTTGCAATTAAACCAAAAGATGAGTCAATTTCCAAGTACAAGAAAATTAAACTTGTTTCAAAATTAAAAGAGATTACAATGCTTGCATCAAAAGTTCCTCTTGAAATAAGATTTTCATGTGAGACTTTAAACCATCAAGATAGCAAGAAATTTAAGAACTTTGCAAACAAACCAAATGTGATGAAATGTTGTTCTTGGTTTATTTTATTAATTAGTGCTAAGGCAAAGTTACAATTTAATTCTAGTCCTCACACCTCATCCTCACCCAAATATTTGAATCTCAAAATGCAGAGTCAATAGAGGTAGAGTGTCCCTAAAATGTTTATTCAACCAAATTAAGTTGGAGATAACTTTTAGTGATGCTTGGAGCATGTAAGTAAATTAACCAAACAATGAGAATTAACATCTACTTGATATGTACTTGCTTGACATGAAATAAAATGTTACTTTATGGGGAAAATTTGTCCAAATACTTGATGCATGTAAAATGTGTTTAATGGTGAAGCATAAATAAACTTGAAACTACGTTCAAGCCAAATAAGATCAAGTAAAAAGTGCTTGCATGCAAAAAATATGAACTTGTTATGGATTTAAAACATGTAGTAATTTAAATTCAAGTGCATGCAAAAAGAGCGTGATGCATGTTGTGTTAGTTTCTCAATTAGGTGATATGCCTATAAAATGAAATAAACCAACAAAGTCAAACCGCCAAGCCTCTCCAGAAGGTGGAGAGATAAGGATACGAATGGGTAAAACCCACGCTCCATAAATGAGAAATTTTATTAGTTGTTACAAGAAGGAAAAGACAATGAAGTGTTCTCTAAAATCCAAGGAAAGTCTTAACAAATTGAGATCAAACCATAGACCTTGCTTCGCTGAAAATTTCCATAATTTGAAGCCCACAAAGGTTCAAGAAAATGCAAATTGGGTTGAGTTTCTCTTTCTTTCTAGGTTGAAATGTCTATCAAATGTGTCTTATTCAGGTTCTAGTCTAGGCTATATAAGGGGGTGAACGAACCCGGGTGCAGGTCCTGGTCCGGGAATAATGGAACTTACAGAACGTCTACTATGGGAAATGAAACTGGTACTTTCCCGAGGCTACAGAGAAAATATAAAGGATACTACAAGAGCCTAAATAATTTCACTCTCAGTGCATCATGAACCAGTTATAAGGGTTTGCATGAGGACATGTAGGTACTTATGTTGGGGGAGATGTTGGGACATGAAATGGGAATCATTTTGCACTCATTTTCCTATCTTTTCTTACTCGTTTTTATTCTTGAGACCATAATCTGCCATTGTAATAGCCACTATCAACCTAAGTATGTCTCTTTTTAAATGTCATCCTTATGATCCAATTATACTTGTGATTTGGCATGAGAACTATTGTTTTGGACTATTTTTCTCATAAAACTAATAACTAGGTTGTTACAAGGTTTGTGGTTTGTTGAGATGTTGTTGCAGGATCACACTTTCTAGTTTTTCCTTTCCAAGGAAAAGACAATGACTCACTAAGAATTACTTTTACACATGAAGATCTATTTTGGACGTGTTGAACTCCTTCAATTAGTTATGAAAATAAATTTGGAAATCATCTAGTCAAAAGATAGTTTAACTGTAAAAAGAAAAGTTTATGGACAATGTGGATGAAATAGTTAGGATTTTCTATTGATAATTGTTGAGAAATGGCAACAAGAAATTCTAGTTTAATTTGTCCTTGAATTAAACTGAGAATTAAAATTGAATTCTATTCTCATAGAAACTTGTAAATAGTTAATTAAGTTTAATTAAGTTAATTAGCTTAGAAATTTCGAGTTGGAAGTCTTTTTGTAGTCATGTATATCTTCTCCATAAATTTTAGGGGTCCAGGATGAGTTTATTTGAGTTGTAATTAGATTAACTCAATTTACTAAGTTATGGTCAGTTAAATTAGTTCTAACTGTTTGTGGAACTAATAGAGGATTAGAAGTTAGTTGGTGCACTGGTGCATCCACAAGTGTTACTCCAGTTAACTGATGAAAAGCTTATGCATGTCAGTTCAGAGAAAGACCCAATTGAGACTAGAGTGCAAGGACAATGTACTATTAGTTGTATGATTTACTGAGTTGTAAATATCATGCATGCAATCAGGAAAAGGACCTAATTTAAGATTGTGCTACTTTGGAAGCATGAATTCCCTTTAAATATGAGCTATTGATCATAGGAATTGTGCAAGAGATTAAGAGCTTGGTAGGCAATGGAAATTGGCTAAGTGTTGGCCAAGAGTAGGCTTGTGAGGCAGAGAGTTGAGCATACTTGTGTGGAATTGTTCTTGTGAGAAAAATCTTTATATATTCACTCATATTTATGATTAATGTAATACAGATAGTTGGGGTTTTGAGAAGTGGCTTTACCCAGAGAAATTTATTGCATTATGTGCCATTGATTTATCTTCTTCTTGTTCATATTGTTTTCATCAATCTATTGACTTCCGCTGGTTGAAAATAGTAGATTCTTGTATTTTTCTTTAGTACATTGCATGAGCTTGTGAATCTACAAGAAATTCTACATGGCATCGGAGCAGAAGACAATATACTAGAGAATATTTTAAATTATTTGACTTCAGGGTTATAAGTGAAATTTGAATTTGCATTACATACTCCAAGATTTTCTGATGGCATTATACAATTTGCAGCTTGAGTATGACTTGGATTAAAGCTCAAATTATATAGCTTGGAACTGGACAGGATGAGAGCTGTGTTGGAGGACAATGGCTTGAAGGAATTCATTTATCAAGACATTCCTAAACCACCAACATTAGATACTTAGCATGTAGTTGAATGGAAGAAGTGTGTGGTGAAGGTGAGGTATATAATCCTTGAGGGAGTTCGAGACCACATTGTCTCAAGTCTCCATGGGAAGGAAACTCCATATGCTATGTGGAAAGCATTGACAAAACTTTTCCAGAATAGCAGTGACCATAGGAAGTTGGCACTAAAAGATAAACTTCGAAAAATCAAGATGGAGAAAGGTGAGACCATTCCAAAATACTTGACCAAGTTCACAACTTGTAGAGATGAACTTGGAAGTGTTGGAATAACAGTTGTCAAGAATGATATGGTGAGCCTAGCTCTCCTAGGCCTTCCTAAGAGTTGGAATAACTATCAAGACTCTGTGAATGGAAGGGAAAAGCTACTAGATTGGGAACGATGGTGGTCAGATTTGGTGTAGGAGGAGATCAGAAGGAACACCAGAGATGGTTCCTCATCAAAGATTGATGATGAGGGAAATTGTGCCTTAACAAGTAAGGAAACGAAGGGGAAATGGAAGGCTTCCAATTCCAAATCAGATTCTTGCCATGCAGGTAAGAAGAAATACATGTCAAAAGTTAAGTGCTTTCATTATTATGAGTTGGGCTATTTTGCAACAAATTTTCCACTCAAGAAGTCTAGGAAGAAGTCCTCAGGAGGAGCGGCGGGTGAGGCTTTGGCCTCTGAATTCGAATTGGACTTTACTCTCATTGCATGCATGGTGTCATCAATGATGGGTAGTGTATGGTACCTTGATGGTGGATCTTCATTCCACATGACTGGTGACAAGGAGTTGTTCAGTGCCCTGGAGGAGAAGTATCTCCATATGCATATCGAGATGGGTGATGACGGGAGGTATAATGCTACAGGATTGGGCATGGTTACTTTTCAGAGGGAGGACGATGCTCCTCTTACCTTAAGGGATGTTATGTATGTGTCTAGGTTGATGAATAACTTAGTATTAGTCGCCATGTTGGAGGACAGAGGCTATGATGTGGTGTTTAGTAAAGGAAAGGCATTCCTTAGACACATAGCCATGGGTCAGGTAAAGAATATTGGGATTTGGGTGAAGAATCTCTATAAGTTGAAGGTATAGGATTGTGATAATTTGAGAATGAAAGAAAATATGGTGCATAGCTAAGACGTTGGTGAGTTTTGGCATAGGTGATTGGGCCACTTGCATCATGGGGCTTTGAAGATCATGTAGTAGATATCTATTGGGATTCCCAAAGGTACACTTGAGGAAGTTGATACATGCAAGGGGTATACTTTGGGAAAATACACCAAGACTTCCTTTCATGACAGAGACAATCAAGCAGAGGTTATTATAGAGCGAGTCCACTCAGATGTGTGTGAACCATTCTTGATGACATCCACAGCCAAACACAGGTATTATGTTATATTTGATGATGACTTTTATCGTAAATGTTGGATATTTTTCATGTAGAAGAAGGATCAAACTTTCGTAATGTTTTTTGAATTTAAAGCATTGGTTGAGAAAGAGTCGGGAAAGAAGGTTAAATATTTTAGGAGTGAAAATGGTGGTGAGTATGTCTCAAATGATTTTAAGAAGTTCTTTATAGTGGAAGGGATTAAATGGGAGTTGACACCACCCCATAACCCAAAGCAGAATGGGGTGGCCGAGAGGAAGAACATAAGCATTATAAGGGTAGCACAGGCAATGTTGCATGATCAGATCTTATCATTACACTTATGGGTTGAGGCATGGCATACAACAGTCTATTTTCATAATAGAAGCCCATGCCAGATACTTGGGATGAAGACACCAGAGGAGGCTTTCTCTGGTAAGAGGCAAAATGTTGGTCCCTTTAGGATTTTTGGGTCATTGATACATTTCCATGTGACCAAAGATGCACAGAAGAAGCTTGAATTGACAATAGAGTTGGGGATATTTTTGGGGTACACTGATGCACCTCACAACTATCAGGTGTACTTGTCGACCAATAGGATGACAGTGGTTCATAGGGATGTCATGTTTGATGAGAAGAAGGCGATGCAAGTTTCCCTCGAGAGGGAGCTACAGCTACATGCGGTTGAGAAAATTTTGGTTCCTAAGATTGAGGAGCCTTAGATTGATGTGGAGCAGCCATATATAAAGGATTCAAGAGTGGAGACATCCACTCAGGAAGAGTCTTCCAGAGATGGGAGAAAGTACACCAGAGAGGCTGTCATATTGTTACATGATGCACGGGAGAATGTGGGAGCATCCACATCTCAGAACAAGAAAAGGAGGTCACCTAAGAGGTATAATGGATACATGGCTCTTATGATCAGATGTGTTGTGACAAAGCCATCTTCCTTTAAGGAAGCAATGCAGCAGACGGTTTGGATTAATGCCATGGTGGAGGAGTATGACTCCATATTTCGTAACAATGTTTGGGATTTAGTCATGAGACTGGAGGAAAAGTCAATGATGATCTCCTAACGACTTTACATGGTAAAGAATGTTGTAGATGGTAGTGTGGATAAGCATAAGGCTAGATTTGTGGCCCACGGATTTTCTCAGGTAGAGGGGATTGACTATGATGAGGCCTTTTCTCCTGTTGCAAGGTACTCATCGATCAAATATATATTGGCACTATCAGCACAGATGGGTTGGAAGATACATTAGATGGATGTAAAGATAACCTTCCTTAATGGCATGATTGAGGAAGAGGTGTACATAGAGAAGCCTGAAGGTTTTGAGACCTTCAACCATGAGTCGCATGTGTGCCAGCTCAAGAGAGCATTGTATGGGCTAAAGAATGTGCCATGTGCTTGGTACACTAGGATAGATAGATACTTCACCAAGTTTGGATTCATGAAGAGTAAAGCATATGTGAACCTATACCACAAAGTGGTGGATGGTAAATTGTTGATAATTATACTTTATGTTGATGTTCTCATACTGATAGGTGATGATCAACTAATCAAGTCTTGCAAGGAGGACCTTGCAAGAGAGTTTGAGATGAAGGACATGGGGTTCATGCATTACTTTCTGGGCATGGAGGTATGGTAGGGTGATGGGGAGTTGTATGTGTCTCAGGGAAAGTATCATTGAGATGATGAGGAGATTATGCATGGAGAGCAGCAAACCCATGGAGACTCCTTTAGCAGGGAAATGGCAGAAGGAGGATGCTATTTCTAGGGAAGTATTGGAAGCTACTATTTATAAGCAGCTTGTGGGTTCACTTATGCACTTGGTGAACACATGACTAAAAATGTGCTATGTAGTTAACTACCTTAGTAAAGCGATCGTTAGGCCTACCAAGCTATATTGGAAGGCGGAAAAACATGTGTTGAGATACCTCAGGGGCACTTCTTAGTATGGTTTATACTACAAACAGACAAATAGAGTGAAGCTTCAAGGATTCACTGATGCAGATTGGGCAAGGATTCCATCCAAAAGGAAGAGCACATCAAGAGGGATCTTCAGTATTGTGTTAGAAAAAGTGTCTTGGTACAACACGAAATAGAGATCAGTTGCACTCAGTTCGGAAGAGGAAGAGTACATGGATGAGAGTCAGGAAGCATGTGAGGCCATGTATATGAGGAAGATCCTGGTTGGTTTGTTTGGTCAGTAGATTGATCCAACTGTGATTTACTGTGATAATCATAGTTGTATCAAAATATCTGAAAATCCAATTTTTCATGATCGGTCCAAGCATATTGATATCTGATATCATCATCTCAGAGATTATGTATTGAGGCAAATTATGTTGTTAGAGTACATTCCCACAGAGAAGAAATATGATAATATTTTGAAAAAGTCATTGTCAAGATGTAAATTCGAGTTTCACAGAAACAGGATCGAGGTAGCGGATAATCCCTTTCTTGTTGAGAGCAAGTGTTGAGAAATGGGAACAAGAAATTCCAGTTTAATTTTTCCTTGAATTAAACTGAGAATTAAAATTATATTATATTCTCATAGCAACTTGTAAATAGTTAATTAGGTTTAATTACCTTAATTAGCTTAGGAATTTTGAGTTGGAAGTCTTTATGTAGTCATGTATATGTTCTCCCTAAATTTTAGGGGTCTAGGATGATTTTATTTTAGTTGTAATTAGATTAACCCAGTTTATTGATTTATTATCAGTTAAATTAGTTTTAACTGTTTATGGAACTAATAGAGGATTAGTAGTCAGTTGGTGCACTGGTGCATCCACAAGTGTTACTCCAGTTAACTAATGATTCCCTCATGAAAAACTCATGCATGTTAGTTCAGAGAAAGACCTAGTTGATACTATAGTGCAGGGGCAATGTACTATCAGTTGTATGATTTACTGAGTTGTAAATATCATGCATGCAATCAGGAAAAGGACCTAATTTAGGATTGCACTATTTTGGAAGCATGAATTGCCTATAAATACGGGTTATTCATCTTAGGAATTGTGTAAGAGATTAAGAGCTTGGCAAACATTGGAAATTGGCTAAGTGTTGGCCAAGAGTGGACTTGTGGGGCAGAGATTTCAGCATACTTTTATGGAATTATTCTTATGAGAACAAGCTTTGTATCTTCACTCATTTCTATGATTAATGCAATACAGATAGTTGGGGTTTTGAGTAGTGGCTTTCCCTAGAGAAACTTATTGTGTTATGTTCCATTGATTTTTCTTCTTCTTGTTCATATTATTTTCATCAATATATTGGTTTTTGTTGTTTTAAAGTAGAAGTAGATTTTGTCTTTTGCTTTAGTACATTGCATGAGCTTGTGAATCTACATGAAATTCTACAATAATTACTGGAATTTGGAAAAGTTGTTACAACTTTGTCGTAACCTTGGAAATTGTTATCGAATTGTTAATATGTATTCCCAAATTAGATCACATGAGAATTGAAATATTCTCATGATGATCTTATCATTGTAATCTAAATTTATAAAGGTAGAAATTTTGAATAATATGACACTTATTCACAGAGATTATCCCGATTATACACTATTGCGGAATACATGCATAATACATAACCTCCTCTACGTTGATCATCAATTTTGTAGTATTAAGAAAACAATCACATGCGCACATTGAAGCATCAATCACACATACCAACACAGTATATCACAGGGAAAGCATACAGCTGAAAACCCCCAACTATCTATATATTATATTGATTGAGAACATGTAACAATACATAGTACAATACTCCTCACAAGTACTAAGTACTATCTCCACCTGTTACACACAAAACTAGCTCAGATCTGAATCAATCACAGGTTCAAATCTCCTCCACTGCTTTTCCTGCCTGCACTGCGCAATCCTGCAAGAGAATAATGATGAATGGCTGAAGCAAACTCATATTTCCTTGGCTGAACCATGCAATCCACATTGGCATTACTCAATCCCATTGATTGTGAAAGATCTCATGCACAACTATAGTCACAACTGATAGCAATCTCAACCTCTAACACCTGTGTCCACTGAACTGTACGTGCACTGAGTTAACTGATGTATTCTTTAGTTGATTTATGAGTTAATAATTAGTGACTTAATTAACAATTAATTCACATCACTCATCACTAGTGTATTCTACAGTTAGACTAAATACAACTAGTTTAACCAAGTCAAACTGAACACAACTCCATCAACTCCACAATCAACTCCACCAAAACTCAATCACTTGAGTTCTAACTAAAGTCCATCATGCAATAGCTCAACTGACCCACAAGAAAAGCGTATTTCCTTCTGATAGCTGCATGTGCCACATCTGTAGCTCAAATTGAAGTGCTCCAAGAGGATAAGATAATGTTTATAGTCCAAATATTATAATGAGCTAATAATATTCGACTGTTCTATTTTTAGCCTGGTGTTTGGACTCACAATTGACCTATTTTTGACCTTATCTTTTGCCGTATTATTATCCTTTTGCAGTCATAAGTTGAAAGCTTTTATTTTATAATGACATATTGACCCCAAGGTATAAGTAAACTTTCGCATATCTATGTTTAATTGTTTATTTCATATTCGTGAATATATTTATACTTATCCTTGGAAACGCTGACTAAATTGTCAAATAATTGCCTTAAGTTTGCAGGAGTTATAATGTATAGTTGCTGTAACACCAAAAACAGCAACTACGCAGTTGCTGTAACACCAGAAACAACAACTACGCAGTTGCTGCAACACCAGAAGCAGCAACTTCGTAGTTGCTACAGTCAGCAACAACAATTACCTAAAGCAAGCTATTTTGTAACAGCCACGAACAACAGATGGAAACTATTTAAAGAACCTTGACGTGGCATAATCAAGCGGAAGTCTAAAGAAAGAAGAACACAGTCAGCATGGCCCAAATCAAGAACAGCATGGGGAAATGTCAAAGGAATATGAAGATCCTGAGAAGACGGTCGAAGTCAGTTACCCGCTGTGTAACAGCCAAAGCTCAAGAAAGAATGTATTATCATACTGTTGTAACAACACTCTGAATTGCTTATTTTTGACAAGATGGGTTAACTGAATAGGCTGTAATACTTTATTGTAATAGATGTCTCCTCTATAAAGAGGAGACATCTACATGAAAAAGGGGATTATTCAGTGTCTATGGTCATTTTGTAAGAAGAGATTCTGAGAACATCAGCAAGTCTGAACTCAATTGTATTTAAATCTTTTTGGCAGATGAATATAAAACTGTTTTGAGCACTTAATCCAGTCTTCGTTTCCTGGGGAATCTTGTGAGAGGGACTGGGCCCACCTTCCTCACAAGATTCACCCATTTACTTTCTTGTCAAGTGTGTAAGTGTGCAATAGTTTCTTTCTGGTACTCTGCTTGGATTTGATAGCATTACCTCTGGTATTCTTTGTTTTGCTAGTACTCTGTTTCATTAATCACTTGAGTTTGTTTCTCACCGGTGAATGAGAGTGCAGTGTGCGTTAGTAAATCTGATTACAGGGGCAGGTGCTGAACGTCCCCATCTGGAGGATAGGGTCCTGATCCTCTGCCAACAGAGCATCCATCATTTCGCTTTCCAGATTCGTAGTTTTAATTAATTGCTTTTACTTTAACAAGTACTGTAATGACATAGCGTAAGAAATACGTATACTACAGCTTTTCGATGCTTTTAGACTTTGAGTACATATAGTACGCAGTAGCCTTTGAAATAAAAAGACTTTCCCTGGTTGACAATTAATGTGGTACTTGAATGTTTAATTCATAAACAATTCAACTAGCCAACATTTTGGCGCCGTTGCCGGGGAAGGCAACTAAATAATTCTAAAAGCATTAATGGTTTCTTTTTGAAAATAACAGGTGTATGAGAGGACGCAAGAAACCTAATTTTACAGGTGGCAAAGGAGGAAGGAAGACTTACATCGACGAAATCATCTCTAAGGCCGAAGCATCACAGAGGACGAGTTCCCGGAGACCCTAGATCCAATACTCCTCACAAACAGACCAACAGACGGAGGAGATAATAGGACCTGAAAGGAAGTTGGAAGCACCAGAATACACTGAGGAACCGATAGAGGAACCTGAAGAAACAGAAGACACAGAAGACAAAGCGAGTGATTCAGGGAAAAGATCGATGGAGGATAACAGAACAGAAGGGAGAGGGGAAAACTAGCTCTCTACCCTGGAATTCCCTATTGGGGAGCTCCCGAGAGGAACAACCCCCATGAAAAATATTCCACTCTCGGCATTACCCAATTTTCATGGGTTATCCTCCGAAGACCCAGACGAATTCCTCTTTGAATTCGACATATTGTGTAGAAGCTATGATTACATAAGTCCTAATCAGAAGTTGAAATTGTTTCCAGCAACACTAAAAGGGAACGCATTGAGGTGGTTTATGAGCTTAGGAGCTCAGGCAATCACCACCTGGGACCAGATGAAAGAGGGATTTCTGGCTAAGTATCAAGACTACCGCCGGACAAGAGAAAGAAAGGAAGAATTGTTTAAAATGGTCCAGAAAGAGGACGAGAATTTGGAAGATTTCGTGGAAAGATTACAGTATAACCTGCAGCGGTCTGATCATCCTAATATGAGCAAAGACATTTTGAAGACCATACTGCTGAAAGGGGTAAGAGATGATTGCCTGGACATGCTGAACATGCTTGGAAAAGGGGACATTTCTAAAGAACCCTTTGATGAAATTATTAGGCTCTGTATGCGGTGTTCAAGGGGAGCGGCAGGCAGATCAAAAAGCAGAGATAATGTGTATTCAAGGGTTCAGAAGTCAGCCAGTGGAGGAGCAACAAGAGCTGAGATAGGTAACTTATTAGAAGAATTTAAGACTGAAATGCTAAGTTCTTTTGCTTCACAAATTGATGCTCTGCAGGTCAAGAAGAAACAGGCAGAAGCAGAAGCCTCTCTGGCAATTTTCTGTTCAAAATGCAGAGAAAAACATCCACTTAGAGAATGCCCACTGGATAGGATGCCTATATGCACAATCTGCGAGAAGGATCATGAAACATAGCAATGCCCCTCTCTGCCTTGAATCAAAGCAGCACTGCAGACAACTGAAGAAGAAGCTGAAGCAGTGTACCTAATGACACAGAGGAGGCAATGGCCGCAAAGACAATGTACGAGCTCTAATACAACATTCAATCGTTGGAATAATAATTCTCCTTTTTACCCACCCATTGTTGTAGGGAAAAGTATCCGACTCGGATGACCCTATCCCACTCTAAGGGTGATAGTACCTCAGCAACAACTGTAAAGAAAACTACTTAAGGTTTACTTCTTTATGAAAGCAAAAGAGAGTGGATAAATGCACTAACCGTTGCCTTGCGCTTAATGTCGAATCCAAACTCTTCTCTATGGCCGCTTGCTCCCAACTCTTTGCTCTTTTGCCGGCCCAGCTGCAATGAGATCCTGCAAAATGACAAAGAAGGCAACTACAAGAGGCATGCAATCATAACTGGTTCAAGGATTAGTATAAACCAAATATACAATTATCACAATATATCATTGAAACAAGAGCATATAGAAGAACCTCAATAGCTTTTTATTAATGAAGAAGTAAAGGTTCTGAGAGCTTTACAACCATTGAAGGCCCCAATCCAGCAACACCTCCCAGCAGAAAGAATTTCTCCTCTTCACCTCTCTCAAGCAATCACCCAATAGCTCTATAGTGAAACCAACAGCATATCATTACTTTGCACAAAATTCCAGCCCCCTGAGCTCATAGGAGAGAGCTCAATATATAGATGAATTGAGAAAGGATGAGTCAGCTTGCAACTGATGTGTAGCTGCCTTGTGTCCTCTCTCTCTTCAGTTAATCTTTAGTTGATCTTCAGTTCTTAAGTCCACTTGGAGAACCTTGCTTCCACGTGGAGAAACAGAGCCTCTGACTCATCACAAGGCGAAATCCCTGATCCAAGTGTCATTTTTGGAAGATTCCAGAGCAATGACTCAGTGTGCCACTTGTCCCATCTCGCTCAGCGCAGGTGGCCTTTGTTCCACTTGCTTTGCAACGCAGGTACACCATGGAGGATCTGAGTTTCAGCGCAGAAGCCTAGTGGAGCACCTGCTTTGATTTCAGGATTGCTTGTTTTTGAGTGTTTTCAGGTGGAGAACTGATCTGAGAGCTGTCGGTTTGCTGACCTTATTCCTCTAGGGGTAGGAACATCATGTTTAGGGAACTTTGGATCCCTTGGATTATCGACAATTCATGCTTGTTGCTGTAAGGCACAAAATTGTCTATAACAGATGCCCCCTAAAGTATGAGGTCGTTTATCGGGTGAAATGCTTTATTGAGAGGATCCGAAGTTCATTCAATCTGCTGAGAAGTGTCCTGTAATAAGATACAATACAATACATTATTTTTTCATACATTTTCATGATCTAGCTGAGACGGGCATTCCCATGCTCAGCTTTATAAATACATTTTGGTACATAGAACAGACGATCGTCTGATTGTAGACCGATAATTCTCTGCTGAAATTATCATCCTTTGAGAAGGATGATCATCTGCTGTAATGATGTACATATCAAATGTCTTTATGTCCTGAATATATATCGCAGCCCGGATGGATGAAACTAGATCCGGGGTCTTCAATCTCTTCCGATCTTCACTCGATGTACAAGTCGATCCATGTGAGAATTTCTTGAAGTCGAACATGAAAAGACTTCGCTTGATTACCGGTCAATGATGTAAACCGTTAACAAGCGCGAGAGGAATCACCGATAAGGATGATGACCCTCAAGGTACGGCAGTACAATTCACATGGTGGGAATAAAGGACTTGGCGTCGACCACCATGCAAAATCTTCTGGTCGAAGGTCATTGATGTATACCTGTCGCCGGAAGTGAGAAACTTGCCATTGAGGCATGCAAGTTTCAAAGTACTGAAGGGGGTGTTCCTAGATCAACTCCTTGGATAATGAGCTGATGTTGACAAGGAGCGATCCGTCAAAGGAGGGCCTTAATGAATCCCACCTCAGTGACACGGAACGGAGCTAGTGATTGTGATGAGGTGAAAACAAACTGTGATGTATGATTCAGGGTGGCGGTCATGAAGTGGATGAAGGATCATGTATGGCAGTGGATGGGACACGGTTGACTCTTTGCAGAACCACATCTCTTGAACATATAACGACACTGATGTGATGGATTGGTAGCATTACCCCAATTGTGGATGGTGTGGCGAGGACCATGGTTATGAGACCGGTGAATGAAACAACCCAACCCGATGTGATACGAAGGACAAAGTGTCATGTTCAAGAGCGACTTGCTACCATTAATGCTGTGAGGTTCTCCCAATTTTTCCCCAGTCATTGCTGACCAGTACCTCTTTATTTTTGTCAAGCTTGAGGAGGATAACATATGCTTGTTCTATAACCTGCCCTTCGGGCAAGCCCATCGCTACGTTTTAACGAGCCTAGCGATAGGGAAACTCGTTTTCGTCTAAAGACAAGTTTGTCGCTATTTAATCATTTTAACGAGTCTAACGACAAGGAAACTCGGTCCTTTTCATTTTTAGAGAGTCTGAAAAGGTACGGAAAGTTAACTCCAAAATTCCTTTTTCGTCATCTAATCCCTTAAGTCCGAAAAAGTATAAAACAATACAGAAAGGATGAATTTTCGATTTCTTTAACGAGCCGAACAAAACAAGCGCTCGATCTTTTTGTGCAATAATCCCTCAGGTCCAAAAAGATTAAAATCTAGAGGAGGGATAGCTCTTCCGGTCCTTTTAACGAGCTGGAAGGCCAAAACTCGGCAAACTTTTCATATTTTACGAGTCAGTGAAAAGAGCTCAAAGAAGACTCGTCTTTTGAGGAACGAGTGATGAACAGGGATAGCAGCAGATTCCAGGTACAGGTTGGAATTTTCCAATCACGACAGTGTCACAAGGATGGCTAAGTGAAATCACTCTTCGCAGCTGTTCCTCAAAATGGGTAAACAAACATATGGAGATGAACGATTGGCCAAATGAACGGATGGAGGTGAGACTGCAAGAACACGACCAAGGGCTTTAATATGGCTTTCAAAGGTTACATTTCTCAAGGTTGTTTACCGGTTCATTTTTTCTGGATGAGCTTGAACTGTAGGGGAAGATTGCTCACAATTTATGTTTATTTTTTAACGAGCATGAACTCTGTACAAAAAAATGCTCGAATCTTGCGTTTATTTTTTAACGAGCATGAACATTGCTAAAACTGCTCGATTATATGGTTTACTTTTGATTTTTACCATAATTAGCTTCTCTTTTTCATTGATAGCACTGCATTTTCAAATTGCTGCAACAAACTAGTTAGAAATGAGTAATATTTACTTGAAAATGAGATTAACACATTAATATTTACCTTGAATTACGTAAGAAAGCAAATAAAAAGGGTTTTTACCTCTCATTTTACCATTTCATTTGCATTTTTCTTGTTGGAGCTTTGGAGGAGCCTCTTTCCCCTCGATTTTCATCAGCTGATTTCGGGAGATTCTGCGGATGATTTTCGGCGCCGTTTGGACCAGGTAGGAGCTAAACCTTAGCTCTTCATTTTCATGGTTTCATTTTCCTGTTTTATCCCTGTTTTGCTGTTCTATTGAGCCTCTGGGGTTTTGCCAGGGCGCCCTCTGATCAACGCAGGTTCCCCATTCGAAAACTGCGTTGGGATCCAAGCTGCTTGAAGGCAGCTTGTCCCCCAACGCAGGTAGTACACTGGGCACCTGCTTTGGGGCATAAAAGCAACAATTTTTTACAGATTTTGATGAAATTTTCGCCAGTTTTTCATCAATTTCAGGAGCTGACTCATTCTCTTGTTTGTTTTGCAGGGATTCTTGAACAAGATGGCCCTAACATGGCGAGAACGAGAACATGAAGAAGAAGATATGATTGCCCTTAATGATCCTGTTACGGTGGGCGCATTACGAGACTGTGGTTTACTGAAGTTTTTCCGTATCTCTAGCATGAGAGCACAGATTTCACTACTGCAGTACTTGCTTGATGCTTGGGATCCTGTTAACCAAGTATTCCAGATCAGGAACAAACCTATTCCATTGACTGTGACAAATATTTACTTCTTGACCAGCCTGTCAAGGCGGGGTGCCCCTATTTCTTTATCAGGTACAGTTCAGGGGAATGATTCCGTGAGAGATTATGTCCGCCAGTATTGAAGGGAGGGGTCCCAGCCGAGAAGAGACGGCAAGGTGGTTATCCGTGATGTTACTAGCAGGCCTCTCAAGTCCATTCTGTATACTCTTGGTAGGATGGCCGGTAGCGCATCTTTGCATGTTGCCAACAGGTCTCATATGCAGCACGCCTTGGAATGTCTCCAACCGAAGATCTTCAACTGGAGTGATGCGGTGCTTAGTCAGATGAAAAATCAATTGAACAAGGTGAAGGACGGGAAGCTGAAGAACTTTGGTTTTGGTTCGATTCTGACTGCCTTCGGCTTGGAGAAGATCCCTCTGATGCAACCTCAGTACATTGATCTCGGAGTGCCTTCTCCTACCGAGCCACGTATGCAGCGATGGGTTGATCACATGTCCAGACATGCAGGTCAATCCCAGATTTCTTTCAATGCTGCTTTCTTCAGGTGGTTCGATCGCCAGGAGATGTCTTTTTCCGAGTACCCATATGTTGGTATGGATTTCCGGGGTGATCCGGATATGGTACTGCCAGACGGTGCTCAGTGGGATGCTACTGGTAAGAACTTCAACCATATTACTGTTCATTGTTTTCATTTATAATGTTCTTGTGCTTTATTCTATCAAGACTTTAATTGAACTCATGTGTGCTTGCAGATGTCGGTCCTGTTTGTCCGGCAGTTCGTTCGAGACCACCTGTCAATGCTCCGGCAGAGGAACCTGCTCGGAGGGTTATTATCCGTGATCTTAGCGATACTGAGACCCTTACAGCTGTGCAGGGGCAGGTTGAGAACCTTACCCGTGGTCTTCCGGATGTACAGATTGACGAGTTACCTTTACCGATGCAACAGCATACTATCGGTGTACCTAGACGATGGACCCGTCTTCTGCGCATGATAGCACAGACTGTGGCTTACTATCAGGAGCATCACTAGGCTAGGGTGCCCCCTAGCATTTTTGAGTTTTTCAGGTCACATGACCAATTTTGTCTTGGTTACAGAACATTATGTATGAACTTTATGGACAGCTTATATATATTTTGATTTTCGAGTCTCATTCTGGTTGATTTGGATGATTCATATATACACTTTTTATGATGTGTCTTTTTATAAATGTTGCAAATGTCTATCTAACACATAGTTTGCCAATGAGTTAGTTAATGTGTTTAGATTTCTTGAAATATGTTGATATTGAATTGAATCAAATCGTCTTTCCAAGCTCTTTACTCTTAGGAACATGCGATAAATAGTTGGGTTACGGACAGAATATATACCATTGAGTTGTAGTATTACGAGCTGTGAGTCTAGCCTGAAAATTAGTCGGTGTATGCCTCGTGTAATGGCATCAGAGAGTAGTTCTATCAACGCGCTATACTCAGCGATGTTATTCGTTGATTGCCCAATACATACACCTCTGAAACTTACTAACTCGCCACTTGGATCAAAAATGGCCCATGATGCGGAGGATAGGTTCCGCGAACTACGACTCGCTCCGTCGGCATACCCAACACATGTCTCCATAAGGTTTGACATCTGCAACGAATGAAAAGGGGAATCACTCAACCAGAACAAGAACTTTGGCGAAAACAAAATACAACAAAAGCATGCAGGTTACTATTTGAGCATAGTAACGCTTGAGGTACAGCCCGTTCCGGGGCTGCGCCAGTGGAATTCCGTCGTAATATATTAACTCGTAGGCTCCTTTCGCTAACACTCTTTTAACAATATAGGGGTCCATCCATAAGGGATTGAATTTACCTGCTCCTAATTTATCGGATTCTTGGTCATAAAGCAAGACCAAATCACCTTCTGAGAAGACACGGGGTTTGACATTTTTGTCGAACTGAGCCTTGACTCGTTTCTTATGGGCTTCGTTAGCCAAAGCGGCATCACGACGGGTTTCATCCAATTGGATTAATTCCAAGAAACGAGCCTCTTCTTCCGAAGTTCTGGGGAGGAGATCAATTGCGAGTTTAAGCGACGAAATTTCACATTGGATCGGTAAGACTGCTTCTAGACCGTACACCAATTGGAAAGGTGTGAAACCGGTCGCGTTTCTTACCGAGGTTCGGTAGGCCCACAAGGCTGCATACAGGATTAGGTGCCATCTTCTCTTATGAACTCCAATCATCCTCTGCAACATACGCTTCAGGACCTTGTTGATTGCTTCAACTTGTCCGTTGGCTTGTGGATAATACGGAGTAGAGCTGTCGTGAGATAGCCCTAGTTTGGCAGCTAATTCGACCATCATGTGATTGCGGAAATGCGATCCATGATCTGTAACTATAGCCTGGGGTACACCGAACCTGGCGACTACATGATTGAAAAAGAATAGGGCAGCTGTTTCACCAGTATTGTCCAATGTAGGCATCGCCTCAGCCCATTTGGTAAAATAGTCAACTGCGACTATAATATACCCATGCCCCCCGGTCGAGGTGGGGTTACATTGCATGAAATCGATGCCCCATTTGGCGAAAGGCCCAACCGCAACTATTGGTTGCAGCGGTGCGGGTGGTCTTCTGGTTTTGCTATCAAAGATTTTGCAGGAATGACAACTTCGGACTGCGATTATGCAATCTTTGAACATTGTTGGCCAAAAATATCCTGCTCTTAATGTAGCGAAACCTGATTGATGCCCCCCACACGCGCCTGAATGACACTCATTCAGGGCTTTTTCGGCTTCTTCATGGGTGAGACACCTCCTCAGAACGGTATCGATACCATGACGGTAAAGAGTATCACCGACGATCATGTAGTCTTTTGCTTGGTATCGTATACGTTTCTGTTCGGAGTGCGAGGTGTCAGACCGAAACTTTTGGGTTTGGAGATAGATAATTATATCTCCATACCACTCATCACTTGCAGATATCAGAAATAAAGTCTCGTCCACTATTGACTCCTTGGAAGTTTCGTTGTTGGACGATGATGGGAGATCGCATAATAATTCTGCGAATACCAGAGCTTTCTTTGACTTGGATTTCACAAATTCCAGATCAAACTCTTGAAGGATCGCTATCCATTTGGAATATTTGCCCCCCAGCAACTGTCGCGACAGTATATAAGTCATGGGGTTGCAATCTGACAGAATGGTAGTTTTCCTAAAGAGGATATAATGTCGAAATCTCTGTACCGCTTGAACAGCAGCGAGCGCTAGCTTTCCAACATAAGAATATTTACTTTCTGTATCATTTAAATTTTTACTTAAATAATATACAGGATGTTCAACTCCATCGACTTCTTGTACTAAAACCATCGCAATGGTTGTATCTGCCGCAGCTAGATACAGGTTAAAATCCCTAAGATAATCTGGGGCGTACATTAATGATGCTTTTACTAGAGACTCTTTCAAAGCGTCAAAGGAAGCTTGCGCAACCTGGTCCCAATCAAAGGGTACATCCTTTTTCAAAAGACGTGTATAACCTTTAGCAATTTCTGCGTAATTTGGAATGAACCTCCTCAGAAAGTTTGCTTTCCCTTGGAGTTTCTGAATCTGAAGCAAATTCGAAGGTGGAGGCAAATTAATGATTGCCTGAACCTTACAGGGGTCGAGACAAATCCCATCTTTAGAGACTACAAAACCAAGTAAACGACCAGAACCGACGCAAAACACACATTTGTGAGGGTTGAGTCTTATCTTGTAGTGTCGGCAACGTAGAAATATCACTCTTAAATGCTGCGGATGATCAGTCCGCTTTCGCGAATGAGCCGGAAGATCGTCGAGATATGGTTGAACAATGCTCTTGATGTCATGGAAGGCGTAATTCATAGCCCTCTGAAAAGTTGCCCCTGCGTTCTTCAAGCCAAAGGGTAATTTTCTATAAGCGAACGTGCCCCACGGACATATAAATGCAGTCTTTGACTGGTCCTGTGGGCGGATATTTATTTGATTATACCCGGAAAATCCATCCATAAAGGAAAAGATTTCACATCCGGCGCATTCATCAATTATCTAGTCGATGAAGGGCGTAGGGTAGTTGTCCTTCGGACAAGCTTGGTTTACATCCCTATAATCAACGTACACTCTTATCGTCCCTTGTTTTTTCATAACAGGGACAATATTCGATACCCAATCGGTTAGAGGAATCGGGTAGATGAATCCAGCATGGAGAAGTTTCTCAACTTCTGCTTTAATGGCAGTGGCTTTCTTAGGGTGCACCTGTCGAAGCCGTTGTCTTACTGGTTTGACATCAGGATACATTTTAATTTCATGTTCAACGATACTCGAGTCGATGCCTGGCATTTCATCATATGACCAAGCAAAGACATCTCTAAATTCGCGAAAGAGAGCGTTATATATTTCCAGTTCTCAAGGGGAACAACCTTTTCCAACATGAATATTCTCTACAACATCAGGTTTTGTCGAGATATTTATGGCTATAGTCTCTTCAATATTTGATAAGTTTTGCTCGGAATCCACTGTGTTTACAGTATTTGTTAGGAATTCAAAGACTGAAGGGTGGTAAAGATCTTTCTGAGTATCTTCTTCGTATTCTGGAAGAAGGGAACGATGGTGGTGATCATTCCATGGTGCCCCCTCAATCATCATTGATTGTAAGATTCCTTCGTCAGTCCCATGTACTTTCGACCAAGGATCTAATGGGGTACCATATTCTCTAGATCTATCTACCCAGACGCTCGATGAGCGTTGATTCGGGTTCGCCTCCCATGCGTGAAACATTGATTGCTACAATATTTCAATGGGGCTTGGTGGCAAAACCATTGCATGATCCATAGCGACTCTGCCTTCTGTGATTTTCAAGGTGGATACCATATTGCATGTTGCTACAAATGGTACATTTCCTATGGAAATAGGAGGTGGTAGCGCGAAAGTTCCCATCATAGTGGGATCTTTCAACAGACCTACTCCAATATCTTGAATCGACCGGTCGCTGCCATGGATCATGGGAACGCTTCCTGTAACTTGTGAACCATTAGGAAGGAAGTTTTGTTGATCGACGACCGTAATCCCTCCTTCAAAGGGGAATGCGATCTTCCTAAAATAAGTCGACACAACAGCTTGCATGGCATAAATCCATGGTCTTCCCAGTAGGATGTTATAGTCAAGATTGCCATCAATGACTTCAACATCTATTTCTACTGTTTTGCCCCCTAGTTCAACTTTTAAGTTACTAAGGATACCGTAAGGGGTATATATCCTTCCGTCGAATGCTTTTAGTGTTGTCGATGATCGCGACAAGGTTGGAGATCCTAAAGTTTTCCAGCAACTCATCGACATAATACATGTCGATGCCCCCTCATCAATAATCGTTCTATGAACTGTCTTGTTGAGGGCTTTCACTTGGACGAGGAAAGCTAGTTGAGCTGGTAACTGAGGATCATACCCTTTGTGATCAAAGGATACCAGATTGGAATCTTTAGGATCCACCCCACCAATTGCTGATAACAATGCCTGCCTTTGGGATGGGCAATGTTGTAGTACCTCAAGAGTCGACATAGCAGATGGCGATTGCGCCAAATCTTCTACTATGTTATAATGCTGTGCCGCTCTGGCACGAGGATTAAATGTCGACTTGTGTACTACTCCCTTTGGCGGTTTTATCGTTAATTCATGCGTGATGGGGGGTACAACTTCTGCCGAAGTTGTTGTCGAACTGCTAGGTTGATCTTTACCTTTGTCGTTCGACACCTGTGGATTCCCATAATCTTTGTTCCTTGTCGAAATCAACGCATCATTTTGCTGTTTCGAAATCGACAACATAAGTACTTGAGACGGGGAAGCGTTTCCACTATCAACCAGATTTTGACCTGGGTTAGGAAATTGATCACTTGACACAGTTGAGGTATGAGGACTTTTAAAGAACCTCTTTAGCTCAGCTTTGAATGGGCAATCCTTAGTGTTGTGATCTTTGTCATCGCATATTTGACATGGATACCGTTTCCTATTCCCAAGAGGGTTTGAAGAATTTTTCTTAGGAGATGACTCACCTTGTTTATTCTTCTTCCCTTTGTTTTGATTCTTCTTGCTTCCTGGTTGATTGGTTTCTTTGCCCTTATCTGTCGATACGGCATTTACTTTCGAAGCAAGAACTTCTTCATGCGCATTTTGATTCGAATCCTTACGGGCCTTCTTTTGATGGGCCTTTTTCGGATTCGTGTTTGCCGTGCCAATCACGCCATCACCGGCATGAGAGTCACTGTTTGATTTAGGAGGAGGAGGGATTGAAAACTCTGGTCTAGGGGCGTCTGGTATTTTGTCATAGAGCGTGCTGGACTGAGTATATACTAAGTCCAAATATTGTGCACGAGCGATAACCTGCTCTTCTGTTACGACTCCTCCCTTTGCCACATCTTCCGTTATGGCCGGAAGTAACGACTTTATAAACCACTCAGCTAAAAGCTGATCAGGAACGTATGTTTTAACCATTCTTCGTCGACGTCGCCACTCATGTATATGATCTGATATATGAGTTGCGGTTGTCTGTTTGAAGTTAGTCAATATCTCTGTTCCCGTTTCATACCTTATTGGTAATTGAAAGTGGGTTAAGAATGTCGTGGCAAGGGAGCTAAAATTGTCGAACGAAGCTCTAGGCAATTCTATATACCATTTTGCCGCTGGAACTGTCAATGTCCTCTGAAAGAGGCGAAGCCTTATCGAATCGTCATTTAAAGTGTTCGATGAACACCATAGATGAAATGTCATCACATGATTCGACGAGTCTTCACCTGGATTCCCATTGAATTTAGGAATGTCGGATGGAAGTTTGTGTGGAATCACTGGCCACCAAGGGGCGTAAGCAATTGGATCATTGGTTAACCGATGTAAATCAGGCAACTCTAAAGTCGCCACGAATGGTAACTGTTGATTCAAGTTCGGTGAAGCGTAACCAGGATACGATGGAATCGCCTGAACAGTTGGTCTTTGCATACTAGCATAATGGAGTTGATGTTGGTATGATTGATACGGATGATGGACTTGACCACTATAAAGTGGTTGATTTTGACCATTTTGAATATATGGTTGTCCAGTATTTGCAAAGATTTGCTGTTCAGAACCTTGGTACACTTGTTGGAATTGTGGTTGTTGGCATTGCACTATCCACGGTTGTGACACCATGGGTTTTTATGCTACACTAACCATTGGACCAAGATGTGGGGTGATTGTACCCGATTGTACTTGTGTCGCCCCACCAGTAGGCGATTGTGGTTGGGTCGCAGGGTCAAGGGGCTGTTGCATGAGAACCTGAGAAATCTGAGGTTGACATACAACAGGCATTGTTTGAACTTGCGACACGGTTACAATAGCCGGTGTAGTTGGGATGTTCGTCACAGGTACACACTGTTGCATAGAATATACAACTCTTGGTGGCTGGGATAGCATAGGTACCCAACTACTCGTTGCAATTCCACCGTAACTTGAATAAGTTTGAGAACTCCCGTATGGGTACCCTCCCGGAGGGGGTAATGAAAGGGCATACTGCCCCCCATACGGTAGCAATCCAGAACTCAAGGCAAATGATTGTCCTGGAGGACTGGATGACCTAATTAGATTCCCAAAAGGGTCAATTTGATGAGTCTCACCATGAGAGTTACCAGACATTACTCCGGAACAAACAGGAACAAACCATACTGTCGAGATAGTCTCTTGGTGGACTCCTTCTAGCGACTGAGAGCTAGTTGGGACAGATGGTATGCCGGCGAACATTGTTGGATTTGCAGCAGGTAATTCTGCCGTTGCCGTGTCATTTGACACAGTCCTAGATGTCGACGGTTGTTCAGACATTTTTAGTCTATCCAATTGATTGCCCAGTGATTCTACAGGAATTTCCACTGGTGATGGACAAACTTCTGTTGTAGCAGGAAATAGAGTGACCCCTACTCCAAAATGAGTTGGAGTGGATACTTGCGGTTCCTCTATAATTTCCTCTATCGCAATCAGACCAGGTGGAAGAGGAAGACCGTTAGGTCCGTAAAAGATTTCCGGTGCCGAAGAAGGGGTTGTAACGACAGCGACAGATGTTTGAGGAACAAAACTCTCTGGACCGGTTACAGATGGAACTGGTTCAGTCATACAAGTATTTGCCCCCAGACTAGGATCAGTATTACTGTCCCTCTGTGGCGGTTGAACTTCTTCTATGGAGGCAGGGTTTCCGGAAATGTTTGGAGTAACCAGAATCTCAAATGTTGTTGGAACACTTGTTCTAACTTTTAAAGGAGATTTTGAACTGGTTCGACGAGTTCGCTTTGCCCGGATTGTTTTCGATTCCGGAGACAAAGACGGTTGACTCGCAAGCCTCCGAGGACGACGGATATTCAATTGACTTTCTTCCACGATTGCGGATTACTCGATCAACTAAAATATAAAGGGGAAAATTTGTGTTTTCGATTTGAATGAATTTTATTAGACGCTTTTAAACATAACTTTGCTTTTTCATGTTTTAAGAGTCGAGAAAAAGCTAAAGATGACTCTAGTCTCCTTCGATGTATTAACGAGCCCGAAGTGAAAAATGCTCAGTTGGACCTTTTCAGTTATAGAGTTTGAAAAGGGCCAAAAGAAACTGCTCTGGAGATCTAGGCAGAGGGTGTGCCAAACCTTTCGCGAAACCACAGAATACGTTTTACGGTACGGGTGGTCGATCTTCGTGAATGCTGTGTTCACTGCATCGCGATCAGTAGGGCGGCCGACACGGCTTCCTATGGATAAAGGATAATTGCCTATAGGGGTCTCCCAATATATACGCGACGGTACGTGGGAGCACAAGTCCGTATTAGTGCCACCGACTCTCAGGAGGAATCACCCACCTTCGTAGAGATCGACAGTCATTATGTTTAACGACGCCGGAACACGTCTCTACCTAGACCTCTAGATGTTTGCGTTATGTTACAATGCGTTGTTAGGTTCATTCAGTATATTTTAAGTTGATCTTTTTAAAGTTTGCCTTTCAAGGTTCACCACGAGATGTATATGACAAATTCCTAAATGCAGCCTAAGATGAGAAGCAAGCTTTTTCAAATCTTTTTGACTGATGAAAATCTTAACTACTAAGGGAGAAGAAAGGCAAATTCTTTTCACACAGCTCATACAGCACAAACTAATGCACTTTCTCCTAAATCATCATGCAAACTTTTTTCAAATGCAAAATGCACAATGCATGTATTTTCTTTTCCCTTTCTTAATGTTGATGTTTTACAAAAAGAAAGTTGTTATATAACTTTGATTTCGATTTAAAGCGAAAACAAACAAGTTTGTCCAAAATCAAAAGACACCTTAAGATTCACTTGTTTAATCACTGGAAATACATGAAATCAAACCATAATGACGAAAGTAAAATGACTAATCAGCTATGGACAACAAACAAGCTAACTCTTTAGACCAGCAAAATGCCTAACACAGGTTCAGATCTAAGAGGCCAAAAGCAAGACTAGTTTACTCTTTGTTATGGGAAATTATAAATGAGTAAGAAATACAAAAGAACAAGTACAATTTCGTTATATAACAGAGGCAGAATGATGGCAAGTAATGCTGGTTTCAGAACAGGTGCAAGACTGGTAACTGGCTGCCAAATCTATAGTGAAAACAGGCAAGAGAAAGGGAGGAAACCCCAAATGCACTAGGAAAATTTGGGCCAACGCAGGTGCTGCACAACCAATCTGGCTCTCAGTGCAGGTAGCCCCTTTGGGACCTGCGTTGCAAAGCAGGTAGCCTGTGTACTACCTGCTTTGGAAAACGAAAGTTGCGTTTTCACAGTTTCCGGGTCATAAATTTCTCAAAAATGCGCAGTTTTTGCTCAAATCAGAAGCAATCAGTCAAGCACACTCAAAGGGATGATGAGGAAGGTGAAAAGCTATCACTAAGAGCTTACAAGGATCCTTGTAGATCATCTCTTCAAATCATGAACTTGCTCAGAAATGAGCTAGAGTAGCTGCCCTCTACTTCGCTTTTGATATAGTCAAAAGCTTTTCGATTTGGTACTCTTTTGTTCAGGAAATGAATAGAAAAATACTACAAACACAATCAAACGGATACGGTCCCCAGCGGAGTCGCCAGTTTGTTGTAGGGAAAAGTATCCGACTCGAATGACCCTATCCCACTCTAAGGGTGATAGTACCTCAACAACAACTGTAAAGAAAACTACTTAAGGTTTACTTCTTTATGAAAGCAAAAGAGAGTGGATAAATGCACTAACCGTTGCCTTGCGCTTAATGTCGAATCCAAACTCTTCTCTATGGCCGCTTGCTCCCAGCTCTTTGCTCTTTTGCCGGCCCAGCTGCAATGAGATCCTGCAAAATGACAAAGAAGGCAACTGCAAGAGGCATGCAATCATAACTGGTTCAAGGATTAGTATAAACCAAATATACAATTATCACAATATATCATTGAAACAAGAGCATATAGAAGAACCTCAATAGCTTTTTATTAATGAAGAAGTAAAGGTTCTGAGAGCGTTACAACCATTGAAGGCCCCAATCCAGCAACACCTCCCAACAGAAAGAATTTCTCCTCTTCACCTCTCTCAAGCAATCACCCAATAGCTCTATAGTGAAACCAACAGCATATCATTACTTTGCACAAAATTCCAGCCCCCTGAGCTCATAGGAGAGAGCTCAATATATAGATGAATTGAGAAAGGATGAGTCAGCTTGCAACTGATGTGTAGCTGCCTTGTGTCCTCTCTCTCTTCAGTTAATCTTTAGTTGATCTTCAGTTCTTGAGTCCACTTGGAGAACCTTGCTTCCACTTGGAGAAACAGAGCCTCTGACTCATCACAAGGCGAAATCCCTGATCCAAGTGTCATTTTTGGAAGATTCCAGAGCAATGACTCAGTGTGCCACTTGTCCCATCTCGCTCAGTGCAGGTGGCCTTTGTTCCACTTGCTTTGCAACGCAGGTACACCATGGAGGATCTGAGTTTCAGCGCAGAAGCCTAGTGGAGCACCTGCTTTGATTTCAGGATTGCTTGTTTTTGAGTGTTTTCAGGTGGAGAACTGATCTGAGAGCTGTCGGTTTGCTGACCTTGTTCCTCTAGGGGTAGGAACATCATGTTTAGGGAACTTTGGATCCCTTGGATTATCGACAATTCATGCTTGTTGCTGTAAGGCACAAAATTGTCTATAACACCCATGAATCAAATGCAATACCCACCCTTCAACACAATGAACTTTCCACTAATGCAGCAACCAAATATTCCTTTTCCTGACCCTACTATGTGGAATCCTTGGGCTCCCCAACAACCATACTTCAATCAATGGAACCCAAACTGGGCAGCTCAACAGATACCCTTTCCTCAACAACAACAATCTCTCTCCTTACCATCTAACAATCCTCCGAATAATCAGGCAATGAGACCGCAGCTGCCTGTACAACCTAACCCCAATCCAAATAATAATAAATCCCTGCAAGTTATTGACATTCAAAATCAGCCTATTTCTCCCCTACAATGTAATGATATTCACCTTCGCTCAGGGAGAATAGTCGAACCTATTATAGATGATATCACGGACTCCGACAAAGAAGAGGTTAGAAAAGAGAAACCAGCTAACCATAGAGCTGAAACAGTAGAATCAACACCTAACAATAATGACCAAACGGTAGATCCACCATTCCCTGAAAGGCTGACTCTCACTAAAACACCTGAACAACCTACCTTCAATCTTTTAGGGGAGTTACAGAACTTGTATGTCAAAATCCCATTATTACAAGCACTAAGGGATGTTCCTATATATGCTAGAACTATTAGAGACATTTGTGTAAAGAAACCTGGAAGGAAGGCTAAGGACCCCCTCACAGTACATGTGATGGGGGAATTAACTGCCTTAATGACTGAAAAAGATTATCCTGTCAAGTATGGTGACCCTGGTCACCCTACAGTAACAGTCCAGGTCGGAAAAACCTTTATCTCTAAAGTCTTAGTAGACTTAGGAGCTGCAATAAATATCATGACACTCGAAACAGCTCAATTGCTCCAGCTAAAAAACTTTATCAGGGAAACTCCTACTATCTTAGAATTAGCTGACCGTTCTACGATCAAACCTGAAGGGGTCATTGAAGACCTTATAATCTCTGTAGAATCCTGGAACTACCTGGTTGACTTTGTGGTCTTACAAACTAAAACAAAGTTGGGGGGTCATCCGTTGATTCTAGGGAGACCTTGGTTGGCTACAGCAGATGCTTTCATCAGCTGTAGATCTGGATCAATGACCATCTCCAATGGAAAAGAGACTAAACAGCTAACCCTCTATCCTCATGCCACTCCCATGATTAACAATGACAATTCCATATGGGTAGACTATGAGGATGAGGAAACCCAACCGATATTAACTATTGGGAAAGCTTTGACTTTTAAAGACTCCACCGAAGATGAACTAATTAGCAGTTTTATTTCTGAACCCTCTTCGGTTAATCCAGAAACATTTAATCACTTCGCTGCAATCCTAGAACCTGAATCCCAACAGAATATGAAAGATAAAAACTTATGCCAGACAGCATTAGGCAACTCTTCCAAGAGCACAACAGTTGAAATTGAACCTGGTAAAACGCTGAATATAAATCCTGATTTGACTGATGATGAAAAACAGAAATTAATAAAGTTACTCCAAGCAAACAAAGAGGCATTCGCATGGGACTACACAGACATGAAAGGAATCTCCCCTGAATTATGTACTCATCGTATATACATTAAGGAGGGATCCCGGCCAGTCTGTCAACCCCAGCGAAGAATGAACCCTAACCTTAGAGAAATTGTGAAGGAGGAACTCCAAAAACTTTTGAATGCAGGATTCATATATCCAATATCTGACAGTGAGTGGGTTTCTCCACTCGTAATTGTACCAAAGAAGAATGGGAAATGGCGAGTATGTGTAGACTATAGATCATTAAATAAAGCAACCCAGAAAGATCATTTCCCTTTACCTTTTATTGATCAAGTATTGGATAATTTAGCAGGTAAGAAATTCTTCTCATTCTTGGATGGGTTTAGTGGATACAACCAAATCAGGATTGCACCCCAGGATCAGGACAAAACCACATTTACCAGCCCATGGGGAACCTTTGCTTATAGAGTACTTCCATTTGGGTTATGTAATGCTCCAGCGACGTTTCAGAGAGCGGTGATAGGAATCTTTTCTGATATGTTAAACGATTCATTAGAAATATTCATGGACGACTTTACTCCTTATGGAGTGACCTTTGAAGATGCCCTGCAAAACCTTGAAAAAGTACTTAAGCGGTGCATATAAGCACACCTCGCTTTAAGCACTGAAAAGTGCCACATGATGATGAATCAGGGCATTGTATTAGGTCATTTCATTTCATTTTTAGGAATCCAAGTTGACCCAGCTAAGATTCAGGTGATTCAGAACCTTCCTATCCCCAAAACACAAATGGAGGTGAGAAGTTTTCTAGGACATGCCGGATATTACAGAAGATTTATTACGGATTTTTCTAAAATAACTTCTCCTTTGTTTGTGTTATTAATGAAAAATGCTGAATTCAAGTGGACTGATGACTGTGAGAATGCATTCAATAAACTTAAGCATCAATTGTCCACAACTCCTATTTTGAGAGGACCTGATTGGGCATTACCCTGTCATATTTCCTCTGATGCCTCAGATACGGCAATAGGAGCTGTCCTGGGTCAGGAAGAAAACAATCTCCCCTATGCTATCTATTTCATCAGCAAAAACATGACACCAGCCGAGTTAAATTATACAGTAACTGAGAAAGAATTTTTAGCAGTTATTTATGCTATTAATAAATTTCGGCATTATATTACTGGCTATACTACCTTTGTGCATACTGACCACTCGGCCATCAAGTATTTAATGAATAAATCAATTACAAACGCTCGAGTCACCAGGTGGTTATTACTATTACAGGAATTTGATATCACAATTGTAGATAGGCCAGGAAAAGAAAATGTAGTTGCTGATTTTCTTTCTCGTTTAAAAAATGATGAAAATGTTCCAGTAGATGATTCTTTTCCCGATGAGTATCTATTTGCAGTATCTGCTCACTCACCTTGGTATGCAGACATTGCCAATTATCTAGTTGCAGGAAAATTACCATCACACCTATCACACAGGGAAAGAAGGAAGATCATCTAGCAAAGTGCTAGGTACAGCTGGATAAGCGGGTGTCTGTTCCACACAGGAATAGATCAAGAAATCAGGAGATGCGTTGGGGAAGATGAGATTTATGACATATTGAAAGCTTGTCACGATGGTCCTTGTGGAGGACATTTTGCAGATAAAAGAAAAGCTCACAAGGTACTTAGAATGGGTTATTACTGGCCATCACTTTTTAAAGATGCTAGAAAATATGTGAAGGCTTGTGACAGCTGTCAGAGAATGGGCCAGTCCAACCATAGGGATGAAATTCCACTCAACCCCCAGGTAACTCTCGAACCCTTTGAGAAATGGGCATTAGATTTTGTAGGTCCCATTAATCCTCCATCTAATCAAAGAGTTTACATTTTAGTATGCATAGATTACATGACTAAATGGGTAGAGGCCAAAGCACTCATTAAAGCTAATGAAGAAGCAGTACTAACATTCTTATTTGAAGAAATCTTTGTTAGATTTGGACTACCCAGAGAATTAGTCACTGATGGAGGACCTCCTTTCAATTCTCACGGTTTCAAAGATACGCTTCAGAAATATCATATCAAGCATAAGATGACCACACCTTACCACCCCCAGGAAAATGGGCAGGTGGAAAGCACAAATAAGGTCATAGAAGCTATCTTAACAAAAACAATAAAGGAAAATAGAAGGGACTGGTTTCAGCGCTTGCCCGAGGCTCTTTGGGCCTACAGAACCACTTGGAGAAACACAACAGGATTTTCACCCTATGAATTGGTTTTTGGAAAGAATGCTATTTTTCCTGTAGAGTTTGAAATTAAAACCTTAAGAACTCCCTTAGCTGTTAACCTTGATTTAACTGATGCACAGACAACCAGGTTGCAGCAGTTGCAGGAACTGGACGAGAAAAGACTGGATGCCGTCCACCAAACAACTATGATACAACAACAAAGGAGTAGATGGCATGACAGAACCATTAAGCAAAAGCAGTTCCAAAAAGGTAACTGGGCTCTACTTTATGATTCACGTTTCGAGAACTTTCAAGGGAAGCTGAGAACAAGATGGCTGGGACCGTATGAAGTGGATATTGTTTTCCCAAATGGAACGGTTAGACTATTAACAATTGATGGAAGCAGAACACCACTGTTAGTGAATGGCTACCGACTTCGGTTATATCAGCGGCCGGTTTCCAAAGAAGACTTTAAAGCCACTTGCATGGCAATAAAACAATATTCTTTTCCAGGGGAACTTGCTGTCCCTCAAAGCACTTGAATTTCTATTATTTATGTAATTTCTAGGATTAGACATTTTTTTTAGAAACTAATAAATCCTGCCAAGGATTGCAATATTATATTTCGATATTTCGCAGATGTAGCATGGGGAAGTAGCTGAGAACAAAGGCTTCAAAAGGAATTACTGGGTGGACTCCGAATTCCTGTTGCTGCAACACCATTTCCTGTTGCTGCAACACCAATTCCTGTTGCTGCAACACCATTTCCTGTTGCTGCAACAACATTTCCTGTTGCTGCAACACCAATTCCTGTTGCTGCAACACCATTTCCTGTTGCTGCAACACCATTTCCTGTTGCTGCAACACCATTTCCTGTTGCTGCAACACCATTTCCCGTTGCTGCAACACCATTTCTTGTTGCTGCAACATTACCCCCGTTGCTGCAACACCATTTCCCGTTGTCCCAACATTATTCCTGTTGCTGTAACACTAGTTCCATTACTCCAACACATTCCCCGTTTTTACAAACGTTTTCCCCTAGTCCCTGTTGCCCCAACGGTAATTCTCTGTTGCTGCAACACCAATCTCGGTGCCGCGATATTGCCTCCTGATCACGAAATATCCTTTCCGCACGAAATATATCACCTTTCGTGATGATTACAGTACCTCACTGTCACTTCCCGTCATTATCATTATAAATCACCCATATTCCCATGCTTTCAGATCCGCGGTAATGATTATAATTTGACGGCAGACGAGAAAAGACTTTTTGACGCAGCGATCAAAAAGGTAAAGGACGAAGGTACGCACGTTTATGAATAAGCATTAAATAATAGATAAGCGGAAAAAGGTTGATAGGTCCATCAAATGATTGCATTCCCAATCATATCATTTACACGTAGGAAGGGGGGGATTACCAAAGCAATTCCCATAATGGTAAACCACCGCCACCCCTAATCCTCCCGGTTGTATGTAAAAACTACAGCATGTTACCATTTGTGATGTATACTCTGAGTTGAAATCGGTAGCTCGGCTCTGAATTCTGAAGATTTACCGAGACAACAGCCATGGGAGGAACCCTCATTACTCATGAACCAGGCACGACAGCAGTTCTGGAACTCTTTCCAGAAATTTACCAAATTTTCTTGCAAGCTGGTTGGATAGAATATTTCAGGAGACTTCTGGACTTTGACGAGCAGCAAGTCCTGGAATTCACATGCAATTTGACAGAAGGATTCTCTGTCGTCCAAGGAATTCAAGTTCCGGTTACGAAAGAATTCATAGCTGAAGTCACCGGACTCCCAGCCACTGGTACACGGTGGTTCAGCAGGAAGCACCTGATTCTGAACGCGCAGCAAGACTTTCTCCGTCCAGGCGAGGAAGTAGAAACCAAGGGCAGAGGTGTAGCATTGCGGTCGTTACCTCAACCATGGCCAAAAGTCGCTGAATTCGTCAAGCAATATCTGACATGCGAAGGTCGTTACCAGGTAATCTACCAGCACGACTTCGTCCTGTTAAATCATTTAAGAAATGGTCAATTATTGAACATGCCATATTATTTGCTGGGTTGTCTTAAAAATATGGCACGATATGCTATGAAAGCGAAGCATCCAGTTCTCTCCCTAAAACACCATCGTCTAATCCAATTGCTGATTAACAGATCTCTTGCTCTAAACATCCCTCCACCCCCCATTAATCCCCATTCGGAGGAAAGAATTCCACAGCCTGTGCAGGGAAGTCCTCATCAAGAAGAGGAAACTTCTCGTCAAGCTGAGGACACACCTCAGCGAGACCAGGAGCCTCCTCAACAAACGGATGACACCCCTGAACAAACCCCTTTGGAAAACCCTCAGCAAACAGAGCATATTCCCGAACAACCCCAGCAAACACCTCTGCATGTTACAGAGAATGAACAAGCAGCAGCGGAATTAACCATGTCTCCCAAAAGAACCAATTCTCCCGCCCCCATACTCAGTATTTCTACTGATGATTCCGACGATAATATCCCAATTACGCAGCTTAAACGAAAAATGCAGCAGGCAAAGAAAACCCCAGTAAAAAGGAGAAGAACGTGGGTTTCAACCAAAGCACCTACCACCCCGACTACTGTTCCGACCTCAAGAGCCAGCAGGAAGAGAAAAACACCTCAATTCCCTGCCTCTCTACCAAAACGAAAATCGGCAGTAGTTGGATCCCCTAATTCCTCCAGCTCACCACCCATTGCTTTAAAACCTCGCACTCCAGCCACTCCTCGAAACCCCTCTCCCTCACCCACAGAGGCTGAGATGCAGAGCGTTCATAGCTTCGTGGCATCATATCTTAAGACAGCTGATACACAAGAACCAGCTGTCGACACCCAGAATGATAGTGAGCAAGTGGCTGCAACACAAGAACCAGCCACTGCCCCAGGTGACACACAAGAACCACCTGTGGGAAATATTGATCAAATTGACGTAGCGGAACCTCTGCCCCCACTAGAATCTACTGTCTCACAGGATCAGCCTACTATACCCGCCCTGCAAGAAGAAATTGAGTTTCTGAAATCTCAGATTCAGGATTACCAGGAAGAGATAATAAGGGTCAGGGAAGCATATCAGAAAGAATTCAGCCTGCATGTTTTAGCAAGAGTAGCGTCTGCAGCGGAGAAAAGCAAAGATATCGAATATATGTGCACAAGTTGTGGTGAGATATATGCTCAGGCAGGATATAAGGTAGTACAAGAACCAACAGGATCTCTAGAGGAACTGCAGACAGAAAGACCTGTTGCTACACAAGAACCAACCGGATCTCTAGAGGAAGTGCAGACAGAAAGACCTGTTGTTACACAAGAACCAACAGGATCTTCAGAAAAAGTGCAGTCAGAAAGACCTGTGGATAGACAAGAACCAATAGAATCTTCAGAAAAAGTGCAGTCAGAAAGACCTGTTGATACACAAGAACCAACAGGAGCTTCAGAAGAAGTGCAGTCAGTGAGACCTGTTGCTACACAAGAACCAACAGGTCATCCAGAGAACATGCAGAACCAAGGACAAGAACTTACTGACACACAAGAACCAGTGAGTTCATCTGGAACTGCACAAGACCAGGAGCTTACTGACACACAAGAACCAGTAAGTTCCTTAGGGACTGCACAGGAACAAACAGAGGAGCTTCCCAACACTATGCAGGAAGAAAAGAAAGAAGAAAACAAGGACTCACCCCGGCCTACCCAATCTGATATGCAAGAAGAAGCTACACAAGAACCAAGAAATGAAGAAAGAAACACTGAAAGTGAAGAAAATGAAGAAAAAGGTACAGATTCATCACGGCCTACCCAGAGCATTATAGAGGAAGAAGAAAAAGACACAGACTCATCACGGCCTGCCCAGACTATTATGGAAGAAGAAGAAAAAGATACAGATTCATCACGGCCTGCCCAGACTACTGTGGAAGAAGAGCAAACAATTTCAGAAGAGAATAAAGAAGAATTGAATTCGCCTAGCAAGAAGCAAGGAGCAGATGAAGAAAAAGAGACAGATTCACCCTGGTCCACCAAAATCAATTTGGAGAACAATGAATTAGTCCAACAGGAGGAAGAAGCTCTGGTTAAAGATGAAGAGAGAGATGCTGGATCATCCCAGCCCACTTCAACAGAACAGATGATTCTGATTGATGCCTGTATGCAAACAGAGCTTCCCACTGTTAGTGATGCGTGTATAGAAACAGAAAGCTTTCAGGAATTGAAACGCAGATGGTGGAGAGAATATCAGCAGTCTCAAGGCAAAGCATTCCAACAACAAAAAGGGACCTGGTTTGATCATGCTTATAAGAACTGGGAAGCACTGGAACAGTGTAGGGCCCAGTATAAAGAAATTAAGGAACTGAAACATAGAATGTCTCAGATGTTTGAGTTATGTCAAAGGATGCTTGCCACAAGGAAACCCTCTTTTAACTATGCTACATTTTTAAGGGAAAGACTTGCATTCATTCAGCTGAAGGCTATCAAAGAGGGGAGGCCTCATCAAGTGGTCACAACAGATCAATTTATGAAGACCTTTGCAGAGGCACCCAAAAGTGACCAAAACCTGCTATGTGAATTGTACCTCCACAATGAGGCCGTGTCTGAAGAAACAAACATGAATATGATACCTGTAGTGGGTGACATACAATTGAGAGCCTTCATCTCCTTTTTGGCTAATCAACTTACCTGGCAAAATGCCTATGTCTCAGGCCTCCAAAACGAACAGAATTGTCTTTTGTGGATTCGGTCTGAACCACAGAACGCTGCCACTTTCATTTCACAACACTTAAAAATGATAAGCAATGATGATATGAAGGATCATGTTATGAGACTGCAAACAGAGGTCCTAACAGACTGTCAGCAGTATGTAAAGACCAAAGCATCCTTGGCTGTTAAAGCAAATAAACTATTTTGGGATAACTGCCCCGCAGAAAGGAAGGAATATCACCCGTATAACCCATCAAATCTGCAAGTAGCACTATCAAGGGTACCGCGGTATGTTGAATGCGTGCAGCGTTGTGCCGAAAATTGGCTGGGTTACAAATTTAAGTTCCGACTTTTATGGTTGTCTGGTGATCAGTATACGGGCCAGTTTGGACTTTCTAACAGAGAAGAGGCAGCAGCATGGAAACATATACGAACTGTTTGTGGTTTCAGAGACAAGTTTGATGTTACTCCCTACAACTATTGTCTTAGTAATCTGCATTGTTCGTCCCAATTCTCCGACTCAGACTCAGAGTAGCCATTGCATGGGGACATGCAATCTCTTCAGTTGGGGGGGATGTTGGGACTCACAATTGACCTATTTTTGACCTTATCTTTTGCCGTATTATTATCCTTTTGCAGTCATAAGTTGAAAGCTTTTATTTTATAATGACATATTGACCCCAAGGTATGAAGTAACCTTCCGCATATCTATGTTTAATTGTTTATTTCATATTCGTGAATATCTTTATACTTATCCTTGGAAACGCTGACTAAATTGTCAAATAATTGCCTTAAGTTTGCAGGAGTTATAATGTATAGTTGCTGTAACACCAAAAACAGCAACTACGCAGTTGCTGTAACACCAGAAACAACAACTACGCAGTTGCTGCAACACCAGAAGCAGCAACTCCGTAGTTGCTACAGTCAACAACAACAATTACCTAAAGCAAGCTATTTTGTAACAGCCACGAACAACAGATGGCAACTATTTAAAGAACCTTGACGTGGCATAATCAAGCGGAAGTCTAAAGAAAGAAGAACACAGTCAGCATGGCCCAAATCAGGAACAGCATGGGGAAATGGCAAAGGAATATGAAGATCCTGAGAAGACGGTTGAAGTCAGTTACCCACTGTGTAACAGCCAAAGCTCAAGAAAGAATGTATTATCATACTGTTGTAACAGCACTCTGAATTGCTTATTTTTGACAAGATGGGTTAACTGAATAGGCTGTAATACTTTATTGTAATAGATGTCTCCTCTATAAAGAGGAGACATCTACATGAAAAAGGGGATTAGTCAGTGTCTATGGTCGTTTTGTAAGAAGAGATTCTGAGAACATCAGCAAGTCTGAACTCAATTGTATTTAAATCTTTTTGGCAGATGAATATAAAACTGTTTTGAGCACTTAATCCAGTCTTCGTTTCCTGGGGAATCTTGTGAGAGGGACTGGGCCCACCTTCCTCACAAGATTCACCCATTTACTTTCTTGTCAAGTGTGTAAGTGTGCAATAGTTTCTTTCTGGTACTCTGCTTGGATTTGATAGCATTACCTCTGGTATTCTTTGTTTTGCTAGTACTCTGTTTCATTAATCACTTGAGTTTGTTTCTCACCGGTGAATGAGAGTGCAGTGTGCGTTAGTAAATCTGATTACAGGGGCAGGTGCTGAACGTCCCCATCTGGAGGATAGGGTCCTGATCCTCTGCCAACAGAGCATCCATCATTTCGCTTTCCAGATTCGTAGTTTTAATTAATTGCTTTTACTTTAACAAGTACTGTAATGACATAGCGTAAGAAATACGTATACTACAGCTTTTCGATGCTTTTAGACTTTGAGTACATACAGTACGCAATAGCCTTTGAAATAAAAAGACTTTCCCTGGTTGACAATTAATGTGGTACTTGAATGTTTAATTCATAAACAATTCAACTAGCCAACACCTGGCAGTCTAAAAATAGATTCCGCCCTTATGTCTAAAAATAGAAGTCCATCTATTTTTACCAACACGACCAATCATCCACAAATAGCATCCTGCAACTCATAGACCATGATCCATATGTCTGAAAATAGACATAGTCTAAAAATAGACTTTGCGCCAAAAATAGCCTGCGGGCCCACTTAGTGAAGGCAACTCCTTTCCACTAAGCTCCATCATCTTGTTGCATTTTCAACAATAAAGAGGTGTGCTATCTACCCATAGAAATGTAGAAATAGATAGAAAGTCATAGAGGGGGAGAGCCCCAACATTGTAATCTTGTATGTTTCATTAATGCAATCTCAATCATTCGTGGCACCATACCTTTCCGTTGACTATCTTGTGTGTTGTGTAGTGTACTAGCCCCTGCTAGGAAGGAAGGGCCCTCCTTCTTAGTAAGGATCACTGGTTAGGAAGGTATTATAGTTGTTTGATTTATTTCCTGTGATTATTATTATTGTGATTATTAGTCGTGTTCATGCTTTAATGATTGTAGAATTCTAACCTCTGTATTGTGTAATATCATAGGTCTTGGATCAGTCCCTTTGTTAGTGTGACTATTATTTAATTCTTGTTATAGTTTTATGGCGTGTTCATTTCATTTGGTTGTGTGTTTCAGTATTTCTTGAGAGAATGGATTTCAGGAATGTTGTTTATTTATGAATAAGAGTGACAGTGTGATAGAGTGGTTTTATTTCACATTGTGTGTTTATTTATTGAGAGTGTTAATAAGATTGGAGAGTATAATAGCGAGAGTGTTGAAATTCTAAGAGTGTGATCACAAAGATTGAGTTTTAGATTCATTACCACTAGTCATCATTTTCCCCTGCATATTTTTTGCACAATATCCTTGAAATAACAAAACCTGCCTAGATTGACAATTAATGTGAAGAGTTGGAACTATTTCTCTGAATTAAAAGGAAACTTTTCTTGCCCAACAGAAAGCTAAAGAAAAGCATATGCACATATTTCACATAATGCAAGTTGAAGCACAACTTAGAATGTTGTATGAAATCAGAAGAAAAATTATTTAAGGATCAAAGTAAACATATAATAATTCAAAATTGTGCAAAATAATTAAATAAACAGTCTACAATTTGAATCAATGAGGTTGGCCAATAAATGAAGCCATAGCGTGCATTTTAGTGAATCGAGGAAATTTTGGCCTACTTCAAAAAAATGCACGCCCAACCTTAATTACAAGGCCAAATTAAATGATTCACATTGGAGAGTACTTTTTTACTCATAATTAACATTAATTTTGCACATAGAAATTTCTGTTGTGCAAGAATATGCCAAATTGGATCAATTTCGTAGGGTTAAAGTCAAGATTTGTGTGCCTCAAATAAATGCACATCAGGACTTGTGCTTGATTGACTGTGAGATAATAATCATTCCAACCTAAATATAAAACCATTTTATGCAACATATCATAGTCATTTTCATAAAGGAAAGGTTATGCACTAAAATACAAGTTTGTCGAAATATCAATTGATCATATCTGCCAATGATCACAGTCAAAACAAATATGCACTGCTAGGCCAAATCAATTACACTCTTGGTAATGAAATTTTAAATGGGACATGATTGGACAATTCCTAACCTTAGGATATAATCTTTCATCATGTCTAACAAATATCCTACATAACTATGTTTCCCACTTATACACAACTTTCACATTAGGCAAGTTGGAGCAAAACTTAGAACGTTGTATGAAATCTAAAATATAAATTTTTAAACTCAAAGTAAATATATAACAATGTAAAGGTGTGTAAAATCATTAAATAAAAAATATACAACTCGAATCAATCAGATTGGCCAATAAATGGAGTTTGAGTATTCATTTTAGTGCAGTGAGGTAATTTTGGCCTGCTTCACAAAAATGCAAACTCGGCCTTCATTTCAAGTCCAAATTGAATGATTCAACTTGGAGAGTATTTTTTTAATCATAGGTAACATTAATAAAATTAAATATTCTTAGCTTTTCCCATATATATTTTTGTTTCTCAAGGATACTCCAAATTGCATGGATTTCATAAGGTAAAAGGTAGGGTTTGTGTGTCTCAAATAAATGCACACTAGGAATGTTTGGGAACAAGGGGATGGACTAAGAAAACTAAAACTTGAATTTTAATAGTTGAAACTTGTAGTTTCTTGGTTAAAACCCTATAAGTAAGGCTTGATGACCTTATTTTAGTATTAATTATGTTTAAATGTTTCCAAAGGATAGATAAATTAATATAAGCACCTAGGGTTTGTAGGGTCTATTTTATGGTTTTTCTATATTGTACGGATTTTTTAGGGTTTTAAGTTTAATATTAGGTCAAGGGACTTGGTTAGGGTTTTCAGATAAATAGGTAATGAGAATGGAGGAAAATATGACTAATTCTTATTTTTTGTTTGGCAATGAAGTCTAAGTAGATCTAGGGTTTCATTGCCACCCAATGATTGGAAAAGTCCTAAAAAGGAATTCCCAACGCACATGAAAATTGTGACTAGAACTCTAGGGTTTAAGAGAATGAAGGAAATTATGGGATTCACTATCAAATAGGGCCTTTCTACTAGCATTCAGTATTTAAGGTCCACTAGGGTGCTAACATGCCATGATAATACCTCAAGAAAATACATAGCATTTCAATGTTAAACAAATATTAAAAGATGAAAACTTAAAACCAATCTCTGAAAAACACATAGTACCTCATAAACTAGAAAATTCCATCATCATGAGAATCAATTCCACAATAGTGCTACTCTTCCTCAATAATAGTAGAATTCCAAACAAGAAAAATCAAAAGGTAAAAGATAGTGAACTCCTTCCTGTTGTCACCAATGTGTTACAATTTACAAATTAGAAGTATCTTCCTATTTATACATGAGTTAAGAGAGCTTTGAAGTGTGTGGGGAACATGTCTCCACAGATATAATGAAGTAAATCCTCTTTAAATTTGGTTGAAAATAACTCATCCTCATTAAATATATGTTGTGCATGAATACTCCAAATTTGATTGATTTTATAGGGTAAAAGGCATGGATTATGTGCCTCAAATAAAAGCACACTAGGGCCTATAATTAATTGGAAGTGCATCAATGATCATTCCATCTTATAGATACAAACATTTTCTACAACATATCATACTCATTATCCTAATAGAAATCTTACTCACTAAAATCCAAGTCTGCCAATGTAGCAATTCATCATATTTTACAATGTTCAAGTCGGAACAAATATACACTCTCGGACCAAACCAATTACACTCTTGGTAATGAAATTTGAAATGAGACATTATTGGATAATACCTAAACTTAGGATATAAACTTACATAACTATGTTTCCCACTTATACAAAACTTTCACATAAGGCAAGTCGAAGCAATACTTAGAATGTTGTATGAAATCTGAAGTATAAATATTTAAGCTAAAGTAAAGATATAAAAATGTAAAAGCGTGTAAAATAATCTACAATTTTAATCAATCATATTGGCTAATATATGAAGCTTGGGCATGCATTTTAATGAAGCAAGGAAATTTTGGCCTACTTCACAAAAATGCATGCCCAACCTTCATTTCAAGGCCAAAATGAATTATTAAACTTGGAGAGTATTTTTTTACTCATAAGTAACATTGATAAAATTATTACTTTCTAATTTAGTGATATGAAAGTCAGAGTTAATGTAAATGAAAGAGTTGCAAAAATCACAGTTCACAATGGCCCCTCAAAGGTGTCAACAGTTTGTGCACACCAAAAACTTACTAAAAGCAAATTAGTGTGTAAAATTATTGTTTAAATAGTATACAATTTGAATCAAACAGATTGGCCAAGAAATTAAGCCCAAGCATGCATTGTATTGAAGCAAGTAAATTTTGGCCTACTTCACAAAAATGTATGCCCAACCTTCATTTCAAAGACAAATTGAATAATTCAACTTGGAGAGTAATTTTTTACTCATAAGTAACAATAATACAATTAAATATTTTTAATTTTTCACATATATAAGTAACATTAATACAATAAAAAATTTTAAATTTAGTGATCATCAGGTTGAAGTTAATGTAAATGGAAGTGTTGCAGTAAGAAACAGATGATGAAAGGTCACGAAGGATCGTGAAACATCCTAAAAGATTGTGAAAGATGACAAAAGATCATGAAAGATGAAAAAAACCGCTAAAGCTCACAAAAAATAAAGAAAGATTGCAAAACATCCTAAAATATGACTAAAGTGTTAATTTGGCAACTCAGGGACAAATTCCCTCCTTTGGAAAATTCTTCCTCATCAAGAAAGTCCCCTCCTAGCCCTTAGAAGAATTTAATTTGGTTAAGGAAAAATGTATTTTTAATATGGATACCCACATGTGCATAGAAGTACAAGTTGGCCTTAAAGAGAAATTGGACACCCTTGGAAGCATATAAATATAAGTCAAGTGATCCTCATTTGGACATCATCAATAAGCTTCTTCTCCTCTTTTCTTTGGTCTATTTCGCACGGGTCTAAATTTGGTTCATGGAAATTGATTCATACAGGTTTGAAATTGTAGGGTCTAATCCCATACATGTAAAAATAAAAATTTGATTTGGGGATGTAGGGTTCGAATAGGTAAATATTAGTTGTAGTTTCTCACATGATAGGGTGATCCCTATGGCTGCAGAGTTTCAACAACATGGTTGGTCACCAGATCCATGTAGTTGGGACATTATGTTTTGTTGATAGTTGACTACAAAGTTTGACAATTAACAACATGCTTGGATCTTTGATTCTAATTAGTATTATTGTTGGGCTCATCTTTTTGACATTGTTTGGTTGGTTTTCTTGGATAGTCTTGTGATTAAGGATTGTAATATTGTACTCTCTCTTTGTTGAAAATTTTATGAGAATCTAATAACTAGAAGAAAAATTTGAAAGGGTTTTCCCCCTTGTGGGGCTTTTCCTTGGTCTTTGACCAAATCCTTGTGTCTCTTGTTATTACTCTTTATTTTTTATTATCTATTGCATTTACTGTTCTATCTAAAATTACTCTTGATAATTGGAAGAATTAAATTGCATTGAAAGATTTCTAATTGAATAAAATAATTGGGCTAAAGTAATTGTAACATCATAGAACAGTAGAAAATTAGCATGATGTCATAGATAAGGTGAAGAGAAAAATCCCAAGGAGATAAGAGAAATCATCTTTGAAATAAGCTAAGGGAGACTATTTGATTTGGTCAAGATGTCTACCTCTTACTTCAAGGAAAATGAGAAGCTAGGTGACCCATCTAACTTTTCTACTAGGAAGACCAGGTTGGAAGTCATATTGGATGACAATGATGTCTTGGAATATGTGCAAGGAAAAATTCATGAGCTATCGGAAAATGCTAATGTTGCTATCAAGTCCATGTACAATAAAGGTGACCTCAAAGCTAAGAAAATTACCTTTGATGGTTTGCAATATCATTTACTTGTTTATGTTGGTAATTTGAAGAGTTCTAAGGAAATTTATGATAAGTTGGTTGGGATGTATCAAGTCAACAATTTTAATCATATCTTCTCCTTGAAGAATAAGATCAAAGAATTGAAAATGAATAAGGGAGAGTCTATGAAATTCTATATCATGAGGGTATCTCAGCTAAGAAATCAATTTCAAATTGCTGGTGAGACTACATTTGATAGAGCCTTGGTGATGATCACCCTTCAAAGTATTCCTCCAATATGGGAAACCTTCATTACTACTATAAGAAACAACAATAGGCTCTCGATATTTGATGAGCTCGTTGGAAAATGCACTCAAGAGGAAACTAGGATGATTTCCCAAGGAAGGATGCAAAAGCATGAAGAAGGAGAGCCTTCCACATTTGTTACTTGAGATAAGAAGAAAGGTAGAGGAAGACCATCCAATCCAATGAAATATCCTCCCAAATCTAAAGACTCCAATAGAATATTGAGAAAATACAGACCTCAAGTTGAATGCTTTAACTGCCACAAGTATAGTCATTATGCTCGATACTGTCCAAGAAAGAGAGATGCTCCAAGATCCAACCAAGGCTACAACAATAATAGGAACAATGATAAAATAAGAAATGATGATATAAGAAAAGGTGATGATAAAACCAAGTGAGATGATAGAAGAAGAAGAGATTCACCTGATGATAGGGAAGGAAGCTATCATTCTCAAAAGAGAACAAGAAATTCTAGGTATGAAAATAATGTGGCTACTAGTCAATATGAATATATTCTTATTTATGCCCTTTCTAGTTCTTCTCCTTTGGATTTGTATGATAGCTGGTTAGTATATAGTGGGGCTTATAGACACTTCTGTTGATACAAGGAAGTCCTCTCAAATATGGATGAGAGGGAGACAGGTTTGAAGATCATTATTTGGGATAACTCTATATATTCAATTCTGTCAAATTTGATATTTTATTCTTGGGAATTCGTCCTTCTTCATGATGTAATGTATGTTATGGAACTAAAGAAAGAACCTAGTATATTTTTCTACCTTGGAAGACAAAGGGATGATAATATCTTTCATAAAAGGTAAAGTCCTCACATGGCCTATGGAATCTTGCATGAGGGATGCATTCACATTGGGATATAGAGTTGAAGAAATCTATAGAGTTAATGGGATACCTCTACTGGAAATGATCCATGACACCAATCACCAAAGTGAGCTATGGCACTGCAGGTTGGCACATCTACATTATGAAGCACTATTTAAGTTGAATAAACTAGTGTCTGGGATGCCTAATGTTCTAGCAAGTCATGATGGAGTATGTATGGGATCCATCAATGGAAAGAAGACAAGGGGACCATTCCTCTCTAACGACAATAAGATGGATGATATTCTTCAACTCATTCATTCTAACCTTTGTGGACCTATTCCAGTGCATTCTCTTGGTGGACATCTCTATTATATCATATTCATTGATGACTTCTCTAGGAAAACATGGATTTACTATTTGAAGCATAAATATGAGGTTTTTGATATGTTCAATGACTTCAAGGCGTTGATAGAAAATAAAATAGGGAAGAAAATAAAGGTCTTCAGGTTCGAAAATGGTGGAGAGTACATTTCAAATGAGTTCATTGACTTCTACAGTAGGGAAGGTATCAATAAAGAAACTATTGTACCCTACAAACCTGAGAAAAATGGAGTGGATGAAAGAAAGAATAGGTCTATTGTGGAAGCTACCCGGTCCATGTTGCATGATCAAAATTTACCAGAGTTCCTTTGGGGAGAAGCAAAAAATACAAAGGTTTATGTACAAAATAGGGTTCCTCATCAAACCTTGGATAAAAAAAATCTCGAAGAGATGTTCACAAGTATGAAGCCAGATATTGGTCATCTCAAGATATTTGGTTGCCTCGTATACTTTTATGTGTCCAAGGATAAAAGGAACAAGTTGGAATCCACCATAAAGAAAGGTACATTTGTTGGGTATTGTGAGAATTTTAAAGAATTTAGAATATATTTTTCTAGCCAAAGGAAGATTGAGTTTAGCAGGGATGTGACTTTTGATGAACATGTTTCCCCTGGGTAAGCTAGAAACCTTCCTCCACCTCCTCCATAGAAAGATGATGATATGGCCATATTAGAAGGTCCTTCTATGTCAGAATCTTATAAGGACATTACTAATGATCCCATCGAGCCTATGAACCCCTTGAACCCTCCTCCAAGTGATCCTCTTTCCAAGAAAAGACCATTATGGCTTCATGATACTTTACAAGATGCTGAGAGATATGTTCCTACCAAAATAAACTTAAGAGAAAGTAAGAAGTCATGTCGATATCAGGGATATGTCATAGCTATGAGAACTATGATCTAGGTTGAGCCTTCCACATTCGAATAAGCAGTGAAAGAACAAGTTTGGAAGGATGCTATGACCGAAGAATATGAATCCATTATGAAGAATGATGTATGGGATGTTGTTCCGAGACCTAAAGGAAATTTCGTCATAACCTTGAAGTGGCTATACAAGATCAAACATGGAGTTGATGAAAGCATTTAAAAGTACAAGGAAAGGTTTGTGGCTAGGGAATTATCCAAGAAAGAGGGAGAATATTACGATGACATCTTCGCACTAGTTTCCCACTACAACACTATTGGATCGATTGTTTCCCTTATTGCTAGTCAAGGATCGACCCTTCATTAGATAGATGTAAAAACGACATATCTTCCTGGCATGCTATAGGAAGAAGTATATGTTGAGTAGCCTCAGGGATTTGAAGTATAGGATGGGAAGACTCATGATTGTAGGTTGAAGAAAGCATTATATGGTTTCAAATAAGATCCCTGATCCTAGTATGCTTGAATTGATAGTCACTTGGTGAAGCTAGGATTCACAAGAAGCAATGTTGACTCCAACCTCTAATTCAAGGTAGTCCAAGGTATGCCTTTGATTTTGGTTTTATATGTTGATGATCTATTCTTGACAAGTAGTGAGCCTCTAATGATCAAGTGTAAGAGGGAGTTGGCCTCTAAATTTAAAATGAAGGATCTTGGCATTATGCATTACTTTATGGGATTAGAAGTTTAGCAGAGACCTGGAGATATTTTCCTTTCTCAAGGAAAATATGTTATGAAGATATTGGAGAGATTTAAAATGATGGAATGAAAATCCTTAGACACCTCGATGGAGGTGAATTTCAAGAAGTTATGTGGAGATGCAGTTGGACCCGATTTGGGTAACCCTTCAGAGTATCATCAATTGACTAGAGAATTTATGTTTCTTGTGAACACACATCCAAACATATGTTTTTTAGTAAACACCTTGATTCAATTCATGACTGAGTCACTCCATGCACATTGGGTTGTTTCCAAGCACATTTTGAGATATTTGCATGGAATGATCAATCTTGGTCTGAGATATTCTATAGGTGATGTACGACTACATGGATACACCGATGTTGACTGGGTTGGAAATGTTATTGACACAAAGAGAAAATTTGGGGCTTTCTTTAGCTTGGGATATACCATGATATCTTAGATGAGTAGCAAATAGAAGTTTGTGGTTTTGAGTATGGTAGAGGTAGACTATATTTTTTCTAACATGGCTAGCCATGAGGCAGTTTGGTTGAGAAATCTCTTTCGAGAACTATTTGAGTAGGGCCTGGATAAAATAGTGATATGTTGCGACAACATGCGTGGGATCTGATTGGCAGAGAATCACGTATTTCATGATAAGTCCAAGCATATTGAGATCATATATCATTACATACGTTACATGGTGCAGAGAGGAGCCATGAGACTCTATAATATTTCAACTGGTGAGTAGATTGAAAACATACTCACCAAGGCTTTGTCGAAAGGGAAGTTCTTCATCTTCAAAGAGAAACTTGGACTGATGGATGTCACCCTCCCAGGTAAGGGTCCCGATGATCGAGGACACTGAGCCTTTCTCTTCCCCCCTATTTGAGCTCCCGAGTCTGAGGGTGAGAAATGAGCCGAAGAGATCCTAGGGTTGAGGGAGCTCATAGAAAATATGTGTGTTTGATCCTCACCTCATGGTAAGTGTGTATCTCCCCTATTTTCATCTCAGGGTGTGTCTAATCCTTACCTCATGGTAAGTGTGTATATCCCCCTGTCGAGTATACCCCAGTATGCATCCTACCCACAAGTTGGGCTTGTTGGGATTGTTCCTCCCCATCTGGCCAAAGGGTTGAGATGATGATTTGGGTATGTATGATCCTTACCTTGTAGGGTGAGTGTATATCTCCTCCCAAGGTCGTGGATACATGTGTTTTACCATTTGACTGTTGAGGGTCTTGATGGGAAGACCAACAAACAATAGAATAATTGTGATCCTTATCTACCATTGTAAGTCATATCCTGCTTATTGTCCTTGGATAGTGGGTTGATTTGGGTTCCCCTATAATGTGGGTTGAGTTGAAACTCCCCCATGACAATTCATTGGATATAGGGTGGTAGCTTGAGATCCCCTTCGATGTCAAATTCCTCTTCTTTTAGATTCAATAGTGTTCAACATATGAGCAGAGATGACATTTGATTTGATGGAACACACATTGGAGTTGGTCATTTCTCCCTAGCTGAGAGCAAGTGTTAATTTGGAAGCTTAGGGGAAAATTCCCTCCCTTTGACAAGTCTTCCTCATCAATAAATACCCCACCTGTCCCATGGAAGAATTTAATTTGGTTAAGGAAAAATGCATTTTTACTATGAAAACCCACATGTGCAAAAAAGTACAGGTCCACCTTAAAGAGAAATTGGACACCCTTGGAAGCATATAAATACAAGTCAATCGATCCTCATTAGGAAATCAACATAAAACTTCTTCTTCTTCTATCTTCTTTGGTTTGGCTCACACATGTATGAAGTTGGTTTGTGAAAAGTTATTTGTACATGTCTAAAATTACAGGGTCTATGTTCACACATGTAAAAATAAAAATTTGATCTAGGGTCGCAGGGTTGGAAAAGGGAAATTTCTAGTTAGTCACTCGAATGACAAGGTGCTCCTTGTATCTAGAGAGTTACAGTTTCACTTATGGTCGCTAACTCCATGTGGCTAGGACCTAGGGTTTTATTTATAGTTGACTGCAAAGTTTGAAAGTTGACTGTAGGCTTGGATCTTTGATTTTGATCAGTATTATTATTGGGCTCATCTTTTTGATATTGTTTGGTTGGTTTTGCTAGATAGTCATGTGATTGAAGAACTAGAATAATGTACTCTCCCTTTGTTCAACATTTTATGATAATCTAATAAGAAGAAGAATTTGAAAGGGTTTCCCCCCTTACAGAAATTTTCCCTAGTCTTTAACCAAATCCGTGTGTCTTGTGTTATTGTTATTGAATTTTTATTGTCTATTGAATTGATTGTTATATCTACAATTTCTCTTGATAATTGGAAGAATGAAATTGTGTTGAAATATTGCTAATTGAAGAAAAGAATTGGGCTAAAGTAATTCTAATAACATATAATAACAGAAAATTAACTAAAAGATAGCAAAATATGATGAAAAATCACAAAAGATCACGAAAGATGACGAAATATCGCAAAATATCATGAAAAGTCACAAAAGGATCGCAGAAGATTGTGAAATATCATGAAACATACTAAAAGATCATGAAAGGTGGCAAAAAATAACGAAAGATCGCAAAATATCATGAAAGATGACAAAACATCACATAAGATGATGAAATATCACAAAATATCATGAAGGGTCACGAAGGATCATGAAAGATTACAAAATGTACTAAAATATCGTGAAAGCAGACAAAATATTATGGAAGATGACAAATGATGATGAAACATGAAAAAAGATGACAAAAGAAAGGAAAATATTTAATTTAATTAAACAATATACGAGTTTAATCAAGTTTAAGATTAGGTCAAGTGACCTAATTAGGACATTTACTATAAAAAAAATTGGTGCCATTTTAATTCAAAAATAGACATTTACTATCTTTTATCAATAAGCAGGTGCATGACAGAAATTTGGTCAATTATATCTATGAGAAAAAAGTGATGACCATCGTACATGCCATCAAAATCTTGTAGCCCTATTTTCAGAAGATTTTTTAAAAATAAACTATATCTTATATCTAAATATTAAATTTGAATTTTTTATTTTGTGTCTGAGAAAAAATATGAGTAAAGGAGCAAACTTAAAGAACCTTATAAAAAATTATATTTACTTATTAGAATTGTATTTGTTTTATAAAAGTGATTTACAGAAAAATAAAGAAATAAGTTTAAAAAAACTCATTTGTGCATTCTTGCATTCAGTGTGCATTTAGCATTTAGTGTGCACTTTTTCACTCTTCATGCATTTAACTAGTGTGCATTCATCTAGTGTGCCTTGAACCCAAACGACAATGGCCTCAATTAAGACAGGGGTGTCCTCTTCCCTGTAAATAGTTCATGCGTGGGATTCTAGGAGAAGTTCACAATCAAAAAATTCAAAAATGGGTGTCAATACATGGAGAGATACAAACAATTGTCCACCAGGTATGCTAGATATCCTAAAAAGAGAAGAGATTTATAAATTTATATTTGGACAATTTTATTTCCAAAATGATGAGATAGATGAGTCCAAATAAAATTTTGATGATAAATCCATGGAATTAAAAATATTTGGGTAGAGGATTTGCAAGAGACAAAAATTCCACGTTGAGGGGGAGCAATATTTAACTCTAAGAAAACCCATAAGGTAGAAAAGATTGAAATGGCTAGTAAAATGTGTGGGAAAAAAGTATTTGTTCTGAGAAATGGATTAAAAATGAAAGATGTTCCCCAAGGACTACAAATCCTTGATTCAAGTTGTCCTTAGGAAAATTATGAATCATCAAAAGCTGGATATTTTTGGTCTCTGCATGAGGCTAGTTTTTCATTTGGTTGAAGGAAAGGCCATAAATGTCCCTCATCTATTGGCTAAAAAATTACATTATGCCCTACAAGAAAGTAAAATTAAGAAGGTTAAGTTCAATTTCCCGGGAACACTACAAAAAATTATTGGTTTTTATCGACCTAGTGTTCAAACAAGACCTCTTAAAACTTATATTAGGATATTAAAGCAAATAAAATCATTCCGGAAGAACCTAAACAGACTCTGGTTGAAGGTGTGGAAAAAAAAATTGATACTATTTTCCATGTTGAAGATATAGTTACTAGTGTTGTAGCATACTTACATGTATGTATGGATGAATATGAAGAGTAGGAAGGTATGGACCATTATATGGAAACATGTAATGATATTTTTTCTATAATAGACAAAATTCCTTTTAAATAGTTGGCACTTCAGTATAATTTCCCTTTTATGGGTGATTCAACATCTACATCTCCAAGTTTAAATGTGCACAGTCCAACATATAGTTTCGATAATAGATTGTTTTTCTTAGTATATGATAGAATGATCCATTACTAATAACTTTGAATGGAGGATTATTCCTCTATATATAGCTAGAAGGAATACTATGAACTAAAGGAGAAGGATATTATTGAAAGCATGAATAAGATTGCAATGCTGCAATAAAAAATAATGTAGCAAACACAAAAATCAATGAAAGACATAAATTTTATGGACAAAATTATTGATGAATTGCATAATCAAGTATCCATAATTGGAGGTGAATTTATCAGCGAGATAGATGCACTACAAGAAAATTTCAAAGAAGTTCAGGCTATATCTAATGAAAAAATTAGTGAACATGAAGAGGAGTTGAGAAGAAGACCATAGGTTCTCAATATACCTCCATTAGCAATTTTAGATACTTTTGAGGCTAAATTAGTTAGGATAGTTAATGAAAAAGATAAATTTCTTGAATATTTAAAGGTTAAACTGGAAAATAAATCTAAACAAGACCAACAGAAACATGAACCACATGTTGAAGAATACAAGCGAAAAAGTCACTAAGTTGGAGAAAACTTGTGATAGGAAAGCTAATAAGTTGAAAGAGAGATATCTTCAAATTATCCAGGAAGAAAACAAGATCAAAGAACTTGAAAAGGAAAAATATCGACATATTAAAGAATGTCGTACTAAAAGTGGGGATAAAGGTAAGGCTAAGGGTGACTAACCAATAGGCTCTTCATCCTAGTTCAATCTGAGACTAACCAATAATATCACAACGCCTCTAACCATTATCAACCAATAAGTGACCACTAACCATGTTAACTCTTATCCAAGTAATCCTAATTTTTTCAGCCAACAATTCATACCAAATATTGAACACTTTTAAGGATATTACAATAGGTAATTTGTATCGACTAGAATCATACTGAAGCATTTCAAAGTTTGGACCATAAAAATCATCATTTTTTAAACATGGATTACAAATAATTCTAAAAAATTAGAAGTCTTTCTCATTAACATTATTGTATGCAACAATTTCATCCAGTGTATCATTGTTAATGTTCATATGTTCTTTCTAGTATTTAATATTTTGATCATCCTCATCTTGACCTGCATCATCTTCATCATCATTGAAATTTGACTATAGACCATCTATATTGTTACCAGATGTATTTGGATCATCATTTTCTATATCATCCATATTGTTGTCTTCTATAAAATCATCTAACTCTGGATTGTTTTATTCTTATGCCTGAACATAACCATATTCAACATCAACATGGATGTCAATTTCTTTGATGTTCTATAATGTTAAAAATAGCAACAAGAAAATCCTAATTTAATTTGTCCTTGAATTAAATTATAATTCTATTCTCATAGCAACTTATAATAGTTAACTAAGTCAAGTTGACTTAGTTGGCTCAGTAAATTCAAGTTGGAAATCTATCTAGAGTCATGTAGAGTGAACCCTAAATTTTAGGGGGCCAAGTTGAGTTCTTATTGAGTTGTAATTATCTAATTCAGTTTAACTGAGTTAAATTAGTTCTAACTATTGGAGTAAATAGTGAGTGGTCAAGTGAATTAAATTGGATTTAATTCACATGTAGTGATGAATCAGATAGCTAAGAATTCACTCAAAAATAAGTCATGCATGTCAGTTCAGAGGAAGATCCGGATGAGATTAGAGTTCAGGGACAGTGTACTATTAGTTGTAAAATAATCTAAGTTAAACTGATGGTGGATGCAATCAAAGGAAGGCCTATGGATGGATTGCACAGTTATGAGTGAGTAATTTCCCAATTAAATATCGACTAATTCCCAAAGGAATGATGCAAGGAAGCCGGGGCTTGGCAGTAGCAGATTTGGCTAAGTATTGGCTTGAGTTGGTTTGTGAAGCAATGAGTGAGATTGTACTTGTGGAGAGATTGTTCTGGTTGAACAAGCATTGTATTTTTTTCTTAGATATTCTGGTTAATGCAATATATAGATAATAGGGTTTTTTAGCTGAGCTTTCCCTAAAAAATTATTGTGTTATGTCTGATTGAAATTATTCCTTTTCTATTTCATGATTTCATCCATCAATTTTTGTTTCCGCTGATGAGTAGAGCAGATTCAAGTCAATTGTTTTAGCATATCACAATTTGTAGTTTGAATCTACAATAAAAAGCTAAATGGTATCATACTGAAATTACTATAGAAGAGGGGAATATGAGTTTGTTTTGTAGGTGAAATCGAATTTGCAGTTTCATACTTCAGAGCCAACAAGATGTCCTTCTACAGTTTGAGACCTGAGTATGCCCTTGAGGGTAGCTCAAATTACATAGCTTGGAAGGACAGGATGGAGGTAGTGTTGGAAGACAATGGGATGAAGGAATTCATAGATCGTAATATCTTGAAGCCTCCAACATTTGATGCAAAATATCTGGTAGAATGGATAAAGTGTGTGGAAAAGGCGAGAAGTATTATCCTAGGAGTTCGAGATAATATTGTCTTGACTCTACATGGTAAGGAAACTCCATTTGCAATGTGGGAGCCATTGGAAGACCTGTTTCAAAACAGTAATGACCACATGAAGCTGGCACTGAAGGAAAAACTCAAAAAGATTAAGATGTAGAAGGGCGACTCAATTCTGAAGTACTTGACCAAGTCCACCCAATGTCGGGATGAGCTTGGAAGTGTTGTGGTTACTTTTGTAGAAGACAATATGGTGATCCTAGCACTTATAGGACTTCCAAAGAGTTAGCACAACTACCAGGACTTAGTTAATGGGAGAGAGAAGCTACCAGAGGGAGTGATTGTGGTCTGACTTAGTATAGGAAGATATTTGGAAGAACACTAGAGACGGATCCTCATCCAATCATGATAATGAGGATAATTTTCTTCATCCAGGAAGGCAAAGAAAGGGAAGGGGAAGTCATCACATTCCAAATCAAATCCTAGTTGGGGCGACAAGAATAAGAACATGTCAAAATTTAAATGTTTCCACTGTCACAAGCTAGGAAATTATGCTACAAAGTGTCTACATAAGAAGATTGGTAAGAAGCCCTCAAGAGGAGCGGTAGTTGAAGCCCTTGCTTCACAATTTGGACTAGATTCCATCCTCATCTCTTGCATGGTGTCGTCGATGATGGGTAGTCTGTGGTATCTAGATAGTGGAGCCTCAATCCGTATGACTGGCAACAGAAAACTCTTCAAGAACTTGGAGGAGAAGTACCTCTAGATTCACATCGATATGGGATATGATGGGAGGTATAGCGCGACCGACATCGGTATTGTTACCTTTCAGATGGAGTTTGGTTCTCCCCTCACATTGAGAGATGTCATGTATATTCTAGGTTTCAAGAAGAACTTGGTTTCTGTTTCCATGTTGGAGGGTCGTGGCTATGATGTGATATTTACTAAGGGAAAGGCTTTCCTTCATCACATAGCCACATGATAGGTGAATCAGATCAAGGTTTGAGTGAAGAAACTCTACAAATTGGAGGTAGAATATTTCACTGCTTTGAGCACTAAAGAGGATAAGGTGTAGAGCTGAGACATCGATGAGTTTTGGCATAGAATATTTGGTCGCTTGCACCACTGAGATTTTAAGATCATGCAGCAAATTTCCACAGGACTTCCCAAGGGTACACTAGAGTAGAGAGACACATGTAAAGGGTGTACATTGGGGAAGTACACCAAAGATTCCTTTCATGATAAAGATAGTCAAGAACAAGTGATCCTCAATCGAGTTCACTTATATGTGTGTGGACCATTCTCAACAGCATCCACGGCCAAGCATAGTTATTATGTAATATTTGTTGATGATTTTTCTCGTAAGTGTTGGATTTTATTCATGCAGAAGAAAGATCAAACTTTCGCTAAATTTTGTGAATTTAAAGCACTATTTGAGAAAGATACTGGAAGAAAAGTTAAATCTCTGAGAAATGATAATGGTGGATAATATGGGTCGAATGAATTCAAGAACTTATGTGCAATAGAAGGCATTCGATGGGAGTTGATATCATCTCATAACCCACAACAGAATGTGTAGAAATTTTGAATAATTTAACACATATTCAATGGAGATTATCCTGATATGTACTATTGCGGAATACATACACAATACATAAACTCCTCTATGTTGATCATCAATTTACAGAAGCAGAAACATTCACAGGCGCACATAGAAGCATCAATCAAACTCATTAACACAGTATGTATCCCGGGGAAAGCATCTCGCTAAAAACCCCACACTATCTGTATATTATATTGATTGAATCATGTAGCATTACAAAGTACAATGCTTATCACAAGCAATCCAGTACCAGCTCCACCTGTTACACAAAATACAGCTCAGATCTGATCTCCAAATCTATTCCATTGCTTGCCTGCCTCCACTGCTCAATACCTGCTCAAGAACTGATGAGAAAGGCTTCCAAAACTCGTATTTCACCTCAAAATAATCACTCACACTTTGTTGGATGTGAGCAAAGGCTACAATAATGGGAAAATACGTGAGCAAACTCATTGGCATACTCAATCCCTTGATTGTGCAAGATCTGGTGCACAACTATAGTCACAACTGATAGCAATCTGATTCTCTACCACCTGTCCCTGTTGAACTGAACATGCACTGACATGCAACTGAGTTAACTGATGTATTCTATAGTTGCATTATGAGTTAATAATGTGTGAATTAATTAATAACTAATTCACCCAACTCATCTCTAGTCTATTGATCAGTTAGACTAAACACAACTAGTTTAACAAATCTAAACTGAACACAACTCCATCAACTGTACCTCGAGTCCACTAAACTCAACTCACTTGAGTTCTAACTGAAGTCATGCATGCAACAACTCACTGACTCATAAGAAAAGCGTATTTCCTTCTGACAGCTACATGTGCCACCTCTGTAGCTCAAACTGAAGTGCTCCAAGAGAATAATATCAAGTTTATAGTCCAAATATTATTATGAGACAATAATATTTGACTTTTCTATTTTTGACAGCTAGTCTAAAAATAGACTTTGATCACTCACACTGTGATCACTCACGCTTTGATAAAAAATAGAAGTCCATCTATTTTTCCCAACTTGACCAATCGTCCATAAACAACAACCTGCAATCCATAGACATGATCCATATGTCTAAAAATAGACTTGCGCCAAAATAGCCTGCGGGCCCACTTAGTGAAGGCGACTCTTTTCACTAAGCTCCATCATCTTGTTGCACTCTCAACAAGCATTTCTTGTTGCACACTTTTCAACACTCCCTCTCAACAAGAAAGGCTTCCTCTCAAACCCGATCCTGTAACTCTGGAATGTTCTCCATGCAACACATCTGGCCGGTCCACTTGCTCTGTCATCAAAGTCTCTAACTGCTATTGCCTCTGTCGACTGAAAACTCTGCATCTCTGTGCTCTTCAGTATCTGACTGCTCTAGCCTCTGTCACTTTGATCTCTGACTGCATCCGTGCTGCTGCTGGTTCTATCTACCAGCATTGCATCCGCACTGCACCTCCCAACTGACCTCCCTGTTGGGATAGAAACACCCTCTGATGCTGAAGCTCTACCTGCTGCTGACAAGTGCTCCCTCTCTGACATCTGCGCTACTGCAACATCTCCATGCATCTCGCACCATTGCACACCTCTCTGTGCCACCTAGCACTGTGCAAAACACTTGTGCCTCTCGCATTGCTGCAGCCTGCTAGCTATGCGCTGTCCTGGGATTCCCTGCACTGTCGCTCTCTCTGCCGCTCCATCCGCATCTGTCTCTACCCAATCAGTCAGTTCCTGCTACTACACATCGGGGCTCCCGTAGCAAGGTCTCATCCAAGAGGTTGGGTACCTCAAGGATCCTACCCCTCCTCCTTGGGACGATCAATCCACATCACCCCACCTCCTACCTGGAGGTATGGCTGCATGCGATCCCTCAGCCCACCTGGCTCGAAGTTTCCCTCTACTGGAGGTCTCTAGATGAGTAGATGTCTCTACTTGATCTCCTCTCAACTTCCCTTGTTGTGGCTGCTCCACAACCTCCTGAAGCTGCTGCACAAATCGTGGCTCCTCCACAATCATCTGAGACTTCTTCTGGCTCTGCATGTTGAGAGGTAATGTATGCTCCCTCTCAACCACCAAGTCTCCATCATGAAAACAAAAGCATCGCACTTTGGATTTGTCAACCTTCTTCCCATCATTGGAAGAACAATATTCGGAAAGAGAAACCTTCCCCTTCCCCTTCTTCGCCTTACTCGCTAAGGCACAGTTCTCCTCATACTGCATGGATGAAGAACCGTCTCTGGTGCTCCGTCTAATCTCCTCCTGCATCAAATCCGACCATAGTCGTTCCCAATTTGGTAGTTTCTCCCTTCCATTCACCGAGTCCTGGTAGCTATGCCAACTCTTAGGAAGGTCAAGGAGTTCTAGATCACCATCCTCATCCCGATAGTCACCCCCACACTTCCCAGCTCATCCCGGCATTGCATGAACTTCGTGAGTTACTGGGGCATACTATCTCCATTCTCACACTGAATGTTTCTGAGTTTTATCTCTTGCTTTGGAATTAAATTCGAATTCCACCAGCTCAAAACTCAACCGCTTCCGATCTAGAATTCGTGAGAACACAATATTTCTTGTACAGAGATCGACTGTATGGGCATTCACCGAATATCTCACCTTCCAAAGGAAGGATGAATCCAGAGGCTACGTGGCCCGATTACAGACTCTGCCTGAAGAAATAAAATGTAAACACTTCCTGAATAATAGATCTGATGATCAATCCTCGCTTGATATCCTGTAAAAATCTCTTCTACAAATCAAGCAGCTCCGATACCATGTAGGAATTCCCTGCAAATTCTCTACAAATCTAGCTTTGATACCATGTAGAAATTTTGAATAATTTAACACATATTCACAGAGATTATCCTGATCATACAATTTTAAGCGGAACATGTATAATACATAATCTCCTCTACGTTGATCATCAATTTACAGAAGCAGAAACATTCACAGGCGCACATAGAAGCATCAATCAAACTCATTAACACAGTATGTATCCCGGAGAAAGCATCTCGCTAAAAACCCCACACTATCTGTATATTATATTGATTGAATCATGTAACATTACAAAGTACAATGCTTATCACAAGCAATCCAGTACCAGCTCCACCTGTTACACAGAATACAGCTCAGATCTGATCTCCAAATCTATTCCATTGCTTGCATGCCTCCACTGCTCAATACCTGCTCAAGAACTGATGAGAATGGCTTCCCAAACTCGTATTTCACCTCAAAATAATCACTCACACTTTGTTGGACGTGAGAAAAGGCTACAATACTGGGAAAATACGTGAGCAAACTCATTGGCATACTCAATCCCTTGATTGTGCAAGATCTGGTGCACAACTATAGTCACAACTGATAGCAATCTGATTCTCTACCACCTGTCCCTGTTGAACTGAACATGCACTGACATGCAACTGAGTTAACTGATGTATTCTATAGTTGCATTATGAGTTAATAACTTGTGAATTAATTAATAACTAATTCACCCAACTCATCTCTAGTCTATTGATCAGTTAGACTAAATACAACTAGTTTAACAAAGCTAAACTGAACACAACTCCATCAACTGTACCTCTAGTCCACTAAACTCAACTCACTTGAGTTCTAACTGAAGTCATGCATGCAACAACTCACTGACTCATAAGAAAAGCGTATTTCCTTCTGACAGCTGCATGTGCCACCTCTGTAGCTCAAACTGAAGTGCTCCAAGAGAATAAGATCAAGTTTATAGTCCAAATATTATTATGAGACAATAATATTTGACTTTTCTATTTTTGACAGCTAGTCTAAAAATAGACTTTGATCACTCACACTGTGATCACTCACGCTTTGATAAAAAATAGAAGTCCATCTATTTTTCCCAACTTGACCAATCATCCATAAACAACAACCTGCAATCCATAGACATGATCCATATGTCTAAAAATAGACATAGTCTAAAAATAGACTTGCGCCAAAAATAGCCTGCGGGCCCACTTAGTGAAGGCGACTCTTTTCACTAAGCTCCATCATCTTGTTGCACTCTCAACAAGCATTTCTTGTTGCACACTTTTCAACACTCCCTCTCAACAAGAAAGGCTTCCTCTCAAACCCGATCTTGTAACTCTGGAATGTTCTCCATGCAGCACATCTGGCCGGTCCACTTGCTCTGTCATCAAAGTCTCTGACTGCTATTGCCTCTGTCGACTGAAAACTCTGTATCTCTGTGCTCTTCAGTATCTGACTGCTCTAGCCTTTGTCACTTTGATCTCTGACTGCATCTGTGCTGCTGCTGGTTCTATCTCCCAACATTGCATCCGCACTGCACCTCCCAACTGACCTCCCTGTTGGGATAGAAACACCCTCTGATGCTGAAGCTCTACCTGCTGCTGACAAGTGCTCCCTCTCTGACATCTGCGCTACTGCAACATCTCCATGCATTTCGCACCATTTCACACCTCTCTGTGCCACCTAGCACTGTGCAAAACACTTGTGCCTCTCGCATTGCTGCAGCCTGCTAGCTATGCGCTGTCTTGGGATTCCCTGCACTGTCACTCTCTCTGCCGCTCCATCCGCATCTTTCTCTACCCAATCAGTCAGTTCCTGCTACTACACATCGGGGCTCCCATAGCGAGGTCTCATCCAAGAGGTTGGGTACCTCAAGGATCCTACCCCTCCTCCTTGGGACGATCAATCCACATCACCCCACCTCCTACCTAGAGGTATGGCTGCATGCGATCCCTCAGCCCACCTGGCTCGAAGTTTCCCCCTACTGAGGTCTCCAGATGAGTAGATGTATCTACTCGATCTCCTCTCAACTTCCCTTGTTGTGGCTGCTCCACAACCTCCTTAAGCTGCTGCACCAATCGTGGCTCCTCCACAATCTTCTGAGACTTCTTCTGGCTCTGCATGTTGAGAGGTAATCTATGCTCCCTCTCAACCACCAAGTCTCCATCATGACAACGAAATCATCGCACTTTCGATTTGTCAACCTTCTTCCCATCATTTGAAGAACAAGATTCGGAAAGAGAAACCTTCCCCTTCCCCTTCTTCGCCTTACTTGCTAAGGCACAGTTCTCCTCATCCTGCATGGATGAAGAACCGTCTCTGGTGCTCCGTCTAATCTCCTCTTGCATCAAATCCGACCATAGTCCTCCTGCATCAAATCCGACCATAGTCATTCCCAATTTGGCAGTTTCTCCCTTCCATTCACCGAGTCCTGGTAGCTATGCCAACTCTTAGGAAGGTCAAGGAGTCCTAGACTCACCATCCTCATCCCGACAGTCACCCCCACACTTCCCAGCTCATCCCGGCATTGTATGAACTTCGTGAGTTACTGGGGCATACTGTCTCCATCCTCACACTGAATGTTTCTGAGTTTTATCTCTTGCTTTTGAATTAAATTCGAATTCCACCAGCTCAAAACTCAACCGCTTCCGATCTAGAATTCGTGAGAACACAATATTTCTTGTACAGAGATCGACTGTATGGGCATTCACCGGATATCTCACCTTCCAAAAGAAGGATGAATCCAGAGGCTACCTGGCCCGATTACAGACTCTGCCTGAAGAAATAAAATTTAAACACTTCCTGAATAATACATCTGATGATCAATCCTCGCTTGATATCCTATAAAAATCTCTTCTACAAATCAAGCAGCTCCGATACCATGTAGGAATTTCCTGCAAATTGTCTACAAATCTAGCTTTGATACCATGTAGAAATTTTGAATAATTTAACACATATTCACAGAGATTATCCTGATCATACAATTTTAAGTGGAACATGTATAATACATAATCTCCTCTACGTTGATCATCAATTTACAGAAGCAGAAACATTCACAGGAGCACATAGAAGCATCAATCAAACTCATTAACACAGTATGTATCCCGGGGAAAGCATCTCGCTAAAAACCCCACACTATCTTTATATTATATTGATTGAATCATGTAACATTACAAAGTACAATGCTTATCACAAGCAATCCAGTACCAGATCCACCTGTTACACACAATACAGCTCAGACCTGATCTCCAAATCTATTCCACTGCTTGCCTGCCTCCACTGCTCAATACCTGCTCAAGAACTGATGAGAATGGCTTCCCAAACTCGTATTTCACCTCAAAATAATCACTCACACTTTGTTGGACGTGAGAAAAGGCTATAATACTGGGAAAATATGTGAGCAAACTCATTGGCATACTCAATCCCTTGATTGTGCAAGATCTGGTGCACAACTATAGTCACAACTGATAGCAATCTGATTCTCTACCACCTGTCCCTGTTGAATTGAACATGCAATGACATGCAACTGAGTTAACTGATGTATTCTATAGTTGCATTATGAGTTAATAACTTGTGAATTAATTAATAACTAATTCACCCAACTCATCTCTAGTCTATTGATCAGTTAGACTAAATACAACTAGTTTAACAAATCTAAACTGAACACAACTCCATCAACTGTACCTCCAGTCCACTAAACTCAACTCACTTGAGTTCTAACTGAAGTCATGCATGCAACAACTCACTGACTCCTAAGAAAAGCGTATTTCCTTCTGACAGCTGCATGTGCCACCTCCGTAGCTCAAACTGAAGTGCTCCAAGAGAATAAGATCAAGTTTATAGTCCAAATATTATTATGAGACAATAATATTTGACTTTTCTATTTTTGACAGCTAGTCTAAAAATAGACTTTGATCACTCACACTGTGATCACTCACGCTTTGATAAAAAATAGAAGTCCATCTATTTTTCCCAACTTTATCAATCATCCATAAACAACAACCTGCAATCCATAGACATGATCCATATGTCTAAAAATAGACATAGTCTAAAAATAGACTTGCGCCAAAAATAGCCTACGGGCCCACTTAGTGAAGGCGACTCTTTTCACTAAGCTCCATCATCTTGTTGCACTCTCAACAAGCATTTCTTGTTGCACACTTTTCAATAGAATGGGGTGGTTGAAAGGAAGAGAAAAAGCATTGTTGGAGCAGCACGAGCGATGTTACATGATTGGGGCCTACCGTTGCACTTGTAGGATAAAACATGGAACATAGCTATTTATTTGCATAACAGAAGCCCTCATCGAATTCTCAGGATGAGTACACCAGAAGAAGATTTTTCAGGTAAGAAAATAGATGTGATATACTTCAGGATATTTGGTTCATTAGTCTATCATCATGTTACCAAGGATGCATGGAAAAATATAGAGCCAAAAGCTGAGTTGGGCATATTTGTGGGGTACACTAATGCACGTCACAACTATTGGGTGTACCTGCCATCCAATAGGATGACAGTGGTTTGTAGAGATTTGAAGTTCAATGCAGAGAAGGCCATGAGATGTTCCATTGAGAGGGAGCTTCAATTACATGTTGTTGAGGATCTTTTAGCTCCAAAGGAGGAACATCAAGATGATGTGGATCAACGCCATGTAGAGCAACAGAGAGTGGAGTCACCCACTCATGCAGAGACTTCCAGAGATGTGAGAAAGTGCACTAGGGAGGCTGAGAGGTTATTGCATGATGTTAGAAAGAATGTGGGAGCACCCATCTCACAACAAACACACAGGAGGTCACCAGATTGGTACATTGGCTACATGGCTCTGATGAGCGAGAGTGTAGAGATTGAGCCATCCTCATTCGAGGAAGCAGTGCATCAAGCAGTGTGGGTTGATGTCATTGTTAAGGAGTATGAATCCATTATATAAACAAATGTTTGGGAGGTGGTCCCAAGAACAAAAAAACAAGTTAGTGGTGAGTTACATAGGCTTTACAAGGTAAAGAAAGTAGCAGATTGGAGTGTTGAGAAACACAAGGCCAGATTCGTGGCCAGAGGGTTCTCTCAGGTGGAGGGAATTGATTACAATGAGACTTTTTCTCCTGTAATGAGGTATTCATCAATCATATATATTCCAACACTGTCAGCGCAGATGTGATGGAAGATACATCATATGGATGTAAAGATAGCATTCCTCAATGGCATGATTGAGGAAGAGGTGTATATTGATAAACTGAAAGGATTTGAGACCTTCAACAGAGAGTCGCATGTGTGCAGACTCAAACAAGCATTGTATGTACTGAGAAAAGAATCCAATGCTTGGTACACCAAGATTGACAGATATTTCACCAGGTTGGGCTTCACCAAAAGTGAAGTAGATGCGAACCTTTACCATATTGTGGTTGAAGATAATTTTATTATTATTGTATTATATGTCAATGATTTGATTTTGACAGGTGATGAGAAGTTGATTAAATTTTTCAAAGAGGATCTTGCAAGAGAGTTTGAGATGAAGGACCCAGGTCTTATGCATTACTTTATTGGTATGGAAGTATGGCAAGGAGATGAGGAAATTTTTGTCTCTCAAGGAAGTATGCCAACGCGATACTGAACAATTTCCACATGGAGAGAAACAAACCCATGGAGACTCCTCTAACTAGTAACTGTAGGAAGTAGGATGCTACTTTAGGTGAAGTAGTGGAGGCTACTATTTATAGACATATTGTGGGTTCATTTATGTATTTGGTGAAAATAGGACCAGACATGTGTTTTGTAGTTAACCATCTTTGTCAATCCATGGTTAAGCCAACCAAACTATATTGGAAGGCATCTAAACATTTGTTGAGATACCTCAAAGGCACCACTTAGTTTGCTATATAGTACAGATGGACAGGGGGAGTGAAGCTTCAGGTCTTCACAAATGCAGATTGGGCCGGGAGTCCTTTCGATAGGAAAAAAACATTAGGGGGAATCTCCAGTATTGGGTTAGCAATAGTTTCTTGGTACAACAGGAATAAGAAATTAGTTGCACTCAATTCAGCAGGAGTAGAGTACATGGTTGATAGTCAAGGAGCTTGTGAGGCTATCTGGATGAGGAAGATCCTTGTTTGGTTGTTTGGTCATCAGATGCATCCAACAGTGATTTACTATGACAATCATATTTGTACCAAACTCTCTGAGAATCTAGTTTTTCATGATCAGTCCAAGCATGTTGACATCCTGTATCACCGTCTACGAGATTGTGTGAAGAGGAGAATCATGTTGTTGGAATACATTCCTACAGAGGAGAAGGATGTAGATATGCTGAAAAAGGAATTATCAAGATGCACATTCAAGTTTCACAGAGGCAGGATCAGGGTAGAAGATAATCCCTTTCTTGGTGAGAGGGAGTGTTAAAAATAGAAACAAGAAAATCTTAGTTTAATCTATCCTTGAATCAAATTAGGAATGAAATTGTAATGTTATTCTCATAGCATCTTGTAACAATTAAAGAAGTTAATTTGATTTAGTTGGCTCAGTAAATTCAATTTGGGAGTCTATCTAGAGTCATGTAGAGTGATCCCTAAATTTTAGGGGCCCAAGTTAAGTTCTTATTGAGTTGTAATTATTTAATTCAGTTTAACTGAGTTAAATTCAGTTAAATTAGTTCTAACTGTTGGAGGAACTAGTGAGTGGTCAAGTGAATTAAATTTGAATTAATTCACATGCAGTGATCAATCAGATAAGTTATAATTCACTCAAAAATAACTCATGCATGTCAATTCAGAGGAAGACCCAGTTGATATTAGAGGTCAGGGACAATGTACTATTAGTTGTAAAATCATCTAAATTAAATCGATGGTGCATGAAATCAGAGGAAGGCCTATGGATGGATTGCACAGTTATGAGTGAGGAATTTCCCAATTAAATATGGGCTAATTCCCAGGGGAACAGTGCAAGGAAGTAGGGGCTTGGTAGGCATCAGATTTAGCTAAGTATTGGCTTGAGCTGGTTTGTGAATCAGTGAGTGAGATTGTACTTGTGCAGAGATTGTTTGGGTTGTATTTTCTTCTCAAATCTTCTGGTTAATGCAATATACATATAGCAGAGGTTTTTAGCTACGGATTTCCACAGAAAATTGTTGTGTTATGTGTGATTGAAATTCTTGCCTTTCTGCTTCGTGATTTCATCGATCAATTTTTGTTTCCGCTGATGAGTAGAGTAGATTCATATCAATTGTTTTAGTGTATCACAATGTGTATTTTGAATCTACAATAAAAAAAAACATATAATTCCTCTCTCTTGTTATCTTGGCCATGATTATTCTTCTCAGTATCCACTAATTCATCATCAAATACATGCCTTAATCTTATATCATAATGTATGACAAATATCCATTTTAGGTCCAAAATATCTTCATAGAAAAATACCTGCACATGAACGACATACATATATTATACCTATATTCACAATAAACTATGAATTAATAGATTAATAATCACTACCAATTCTTGTTTGAGTTTGAGAATTAGCAAAAAATAAGGCTCCTTATCCTCTAGTAGGAATCTTGAGGAATCTATAGAAAACAATCCACTATGGGTATTATGTCTCTATGTCCTCTTAAATGCTTCATACCATATACACTTTAAAATATGAAATTTAAAAGAGCAGTAATCCAACTCAATAATTTCTTGGATTTTCCAAACATATTGTAGATTCCCTTCAATAATATTCTTATCTTTTGAGCTTGATCAACTAGACTGCTTGAAATTAACCATGATGCCACAACCAAAGGATCGTTTGTTTACATCTACACTTTCTACACAATAATTTCGACCATATTCCCACATTGTAGGATATTTCCTCACATGTGAAAGGCCATTTATTTCAGTGAAAACAAATATAATGATAAATATTAAAATAGTTAATAATGTCCAAATTGTAAGGAAAGAACATTTTGTAAAATTTCAACTATACCATTCATTCACATCCTCTACACTTGTTGATTTCATCTTCTTTTATGTTTGAATCTATACCCCCATATTCTATTTGACTTTGAATTTGTTTAATAACCCATTGTAGTGTGCAACATTTTCCCCACTCCCCAAGTAGACTAGTGGGAAGTGGAGTATTCCTTAGGTTCAATCTCTTGAATTGTCGCCTTTCTTTTAAAATTTATTCTCTCTTTTTATCATATAAATCAATCCATTTGTTCATAAATTCCATGTGTTATATAATAAACTTGTCAAGTATAGCACTTTCGTCTACACCTATTACATGTCAACATGTCTATTTCAAACTCCAAATGTCATGTTGTATATTTGGAAAAATAAATTACAGAGTAAATTAATAATTTCAATGTAAACAATTAGAATGATCATGAATTTACTTACTAATTTCTACTTTAGCACTATTAGATTGTGGATTTTCTCCATCAATAGTATATGATGCTTTTTCTTCATCCCAGAAGCATGGCTCACCTTCAAAATCCTTACCATGGAATTCACATAGGAATAAAAATGATTCATTCAATACATACCCTTCAGTCATGCAACCCTCTAGACGTGCCTTTTGTTGGACATGTATTTTTAGAGTTTTCATATACCTCTCAATGAAAAACATCCACCTCGTTGATACGACACCTGTTAATTCAATGTCATTCAGTAGGTGTATAAGTAAATGGACTTGTAGGTCCATGAAACTTGCAGGGGGATCCTTCTCAAATACACATATAATTTCTGCAATTTCCTTCTTCCATTTTGGTTGTTCACTTTTGTGTATCTCCTTGGAGGTCACCCACCAAATATAAGGATAGAAAAATTGTACAAACATTTAGTCAAAAATTAAAAAGTAATATAATATCTCTATGTCTCTCACACATGAACATTCCATATCACATACCTTGCAAATGTTGGAAATCAACTTATGGCATTCCTTAAGTCAATGGTAAGGCATGAACCCCCCCGAATTGCCAATGGCATGATATGTTATCTAAGAAATTTATCAAAAAACATTAGTAATTTTTGTCACACAATAGAATACAAATATATATTTTGTACTTAATAAATCTTATTAATAAAAGTTAAATGATGATAATACCTTCATGAAATTCTGAAAATCATTTTCTTTAAATCTTGTCACATGTCCATCAACTGTAAAATATTTTTTCTAATGATGACCCATAGCTAGTAGGTGTCCTTATTGCATGGATGACATTTTTTAGTTGGTGTTTCGTCTTCCCTGTTTGGCCACAAATGTCTTCTGTCAAATTTGGTATGTGAATGAGCAATATCGCTCCTTAAAGATAAGGTGTCCTTCTCTTTGCCTGATATATGTCAAAAATATATAACATGGGTAATTTTTGAAGATGTACATATGATTTAATAGGTGACCTATTAAAAGATCCTTTCAGTAAGGGAGCTCATAAAATATGGATTTCCGTTTCATTCCTTCTAGCATATTAACTACAACTTATTTGGTTCTTCAATTAAATCACCCTAATAAAAAAAACCTCCCATGCTTTCAATTCAACATCCTCATACTTCTTAAGCCAATCACCTCGACCCATAATCATGGGAGGGCCTCTATTTTAAGATTTTCCATCAAATTGATTGTTCTGGAGATTTCTAAATTTATGATCTGGTGGTCAAAAACACATGTTGTTTGCATAAATAAATTTGTGTAGATCTTTAGAATAACACCCTTGAAATTTTTCTGCACATCTTGGACATGTGAATATCCCCTTTGTTTGAAGCCATACAATTCAATAAGAAAATTTAATAGCATCATAATAATATTATAAACATAAGTATGAAACTTGGGATGAAAATAAATTATGAGTGTAAATATGTAAATATTTTATCTTACTAGAACAAACACCAAGTCTTGGGAAATCATGAATAGTCCAACATTGTACAACATACAACATGAAGGACCTATTTGATGGATGATGTGCTATGCCATACATTATTATGCATTTCCATAGCAGTTTCATCTCATCAATAAAAGGTGCAATATAAATGTCCATATTTTTACTTAATGTTTTCTTAGAATAATGAGAGTTGGCATAAGGTTTTCCTTTATAACACTCATCCATGGGGAAATATTGTAACTATCATTCTGACTGGATAAAGAATATAATTTGAGCTCAGAAAAGAGAATGGGCACACTCCATGAATTGCAAGACCAAACCTATTACTAGGGTTCATCTTTGAATTTTCTTGGTCATTTTCCTCTATGTGTTTCATTACTTTGGATTAAACTAAAATTCACATGAATCACTACAAGAAAAAAGGGCATTGGTGAGGGGCAAAAAATGTCACCATAAGCTCATTGGTGACGGTCAAAAGAGCCTTCCTCACCAAAAATTGAACGTCACCAAAGGTGGTGTCGTCAAAAGTATAGGTGTTGTGGTGACATTTAAAGTTTGTCACCAATAATGATTTATAATGACAGATAGTTACCATCACCATTTTATATGAGCAATGGTGACAGACCATAGCCTCCATCACCAAAAATTGAACGTCACCAAAGGTGGCATCACCAAAACTATAGGTGTTGTAGTGACATTCAAATTCCGTCACCAATAATTATTTATAATGATGGATAGAAACCGTCACCATTTCATATGAGAAATGGTGACGAACAATAGCCTCAGTCGCCAAAAAATGAACGTCACCAAAGGTGGAGTCACCAAAAGTATAGGTCTTATGGTGACATTCAAGGTCTGTCATGAATATTGATATAATGATGGATAGTGACCGTCACCATTTCATATGAAAAACAACAATTTATTATGATCAATCTTTCGTGGTCGTCATTATTGCTGCATATATATGGTGATGTTCGTCGACTGTCACCAAAAGCCACATTGCCAGAACTATAGGTGTTGTGGTGACATTCAAGGTCTATCATGAATAATGACTATAATGATGAACATCGACCGTCACCATTTCATATCAACAACAATGATTTATGGTTACGGACCTTTGAGGGTCATCACTATTGATCCATATATATGGTGGCGTTTATTGACCGTCACCATTTCATATTTTGGTGAAGGTCAAAAAATGTCACCAAAGCTCATTGGTGATGGTCAAAAGAGCCTCCATCACCAAAAATTGATCGTCGTCATTCCATATGGATGTCAGGGCATGATGGAATCGAACCACCAACATCCTAATCATAAAGCAGGTGCTCTTCCATTGAGCTAGCACACTTTAAAGAATTAGACTTTTAAAAATTAGAGTTTGAAACTTCATAAATTGTAAATTCTACAACTTTCAATAAATTAAAGTCTCGACAATATTTTACTAAACAAGCAAAGCAACATTGAAGTTGCAGGTCCCTACCTAATAGTTATGAAATTTATGAAAAGTGGGTGGAGGGAAAAATAGTTATGTATAAGAGAATCAATATGTTCAGTTGAATACTCAATTAGAAGTGAAAATATGAAGACATTTGTAACCTATAAATGACCTATAACTAGAAAATGCACCAAATATTGCAAAAGAAATGTCATAAGTGGATAGCATATGGAAGAAGAGAATTGATGAAGACAAATGCAATATGTTATAGGTTGAGTGAAAGAAAAATCTCAATGTTGTTGTTGTTTGGTGTTTAGATATCTAAACTTCTGTGCAAATGTAACACAGATCTCTAGAAACCATGAATGATATATATATATATATATCCCCTTCACATAAACCAACATGCAATTTGGAATTTCACAAGTCCACACTCAAAACATGACAACAACCAACAAATAAAAAAATTTGACTTGGACAAAAAGCAATAGCTTCACCTTCATTCTTGAGTTGCTTTTGTTTATTTGAATTTGACCTGTGAAATTCTCTATCTAACAAGGAATCAAAATCATCACCAGTATTAAATTCATCCAACACAGACTTTGGATATCTCATTAACATCTGCGTTTTTGTTTCCATGCCTGAAAATCATGGAGATTCCTATTGATAGTAGAATAAGATGTGTGCCTGCTACTCAATAACACATTCCTTATTAACCATTTTTACCTAAAAAAAACCAAAGAGGCAACAAAATATCGGCATACACAAAATCCCCTACCGAAATATAATCATAACTTAGCTAAGAAGTCTAAAAGATGTTCTTAATTAATAAACTTTGTATTTGGAAATTTTGTTTCTTTAGATTTAAAAAAGACTATGTTGTACAATGCTTCTATCTATTTATCTAGACAATTATATCATAGCATATGTCACATAGTAGCAATCTACAATACCTAAAGTAAAAAGACAAATTTTCTCAAGAAAATAGATTTAGAAAAGAGCTTGAAAACTATAAGTTTGTCATCAAATCTTTAATTAGTTTAACAAAAAACTAGTTGGAGTTTGAAAATCAAAATCATTCATAGGAAATGACAAGACAATGGCCAAAGTCGCTATTCATACAAATAAATCTAGAGTCACTATTGTCATTGCAGATAACTGAAATTTGGGCAGTGGTCTAACAGTTAGAGCTTATTTGCTGGGAAAACTCATCAATACCATCATTTTTTTTCCACAGTCTATTGTGTCTCTAGATCCAGATCAGATAGCTTGTTATTCTCAAGTTCTACCTTTCAAGTACTAATTTCTAGCTCACCCTTTAAAACACAATTCTACCACTCCATTAAAAAGGTAAACAAAATTTTTGTTTCAAGGTTTTTGTTTCAAGTTTTCAAGTTGGGAGTAATTAATGAAGTGAAGTGAGTGTTTAATTAAGTCATGTCCTTTTATGGTTACATAAAGGTGGTTGTGTAGCTTATGTCTCTCTTTTGAGGCATAAAATTTATCAAATATTGATTTCATCTACTTTGTCTCTGCTACTGTTCTAAAAAGGTTATTGACAAAAGCATATTGTTGAAACTAGAGTTGTTTGTATTTTATAACTAATGATTTTATCCCTTGGATTTTATAGATTAATTTTGGTGGTTTTTTATAAATACATCATATTTTACACCTCACCTCATGGGCCTAGCAATATAGTAATGTCAAACTTACAAAAGAAAAGGTTTTAAAAATAAAAAAACAAAAAGAATGGTTGTTTCAACGTATCTAATATGGTATACCATTACAAAATTAATGTATTCAATAGGCTCCCGATTTAATGACCAATTTAAAGATAACAGGAAAAACAAATCAACATTAACCTATTCAAAATTATTCTTACTAGAAATTAAATCACAACCATGTAATTGTTATAAACATTCTCGAATTCAGCATAAAGGAAAACATTTCAAATTAGAGGAGAACATGCAAAAGTGGAGAGTGGTACCATAAAAAATTGTGTCTGCTACACAACATACAACTTCCTTGAAATAATTTGTAATAAACATACGTTGATTATCTTGGCCTCCTACCTCTTAACAGAAAGTTCCTCATGGCCTGCCTAGATGTAGTTTTCCTATTCCCACAATTTAAAAGATGAAGCTTGAGTCTTCTGATGCATACATACTCTTTTGGGCTGTAAATGCACCATGAAGTTTAGGAATGGCATGTAGCTGGCATTTCTGCCACCGACAAAAAAAATGTATTATTATTAATGAGCACCAAGCAATATTGAAACAGAAAAAGAAAAGAAATCAAAAGACAAATTTTCCATTGCCTAATAGAGAGATTTTCTGTCACCACATAATAAGGTGACAATGCCCTCAATGTAATAGTTTTAAAAATAATTCCTCCCATTGTTGTCTAACAGGGTGTCCTGATATCCCAGAAATGCAAATGTAAAATGCGGTGAAACTATCTCCCGAAACCCTCAACACCACACAGCTTGATCGTCTGCACTCTCATCACCCAGACCATATGAATTTTGCACAACTCTATTTTTTTTAATGTAAAGTCATCTCATGATTTACTATGATTATAACTAACTACTCTATGGTATCAACTTATACTAGGGATCCCAATGTTTTTCTAGCCAACTTATACTAAGGAGCATCGTCACCTCATAGTAAGTGGATGGACAGATCAACTAGCCATCCTTTCTCACTCAGATACTAGGGATCCCAATGTTTTTTTAATTCTTGCATTAAATTTTAATTTTGTATGTTCATATATTAATAGTTTGAATGTTGGATCAAAAAACCACATTGTTACATATGGAAATCCAACTAAATATTGAAATGATCATGATCATGTTTAGATTAGTGCTCTTTCAGAAATTAATATGAGAAAAAAATAAAACACTTCTTAAATTATTCCTTTTGTTTTGCAATATTTATGTCAATAGGCATTCTTTTTTAATTAGTTCACTTTCTAGTTTCTTCTACCCATTTCATCTCCCTATAACATCTACCATATGCTCTTTTACCGGATTAAATGACATCTATTTGATTTAATTTAATGGTGGCGCCATTCTCCGCATGCAGTGGCACAACTGGAGCATCAGGCGTAGGATGTTGTGAAAGAGTTCCTGACATAGAAAGGGTATTTTTGAAATCAATTGTCTTATCAAACCATCTCTTTGATTGATTGAAATGACCCAAATTGCGTAGGAAATGCCCAGTTAATTCAAGAATTCTTCGTACAGGGTTCTCACAACGTCAATTAAAACACCCCCACACTTAATAAAATAAAACTTCATAATAAATATGTAAATCAATATGATTCAAACGATCCATGGAAAGTGTGGTAACTGCAATTTGCACCTTTATTAGGATTGTAGTGATTACAAAATAATATTCAAGCCATTTCGAGAAATAAAATAAAAATATTTTCAAAAAGTAAATTAATTTTTTTTATAATGTATAAATTGAAAAATATATTTTAATTTTTGGTCAAACACCAAATTAATTCACTGTCAACCCATTATTGATTGGTGAATATTCAAAGCCAAGTGGACATTTAGGGATTAATAAGTGATTACAAAACCACCCATTAGGCACAATGAATAAACCATGCAGATAAAAGATTATCAGTAGTAGGTACCCTCCCAAGTGCCAACTAGAACGTGGATGCCTAATAAACTTGGAGTTACTTTTGAGCCATGAAAATCAAAATGACTTCAAACTATGAGGGTGCAGTTATCTTACTAGACATATTGAATGGCTATAGATGTTGTATGCCAGAGTTCAAACATTTGTGGCAGTGCAATTTCTTGAATGCATTATATACTTTCCCAATTACAACCAAGCATTAAAACAATTCAAACATTATGCAAATGTTTGGTGTTGGGCCAATTAGCATCACATTGATTTTCATGTATATTGAGCTCATTTGGATTAGGAAGTGAGTATATCATTGATATCTAGACATATCTGTGAGATTTGAACGCACCTCAACCCATATGATTGCACAGTGAAGTAATGAATAGAGATATAGATCCAGTCGTTGAGAATTTGGTTTAGAAAGTGCAATTAGATTTATTTCAATGCAAGAATGTGGAGCCTTAAAAATGCTTCGATGAGTTCATTCAATGAAAACCATTACACATTAGTAATAGTTTCAATAAATTCTAGAAGTCATGTCAGATTTTGTCTTCTATGAAGACTGAGTTCAGGTTCGAAAACCACACTAGATTTGTATTGAGATAATTGATTGCACTCTACTTCTCAAACCCATCTACATTGTAAGGATCAATCATTGATTCATTATTTCTAGATAAAGGATAGAAGGCCAATTCCAAATTTGATAGGTTTTGTATTCTTTATAACATATGGCAAGAGGGTTTTATATCTCATTCCATGAGGAATAAAATTTCAAGCCCATGACCACAAGAATTGAGAGCCAACTCATCTTTGTGATAGAGAGATTTGGTGTTTGGCCTGCAATTTTTTTATAACCTTTGAACCAGCAATCATTTGTCTCTACAACCAATTTCTATAGCTCTACAATCATAGTCTGTGAAGATTTGATGCACACATGCTACAACCATGGTTTTGTGTCTATAACCTACTAAGCTGATTTTACCATCAATTCCAATCAACACAAATTCCTATACAGACTTCATCCTCAATTACAATTGTATATACTCATTGGATACTAATTTCTACTTTTGTTTCAATGAATCAAGTCGATATACATCAACGTTGAACTCAATTTTAGGTGAGTGATGTGTTGGAGAGAGGCTTCACCATTGGTTCCATATAAATGATGAACTAGGTAGAATTTACATCATCAATTTAGATGAATCGCTCGTTGTACAGAGAAAAGTTCCCCCAAACTTGACCTCGAACATAATTCCTTTTCCCTATTCCATAAAACACAATACTTTAATGCTGCACTTCCATTTGGATGCGATTCGACCCAATTTTTCTTATAATTGATAGGTTGAATGGATAATATGTATTATGCAATTAACACCATACGTTGGCACATTAATGTAGAGACATTGAACTCATAAAATTGGGAATAAAATATACCAAATTCATTAATCCAAAATTTGTACAAACTCTGTACAAGAATTTTGTAAATTAATAATTAATATATGACTGAATTACATGTAAATTTTTGGGCATCCTTATGCTTATTACAGATTCTGAGAATATCCTTAAATCTGAAGAATAAGAGAGAGGGGTCAATTATTTGATCTCTTGATAGTCAAATTTCAAGATATTTCTAGAATCTGGAATCAACATAAATTCAGCACAATTATTTTGATGTTACTCTACTCAGGCCACCTCTACCTCACCTTCAAACACACTTTCCACTCGCAAAAAAGTCATAAGCAATGACCATACCTGATGCAGCAAAACGTGTTCATAGCAAAACAAGGATGTGAAAAATAATTGTAGCTTGAAAGAACAAATTCTAGGATATCCAAGGTAAATGTTCTCTACAGATTACTGACACACAATCATGTAGCAGATCCACCTATGTCAAGAGCTGTGAGGCTTCAAATAGAAAAAGGTCGAGCTTTCGATGTATGTCCAAGTCCAGTGTTGCATCTCAAATTCGTAGCCAAATTTGATGGCCTCAATTCTGATGATAGTAATGACATGACCAAAGTGTTGGAGCAACTATGTGGCTGTACTAGAAGAAATCAGTCACAGATTTGCAAGATCAAATAAACTGTCCAAGAACCAAGAACCATTAACCAATCATTGATATGCAGTGAGAATCACAGATCTGATCTCCTCGATCTGAATCCTCACCCTTAAATTATGTTTAAAATGATAGATCTAGGCCACAAGATGCATAATGTAGAGATATTCATACAAAAATCAGGTTTTGGAAATTTGATTTGGTCATAGAAGGAACATATTGTCGTATAAGGTATGGATCATTAGATTCAACAAGGGTGTTGATTGATTTCCAAATGTCAAGCATTACTCAGCACCATTATTAACAGAGTACATGTTTGTAATATTTTTCCTTTCAAAGGAAAGTTTTGTCTTGGATTCCTTTTGTGGTCACTAGATCCCTTTGTTAGAATTAATGACTTTGAATACAAATGATTCCTTAAATACTCACGAGTCTGTTTCAAAATACCTGGATCAAACCCAACCCTTTTTTAATAATAAATGAGAACTTTGGCATCAATATATAGATCCATCCAAGTACCATTTGCTTGGACACTAGACTCTTCTATTTTCTCTTTTAACAATTGCCATAGAGCATTTCCATGATGTAATTCAAGATTCTGGAAAAATATCATGTTGTATGCTATACGCCATCTATTTTGTCATTTTAATTGTTGTGATAGCATGGGATATAAAGGCAAGAGTTTGGGACAACATATTATTTCTGTAACATTTTTATTTTTTGAAATAGGATTTTCCAAACAGCTAATTTTTTATGGATCATAAGCAGCTAATTTTTTATGGATTTTCCAAAGCAGCTAATTTACAGCAAAATGTCTTTCAAATTCAAAGCTCAACTGATTAAGGTAATTATTGTGTTTAGGAACTTCAATTTCAAAGTTCCACTTAATGTAATTGTGTTTAGAAATTATGGAAAATGTCTTGCACTTCAACCGTGGATATATAGTTGAAGTGTCTAATGAAATAATTCAAGTGTATTCATTCATGGAGATGATTAATCTGTGTAGATTAAGTTAGAAAGGGAGCCCATGAAATTTTTCATGGATAATGAGATTGAAGAACTGCAAACAAGCCCTTTTCTGAAATTGAAAGTGAGAAGGTTAATAAATACAATATAGATGTGAGCCTGAAGTGGTTGGATCTCTTTCATTAAAGAAAGCATCATTGTAGGTGCCCTAATTCAATTCCTCTAGGCTATGCCTTCCCCTGAAGTTTTGAGTTTTTTTTGTTATTTGATCACTGTGAGCTGAATGATTTTTGGTTCTTTGTTGGTTTTTGAAGATGGGAGATTCATGATGACACTTAAGATTCTGAATGGAGTGACTACCAGTCTCCAAACTTGATTTTTGGCAAGCATGATTGAAAAATATGGAGCAAAGGGATGCACAGATATAACAACTTGGCATAATTGGCAGATTCGTGGAGTTATGCTAGATGAAGTACCTGCCATATTGAAAGCGCTAAAGGAGGTTGGACTGTCAAGCTTGCAAAGTGGAATGGAAAACATTAGAAACCCTATGGGCAATTATGTAGCAGGGATTGATGTTGATGAAATCATTTACACAAGGCCATATACAAAGGTTCTCACTGACTACATTGTCAACAATAGCAAGGGGGATCCATCCATAACAAACCTGTGAGTGCTAAAGTAGGTTTTGCTGGTACCATTCATTTTGGATGTTGAATTAAATTGTGTAATGGTTAGCTTCTTTTCATTTTGCTTTCGGAAATAAACAAATCTTTTCAAGAGAAATAGGTATATTTTTTTTGAGTTCAGGACAATGTTACATAGGTATCTCTTTTTTTGAAACTTTGTTGTTGAGTCTCCAGATTTGCAGATGTGCATAAAGGAAAAGGAATAAGATCAGGGTAGGCAGCACTGGATTTTCAAATCTCTATTTCGACATCCATAGCTTTGTCATACATTATAGTCCATTACCCTCTATTCCAAACAAAATAACACTCCATTAAACCTTGTGTCACATTCTATTCAGATTCATTCTCTTCCAACTACATTTACCACATTTACCAGCTAACTTATGAATACATCAAGACAATATTCAAGAATCACTCTAGGTGCTGCAAGAAAAAGAGGTTGGTCTATTCAAGGCCTCGTCAACTCTTCTCCATGTACCTCAACCATCAAACATGAAATAGGGAGACACACTTTTTATATATATAAAAACCACACAAATCACCCCCTTATATATAAAAACCACACAAATCACCACACAAATAACTTCAGAGGCTTTCTATTCTGAATGACCTTCAATTAGAAAAATGAGTTTTCCTTTTAAATGCATATATATTAAATTATCATCTATATAACATATATATCGTGGAGCTTAATAGAAAAACTAAACAAGTTAGACTGGTTTAACAAACATTGTTCGTGAGTTATTATGAATTCTTGCAACAAGAGAGTGACTGTACTTTTGAAACTCATGCAAGTGTACTTTAACACGACTAGGATCGCCTTTCCAAGGGTTTTATGCCTAGCACCATGCTTTTAGTTGTCTATTAAATAGCTAAAAATGCATAATTTCTATGGCGTATAAAAACGATATTGACCTTTGTTTTCTTGCCATATCGTTCATTTTTTATTTGGTTAGGCATTTTCTATTTGCTGAAAGCTAGAAGTTTATGGTTGGGTTAATCATTTAGGGTAAGGATGGCTGATTCTTACCCCTTATCTTCAACCGTTGTAAGTTTTTCATTCAATAATCTGACGGGCAGGATCCCCGAGAACATTGGCAATTTAGTTAAATTGAATTTTTTGTTGCTTACAATAATTATCTCACGGGAAACATACCTCCTTCCTTTGAAATGTGTAGTGAGTTAGAAGCCTTAGATCTGTCAAATAATCACCTCCAATGCTTCATACCTTCGGAGCTATGGCGGCTCCAAAGTCCACAATACCTGCATTTATTCAATAATGCCTTGATGGGCACCATTCCTTCCACTCTCAGCTCTTGCAAAAGCCTTCTTGAGATTGTTGTGTATAAAAACAGCATCACAGGTTCCATTCTGGAGGAATTTGGCGCACTTTCTCAGCTACAAGTGTTGTTTCTCTACAAAAACAATTTATCTGGGAGCACATTCCACACAGTCTTTCTCGATGCAACTTTCTGGTTAGATTGGAACTCTCAAACAACCTGCTAACTGGAAGCATACCATCTAGTCTTGGATCCATTCCATCCTTAGAAAATCTTTCCCTCTTCATTAAAAATTGACAGGACAGATTCCTGCGAGTTCGGGGAACTTCTCTAACCTTACGCTTCTCGCACTATATAGCAATCATATGTCAGAACCCATCCATGAAAGCCTCGGGTTTCTCTCTAGATTACAAATGCTTACCATCCATGCCAATCAACTTTCAGATTCCATTCCTCTGAGACTGTTCAATTGTTCGAACTTGGTTAATATCTTAGCCTCCAACAATCAGTTGACAGTGAGAATACCCCAAGAAATTAGCAAATTAAGCATGCTCAATTTTTTCCAGTTGGGGCTAATCACTTGTGGGGAGAGGTTCCACTGCCTTGCATAACTGTTCACTCCTTCGGAAGCCTGACATTTCCAGAAACAACTTAAGAGGCTCCCTGCTAGGATCTCATAACATACGATGTACAACTCACCTGTAGCAGCAGAAATTGATGAGAGCGCCAAAGAACTTGATGGTACGCTCATGATTAGGCCTGAAAATGTCCTTCAAACAGAAATTGTGGGCTCCCATATCCTACATCATCTTATGAATTTTTGAAATGGAATTAACATTGCCCACAATTTCTCTATGTGGCTCCTCATTTTGCAGCACATCCAAATCACAGGAGATTAGTAATTTTGTCTTGTTCCTGCATGTAGATAAGAAAAAATAAACCCTAACCTCTAAATCACACCCTCATTCTCATGAATTCAACTCCAAAGAGGTAGATGCATACATCCACAGAAGCCCTATTCCTAGGTCATGTATTGAGTGAAGCAATGGTAGATATGGAGATGGTATCAAGGTTTGATTTTAGAAGCTAGTTGTGGAGATGGTATCAGGGTTTGATTTCAGAAGTTGGTTGTGGGTAATGAGCCGAACTGATTTCAGAAGCTGGTTGTGGAGATGGTATGAGGGTTTGATTTTAGAAGTTGGTTGTGGGTAACGAGCTGAACCAATTTCAGAAGCTGGTTGTGGAGATGGTATCAGGGTTTGATTTCAAAATCTGGTTGTGGGTAAGAAGTTGGTTGTCGGTAACGAGCCGAAAACTATGACAACATCTTTTACAATCACGATAAGAAATGAGAGAAGCCAAGCCTCTCTGTATTTCTTCTTCGTCGACTCTGTTTCCCTCCCTTAGCTGATTGTGCACAGAGGTAATGCATGGTGGTTTTCAAATGTTTTGTTTCCCACCCTTATCGATTATGCGTGGAGGTGGTCTCATAGAAAAGTCGTGTTTTAAATTTGAAACCACTTTGTTTCCCTCCATTAGCTAATTGTCCATGGAGGGAATGCGCAGTGGTTTTCAAATGTTTTGTTTCCCACCCTTATCGATTATGCGTGGAGGTGGTCTGATCGAAAATTCGTGTTTTAAATTTGAAACCACTTTGTTTCCGTCTCTTAGCTGATTGTGCACGGAGGTAATGAGTGGTCAGGTAATGGTTTTCAAATGTTTTGTTTCCCACCTTTATCGATTATGCGAGGTAACACATGGTTAGATAATGGTTGTGAAATGTTGTAAATAGAGGTGGAGTTAAGTCATAAATTATTTTTATTTTTGGAAGGATAAAATTCTAATTTTTAATTTTTTTTTTAGGGATAAATTACTTTTATATGCCTAGTCATATATGATAATTTATCTTATTTTAAAATGTGTCTGGTGTAATTAATAATATATGTGGATAAATTTAAGGATTTAATGAAAATCAAATTAGAATTTAATATATTTATATTGAAATTAATAATTAATTATTTATTTTGTTTATAAAGGGTGCGTATTACATTATATCTTAGATTTTTCACAATTAAGTTATTTGGTCGTGTGTATGTCATGCCTACACTATTGCATGCATCTATTCTCTCAATAAGAAGTCATTGAGCTCTCATACAAATGAGACCTCTAACATTGCATCATAATGTCAAATACTCCCACAAGCATTTTTTGTCCTTCATGTGATCAAAACATGACCCTCCAATGACAAGGAGGTTTGTTTCCTCTCCACCAAGTTCCTATGCTTTTCCTTCAACAATAGTCTTCCAACAAAGTAGGTCGAGCCTTGTGTGACATAAACGCTTGTGTCGATGGGGTGAAACCACAAGGAGAGCACCCATCTTATGTGTGACCTTGTTATATATATATATATATATATATATATATATGTATATATATATATATATATATATATATATATATATATATATATATATATATATATATATATATACATACATATATATATATATATATATATATATATATATATATAGATATATATATAGATATATATATATATATATATATATATATATTTGCATGGGAAAATTCCATAGACTTCACCACCATTGATGGATGTTAACATAGGTAGACCATCACTACCCAAGTTCCAAGCATCTTTCCCCTAGAAGACCAAGGGAATTGAACCTCTGACCTCACCAAAATGGGGAGGGAGATCTCACATCCTACTCATGGCTACTGAAACTAACCCTCAAGACTATAAGACGCTTAGCCCATCTTTGGAGAATAATCAATGGAATAGTAAATTTGTGATGTTGTGTTGATCCACACCCACACCTAATGTGGATTTTGTCTAACCCTTCGCATTAGAGCCACTGCATTTGATGAGCTTTGTAAACATAATAACTGTCAATGAAATGGAAGCTCCTCCTCACTCCAAGGTGTTCTTCTCAATGCCTGTGTGCTTCATTTCTTGTTCAACCCTAATCTAATCCTCTCTCCTTTACTTTGTGTTATATCCCTCACAACACAATTTTATTACATAAACATTGAAGATAAATGAAACATCTACCCACTTGCGTTCCATTTGGAATTTCAAGCCTCCATGCATTCAACATGGCTCTCCAACCCAAACTTATTTTATATCATAAACACTATGTTTTACCATTGTTCTATTAGATTGATGTTGGCAGAAATAGAAATAAATGGGATTCAAGGATGTTCTTTTGACCTAGAGAATGTGGCTTATTGCCCAAGATGTTACCTAAAGGCCACACTTTCTCACTATTATATTTCAAGAATTTGGAATTCATATTAGGCTCGCTGATTTCTACTTGGGATACCTCCTTCATCACACCACTCATTTAGTGTTCAAAGGAAACAATTAGAAATAGTTGCAATTGTCATTTTGAGATCTTGGGTTTCATTATCATGGGTTACCATTCATTGGGCGTTATTTTCCTTTCTTCACCTTTTTCTTATATCTAGGAATTAGGGAATGAGGCTTTCATTAGTTTTGAATGACTCATAGATATAACATTTACATGAATTTTCACTTCAACCTTAGAGTTTAAACTTAGATACATCACACTAGTGTATCTTTCATTATTTTAGCTTTCAATTTTTTCTTTTCTTTCATCACAAATGACAAAAGGGGAAATAATTGCCACAAATCTATGAATGCCTAACCATAAAGGTGTTACCTGAGGAAAATGAAATAAGAGTACAATAATATTGATGTGTAGCACCTATTCAAATCACCAAGTATATTCCCAAACCATCAAGATGACACACTTTTTTTAGTAAAATTATGAAACAGCATGGGACAATCCAACTTAGAACTTATAGCCAAAGCATCAAGAGTAAGAATAGATTTCTTAAGTGATCACAACAAAAATAATACATGTTGAATATATCATATACACATGGATCATACATATCAAGCTAAATGTGGTAGCTAAAGCAATCTCTTCCTACACCTAGGGTCCTAGATAGCCAAGGAAAGGCATCATCAAACCAATGATAAATCTGTAAGTTACATATAGATGTATATACCTCAGTTGGAAAATGATCAAATGTGAAAATAATCCCAAAGGCTAAGATGACAATGAAAATTTATAAATTTCCTCTAAAAGCCCATATATAATGCGGGGTAACAAGTCCTATGACTTCCAACCTACAATTTTCAATGGGAAATCCTCAAAAGTCTCTTTGAAGAGATATGTACCATTGAGGGCCAAGATGAGGTATGAGACCTCACCAATTTGATAGTTGAATAAGTTTTAATCTTGATTTGTCAATTTTTTCCCTAAGTAGGCAAGGCAACATGGAAGGAGGTGACCCCCTTAAAAGAGTTCAAATGGGGAATGGCACATAAGGCCTTATATATATAAAGATCTAAATCCAAGGACCCCCCTCATAAAAATAGCTAGACATGTATTGAAATAATGTACACAATGAACCATCCAAATCTTGATAGAGACAATATAATGTCCCTTGAATCTCATAATAAATGGGGCTTCTACATATGAGGTGACCCTCTAACTCTATCTCATGTATATGGAAAATCTAGCAGATGTTATTGAGAAGAGGAAGATCATGATGATTAGTTTCAACTTGATGCTAATGTAAACCCACTTCAAACACAACAAGGGGAATCTAAGAGAAACATCCAATCCTTTGGTGTGTATGTGGGTTAAACAATAACACCCCCTCTCATTTGCATGAAGTGTACCTAGTACAAATCCATCTTAGAGTCGAGGCCATGAAAAGATGAAGTCCAAGTAAACTGAATGTATTGTCTATAAATAACCTCTCTAACAACGTGACAGAAGCATATGATAATGACATTTACGTTGGAGGTGTATATCACTTGAATTGTGTTACAACTTTAATCTCTCCCCCACAAAGATGTGTCATGCTCCCTTGTGATGATGCATCAACCTTACTGGAGAACAACCTCATGATGTAAAAGGAAATTAAACATGATTTAACTTTAATAGTGTTGCACATTCAACCCCCATCTCACACTCATGGCTAATGTGAGGTTATTTAAAGAATTTATGTGGATACTATCATTTTATCTGATCTTATGTACACAATGTTCTACATTGACATAATTGGATTTTTTAAGAAAACAAAATATTTGTATCAAGGGTTCACTGCTTATGCATTAGGACTAGAGAGGCCTTTTTTTTATGAGTGATCTATTGATTATCTACTACTATATGGGAGAGCACTACAAGCTCGATCTCAACATGAAGTGTAGATATTGTGAGAAATTCAGACCAAGGCTTTGCAAATTATCCAAATAGGGGACATTACAAGGGTCATCTTGAATGAGGATAACCAAAAGTTGTTGGTTTCAATCTTCAAGGCAGAACCATGGGAAGCATCAAAGAGCATGGAACAATATAAGGGTTGAAGCTCGAATGGTTTCATGGGACACTTCTATAGATAGCATCAACCAATGGTGAGTAGATATCTTCCTCATTTCCATCCCCTAAACACATCCTTTCTTGCACTAAACCAAAAATAAATGAATCCTGTTGGTTTTGATAAGTGTCATTCAGTGTCATTGTGCAACATTTCATATAATATCTGGATGAAAATCATTAGCAACCACTTAAAATTCCACTCAAGATAAATAATCCCATAAGAGAAAATGGGATTTTCTAAAGGGAAGTATAATCCTATAAGACATTGTACTTGTCCAAGAATATATTCAAAGTAGCAAAATAGATGGAAATAGTGGAATGGCCATAAAGTAAAAAATGAAAGCTATCTTTGTAAGTTTGGACACTCTTTCTTATTAATTTTTCTCCACCCATGCAGCTATTCTCTCAATTATGTAATAAATAAATCTAAATACCTCTATCATATAAAGAGCTAGATATGTATTGAAATAATGTAGACAATGACCCATCCAAATCTTGAAAAGACAATAGAACATCCCTTGAATATCATAATAAATGGGGCATCTGCAGATGAGGTGATAAACATATCCTTTCTTGCACTATTACCAAAATAAATGGATCTCATTGGTTTTGATATGCGTCATTTAGTGTCATTGTGCAATATTTCATATAAGGTCTTGACAAAAATTATTAGCAACCATTTGAAGTTTCACTCAAGAAAAATTATCCCATAAGAGAAAAAGGGGGTTTCGTAAAGGGAAGTATAATACTATAAAACATTGTAATGGTCCAATAAAATATTCACAATAGCCTAAGATGAGTCGTAGTCAGTTCTTAAGTGAACATGGCATAGTCTAGTTGTAGTAGTCATAACTTGGTCAAGTTGTTGTAGTCGAGGCAAGACTTGGTTGGGTTCCCAAGTCCCAAAAAAAAGTAAGGGTAGCTATCAGGGCATGATAGCTAAGGAGTGCCAAGGTGTTACAAGGAATGAAAAGGGTTGCTAACACATGCTAGACAGTGTGAATTCATGTTGAGGAGTGTTAGGGAGTGCCAAACCATCACAAGGGAGAACTAGGTCAAAATGCATGGAAATGAGTGAATAAGAGTGTATGCCAAGGAGTGTCAATGAATTCCAAGTGTCTCAAGGATAAAGTATGTTAGGATAAGGTCAGAATAAGACTTGTCGAAGGCAAGCCTATGGTTACAATAAGGGCCTGGACAACGTAGTTTCAGACAAAGGGATACTTTGGGTTGGGCGCAACATTGTTTTTCCATCGACTTGGTTGGGTTCTCAAGTCTCAAGAAAAGTAAGTCTGTTTATGAGGGTATGACAACTAGGGAGTGCTAAGGTTTTCTAGGGAATGCCATGAAGTACTAACACATTCTAGATAGTTCCAAGGCATGTTTGGTATGCCAATACATTCCAAGTGATAAGGCATTCCAAGTTTTTTCTCGTGCCAAGGTGTGGCACCAACACATTCTAGTGTGTGTTAGGGCCATGTTCCAGGGAAACACGAGGGAGCACTAGTTTCAAATGCATGGAAATGAATGAATAAGAGTGTGAATAGGAGTGTCATCAATTTTTAGGTGTGAAAGGCATCAGGGAGTGCTAGGATGTGCTAGGGAGTGCCAAAGCATGCCAAGGAATGCAGGGGATTTTAACATGTGCCACATAGTGCCAATGTTAGACGTGCCAAGTGTTATGGCATGTCAAGATGTAAACTATGTTTCTTAGTTGTTTTATGACCACGGTTGGATGTGAGCCTTGTCTTTGTAACTTGTTAAGTTGTATGATTTGAGATTTGATATGAGTAGCCTAAGATGAGTTATAGGAAGTTATTAGGTGAACACAGAATAGTCTATTCATAGTAACTGTAACTTGGTCAAGTTGTTGTAGTCGAGGCAAGATTTGGTTGGGTTCGCAAGTTGCAAAAAAGGTAAGGGTAGTTGTGAGGGCATGATAGCTAAGGAGTTTGAGGGCATGCCAAGGAATGAAAAGGTGTGTTAACAAATTCTAGACAATGTCAATGCATGTCGAGGAGTGTTGGGGAGTGTTAGGGAATCACAAGGGAGAACTAGGTCAAAATGCATGGAAATGAATGAATAAGACTGTGTGTCATGGAGTGTCAGTGAATTCCAGGTGTCCTAATGACAAAGTGGGTTAGGAAAATTTTCTAATTCTAATGTACACCTTCAAGTGAGAGTACTAAGTTTACCAAAACAATTTCATTGATTTACCTCATCTCTTGCTAAGTGCAAGTAGTCTTTAGTAACATGCATGTCCAGGGCTCACTAAAGATCAAAATTGTGATTTTAAAATTTATGTGGTTCTTAGAACATTATTAATATTTTTACATCGTTAGAGTTTCACTTCCAATCCAAGAAGCCACTACTGTGTGCAAAAATATTGTGAAACAACCAAATTCCACAACATGACAAATCAGACGCCTTCAAAATTTTATATGCCAGAACATAGAGAACATATGGTGAAATATAGAGGTTGATAGCTAGAGTATCTTATGATCTACAACCCTACACAATCAAATTCCCAAGAACAATCTCTAAGCGTTAGTTATTAAGCATCAACCATAGCAATTTGTTTGGTTTGGCACTTTTCTCCAACTCTAGAAACACACACAAACTTAAAATAAATTGCATACCATGTTCTCATTATAAATCCAAATTCCAATCCTTGAAGTCTATGGTCTGCTAAAGCAACCAAACACAAATAATAGAGGAAGCTTTACATGGAATCAAAGGTATAAGAGTTAATTATCTTGTTTGCAATCATGGCATTACCTCAACAACAAAGTGAGCCTAGATCGTGTCACTGTGAGCTTCCATGACTCCCTTTAAAATCATAAGCCCCAAGCCTCAAATGATGTCAGCTATTTCAAGGAAGAGCCCCCACTCCTCACAAAGCATCTACAATATTGGTGAAAACCAACAAAAGATAACATGATAACGTTAAACCATGTTTGAAAATAACAAAAATGAGTTATTGAGTGCAATATAAAAACCATGTTAATACAAGAAATTAATTGACCTCTATAAGAAATTCTCGTGGCTGACTCATATTCTCCACTATGATAGGGCACCTCATAGTTTGAAGACCCAATTCCACTGCCCAACTTGCACCACTTTCCAGGTTACCTTTTGAAAGAAATCCACCATCCTTATCAAGCACCTACATAGTTTCCAAGGTAATAAACAATTATACTTGACTGACAAGTTTACAATGATATTTTTATTTTTTTAACTACTGGAAGAAGAAATTTATTAGTTGGAGCAAAACAATCACTCCATGGATGGACAATACATAAAGAAGCACAAGAAGATTGGAATTGTAAATGTAAATCCCCAATATATCATAATGGCAATGTAATATTTTAAAGCGCCTGTAAACACCAAGAATGGAGATGAAATACCCTTCAGTATTATCTCAAGGACTAGCAGGAAAATGCAAAATTATTAGATTATGCAGTCTCTTAAATATAGAACCTTTAGGAAATAAAAAAAGAAATATTAAGATTGAAGGTAGATATTATCCTAGAACACTGTTGGCATAGAAACTGAGAAATGAGAATGACACTTATTTTTTGTAAATGTTCATCCTTGTTTTTGCTGACCTGCATGGAGGAAAATGCAGAATGATTCAATGTGCACATTTTACTTAGCTGAGCTACTCGAGACTAGTTCCCATTATGATTTTTCACTTTAAGGGCAAGTTATATTAGACTCTTACCTTGATTGACCATCATAGGCTACCCAAGAGTTACTTTCAAGTACATGTAAGAAACTACTGTAATTCAATTTGTTATTGCAGAGTAACCTTTACTACATGAAATTTGTCATCAGGCATATAGCTTCTCAGAGAATTTATTTGATCATTTCAACTTGTGTATCATATTTTGTCTATTGGTTCAAACATGTCACAACTATCAAATATGAAAAATCCTTGTAGTAGAACTGTCTAAAATTTAATTGTTGACATCTTTGTCTTTATGAAAATAAAGTTATGGATCAATGCAGCACGTAGATCCATGTGCATGCAATACTTTGTGCTATCATGAAATAGATATGAAGACACGTGCTTGACCTCTAGCATTGTTCATTATACCTTGTAGCTTTTACATGGAAAATAAAATCAATATTCTCTATGCCAATACAAGATGTAGGAAGAAAAAATCTTAATGAAGCTAGTAAACAAACCTTCTTATAGAATTATCTACAATAGGCATGTTTCACATTCTAGATAATCTCTCAATGACTATTACCTTATATTCTCTTATAGCTGATTATAGACTAGTACAATGGCTTAACTTTTATGTATTCTAAGGAAGCCATGTTGCATGTTTATCAAAATTTGAATCATGGGATTCATCCTACAACTAAATTAACATAAATTTTATCCAAAATTGAAATCAAGAAAATGATTTATAGAAGCAGTAGCTATATTGTAGTTGTATGTTACAACCCATGCTAATTAGGTAAATAAAAGAAAATTAATTGTGGAGGCATAAGTAGCTAATATGGTGTTTAAAATAATTAATGAAAGTTTTGATAATGGAAAAGAGACCATATTAGTCTTAGAAGGCACCCCACACATGGATCATCGACCTCCAAGTCATTCCAATGCGATTGAAGGTCATTAGTATTATGACAAGGAAAGTTGTAAGGACTCGTTCCCTTGATTTTGAGTAAAGGATTTTCCAGAATGGTAATAAAATTGCATATTTGGAAAGATGATTTTTAGTTGCTTTAACAACCTCTATTTTAGCCTAAAGGCTTGCTGCAAATTAATTCATACTTGGGTTGTGGCTAGTCTGGAAAATACTACAAACATGTTCACTGAAGACATGCTGGTATGGTGCTGCCATGCTACTTCCTTTTACACTAGCTACTAGAAAAGAGATATGCCTAGAACATGTCATGAATGGTCAACATTCTGAGGTCCTAACTCATAAGTCCTCATTGGGCATGTTTCTTCTTTTTGAAGCGTAAGGAGTAAGGAGTAAACAATCCCATTGATGCCAAGTTATAAAGCAATGATCCAAGTTCCTTGACAATAAAATTCATCCATATCCATGTGAGTTGGTAACAACCACCATTTTTCATTTTTAAAGGATCCTTATTTATGTTTCATATCATTGTAGCAGTGACAAGGACGTTGCCTTGTTTGCAACAAGAAGAATTTCTCACTAATGATACATTGACAAAGATTTTTTACCTCAAAGATGTCCTCTTGTAGGCATGGTATGTTATAGAAATAGTCTTCTCGAAGGAAAGGATCACAAAGATCCTTGATGAGAATGTTGTTCTATATGGAAGAATCTTGGAAATAGTATATTCCACTAGAAGTTTATGGATGCGGTCTGGAATATTATGGAAGCAAGCATCAAAGAAATTTACTATTTTAGTGGCAACATGAAGGCATAATTGAAGAATTTTATCATCTTGAGAAAGGAGCCTCATCATAAACATTTTCTTCAAAGAAAGAGGTAGTTCGTGAAAGAAGTTGACTAGATGACAAAATGAAGGAAAGAGGAATTCACATCTTTAGATAAGAGCTCTTCTTTAGAAAGTAGAATTCATGTATTCAGAGGTATGGTAGGATATATTTGGAATCATGTGCATTGTATGTCTTGGTTAAATAATAGATGAAATAAGGACTCTTCCATATGGGTACTCAATGTATAGAAGCATGATAGTTGTGCATAAAACCTGGTGATATTGATCAACATCCGATATGGTCTCTTGAAAAATGAAAATGAGCCATGATAACTTGAGAGGGAGATGCAAAGACCTTGATGGATACGATGTTGAAGCTTGTTGATTGATACGTTTCAGGAACATATTGATTGATGTTTGCAAGTTGAAGAGCATGGCAAAGGGAACTCTGAGTATTATGTGAAAATAAACCAAGTAAAGGGATGTTGATCTTAGAGGAAGCAAGTAGTATTATTTGATATCATGACTACATGTTTTTATGACTTGGTAACTCTAATATTGATGGTTTTTTGAGATGTGATTTGGCTACATGTTGTAGGAGTACATGCTATAAAGATAACAATTGAGATAATATATCTGTAGCTGTTTGGATTAACTCTTAAGAAAGGAAAACTCAAGTCTTGGAAAATCAGAAACCTTGGATGCTTGAGCTAATTCATAACCATATTCATGAGAAAAAAATGACTGAAATTATGCTATGATTGGATGGGTTTGTGGAGAAGTGTAAATTGGAGAAAAATTCTCTTACTCCTACCCATACAAATTCATGCTATGCATCATAGTCTGCAACATATCTTCAATCTGTTATGTTCAAAGCCATGTATGATGTAACTGTCCAACATAACAAAATTGTCATTTCCAAGGACCAAAACAAGAAAACTTGTTGATTTCTTAATTGACATAGCTTGCACAACTTAAATAATCAATTGTCTTTGTTAATGAAATGATGTTTTCTTTATTTACAAGTGAAGTAATAACACATGCTAGACAATTCCAAGGCATGATAGGCATGCTAGGATGTGTCAGTGCCAAGGTGTGGCTTGAATGCATGTTAGGGAGTGTGAGGGCCAAGTGCCAGAGAAACACAAGGGAGAACTCATTTCAAATGCATGGAAATGATTTGTCATCGAGTTCCAGGTGTGCTAAGGAGGGAGTGGAAAGGCATGCTAGCCAATGATAAGCCATGGCAAGGGAGAACAAGGTAAAAATGCTTGGAAATGAACAAATAAGAGTACAGTGTGCCAAGGAGTGTCAACGAATTCCAGGTGTCCCAAGGACGAAGTGTGTTAGAAGAACTTTAGAATAGGACTTGCAGGAGGCAAGCCTATGGTTGTGATAAGGTGTGTACAAATTAGTTTCAGACAAAGGGAGAATTTGGGTTGGGCACAACATTTTTTTGTCAATGACTTGATTGGGTTCCCAAGTCACAAAAAAAGTAAGGCTATCTATGAGGGCATGACAGCTAGGGAGTGACAAGGTGTTCTAGGGAATGCGAGGAAGTACTAACACATGCTAGAAAGTTCCAAGGAATTTTAGGCATGCCAAGACATGTGAAGTGCTAAGGCATGCCAAGAAGTTCCAAGCGCTAGGGTGTGGCACCAACACATGCTAGGGAGTGTTAGAGCCAAGTTCTAGGGAAACACAAGGGAGAAGTAGTTTGAAATGCATGGAAATGAATGAATAAGAGTGTGACAGAGATTGTTAGCTAGTGAGTACGAGGTCTATTAAGTGTCAAGGAGTGTTAGGATGTTCTAGGGAGTGCCAAAGCATGCCAAGAAATGCAGGGGATGCTAACACGTGCTACATAGTGCGAAGGGATTATTAGGAATTCCAGGTGTTATGGCATGTCAAGATGTAAAAAAAAATTCTTAGTTGTTTAATTTTACGACCACGGTTGGATGTGAGCCTTGTCTTCGTAACTTTTTAAGTTGGATAAGTTGAAATTATACATGAGTAGCCTAAGAAGAGTTATAGGAAGTTCTTAGCTGAACAAGGCATATTTTAGTTGTAGTAATTGTAACTTGGTCAATTTGTTGTTATAGTCAAGTTGTTGTTATAGTTGAGGAAGGATTTTGTTGGGTTCCCATGTTGTAAAAAATGTAAGGGTAGTTGGGAGGGCATGATAGCTAAGGAGTCCCAGAGCATGTTAAGGAATGAAAAGCCATGCTAACACATGCCAGACAATGTTAATGCATGCCAAGGAGTGTTGGGAAGTGTCAAGACTAGGCACAACATTATTTTTTCAATGACTTGGTTGGTTTCCCAATTCGCAAAAAAGATAAGGCTATCTATAAGGGCATGAAAACTAAGGAGTGCCAACATGTGCCAAGAAATGCCAAGAAGTGCTAACACATGCTAGACAGTTCCAAGGCATGTTAGGCAAGCTGTTGGAACCTTCGTTTTGAATTTTCGCAGAAAGACTAGATAGGAATAGGTGGCAGGGATGACGATCGAGTTGGGGATCTGACAGCCGGGGGGGGGGGGGGGGGGACAAGAACCAAGAGTAGTCTAACAATTGCGGAAAGGTGGCGGGGGAGAGCAAGAGAAACCGAGCAAGTAGAGAGAAAAGGCAACCAAAGGCAGAGTCAACCGAGTAGGAAATAAGTGGAATTGATAGTCTAGGTGTGGAGCATAGGATAAAAGGCAAAATAAAGGATGGGAAAGGGTTGGTGATTACTAGATATTGATGAACCAAGTGAGCCAGGAATCAATGCAACCTTCCTGGGTTGTGAAAGGCGGGTACACCCTTGCTCTGTTGGTCTCTGATCTGTGGGTTGGGTCATTCTTGTTATTGATGATCAGGCTTCGAGCCTTCTGTACTTATTTATGTATTTATTTCTATGAAGCATAATGAAAGAGACAATTTTCACCTATGATGTATTGTTGAGTTCTATATTGGTTCTTTAAAATGTTTAAATATCTGTATATATGCTATATGATTTCCTAAGGTAATGTGAGTAGAATAGTGTGGTCAGTAGGTGCTTGATTGCTATGATTTAAGATCGGTTGCAGGTTGTGGTTCCCTTGGTGCCTCATTCTACCCCCTCACACTTCAATCATGGCACGCCTCGAGTGAGACTCCTTACCCTCTCTGGGTAAGGTGAAAATGTCGACATTGTTCTAGACTACAACAAAGCCTTGTTGGCCCCTTGTACCTAAACCCAAGGTCTCTTCCCTGTTCCCATTTTCATGCCAACACATGCCAAGTCATGCCAAGTGCTAAGGCATGCCAAGATGTGCCAAGTGTTAGGTTGTGGTGCCAACACATGCTAGTGAGTGTTAGGGAGTACCAGGAAACACAAGGGAGCACTAGTTTCAATTGCATGGAAATGAATGAATAAGAGTGTGTGATAGGGAGTGTTAGCGAGTTCCAAGTGTGCTAAGGAGGGAGTGACAAGGTATTCTAGGTAGTGCCAAGGCATGTTACAGTGTTAGGGAAGCATGCCAAGATGTACCAAGTTCCAAGGTGTGCCAATGCGTACTAAGGAGTGTTAGTGAGTGTTAGGGAAACACAAGGGAGCACTAGGTCAAAATGCATGGAAATGAATGAATAAGAGTGTGTGACAAGGAGTGCAGCGAGTTCCAGGTGTGTTAAGGACGGAGTGACATGGTATGCTAGGTAGTGCTAAGGCATGCTAGAGTGTGAGGGCATCATCCTACCAAGATGTACCAGGTGCCAGGGTATGCCAATACATGCTAGGAAGTGTTACAGAGCGCCATGGAAACACAAGGGACCACTAGGTCAAAATAATGCATGGAAATGAATGAATAAGATTTTGTGACAAGAAGTGTCAGTGAGTTTCAGGTGTGCTAAGGGAGTGACAAGATATTCTTTGCAGTGCTAAGGCATGCTAGAGGTCATGGCAATGATATGCCAAGATGTGCTAAGTGCTAGGGTGTGTCAATGCATGCCAGGGAGTGTTAGGGAGTGCCATGGAAACACAAGGGAGTGCTAGTTTCAAATAAATGTAGATGAATGAATAGGAGTATGTGATAGGGAGTGTTAGTGGGTTCTATGTGTGTTAAGGAGTGAGTGACAAGGTATGCTAGATAGTGCCAAGGAATGCTAGAGTGCCAGAGTGACATGCCAAGATGTGCCAGGTGTCAGGGAGTGCCATGGAAACACAAGGGAGAACTAGCTCAAAATTCATGGAAATGAATGAATAAGAGTGTGTGATAGGGAGTGTCAAGGACAAAGTGTGTTAGGAGAAGTTCATAATAGGAATTGTAGGAGGAAATCCTATGGTTACAATTAGAAGGGGTTGGTCAAATCGTTTAAGACAAAGGGAGACTTTGGGTTGGGCACAACATTCTTTTGTTAATGACTTGGTTGGGTTTCGAAGTCGCAAAAAGAGTGAAGCTATCTATGAGGGCATTATAATTAGGTAGTGCCAAGGCATGCTAGGGAATGTCAGGAAGTACTAACACATGCTAGATAATTCCAAGGCATGTTAGGCATGCTAAGACAAGCCAACTGCTAAGGCATTCCAAGATGTGCCAGGTGCCAGGGTGTGGCGCGACTGCATGCTAGGGAGCGTTAGGGCCAAGTGCTAAGGAAACACAAGTCAACACTAGTTTCAAATGCATGGAAATGAAGTGTCAACGAGTTCCAGGTGTGCTAAGGAGGGAGTGACAATGTATGCTATGTAGCGCCAATGCATGCTAGAGTGATAGGGAAGCATACCAAGATGTGCCAAGCACCAAGGTGTGCCAATGCATACTAAGGAGTGTTAGGGAGTTCTAGGAAACATAAGGGAGAACTAGATCAAAATGCATGGAAATTAATGAATAAGAGTGTGTGATAGGGAGTGTTAGTGAGTTCCAAGTGTGCTAAGGAGAGAGTGACATGGTATGCTAGGTTGTGCTAAGTCATGCTAGGAGAGAGTGACAGGGCATGCCAAGGAATGAAAAGGCGTGCTAACACATGGCAGACAATGTCAATGGATGTTGAGGAGTGTTAGGGGAACATAAGGGAGAACTAGGTCAAAATGCTTGGAAATGAACAAATAAGAGTGTGTGCCAAGGAGTGTCATTGAATTCCAGGTGTCCCAAGGATGAAGTTTTTTAGGAAAAGTTCAGAATAGGACTTGCAGGAGGCAAGCCTATGGTTGTGATAAGGCGTGGACAAAGCAATTTCAGAGAAAGGGAGACTTTGGTTTGGGCACAATATTTTTTTTCTAATGAATTGGTTGGGTTCCCAAGTCACAAAAAAAGTAAGGTTATTTGTGAGGGCATGACAACTAGGGAGTGCCAAGGTGTTCTAGTGAATGTAAGGTTCCCAAGTCATTGAAAAATGTAATTCTAACTATGACGACATGACTACCAAGGTGTGTTAGGGAATTCTAGGGCATGCTAACATGTGCCAGATAGTACGAAGGAATGTCAAACAAGCTAAGATGTGCCAAGTGCTAAGGCATGCCAAGATGCACAAGGGTGTGACAATTATGCATACCAGGGACTGTGAAGGCAACAAAAGGGAGGAATAAGTTAAACTACAAGGACATGAACACATAATAGGGTTAATAAGTCATCAATTTACCTTTTCCATGAGGGGCATGCTAGGAACACCAACACTAGGTGCCAATAGGTACCAAGTGCCAAGTGTCAATGCATTCTAAGCACCAAACCTTACTCTGTTGCTTCTCATCTACATTCCAATAATTGATCTCAAATAAATTTAATATTAAACCATGCCGAAGCATACCAAGTCACCTCAATGCATGCCAAACATGCTAATACTTGCCAAGTGCCAAGTGCCAACGTGTTTCAGGGAGTGTGATGCATGCCATGAAGTGGAAGAGCGTGCCAAAGAGTGATAAGGTGTGCTAGAGAGTGCCAATGCATGTTGAGAAGTGTTAGGGAGTACTAGGACGACACATGGGAGAACTAGGTCAAAATTCATGGAAGTGAATGAATATGAGCGTGTGTTAGGGATTGTCAATGAGTGCTAGTTGTCATGCCATGGAGAGAGTGACAAGGTATGCTAAGCACAGGAAAAGCATGCTAGGGAATATCAGGGCATGTCAAGAAGTGCTAGAGTGTGCTAGGCAGTTCTGGGGTGTGCTAACATGTGTCAAATAGTGCCAAGGCATGCCAAGTGCTAAAACATGCTAGGATGTGTAGGGTGCCAGACTATACCAGTATGCATCAAAGAGTTTCAAGGCAGAAAAAGGAATAACCAAGCTAAAATGTAAGGAAATGAAAACATAAGAGGGTTAATAAGTCGAGACTTTATATTTTTAAAAAGGGGCATGTTAGGCACACTAATAATATGTTTCAATACATGCCAAGTGCCAATGTTTGCCAAGTACTAATGTTTGTCAATGCAATATTATGCCAAGGTTTTCCAAGGCATGCTAGGGACTACAGGGCATGCCAACACATGCTAGGGGAGTGTTATGCTATGCTAGGGCATGCTGACATGTGCTTGGGAGTCCTACTCATGGCAAGATGTTCTAGGTACAAATATGTTCCAAGACATGCGAGGTGCCAAGGAATGTTAGTGTACTGTTCCAAAGCATGTTAAGGTGTTCCATGAGTGTTGAGGAGTGCTAGGTCTCTCTCATTAATAGAATTGACAGAGGTTGATTATGTATTAAATAATATAGTTCCTACACACACTAGTGGAACTTTATCTAAAGGAAATTTGCTAGATAATAAACCTAATAGAGATGAATCATGTGTTGACTCATAGGAAAACTATATTCTTATGACTTGAGGGAAATGATACAAACTATTTACTTCTTAACAAATTGATTGACTATAACCACTATGACCTTGGACACATAATGAAAAAGACTCCACAACGATGGTCTTAAATAGTTATCTTTTGATGAAAATATAGTAATAGGTACATAGTGTCATAAAAAATTCATTGGAATGATCAATTATGACAAACATTTTTTATGTCACCAAAAGTAACCAAAAAGAGCATTGGTGAGGGACAATAAAAGATCTTCACTAGAAGTGTCACTAAAGAGAGAATTAGTGATGGTCCTTTAACGACCTTCACCAAAAGTGTCACCAAAGAGAGAATTAGTGGCAGGCCTTTAACGATCCTCACCAAAAGTGTTATTGAAAATGGCTTTGGTGACAAACCTTAAAGGACCATCACTATATACACTTACACCAATGTTTTTTTAAGGACTGTCACCATATGCAACATTGGTGACAGAACTTAAAGGTCCATCATAGGCATGACCCTCACCAATGACCTTTTTTCGTGTAGTGAATCCATCTTTACTCCTATTCTTTTCATGTCAATCCATCAATTTTTCAAGTGACTTGAAACATAACCTTTGTTGAAGTTTAGGTATAATTGGCATGTGATCTAAAAACTTATTTGGAACTACAGAACCTTGTACATATGTATGATATCTCTTCTCTTTACTTAGAGGGAATTCTATCTTGTCATGATATTCATATATGTATAAAATGAAATCATTTTTACAATAATGAATTTAGTAATATTCAATCCCAAACGCAACCAATAACTGATGTGCTTCTCTGCAAGTTGATGGCCACACATTCTCTTCAAGGAATATTTTAGTTTTTAGTGCCCTATAAGATTGCTTGAGATTAAATCAATTGAATTTTTGACTTATGATGAACATGTTTGATATGTAAATCTATACTATGAATATTTATATACAATATATGGTTTAAAATCCCCTTAAATAAATATAAACAAATTGGATAAATGCTTATGAATTACACATCAATTTACAATGAAAAGTAAGAATTAGGTTTTACCTCACTTCAGTAGGGTAGTGAATCATTTGTCTGCCCAACCAAATAGAGACTTGATTTTTAATAATATTGATGTGCATGCAGTTTTTGAGGTTCTACATGCACCTGACCTTATTACATGTGTCTTTGTTGCTTGCTTGATTGAATATTTTAGGTTGTTATCAATAATATAACGTTGGTGATAATTACCCCTACTATCATCATTACTTTCAACCATATGATCATTATCGTCATCATTATTTCCATCCCCAAAGAAACATGTAATAATTTCATTCAATCCTTCTTCATGTGTTATCATTTTCACTAGCATCATCATCATTAAGGCTAGATGGCATGTCATCAATATATTCTAATATCATCAACTCTTCAAATTTCTCAGTTGGTAGTGTTAGAAACCAAGACAATACTGGGGAGGGGGGGTTGAATTAGTATTGTCAAAATTTTAACAATTTAAAAAATTTCTTTCACTTTGTGTAGGAACATTAGAACAAAATTAATTACTTCAGCGATTAATGTAAATAAGCATGACAAGAGACAGTATCAACAATGAAAATGGAACACACAAGGAACAAATAAATTCTCCAAAATTGATCTTTAATTGCTTCACAAGGCAAGCTACAACTTGCTATTACAATGTTATGGCTACAACAAGAAAGAAGCTACAACTCCCTGATTTATCAACTACAACTGAATGGAGCTACAACCCAAAATATTTACCAACACCCATTGGAAGGAGCACCAACCCTTGATTTGCAAGCTACAACTTGTTTGACACTCAATGGTTCATCTTTCATGCTAGAGCCATGAATTCCTTCTCTGCTTTCACAATAAATAAAAAATTCATTGATCACCAATACCTTCAGCAATCTCTAATTACCGAGAACACCAGTAACTTCACCTCACACAAAATTCTCCACACAAAGACTTGTCTAACCTACTTGCTCAAGCCTACTTATAAAAAAATTGGCTTGATATTTTTGGACTTCATTGTTTTTTTTATACTGCTGCATGAATCCTTATTTTTTTCCCTTGTAATGTTCACAAATTGTCCTATGACTATGTTCATCAAAATTTTAATCTCTAATCTCTAGTTTAAATTCAAACTCTCAGTTAGAATGTTATTTATTTACTTCTTTAGTATTTTTGCCTTTTAATAAGTTTTAGCGAGACTTTTCTAATTTTGGTGAACCTCCAAATCCCCTAAATATGCCTTTTATCAATCTATTCTACTACCAAAATTCCAAGTCTTACTTTAGTGCCAAATCAATATGCCAACTCATTCATGCAATTTAGTGTTTTTTTGTTATGTTTGGCTTAACTTCCAAACATTGCAATTGAACTAAAGCTTCTGATTCACTCCAACAAAGCCTAAAGGCTTTATTAATAAACACCACCAAAAATATATGTCGACTCATTTATCCATGTGTGTGCCCCATGCTCTTAACCATAGGCTCAAAGCCTTTTTAATATGCTCTACCAAATCAGTTGTTGACTCATTCATGCCAAAACCAAATCACTTTACTATAGGCCTAAGGCCTTTTAACGATTACTGCTTCAAATATCTCCAAATATAACTCATATGTCTAGAGTTGATACTTCCTATGAGTTGTTTGTACTTTTTTGCATCCTCAAATTATTTTCGCTCAGTGGATTTGAGCTTTAATTATTGTTCCATTGGAGTAGTCAAAGGATTGCACTCAGTCATGCCAAACCTCCTCAACAAATCTCCATTGTACTTCTTCTGAGAGAAGAATATAAAATTTGGAGGTTGGGTTACTTCAATACCAAGATAGTAGTGAACATAGCCCAAATATATCATTTCAAAACCTTTCCTCGGTTCTTTCTTTATGGATGCAATGTAATTCTCATTGTTCCCTGTCATAAGAAGACCATATGCATACACCACAAGATATGTAATTGTTTTTCCAACTTTCATGAAAAGAAAAGTTTCATCACCAAGATCATAATGTTTGAAATTGAGTTTCATAAGATGCTCAGTCAATTTCTTGTATCGAGCTCGCGATGCTTGTTTGAGGCCATACCAAGGATTTAAAAATCTTACATACTTTATGTTCTTGAACCTTCACAACAAATCATTTTGTTTGGGACATAAAAACATTCTCTTTCATATCTCCATTTAAGAAAGTAGTTTTTACACCCATTTGATGGAATTTCCAACTATTCTAATTTGCCGAGGTAAAGAGTGTATGGATGGTAGCCCATTTTATTGTGGGGGAAAATATATCCTCATAATTGACCCCTTCCTTCTATGCATTTTTTTTCCATAAGCCTAGATTTATGCTTTTCAAGTGAGCCATCTTCTTTCTACTTTTTCTTGAAGACCCACTTGCATCTTGTTGGTTTGGTTCCCAATGGAGGGTCAAACAACTTCCAGGTGAAATGATTTATCAAAAATCATATTGTTTTTTCATCATTTATTTCCATTCATCATGAGAAGTATCTTCTTTGAAGGAAGTTGGTTCGAAATTTGTATACAAATTTAGTTCACAATCATAAGAAACATCCATATCAACAAGTGAATCAAGATCATCTACATTACCTCCATTCTATCTAGTTGAGATTCTTGTTCATGTCTTTCCAACCTCATTAGGACATACACTTTCAAGTGTCTTTGTGAGACATTTTGGAGTACCTTTCCAATATGGTCCAGGCTACTCAGTTTACTGAGATAGGGTTGAATCAAGATTAGCCTCTGAATTCTCTCAATCACATTAATCAAAGTGTATTATTAATCAATGGTTGGAGCTTCATGAGGGGGAGAGAGTGCTTCAAAAGGAGATTCCATAGATTTATCTAGTGTAGGGATCCCCCCTTCAAGATGTGGAATCTCATTATCAGATTATTGAAAATACTTTGCATGTCTGAATCTATCCAAGCGATTAACACGACACTCAATAACATTGTGAGTCTTGGAAGATTCAAGAAAGATCACATCTCTAGACAGTATTAACTTCTTATTAACTTCATCATAGATACTATATGATTTGGAGGTGTCTGATTTACACAAGAAGATACATTTCTAACTCCTTGCACCTAGCATTTTTCTTTGTTCCTTAGGTATCAAGGTATAACAGGTGGAACCAAAAACCCTTAGATGTCTCACCAAAGGAATGTGGACATACCACATTTCAAAGAGAGTCTTGGTTTTGATAGCATGATATGGACACCTATTCTTAATATACAAAACACATAGAACTGCATTAGCCCAAAACATCTGCTTAACGTTCTTGAAAAACATCATTGAACGTACCATATTTAAGATTGTCCTATTCATTCTTTCAGCTACTTCATTTTGTTAGGGATTAGAAGGCACAATTGTTTGATGTTTGATCCCATGCCAGCAAAGACAATTTTCAAATTCATTTGAAGTATATTATTTTCCATTATTAGTATTAATAGAGCCAATATGATATTGTGTATCATTTTCAATCCATGCATGAAAGTTCTTGAATGTTTCAAAATATTCAAATTTGTTCTTCAATAAACAAACCTAACACATTATGCTATAGTCATAAATAAATGTCATAGTGTATTTATTACTATTTGAGGAAAGAAAAAGCATTGGGCCATACAAATTATAATGAATGAATTCAAGCTTTCTATGTGCTCTCGAATGAAAATCATGAAAGCATCACATTGCTTAAGTTTCCTAGGGATGGTTAGAAAAATAGTAACACCATTTTCTTCAACAAAAAAAGGTTGTCATAGTTCTATACGGTATGCTCGTATATAATGAATGGATAATGACTCCTTGCCCCCTGGAGGGAACAAGCGGCTTCGCACCTTTATTTGTGAGGTAAGCCTGAAACAGACCCCTTTATAAATACCCGCATCCCCGCTCATTGACGTTCGCTTTCCCTAACGTTAATTGACGTTCACTCTTAGCTAAGGTAAGGGTGTGAACGAGAAGACTCTCCTTCCCGATATGAATGACTCTGACCGATATTAAGGACTCTGGGCTCGGCCCCTGGATGGCCACACCATACTTCATCAACCAATATCCTTTCTGTAAGGCTACGCCACTCACCACCTAAGGCTATGTCAATGTCCAAATCTAGCATGCCATAAAAGACTTTATGGAAGTGTACCTTCATTATAGTGATAAATGTATCAAATATTTTGTGCACAAGTAGAGCTTTAGAAGTCTTTTTTCTTTTATCCCCATCGAGACAAGTGAGTTGTCTAATTCTTTTCTAACCTCAACCTTGTCATCAAATACATGAATGGAGTGTCCTTTTTGGTAGATGTGGACCAAAGAAAACAAGTTTCTTCTCAACTCTGGGAGGTAGAGTACATGGTGTATAATAAATTATGGAAGAATGGGCAGTTGGAGCCTGATGGTGCCAAGCCCTGATGGCTTGAGTTTTGACTTGTCTACAAAGTAGATTGCTCCATTAACATTGTCAATGAATTATTAAAAGAAATATCTTCTAAAAGTCATGTGGAAATTTTCTCCTAAATCAAGAAACCAAGCATCTTTCTATGAAGCAAGTGAAGCATTGAATAAGTCTCTAGTTACTCCAATGTTGAAATGTGCCACAACATAATGATCAGATTCGGTTGCTTTTACTTTCCCTTTATTAGATGATTTTTCTTTCTCTTCATCCCTTTCCTATATAATCATGTCCCATAAGAGCTTACATGTGGAAGCATCATGACCATTTTTGTTACAATGTATGCTATGAATATCAGACCTTTCCCCTTGGAAATTTTCATCCTCTTCAGCCACCTTTTCCTCTAGAAGAATCATGTCCTTGATTCTTCTCTTCTTTTGCAAGGCATACAACTTGTTCAAGAGACTGAGGAGTTGTCTTCTTCCAAAAGTCCTTTTCTATTTCAGAAAACTTATTCTCAAGGGAGTCAAAGGAAATCTCCTAAAGTTTGCCACTTGCTTGCAATGACTAGAGATAATGTGAATAAGAGGGATATAGTGCCTTGAGATAAGTTTTGAGAGGAACGTCCATTTTAACTCTAGTAGCTTCAATATCATGCATTGTGGCTCTTATTTCTAATGCTAAAGCAAGAGGGTCACCAACTCAATATTGAACAACTTCAAGCTCAGAGTGTGAGTCATATAATTCCTTGAATTTATTTAAATTTTAAAAAGAATTTAAAAATGGTGAAATATGATGACTCGTCCCTTCATTTATTGATCTTGCAATCAAGGCATAGGCCTCGTTGTTCTTGCTTTCCCAAATGGAAAGCTCCTTGTCCGAAGTGGAATTTTCAAGTGCATTGTCTCCTTCTCTTTCATAAACTCCTTTCCAAAGTTCATTGAAAATGAGAGTGTGTTTTATCTTCCTAGATGAATCATGGTAGTTCTCTTTGCTAGTGAGAATTATTCCCACTACGGATATGAGTGAATGAATTCTCAAAAAGAAAAAACTATCTTCTTTCAATTTACACAACAATTACAACCTTTCTTGATATCTTCTATTTAAGTAAAAGGTTGATTTAATATGTAAATGACAAACCTTGACTCTTAATTATGCATATAAATAGTCACACCACCATGTAATATATTACTACTCACTCATACAATATATTACTACTCACTCATGTAATTTATGACATGCGATACTCATTACTCTACTCATACACTTTACGGTCTTCAAAAATATCCATACTCTACTCATACACTTTACGGTCTTCAAAAATATCCATACATACACTTTATGCTCTTCAAAAACTTTCCATACATACACTTTATTGTCTTCAAAACAGGGAAACAACCCATTTTCATATTATATACCATACATTATATATATGCCCTTTTTAAAATGACTCAATAATGGAACATTGGAACATGGTCTTCATTAATATATATATATATATATATATATATATATATATATATATATATATATAGATATATATATATATATATATATATATGCCCCTTTTAAAATGACTTAATAATGGAACAAAGTCTTCATAAAATGTTGACAAGGAATACCATATATCACTTATGGCCTTTCATACTTGAACATATGCGGCCCTTTAAAAGTATTCAATGCACATGCATTGGAACTATATAAAAACAACCAATGCATACCATATATCTTCATATGCCATACATGGTTTTCAAAGTACGTTGACACCATCACACGGCAAACAACACTCCTCCAAAGTAGACAAGGGCTTGACGGGGACCAACGAAACATGAACTCACAACATTACACCAAAGCATGAAAAATGTACCATTTATGCACCATTTACATAGACCGAGCACATCATCAATGTAGAGGAACAATATTATTCAATGCTTAGCTAGGAATTTGAACAATTATGCACCAATTTGAATGAGCATACAACGTTCAAATGGAAGTCATGATTTCTACCAGCATTGCAGGAGTTTCCACCAGCAAAAAAATTCACTTGATTCGTAGAAGTATGAGCCAATGTGTAACACCCCACCCCACATTTACCCAATTCGACCTACTCACCAAGCTAAACATGAGATAAGAGTTACTAAGCATGACTCGATTTCCAATATGCACTTATGGAAAATGGGGTCCACATGTTCATAATTAATTGAAAACACCCAGTGACACATAATTGCATTGTTAAAGCCTAACTTGACCCAACACTATTACCTTCAATTTCAATTTCCTTAAATTTAACAAATCTTTCTATCTTGGCAGTTTTTCGGGTCCTAAACTTTCGAGGCCGTTTTGAGGGTCTAAACGAAATTTTCAAGGAAAAGAGAGGGACTGAAAAAAATCCAAGGTATGCCTTACAAAATTTATTTTTTCCCTCCTCATGGAGATCTTCGAAACAAGGTATTATTATAGTCAAACATAGATCATATGCCAAAGTTATGACCCTAGGAAGTTGGAGGTCCAAATTACTCATTTATACAAATACTTTGTGTACTTGGTACATGTAGTTCATAAATACATATATATTCACTTATTCAATAATCTCACTAGAGAATCACCAAGAAGGCTCAATGCCCTCTCTACCTAGTTGGAACAACACTAGTTAGCCCATGCATTCATCAACCATTCAATAACTTATCAAAACATTGCAAGAGCCATAGATGGAATACATCATATAACCAACATATAACCATAATAGAATGCATGGAAAATTAGCCATAATGTCAACATGATAACTAGTATAAGTGCTTATAGATCACAATAGGAAAATAACTCTTATAAACATATGAAAATTCTAACCAATTCAAGGACTTCCACATACCACTCGACCATAGAATGGGCTAAACCAAATCCCTCTTTCAGACAATCACCCCCGTGTTGTATTCCAAACATGAATGTGGGATCTTAAAGGTTAAACCAAAACAAAGCCAACCACAGCTTCTAAAGGAAAACCACCTCAACCCTCAACCATAGTCATCTCACCTATACTATTATGAAACCAACTCACAAAAAAATAAAAAAGATAGATGAACGCCTTAGAAATAAGCCTCTTCAAGGGGGCAACCTCCTTTACACTACACAAATGAACAATTCTTGGATGATTCAAATGACAAAACCTCCTTTCTATATATAGGAGTCTAAGGGGTCACAATATAACCAAGTCGACCTAAAAATAATAATATAAATGCACAAAAATAACAATAGAGGGATTCTATGGGGCACAGTAATAACAATATGGGGACAATAGGGGCACAACATATTAATAAGGGATACAACTACAATATTAATGGGGGCATCACTAGTATTATAGGGACCTAACATGCCCCTCTCCTTCAAAAAAGTGTTGTCTTCAATGTTTGAGTAGTTCTTGATGCTTCTGTATAAAATTCTCATCCTCCCATGTGGAATATTCAGCGGATAAGTTCTTCCACTTGATGAGATACTCTGAAATGGATCAATTTTGTAGTTGTCGAGTTCTTGTTTCTATGACTGCTTCTGATTCCAATATAATTTTTCTTTCCTCGTCAAGTTCTGGCAATATTGTTTGAACTGGGAGCTTGTCGCCTATAACCTTCTTTAAAGATGAAAAATGGAAAACTGGGTCCACTTGAGAAGCTGCAGGAAGCTCCAATTTGTATGCAATAGTACCAATCTTTTGCAACACCTTGTACGGACCATAATACTTTCATGAAAATTTGTTATTCCTTTTAGCTTGCTTGAGGGACATTTGTCTATATTGTTTTAGCTGTCGGAATACCCAATCACCTACATCAAAACTTCTTTCACCGCGATGTTGATCTGCCTGTTGTTTCATTCCATTCTATGCCAGCACGATGTTATCCTTTAATAGTTGGAGAACTTGTTGTTGATGCTCAACGTGATGTTCCACTGCTTGAACCTTAGAATTTTCTCTTAAATATGATGTGATGGATGGTAGCTGATATCCATAAAGTGCCATAAATGGGGTCATTTTTGTTGCAGTATGGAAGGAAGTGTTATACCACCATTCAGCCAAAGGAAACCATTTGACCCATTATGTTTGTTTATTAGATACAAAGCAATGAAGATATCCTTCCAAACATTTGTTTACTATCTCCATTTGCCCATCAGATTGAGGATTATAAGATGAGCTATGAGCTAACTGAGTACCAAGACAAGAAAATAATTCTGTCCAAAAGTTTCCCGTAAAAATGGGATCTTTGTCACTTACAATAATCTTTGGGTTTCCATGTAGCTTTTGAATTGTTTCCATAAATGCCGTAGAAACTGTGCTAGCTTTAAATGGATGTGATAATGCAAAAGAGTGTGCATACTTGGTAATTCTGTCAACTACCACCATGATGACACTCTTTCCCTTAGACTTAGGTAAACCTGTGATAAAATCCATTGAAACCTCCTCCCAATGTTGGCTTGGAATGGATAAAGGTTGTAATAGACTTGGTGTCTTAATTGTTTCAACTTTATTTTGTTGGCATACCAAACATTCCCTCACAAACTTTTGAATATCCGATTTAAGGCCATCCCAAAAAAATTCCTTCTTAACCCTGTGGTAAGATTTTAAAAATCCTGAGTGCCCTCCTAAGGGAGAAGCGTGCAATTCCAGAAGAATATTTTGATTGAGTTGGGAATTCTTACAGAGGTATAAGTGATCTTCATACCATAACGAATCATTTTCCCAACTAAATGTATCATATGTACTGAAATCTTGTTGTAACTTTCGAATAAATTCCCACGCTTCTTTGTCTTTCTTCCATTCCTCCCTTGCTTTGTTTATCCAATCTGGTTGGATAATAGAAATGGCGCACAACAATGCTTCCACATCCTCATCCTTTCTTGAGAGTGCATATTCCACAACATTTTGCTTCCCTCTTTTGTATATGATTTCAAGGTCATAACCCAACATCTTTGTGACCCATTTTTGTTGTTCTTCAAAGGATAATCTTTGTTCTAAAAGGTATTTAAGGCTATCATGATCTGTTTTTACCTTGAAGTGTCTTCCCATTAGGTAGGGTCACCATTTCTTAAGTGCATGTAGTATTGCCAACATTTCCTTCTCATAAACAACTTTGTGTAAATACTTTCCCTTGATTGGACGACTTTCGAAAGAAATCGGTCTTTCATCTTGCATTAAAACAACACCTATTCCATTTCCGGAAGCATCACATTCCACAATAAAGGTTTTTGTGAAGTCTGGTGTAGCTAAGACAGGTGCTTGGCACATTGCCTCTTTAAGATCTTCGAAGGCCTTTTTTGCTTCTGGAGTCCATGAAAATGCATCTTTCTTCAACAATTTTGTTAGAGGTGCTGCTATTTTCCCATAATTCTTAACAAACTTGCGATAATATCATGAAAGTTCTTGAATGTTTCAAAATCTTCAAATTTGTTCTTCAATAAATAAACCTAACACATTATGCTATAGTCATCAATAAATGTCATAATGTATTTATTACTATTTGAGGAAAGTAAAAGCATTGGACCATACAAATTATAATGAATGAATTCAAGCTTTCTATGTGCTCTCGAATGAAAATCATGAGAGCATCACATTGCTTAAGTTTCCTAGGGATGGTGGGAAAACTAGTAACACCATTTTTGTTCAACAAAAAAAGGTTTTCATAGTTCAAATGTCCAAATCTAGCATGCCATAAAAGACTTTATGGAAGTGTACCTTCATTATAGTGATAAATGTATCAAACATTTTGTGCACAAGCAAAGGTTCCTTGCCACTTTAGAAGTCTTTTTTCTTTTATCCCCATCGAGACAAGTGAGTTGTCTGATTCTTTTCTAACCTCAACCTTGTCATCAAATACATGAATGGAGTGTCCTTTCTGGTAGATGTGGACCAAAGAAAACAAGTTTCTTCTCAACTCTGGGAGGTAGAGTACATGATGTATAATAAATTATGGAAGAATGGGTAGTGGGAGCCTGATGGTGCCAAGCCCTTATGGCTTGAGTTTTGACTTGTCTGCAAAGTAGATTTCTCCATTAACATTGTCAGTGAATTATTCAAAGAAATATCTTATAAAATTAATGTGGAAATCTTCTCCTAAATCAAGAAACCAAGCATATTTCTATGAAGCAAGTGAACCATTGAATAAATCTCCAGTTACTCCAATGTTGAAATGTGCCACAACATAACGAGCATATTCGGGTGCTTTTACTTTCCCTTTATTAGATGATTTTTCTTTCTCTTCATCCCTTTCCTATATAATCATGTCCCATAAGAGCTTACATGTGGAAGCATCATGACCATTTTTGTTACAATGTATGCTATGAATATCAGACCTTTCCCCTTGGAAATTTTTGTCCTCTTCAGCCACCTTTTCCTCTAGAAGAATCATGTCCTTGATTCTTCTCTTTTTTTGCAAGGCATACAACTTGTTCAAGAGACTGAGGAGTTTTCTTCTTCCAAAAGTCCTTTTCTATTTTAGAAAACTTATTCTCAAGGGAGTCAAAGGAAATCTCCTAAAGTTTGCCACTTGCTTACAATGACTAGAGATAATGTGAATAAGAGGGATATAATGCCTTGAGATAAGTTTTGAGAGGAATGTCCATTTTAACTCTAGTAGCTTCAATATCATGCATTGTGGCTCTTATTTCTGATGCTAAAGCAAGAGGGTCATCAACTCAATATTAAACAACTTCAAGCTCAGAGTGCGAGTCATATAATTCCTTGAATTTATTTAAATCTTAAAAAGAATTTGAAAATGGTGAAATATGATGACTCACCCCTTCATTTATTGATCTTGCAATCAAGGCATAGGCCTCGTTGTTCTTGTTTTCCCAAATGGAAAGCTCCTTGTCTGAAGTGGACTTTTCAAGTGCATTGTCTCCTTCTCTTTCATAAACTCATTTCCAAAGTTCATTGAAAATGAGAGTGTGTTTTATCTTCCTAGACGACTCATGGTAGTTCTCTTTGCTAGTAAGAATTATGCCCACTAAGGATATGAGTGAATGAATTCTCAAAAAAAAAAAAACTATCTTCTTTCAATTTACACAATAATTACAACCTTTCTTGATATCTTCTATTTAAGTAAAAGGTTGATTTAATATGTAAACGACAAACCTTGACTCTTCATTATGCATATAAATAGTCACACCACCATGTAATATATTACTACTCACTCATGTAATTTATGACATGCGATACTCATTACTCTACTCATACACTTTACGGTCTTCAAAAATATCCATACATACACTTTATGCTCTTCAAAATCTTTCCATACATACACTTTATTTTCTTCAAAAAAGGGAAACAACCCATTTTCATATTATATACCATACATTATATATGCCCTTTTTAAAATGACTCAATAATGGAACATTGGAACATGGTCTTCATTAATATATATATATATATATATATATATATATATATATATATATATATATATATATATATATATATATATGCCCCCTTTTAAAATGACTTAATAATGGAACAAATTCTTCATAAAATGTTGACAAGGATTACCATATATCACTTATGGCCTTTCATACTTGAACATATGCGGCCCTTTAAAAGTATTCAATGCACATGCGTTGGAACTATATAAAAACAACAAATGCATACCATATATCTTCATATGCCATACATGGTTTTCAAAGTACGTTGACACCATCACAACGCAAACAACACTCCAAAGTAGACAAGGGCTTGATGGGGGCTAACAAAACATGAACTCACAACATTACACCAAAGCATGAAAAATGTACCATTTATGCACCATTTACATAGACCAAGAACATCATCAATGTAGAGGAACAATATTATTCAATGCTCAGCTAGGAATTTGAACAATTATGCACCAATTTGAATGAGCATACAACGTTCAAATGGAAGTCATGATTTCTACCAGCATTGCAAGAGTTTCCACCAGCAAAAAAATTCACTTGATTCATAGAAGTATGAGCCAATGTGTAACACCCCACCCCACATTTACCCACTTCGACCTACTCACCAAGGTAAACATGAGATAAGAGTTACTATGCATGACTCGATTTCCAATACGCACTTATGGAAAATGGGGTCCACATGTTCATAAATAATTGAAAACACCCAGTGACACATAATTGCATTGTTAAAGCCTAACTTGACCCAACACTATTACCTTCAATTTCAGTTTCCTTAAATTTAACAAAACTTTCTATTTTGGTAGTTGTTTGGGTCCTAAACTTTCGAGGCTATTTTGAGGGTCTAAACGAAATTTTCAAGGAAAAGAGAGGGACTGAAAAAAGGCCAAGATATGCCTTACAAAATATATTTTTTCCCTCCTCATGAAGATCTTCGAAACAAGGTCTTATTATAGTCAAACATAGATCATATGCCAAAGTTATGACCCTAGGAAGTTGGAGGTCCAAATTACTCATTTATACAAATACTTTGTGTACTTAGTACATGTAGTTCATAAATACATATATATTCAGTTATTCAATAATCTCACTAGAGGCTCACCAAGAAGGCTCAATACCCTCTCTACCTAGTTGCAACAACACTAGTTAGCCTATGCATTCATCAACCATTCAATAACTTATCAAAACATTGCAAGAGACATAGATAGAATACATCATATAACCAACATATAACCAGAATAGAAAGCATGGAAAATTAGCCATAATGTCAACATGATAACTAGTATAAGTGCTTATAGATCACAATAGGAAAATAACTCTTATAAACATATGAAAATTCTAACCAATTCAAGGACTTCCACGTACCACTCGACCATAGAATGGGCTAAACCAAATCCCTCTTTCAGCCAATCACCCCCGTGTTGTATTCCAAACATGAATGTGGGATCTTAAGGGTTAAACCAAAACAAAGCCAGCCACGACTTCTAAAGGAAAACCACCTCAACCCTCAACCATAGTCATCTCACCTATACTGTTATGAAACCAACTCACAAAAAGATAAAAAAGATAGATGAACGCCTGAGAAATAAGCCTCTTCAAGGGGGAAACCTCCTTTACACTACACAAATGAACAATTCTTGGATGATTCAAATGACAAAACCTCCTTTCTATATATAGGAGTCTAAGGGGTCACAATATAACCAAGCTGACCTAACAATAATAATATAAATGCACAAAAATAACAATAGATGGATTCTATGGGGCATAGTAATAACAATATGGGGACAATAGGGGCACAAAAATATTAATAAGGGATACAACTACAATATTAATGGGGGCATCACTAGTATTATAGGGACCTAACATGCCCCTCTCCTTCAAAAAAGTGTTGTCCTCAATGCTTGAGTAGTTCTGGATGCTTCTGTATAAAATTCTCATCCTCCCATGTGGAATCTTTAGTGGATAAGTTCTTCCACTTGATGAGATACTCTGAAATGGATCACTTTCGTAGTTGTCGAGTTCTCGTTTCTATGACTGCTTCCTGTTCCAATATAATTTTTCCTTCCTCGTCAAGTTCTGGCAATATTGTTTGAACTGGGAACTTGTAGACTATAACCTTCTTTAAACATGAAACATGGAAAACTGGGTGCACTTAAGAAGCTGCAGGAAGCTCCAATTTGTATGCAATAGTACCAATCTTTTGCAACACCTTGTACAGACCATAATACTTTGGTGACAATTTGTTATCCTTCTTAGCTTGCTTGAGGGGCAATTGTTTATATGGTTGTAGCCGTAGGAATACCCAATCACCTACATCAAAACTTATTTCATTACGATGTTGATCTGCCTGTTGTTTCATTCTATTATGTGCCAGCACGAGGTTATCCTTTAAGAGTTGGAGAACTTGTTGTTGATGCTTGACGTGATGTTCCATTGCTTGAACCTTAGAATTTTGTCTTAAATATGATGTGATGGATGGGGGCTGATATCCATAAAGTGCCATAAATGGGGTATTTTTTGTTGCAGTATGGAAGGAAGTGTTATAACAACATTCAGCCAGAGGCAACCATTTGACCCATTGTGTCTGTTTATTAGATACAAAGCAACAAAGATATCCTTCCAAACATTTTTTTACTATCTTCGTTTTCCCATCAGATTGAGGATGATAAGATGAGTTATGAGCTAACTGAGTACCAAGACAAGAAAATAATTCTATCTAAAAATTTCCTGTAAAAATGGGATCTTCGTCACTTACAATAATCTTTGGGTTTCCATATAGCTTTTGAATTGTTTCCATAAATGCCGTAGAAAATGTACTAGCTTTAAATGGATGTGATAATGCACAAGAGTGTGCATACTTGGTAAGTCTGTCAATGACCACCATGATGACACTCTTTCCCTCAGACTTTGGTAAACCTGTGATAAAATCCATTGAAACCTCCTCCAAACATTGGCTTGGAATGGATAAAGGTTGTAATAGACCTGGTGTCTTAATTGTTTCAGCTTTATTTTGTTGGCATACCAAACATTCTGTCACAAACTTTTGAATATCCGATTTAAGGCCATCCAAAAAAAATTCCTTCTTAACCCTGTGGTAAGTTTTTAAAAATCCTGAGTGCCCTCCTAAGGGAGAAGAGTGAAATTCCAGAAGAATCTTTTGTTTGAGTTGGGAATTCTTACAGAGGTATAAGCGATCTTCGTACCATAACGAATCATTTTTCCAGCTAAATGTATAAGATGTAATAGAATCTTGTTGTAACTTTCGAATAAGTTCCCACACTTCTTCGTCATTCTTCCATTCCTCCCTTGCTTCATTTATCCAATCTGGTTGGATAATAGAAATGGCGCACAACAATGCTTCCACATCCTCATCCTTTCTTGAGAGTGCATCTGCCACAACATTTTGCTTCCCTTTTTTGTATATGATTTCAAAGTCATAACCCAACATCTTTGTGACCCATTTTTGTTATTCTTAAGAGGATAATATTTGTTCTAAAAAGTATTTAAGGCTATCATGATCCGTTTTTACCTTGAAGTGTCTTCCCATTAGGTAGGGTCGCCATTTCTTAAGTGCGTGTTATATTGCCAACATTTCCTTCTCATAAATAGCTTTGTGTAAATACTTTCCCTTGATTGGACGACTTTCAAAAGCAATGGGTCTTTCATCTTGCATTAAAACAACACCAATTCCATTTCCAGAAGCATCACATTCCACAATAAAGGTTTTTGTGAAGTCTGGTGTAGCTAAGACCGGTGCTTGGCACATTGCCTCTTTAAGATCTTCGAAGGCCTTTGTTGCTTCTGGAGTCCATGAAAATGCATCTTTCTTCAACAATGTTGTTAGAGGTGCCACTATTTTCCCATAATTCTTAACAAACTTGCAATAATACCATGTTAACCCAATAAATCCTCGCAAATGATTTATGGATGTGGGGATTTCCCATTCCTTAATGGCTTTAATTTTGCTAGGGTCTACCTTAACTCCTTCATGAGATACAATATGACCCAGATATTCCACCTCTTGTACTCCAAAGAAACATTTGGATCTTTTTGCATATAATTGTTTCTCCTCCAATAGTTGTAGCACCCTGTCAACGTGTTCAACATGATCCTTCCAAGACTTGTTGTAGATTAGTATATCATCAAAAAATACCAACACAAATTTTCTAAGGAAGGGTTTGAAAATGGAATTCATCAAACCTTGAAATGTAGAAGGTGCATTGGTAAGGCCAAAAGGCATGACCAAAAACTCATAGTGACCCTCATGAGTTATAAATGCTGTTTTCGGAATGTCTTGAGTCTTCATTCTGATTTGATGATATCTTGAACAAAGATCTAACCTGGTGAAGTAAATTGATCCATGCAATTCATCCAATAATTCATCAATGACAGGAATGGCAAACTTATCTTTAATAGTGAACTTGTTGAGCTCCCTATAATCTGGACACATGCGCCATGATCCATCCTTCTTGTGCACCAATATTACTGGAGCAAAGAAAGAACTTTGGCTAGGTTGAATTATACCAACCTCAAGCATTTCTACAACCATATGTTTGATTTCACTCTTTTGGGCATAGGGATTTCTGTACTACTTGATGTTTGGAGGAACACTTCCTGGAATCAAATGAATAGCATGATCATGATCATGAATAGGTGGGATACCTTTGGGAATCTCAAATACGTTGGAATGATTGTCCAAGGCTTTTTGGAGATCTGGAGCAATAGATGATTTTTATGTGGAAACATCTAGCAAACATAATTTTGCAATTACACCTCGTTCTTCCTTTTTTAGAAGCTTTGTCATACCGTTAGAGCTTATTATCTTTCCTCGTTTCCCTGCAATACCCCTTAATTCAACTTCCTTTCCTTCCGCATAAAATTTCATGAAAAGTTCTAGAAAGTTAAAAGCTATTGTACCCAAGGATTGTAGCCATTGGACTCCTAGTACAACATCAGCACCTCCCATTGGAATGGAAAGCATTGGGATTTTCAATACATATTCTCCCATGGATAGCTTGATATTATAGCACTTTCCAGAGAAATTTATCGTTCCTCCATTTTCAACCATCACTTGACACTCTCGTGCTAGATATAGGAAGCAATTCAATCCTTTTGCTATCTTACAATGAATAAAATTGTGGGTACTTCCTGAATCAATCAACACTATTACCTTTTTCTTCTTGATTTGTCCTTCTATCTTGATGGTTTGAGGAGTGGCAATTTCAGCCAATGCATTACAAGATATGGTCGGATTCATTTCTTCTTTATCTAGGCTTTGTTCCTGGAGTATATCCTCTTCTTTTGACCTTTCTTGCTCCTTTTCTTCTTCCTCTTCACAATCTATGTAGAATAATTTCTTCTCAGAACACTTATGACCTTTGGTGTATTTTCTATCACAACTATAACAAATCCCTTTTGCTCTTTTTTCTTCCAATTATTGTGGTGTCAACCTTTATGTTGTGGAAGGCTAGGGGCAACAACACTTCCATCTTTATAGTTGTGAGTGGTATGCTTCTTGGTTGCCATAATTTTGCTTTCCATTTTTCTTGCTAACTTGAATGCCTTCTATAATGAATCAGGTTCCCAAAGGCGAACATCATGTTGGATATTATCCTTTAAAGTCCCTATGAACACATCAATCCTATGCTCCTCTAGAATATTTTTTACCCTTATGTTCAATTTTTGGAACTCCTCAATGTGCTCCATTATTGAACTCTTTTGTTTGAGACTTATCAATTGGCTAAAAAATGTGTTGCTTTTTGTATCCTCATAATGTGCTGTCAATTATTTCGTAAAAATTGCCCAAGTGATAATTTGTTTATGAGAGAAAAGTCATTGATATCATACAAACTGATCTGGTTCCAAATATAAAGTTGCAATACATACCTTTTGTGTGTTTTTCACATTATTGAGATCAAAAAATTGCTCCATCTGTAATATCCATGTTGCGGGATCCTTGCCATCAAACTTCCTCATACTGATTTTTGGAATATGGTGGGTCTTCGATCCAACATTAGAGTCTATGGAATCATGATTAACATTTCTTTTGTTCTCATCACGACTTTCCTTTACTACCCTTTCACCATTAGTGACCATTTCTTGTAGCAACTTATTCATATTTATCTTCAATTCTTCCATCTTATCATCCATTCCATCCATTTTAGCATCCATGCCATTCATCTTAGCTTTCATGCCATCCATCTTAGCTTCTATGCCTTTCTTTAAACAATCCATCTTAGCTTCTACACCTTTCTTTAAGCCATCCATCTTAGCTTCTACATCTTTCTTTAAACCATCCATATTAGATTCTGTTACTTTTTGTGCAACTGACACTTGTTGCACTTGGTCTCGTAATTTTGATATATCATGTTACATTTCTTCCTCTTCTTCATGAGTCATGCTAGAGATTTCAGGTTGCTTACTAGGTGTTTGCATTTTCTTTCCTCGAGGCATCAATTACCGATAATAATGCTTTACTATGCCCTTTGAATTCCTTCAAACTAATTTTTCAAACCAAGCTTATGCAAAAATTTAAAAAAAACTACACACCTTTTTTCACTTTGTAGGAGCTTGATATTGAATCTGATGTATCTCTGTAATTTCAGATCATCCAGTTTTGAAAATGTGATATGTAGTATCCCTCTGCATCCTCTTTCCAATGCCACCAGTCTTATCCAAATTGGATTCTCCAAGGAATAATTATGAACAATCTCCCAAGATGACCTGATTATAGACCTTTCCAGAAGAGCGAACTTGTATGAAGTGCCACATGTCACTGTTTCGACCTTTGGCTCTGAAAAATATATACAAAAAACTACAGTTTGTCCTCTTTTTGTAATTTCATACAAAATTTCAATCCAATGCTCAGAGAGAAATTTATGACGATTTTCCCCAGGTCACCTATTTGGAATGTAATTCAGGAGTCTACAAAAAGACCAACTTCCTCAGATCATATCTCCACAAATATAGCGCGAAAAGCTCTGAAATTTAGACCGGAGGTTCAGTGCGATGTCATCTCAAATGGGTTTTTTGTTTTCGCTTCTGAAATGTCGTAGAAAAAAAGTTATAGCGAAAATGCTACGATAACCTATTTGGAGCAGTGAAACCCTGGAATCCAAAGGTCTGATACCAAATGTTATGAAACCAGCTCACAAAAAAATAAAAAAGATAGATGAACGCCTTAGAAATAAGCCTCTTCGAGGGGGAAACCTCCTTTACATTACACAAATGAACAATTCTTGGATGATTCAGATGAAAAAACCTCCTTTCTATATATAGGAGTCTAAGGGGTCACAATATAACCAAGCCGACCTAACAATAATAATATAAATGCACAAAAATAACAATAGAGGGATTCTATGGGGCATAGTAATAACAATATGGGGACAATAGGGGCACAAAAATATTAATAAGGGATACAACTACAATATTAATGGGGGAATCACTAGTATTATAGGGACCTAACATATACAGTTTAGAAATCACTAAAATCAACCAGGTCAGTCTCCACGCAAGTTGTCCAAGGCTCCAGTTCCTAGTAATTCAACCCACAGCTAAATTAGGGTTCCTCGGCATTTGTTCCAACCCACGACTCCATGGACTAGTAGCTCAACCCACAAGGCTCCAGATTATTTTTCCCAACCTAAAAAATCTAGGAACTAGTAACTAAACCCAAGTTGTCTCAGGGCTCCAGGGTGTTTGTTCTAACCCACAGCCATAGGGAACCTGAGAGCCGATAAGAAAAAAACAAGTGGGAATCCCAAAACACCATGGATATCTAGGAAATGGCAAGGCAAGTCTGAAACCATTGTACTCAATCTAGGAAAATATCCATACCAATGACCACACATAACCAAGGAACCGTGTGCATATACCATGCATCCAAAAATAAACAAGGAAATCACGCATGCAACCTGTTACTTGCAAAATATCCCTATTGTAGTTGCTAATCCAATTGTCACCTTTACGCACCCTTGATTTCCTTTGCTTTCTTTCTCCAATCCAAGTGAATTCTAGAGTGCTCCAATGTTAGGTCCCTATACTACTAGTGTAACTCCTTATTGTTATTAGTGCAACCCCCTTATTATATTGTTGTGCCCATTTAGTACCCATATTGTTATTATTGTGCCCCATAGAAGCCCACTATTGTTATTGTTGTGCCCTTACATTATTATTGTTATGTCGGCTTTGATTATATTATGACCTGTCATACTCCTATATATAAAAAGTAGGTCTTGTCATTTGTATCATCTAAGAATTGTTCATTTATGTAATGTAAAGGATTTTTCCCCCTCAAAGAGGCTTATTTCTAAGGCATTGATCTATCTTCTCTATCTTTTTGTGAGTTGGTTTCATAACATCCAAGCTTGCTCCAAGAATTTTGTAGTGTGCAAGAGTATGAGTATTAGAGAATTATCTAGAGCTTTGCCACCAAATTATCAAAAGCTAGGCAAAACTCACAAAAGTTGTGAACTATTATTGATGTCTCTATTTCTTTCATTTTTCCTCTAGTTTTCCTTGCATGCAAATTTCTGTCTCTTCACCTTCCTTTTCTCCTATTTTCCTTTATTTTCATAATTAAATGCAAATTATTGCCTTTTTTCCTTTTCCAATTTCCATAGCCATTATTAATCCACAAGTGATGTCCACTATAATGTTTTTTCCCACCATTCAACTTGGAATATGTGTCTCGTGATCTTGGTTTTATTTTGTTTACATGGAAAATCAACTAGAGGTTGTTACACAATGCATACAACACTTAACGCTCCAAATTATGGTAGAGGGACAAAGGATAATCATGGAAGGAAAAAAAATAATGAAGGACAATGGTAGGAGTTACAACACAAAAAGGTTAATTTGGGACTTGTTCTTTGATACCATGTCAAGCCAGGAGAGTAACTCCATGAATGAATTATGGTTTTTCATTAAGAGAAAAAATGGATATATACAAGGAGAGAGAGACTATTGGGATTCATCTTCCAATTTTCTTTATTTTTCTATTTACAATATTCACATGGATTTTCCTAATCCCAAAGATTAGGTGTCAACAGTTCTCTTCAATCTTTCTCTTTTCACCCTAGTATGGTTTAAAGGATGGCTTGGATCACCCCACCCAAATATTAATAACCCAGTTTGATCTTAGGTATTAGTAGGTGTTTCATCAATATCTTCTAGCTATCAACAAACACAAGAATTATTTAATGTTAGGAAACAATTGGATAAATCATAAATTTATCAATTTCAAAGAAATATAATCAAACATGTCTTAACAAATTAAAATATGAAATGTATGAAAAAACACACACACACACACATATATATATACGTGTGTGTGTGTGTATTGATGAGCCCCAATATTGTAACAAGAATGTTACAACTCATGAGGCTATCAACTTAAATTATCAACCTAGGGTTCATACAAACTTAAGAGAGGTCGACACTATATGTGCAACAAACACTTTCCTCTTCCTAGTTTGACTCCCATTGATGCAAGTGAAAGAAGGCAATGAAACAACTTCAAATGACAAAAGATTTAGGTAAGTCATGAGTCCTAAGTTGAAAAAGGTGAATAACAATAAGTAAACCTATTCTACTTTTGCTAGAAAGTAAATGGCAGAAAGGAAATTTGCAAAAATGTGAAAGCACAATGACAACCAATAAAATCTAATCTATCTTGCTGGAAAATAAATGGCATTAAAGGAAATATATTCTATTTTTCAGGAAAGAAAGGTCCTAGATTACTTTTTCAAGAAGGAAATCACACTTTGCTTAATGTAAATTGTGGAAAGGAAATCAAGACTAATTGTAGAAATCAACATTCAAGAAGAAAGCAATGTAAGAGCTAAATGGTGACCTAACCAAACCTCAGCTCAACCAAAGTGGTCTTAGAGCATAGGTTATAAATCTACTTCTACGATGAATTTGGAGTGAATTTGGGCAAGGAAGATCTCGAAAACAAATTGCTACAGGATGCTACGAGGTTGGTATTTCTTGAGTTAACTTGTTGAATTCCCAAGAAAATTAAATGAAAATTAGATGGGATTTTTTATTATTAATTATGATGCTCTATGAATCCAATCCAAGTAGATTCACTAAAAAAATACCCCTATTAACATCTGCTAACAAATAGTAGAAAACTACTACTCTAAAAACCAGAAATTCAAGAATTAGTGATCTTGTTAACCTATCAAATGTATAACCTAATCAAGTGAAAATGATATGGGGGGGATTTTGTTATTAATTATAATTTTTTTATGACTCAATCCAAGTTGAATCAACTCAAAATATCTCATTAACACGTTCTAAAAATTAGTAGAAGATTACTACTATTTTGCTACAAGAGGCTTCCAGGAATTCTAGATTTGTGAACTAGTAAACCAATCCAAGTAGCTCAATGATGAATATCAATTTTCAAAGTTTTTCTAAGGATGCATCATGCTTATGACTCAGTAAATAACCTTTAAAATAACTCGCTTCAATAATTTAACCAATATAACCTACAACAAAGGAATCATGAACATTAAATGCAGAAATAAGAGATGCAAGTGAAAAAGATATTCAAAGGAAATAAATAAATTGTACAATAGGTATCTGAGGCTCTTGGGATGGCCAACCCCAAGGATACTTAGATTCCTATGAAATAAACCAAGATTTAGAAGTTATGAATGACACCAAACTTCATTATTTGAATCAATCTAAGTACATCCATGCTAGAAATGAAAGTGGAGCTGCTAAATAACAAGTTTTCTCCATAAGAAGACTAAGAAAAACATGGCCCTAGAGGAAAATAGAATTGGTACTTATACAAATAGATCAAAAAGAATAATCATTGAAAGGAGGAAGTTTTCCCCTCCAAAAATATCCCTTAAAAAGTGGATCTCATTCCCAACACTAGGAATCTTCATTAAATGACAAAGAGCACATTCCTAGATTTTCTCAATCATTGGAGCTCCAAAATTTGTGCAATTATTTCATAATATATTATTAATTTATTATCCAATATTGGTCCATCCTATAGAAGGGAGAAAATCCCTATATTATCTCAACCTCCAAATCTTCATAATCTACACAATATTCTACAAAAATAAATAATATTAGACACATAAAATGCAATCATCTCTAAACCTTCCTAATGAACATATTAAAGCTAAAAAGATGTCATCCATTGAAAAAATAGTGGTTTAATGTGTTGAAGGATGGTCATATGGAATTTAATTTGTGTCTGATTTGGAGGCCCATCATACCCCCCTACTGAAAGTGTTGCTCATCCTCTGAGCAACTTAGTGACCTAATTGTGCCTCATTCATGGCCTTGGTGGCCTCCTTAACATCCCATGCTACCTCAGAAGGAATTTTGGCACATAGTCTCCCATCTTGTTACTCTTCTTCACTAGCCTCTTTTGTTTCTTCTATAACTTCTTCTTCTGTAAATCCATCCTTTTCTCCAAGTTCTAATTAGGCATGTGCTTTTGTCTTAAGAAAAGTGTCCTTGTCTATGTCCACAAAGTTTGACCATGATACAAGTTTTTAGACATTCTCCACAACATATATGGTGATTGGAATCCTTGATGAGTTTTTGGACTCTCTTCAATTAAAACCACCCCCCCCCCCCATGATTGTAATTATGATTTTCCAAAGTTTGGCAAACCAATACTCCCAATCTGCTACCAGTTTTACAGATTTTCTGGTCAATTAGAACAGGGGTAAAATAGTAGTTTATTCATATTGGTTAGAGGAAGTAAAACTTCAGTCTCAACTCAAAAACTACCCCATTTCCTCTCTTATATTTCTTAACTCAAAAGAAACATTCACATTCAATTTTTGTATTCCCAAACTGTTATCAGAATTTTGTTACAGGATACATTATTGAAGGAATGAGAGGTTTTGTAGGTTTCTTGTCTAAAAATGGCAGAGAAAAATGTGTACTTACCCTTCTATTATATTTCCCTCTTAAAATATATTGTTCAGTGGATGGAATTTATCAAAATAGGGCTCTTTTATAGCCTTCTGGACTTTCATGTAACACACTGTCTTATCTTGTAGCAAACTGTCTCAATCCTGTAGCAGTCTGTTCTGATCCTGTAGCAATCTATTCTAATCCTATAGAATCTCTTTACAAGTCTTGTAGCCCCTCTATAATGGTATATGAAGCCAATATCTATGGAATTTTTTCCTCCAACACTAGTGGCAAACCTTCTTAGCTTATAATACAATTTTTTATGTGCCACATGAGGCTCTAGCCCACTTAAGTTACTAATGGTTTGGTGGGAGAGAAAGAAAATTGCATGCCAATCTCAAGGCAATTTCATATTCCTATTATAATGCTCATCTTCACATGAGAAAAAATTCACACTTCAATTTATTTCATTTTCAAGGCTCTGTTATAGGATATGCAGTGAAGGATTTCTGCAAGGATTCACCAATTTTTTAGTTTGCAAAGAGGTGAGGAGGATCAAGTAATTACCCCTTCCTTGTAGACTCCTTCAAAATTCTAGGGTTTTGTGGCCAATAATGCTCAATATAGGGCCCCTTTGTTCTTCTTGGGACAATCCTGTAGCAAGCAGATTGTCTCTTGTAGCAAACAGATTGTCTCCTGTAGCACCTACTCTATCTCCTATAACACCTACTATGTCTCCTGTAGCACCTGGTTTGTGGTACTAAAGCTTCTCTATGGCAGCCTATGAGATTCCTACTGTAGATTATTCGACCTCCAACAATGGAAGTGGGCACCTTTACCATTTTTGGAATGAAATTCTTGGTAAAAATAAACCTCAAGGCTACTTTGTTCCATTTTATGGCTTGGTGGTGGGCTCAACACGTTGTATTAGATGGCCCCACCTACCACCTTCACAACTTCCTCATTGACCCGTTGGCCCACCCTCGTAGTCATCACCCTTTTTGACTTTGTATTTTCTCCATGTGTGAAAAGGGAAAGATAAATTTAGCTCACTATTTGTGGGTGGTCAATATTGTTGAACCATCCTTAGCTTATAAAACCTTATCTCTCATGCATTGATAACAAATTTTTAACCATAATACGCTCAAGAAGATAGGTGAAGAACAATGCATACATGTGCCTACCTGATGGTCTTTGGTTGCCTTAATGTCTGTATGATGCTTCAAAATGGTAGTTGATCTGTTGATTTTGTTGTTCCATCTTCCATACTAGTTGATTCATGCTCTGGCTTTGCTTTTGAAATTTTTTGTATATATTTACTGATAGGTGTTTGACTTATGAAGTCTTTTTTTATGCTTGTTCTTCTAGTGTTCTCTCTGTTGTTGTTGGAGTGGGTTAGTGACCTTGTATATTCCTCTCATGTATGGTGTGGCTTCCTTAGATCTCAAGGATGGCCTCTTGATGCTTAAGGATGGCCATAGCTTCATTCTAGAGCTACAAAAGTTCTTTCCTTCTAGTTTTGTAGGGTTTGTCCAGACTGCTACAAGATTGGTTTCTTTCTTGTAGCAGTCACACAACCCCTTTCAGAACCACAACTACCTTCATTAAATGCACTCAATAATTTAGATAATTCATGGTGAGCCTATGGACAGGGATTGGAAACTCTGATGGTGGTGAAAACTTGTGAAGAAGGGGTGAAAATAGGGTATTTTATGAATAGAGGTGGAATTTTGGAAGGAAAAATGGCTAAGTGATGTGGATGGAAGATGATGGATGTGTGGTGAACCTATCCCTTCATTCCCCCAAGTAAAACATGAGATCTACCCTTCTCTCAATGTCGATCACAATCCTGTAGCAAATCTGGAACAATCTTGTATCACTTTGTGTCAATCCTGTAGCAACCTTGTTTACACCATATCTCTCAAAATGTAGATTGGATTGATCAATTGTTTTATTATTATGTTACCATCATCCTTATGCATATCCCCATAAAAAATCTTTTCCAATGGATGCAAGAATCTCAAGAAAAATGGGAAATGGATGTAGGTGATGGAGGCCAATTTCTTGAAATGTGTGCATTGGAATTTGCTGAAATTTTTTTAGCATGTTACCATAATCTTTATGCATCTCCCCATGAAACAAATCAGAAAAATTATCCATGGTTTTTTAGATATGGTCAAAACAATTTTTTCCCTGTGTATTTTGGCAATCCTATAGCAAAATAGAACTTTCTTGTAGAGCTTTAGGACAATGAGGAAAATGAATGGGAAAGGATTGGGAATGATGGGTTTATGTTGGAAATGGATGAGGGTGATGGGTTTACATGGCCTTGGTCTTACTGGAGCATCTGGTAAAAGGAAGTGAAAGCTTAATTTTGACTTCCCTTGACTAGATTTTTTATCAGCATTTTCTTATGGTGCTAACATGTTCTTGTTGCTTGCAGAGGTTGGAGAGTAATTGTGTTCATCATATTGATATATCTAGAGAAAATAATTATTTGTCATTTTCATTTTTTCATCTTTATTGTTTTTAGGCCTACTAGCTACCTGAATGGGGTTTTCAACCAGAATGTCTGCCTAGGTGCCTCAAAGGAAGTTTTCACCTAAGATCTTTTTCCTTTTTCTCTTTTTTTTTTTTTCTTTCCAACCCACTAACCGCCTCAAGGAGGTTTTCAATCAATGAGCCAATATAAAGCGCTTCAAAGGATGTTTTAACCTGAGATTTTATTTTTTCTCTTATTTTCTTTTCCTTTTTTCCTTTATTCCTCTATCCTACCCTACTTGAAAAAAATAAAATCTCTTTAAAGTATAGGAATACTTCCAATTGATCCATGTGCATAACAAGATGACAAATAAAATCATGTGTAGGTTCAAAACATATGCTTTGACATGTACCTGAATATGAGATACCAACTACTTTGATGATGTCAAGAACTATTGAAGAAGGGAGTGATACTCCTACTAAGTCATTGTCAAGAACCAAATTTCAATATAGTTGTGATGCCCTTGGTTCACTTGCTCATCTGCATCATTTTGTATGACTTCTTCTTCCATCCAATTCAAATCTTCTATTTTTCTTTGATTAGTCCCTTGAACACATAAAGGATTTGATGATAAGCATAGTAGAAATTATTCAATCTTAGGCTCCAATGGATTCTCTCCATCAAAGGTGCTCTATGACTCTTTATTATCCTTTGGATATTCTTATTCTTGATGTTGCTCTTTATTGACAAGAGAGGAATATTCTTTTTGGAATGCTCTTCTTGATCTAAGATGAATAACATTTAGATCAAAATGATTTTTTTGGAGATTTTTCATCTTAGCATTGTAAGGGGGTTGAGGCATTTTATTGTTGGGGTTTGGAAATGGTTACACAGGAATTTGAGTGGCAGTGGACCTATGAAGTGGTTGTGGTGGAGGTGGATGGGATGGATAGAATTGAGTTTGGTATGGAAGATATGAAGGATGTTGATGGAAATATGGATCAACCCATTGAGGAGGTTGGTGTTGATATGTATGAAAAGAAGGAATGATATATTGGGGAGGATATGACCATGAATATGGAGGAAAATATTGATCACCTCATTAGGGAGGTTGGTGTTGATATGGATGAAAAGAAAGAATGACATAAGACCCTTGATATGGTTGAAAAGGTTGGGGAGGATAAGACCCTTGTTGATATGGGTTGAAAGAGTAGAGATTCTACATGCCTCCCTCTAACTTCTCCACCACATCTTCTTCTTCTACCTGCACATGATCACGTGGGGGGGTTTGTGGCATTGAAGAAATAATTTTTTTATAAATTTTTTTGAATGAAAATGCTAATGCAATGTAATGAAAGATGCTTAATGCAGTTTTCTGTTTTTATAGAAAAGAAAGAAACATCCATTCCAAGACCAGAGAGTGATTTATTTGAGACCCTCCATGGCACTAGTGCCAAAAAATGATGAGCCCTAGTATTGCAATAAGAATGTTGCAACTCCTGATACTATTGACTCAAATTATCAACCCAGGGTCCATAAAAACTTAAGAGGGGTCGACACTATATGTGCAAAAAACACCTTCCTATTCCTAGTCATAATCCTTATGATGTAAGTGAAAGAAGGAAATGAAATAACTTCAAATGAATAAATATCTAGGTAATCCTATAATCTTAAGTTGAAAAAGGTGAATAACAATAAGCAAACCTATCCTACTTTTGTTGGAAAGTAAATGATAGAAAGGAAATTTGCAAAAATGTAAAGCACAATGGAAACTAAGAAAATTTAATCGATATTGCAGAAAAATAAATGGAATTAAAGGAAATTTATTCTATTTTGTAGGAAATAAATGTTGTAGATTACTTTTGCAAGAAGGAAGGCACACTTTGCTTAAACTAAATCATGGAAAGGAAATCTAGACTAATTGTAGAAATCAATATTCAAGAAGCAAACAATGTAAGAGATAAATGACAACATAGCTAATCCGCATCTCAACCACATTGGTATTAGAGAATTAATAGGCTATAAATATACTTGTACCGTAAATTTGGAGTGAATTTGGGCAAGGAAGGTCTCGTAAACAAATTGCTACAAGATTGCTACAACATTGGTACATGATTGGTATTTCTCGAGTTAACTTGCCAAATGCCCAAGAAAATCAAATGTAAATGATATGGGATAAAAAAAATTATGAATTAGTATTCCATAGGACTCCAATACAAGTGGAATCACTAAAAAATACCCTTGTTAGAATGTGATAATAATTAGCAGAAAATTACTACTCTAAAAACCAGAAATTCAAGAATTAGTGAGCTAGTTAATCTATCAAATGCCTAACTTGATCAAGTGCAAATTTTATCGGAAAATATTTATTATTAATTAGAATGCTTTTATGAAAAAATTCAAGTGGAATCAACTCAAAATAGCTCATTAAAATATTCTAAAAATTAGCAAAAAATTACTACTATTTTTCTACAAGAGAGTTCTAGAAATTATATATTTGTGAACTAGTAAACCAATCCAAGTAGCTCAATGATGAATATTAATTTTCAAAGTTTTTATAAGGATGAATCATGCTTGTGACTCTATAAATAACCTGAAAAAAATCACTTCAATCATTTAACCAATATAACCTACAACAAAGGAAGCATGAACACTAAATGCAGAAATAAGAGATGCAAGTGAAAAAGATATTCAAAGGAAATAAAGAAATTGCACAAGAAGGATGTAAGGCTTCTAGGATGGCCAAGACCAAGGATAATAAAATTCATATGAAGGAAACCAAGCTTTAGAAGCTATAAATGGCACCAAAATTCATTATTTGAATGAATACAAGTACATCCCTACTAAAAATGGAAGTTGAGTTGCTAAATAACAAGTTTTCTCCACAAGAATACTACGAAAAGCATGCCCCTAGAGGAAAATTCGAATTTGTACTTTATAAAAAGATGGGGAAGGATACTCCTTGAAAGGTGGTAGATGTCCCCTGCAAAATCCCTCAAAAAGTGGATTTCATTCCCAACACTAGGAATCCTTATTAAATAACATGGAGCACATTCCTAGATTTTCTCAATCACTAGAGCTCCAGAATTTGTGCATTAATTTCATAATATATTATTCATTTATTATGAAATCTTGCTCCATCCTGTAGCAGGGAGCAATTCCCTAGAAATAAATTTAGTTTCTCAAATAAATTTCCATGTCACTATGTCCCTATCAATCTTTACCCACCTACAAATTTCTTCTTGTGCAGGCCTGACCTCATTCAAGCCCTGCCTAATGCTATTTAGGCTTGGCCTCATTCACACTACGTACAATGTTGTTCGACCTCACACAGTCAACTCCGCACTTCCCATACTCCACGAACCCATTAATAAACATTATACACATTTTTATATCCCCCCCACCCTCGAGGCCCTCCATACATTGAATATTTACTAAAATTTTAAAATTATAACACAATGAAAAAATCAAAATTTTTTGTACTACAACACTTCCAAACAAGAATTGCTTGGTGACTACGATACATTGTTTTGTGCTATTTTAAACAAACAAAATTTGTATGCAAATATTTATAATATTCATTGGACGTTTAGAGATCCAAAACTCAATCGTGTTTTCTAGAGTTGTTATTATATCTATTTGATAATGTCAAACTTGGAGGAGGAGCATCCTCATTGTTCCTTCACAAAACTCAACAAAGAGGCAATGCCATGATGACTTGGAACGCAATGGTACATAATCATGCACCTATAATATTTGAATGAACAAATTTGGGTATGTCCTTAAGATTGGAAAAATATCGATTGTTTGCAAGAGTTATGGATTAACATTTTAGAAATTTAATTTGCTTATCAGCGTAGATTATCTTCAACAACATACATAGCATGACATCGTCGATAACATGTCTTATAACTCTCGATTCCCGCAGCTTCCACCTTATCTCTGCATTATCAATATCAACCATCTCATCCTCAAACGAATTGTCCATTTTTTGTCCACTTTCACTTGCACACTGAATTATTGTGACATCCCCTGGTCAATATTTCTCTCATTATAAATACATGTAATTATTTAAATGGTTGATAGAGATAGAAATTCAATTTCTTGTGAAAGGAGATTGCTTGTGGGAATTGTTGTTTGAAATATCAATCCTAGTTCGCTGAGTGGTTTTAAATGGCTTGATTGTGCCATAAATTAATTGAAAGGAGAAGAGACAATTCCAAGTGTCCTTTAGCTCCAATGATAAGAAATAAGAGGACAAACTATTGAAGGTAGCATGGGTTGTGGTGTCCTGGGAGGTTGACTAGTGTGTAATCATGAAGAATGATGGAAGATTAGTTTGTTGGGAAACAAAAGAGGACATTAATTCACAAAGTGTTTTTCTCTCTCATGCGTGTGCATATGCATATCAAGAGAGAACAAGCTTTCTGAGGGTGCGCAAAAGTAGTGGAAGGAAGCACACAAGGAATGTTGACACCTAAGCTTTAGGGATTGGGAAATATTGTAAATATCGTAAATATAAAAATGAGATTATGAAGAGACATTGGAATATGAATTTCAACACTCTCCCTCTCTTTGTATATATTAATGATTTTTCTAATAAAATGCATCATTCGTGGAGTTACCAATGCCTAGCCCGACATGGTATCAGAGCACAGGTCCACAAGTATTATTGTAGCCTTGTAACTCCTACTATTTTACTGCTCCCACTTAGAGCTATCCCTGCTTTGTCCTTTATCCCTCTATGAAACTTGGAGCGTTGAATGTGTAGGTTTTAACCCTGTACAGAAATTACCTGCATACGAATTCTTAAACAAAGAAAATAAACAGTGCGAGAGCATAACCCATAAAACACATATGCACAAAGATTTTTCCCTGGATCCCAAAACCGGGACTACCAGCTTGATTTTTCATTATGTTCCTTTCAATGTTACAATACATATTTATACATGCCGAATCATCCAATACCATGGACCGAAAAACTATCGCGTCCAATACCATGTGCGAAAATCATGCACAAAACCATAGGTAGGTTCGCCCAACCTAATATAGTGTCCAAAAAATTTTTTCCCGGGGCAGCGCCCCGGACCCTGTAGAGGGGGGCTACCCGCCCCCCTCAAACCCCCGGACAGGGGGGGGCTGCCGCCCCCCCTGTGACCCCCTCGCTGCGCAATCGGCGCAACGAAGGGGGGCTACCGCCCCCCTCTAACCCTCCGTTTAACTACGTATGTTAGTCGTGGAAAGAATATAACACAACCCAACAATCTCCCACTTGTTGTTTTCTTTCCACAGGGGGCCACAGGAGAGCTTAGTCATTTTTCCAGCCCTGAAACACCCATTGTTTCTCTACACCAAGAGAACTTCTCAGAGCTCACAGATTTTGTCAATGCATCTGCAGTATTCTTCAAAGTGTCCACCTTTACCAGCAACACCTTTTTGTCTTCTATCATATCCCTCACAAAGTGATACTGAACATCAATGTGCTTTGTCTTTGAATGATAAGCAGGGTTCTTTGCCAAGAAAATTGCACTTTGGCTGTCACAGTCTATTCTTATAGCTCCCTGTACTAACCCCATACTTGAACACAACCTCTGCAACCAAACTGCTTCCTTGCTTGCATGAGTGGCTGCCATGTATTCTGCCTCTGTAGTTGATAGTGCCACTACAGATTGTTTCTTACTCATCCAACTGACTGCACCTCCAAATAGGTTAAACACATACCCACTTGTAGATCTTCTCTGATCCAGATCTCCAGCCCAGTCTGCATCAACAAAACCATGAATATCCAACACTCTGTCCAATCCTGGTCTTCCTTGGTAGCACAAACCATAATCACTAGTGCCACGCAAATACCTGAAAACCCGCTTCACTGCTGTCCAGTGCTCCTTCCCTGGTTTTGACATAAACCTGCTCAATACTCCCACTGCATGTGCAATGTCTGGTCTAGTACAAACCATTGCATACATCAGGCTACCGACTGCACTTGCATATGGAACACAGGACATGTCCTCTTCCTCTTCTTGTGTCTTGGGACACTGTTCAGCAGATAACCTCACACCTACAGGAATAGGAACCTTCACCGGTTTACTATCCTGCATATTAAACCTCTGTAGTATTGTCTCAACATACTTCCTCTGGTTTAACCAGAGCTTCCTCTTTGCCCGATCTCTTTTAATTTCCATGCCCAAAATATAGTTTGCAGCACCAAGATCTTTCATGTCAAATTTGGAGGACAATTGGGTCTTCAAATCCTAGATAATTTCTTTGTCATTTCCAACCAGCAACATATCATCCACATACAAGACCAGATAAATAACACGGTCGCTAATTAATTTAAAATACACACAATGATCTGCTTTGCTTCTGGTGAAGCCAAGTCCCCATATAAATGTATCAAATTTATGATACCACATCCTTGGTGACTGTTTTAACCCATATAGAGACTTCTTTAACTTGCATACCAGTTCTTTCTTACCCTTCACCGCAAAGCCTTCAGGTTGCCTCATGTAGATTTCCTCTTCCAAATCCATGTGAAGAAATGCTGTCTTCACATCCATCTGTTCTACCTCAAAATCAAAAGCAGCAGCAACAAATAAAAGTAATCTAATAGAAGCTACCTTGGCAACAGGAGAAAAAATATCACCAAAATCAATTCCCAGCACCTGGGAATAACCTTTTGCTACCAACCGAGCTTTGTATTTCTCCACCTTTCCTTCTGCATTAGTCTTCTTCTTGAACACCCATTTGTTGCCAATGGGTTTCCTTCTAGCCGGCAACTCTACCAGATCCCAAGCCTCATTTTTGTGCAAAGATGCCATTTCATCAACCATGGCCTCTTTCCAGAGTTTTCCATCCTCTGAATCCACTGCTTCCTTCATAGTTCTGGGATCATCATCAGTAACAGACAAAGCAAAATTTGAACTGAAAGCAGATGGACTATACCTTTCTGGCTGCCTTCTTTCTCGACCCGATCTTCTCACAGCCGGAGTTTGTGGCTCTTCATCTTCTGATTCCTCCTCTGCTGCAGAGTCTGATTCTTCCTCCTTTGGCTCAAACTCTATCTTCTCAGGTTCCTTTGGTTGGACTTCAGATTGAATAACATCTTTTACCTCTCTGAACACCACATCTCGGCTGTACACAACCTTCCGTGTGACTGGGTTCCAAAGCTTATAACCCTTTAAACCATCCTTATACCCAATAAAGATGCACTTTTTAGATTTACTATCCAACTTGGTTCGTTTCTCCTTTGGAACATGTACATATGCATCACATCCAAATACCCTCAGATGTGAAAGAGAGGGTTTCTTACCAGTCCATACTTCTTGTGGAGTCTTATCCTCCAACGCTGATGAGGGTGATCTGTTGATCAGGTAACATGCAGTATCCACCTCCTCTGCCCAGAATTCCTGTACTAACCCGGCACCATTGAGCATGCTTCTTGCCCTTTCCATCAACGTCTTGTTCATTCTTTCTGCGACTCCATTTTGCTGAGGTGTATATGGAGTAGTCTTCTGCCGTGCTATACCACACTTCTTACAAAATTCTTCAAATTCCTTGCTGCAAAATTCTCCACCATTATCTGTCCTCAACACCTTTATCTTCTTCTCTGTCTGATTTTCCACCAGAGCCTTAAATTCTTTAAACCTGTCAAAGACTTCAGATTTCTTCTTAAGGAAATATATCCATGTATTCCTTGAGAAGTCATCTATGAATGATACATAGTACACAGACTTACCCAGTGATGGAACTTTCACAGGTCCAAACACATCACTGTGCACAAGCTCTAATATCTGTTTCGTCCTCTTACCACTAGAGGGGAAACTCACTCGATTCTGCTTCCCATACACACAATTTTCACAGAAATCAAAATCCAGAGAGCTATCATTCATACCTTCTACCATACCTTTTCCATGAAGTATTCGAAGGCCCTTCTCTCCAATATGTCCAAGCCTTTGATGCCACAACATGGTCTTCTCTCCAGAGACCACTAGATTTTCTACTCCATTTTCAGGAACCATAGAACTATTGCACCCATCAACAACAGTGCTACATTGCAGCTTGTACAGAGTTCCAATCCGAACTCCCCGCATCAATATCAGTGCTCCTCGAACCATCTTGCAGGTATCTTTCTCGAACACCGTCTTTACACCTGCATCATCCAACTTGCTTACAGAAATCAGATTTCTGGCCAATGCAGGAATATGTAGAACACCCGGAAGTGTTCTAACCCTTCCACCTTGCAACTTCAACTTTAATTTTCCCCGACCAATGATTCTAGCCTTCCTATCATCTCCTAAGAAGACATCACCACCATCGTATTTCTCATACTCGCAGAACCACTCTCTATGGGGAGTGAAGTGAAAGGATGCACCTGAGTCAATCAACCATGCCTCATGATCTACATGTGTACTTGAAGAAGCCAAGTACACATCCCCACCTTCATCTGAGGTGGTTTTCGCCTCTGCAGAAGGAGCATCATCAGATCCCTTTCCTTTATCAGGAGCTTTAGATTTACAATCCCTTCTGAAGTGCCCTTCCTTTCCGCATTTCCAGCACACCACTTTTGTAGGTTTTCCTGGAGATTTAGATCTCCCTCTAGATTTAGATCTCCCACTCGATGACTTATTTTTGTTTCTGTTCTGAGACCGTCCTCGTACAGACAAGGCATCACCATTCTGGTTGTCCATATTCTTCTGTCTCATCTCCTCCATCAGCAAGGCTAAGACTATTTCATCAAACTGCAAAGCAGTTGCATTGCTACCTATTGCAATAACCAGACTATCCCACGAATCTGGTAGAGAACACAATAGACTGATGCACTTATCTTCATCTGAAATTTTAATATCAACAGATAATAATTGACTTACCACAATATTAAACGCATTCAGATGCTCTGTCACCGAGTCTCCATCTTTCATCCTCAGGTTATACAGCTTTTTCCGCAGGAACAGTTTATTCACCAGAGACTTAGATTGGTACAAAGTCCCTAACTTGACCCACAAAGCCTTTGCCGTAGCTTCCCCTGATACATTCAGCAATACTGAATCTGAGACACACAATCGTATTATGCTCTTTGCCTTCCGATCCAATTTCTTCCATTCTTCATCGGTCACTCCCGATGGTTTAGTACCCGGATCTACCGTGATCCACTGATCTTTATCGACCAACAGATCCTCCATCTTGAGTTTCCACAACTCAAAACTCTGACCATTGAACTTCTCAATCTCGATCTTTCCACTGCTCGCCATCTTCTTTCACCACCAGAATCGATCTCGCAGATCTCCCACTGAACAGGGTCTACCACAGGCCCGAGCGAAACCCCTCAGCAACAAAGGCGTCCCCTTGAAGCCAAAACAACTCTGATACCAAATGTAGGTTTTAACCCTATACAGAAATTACCGGCATACGAATTCTTAAACAAAGAAAATAAACAATGCGAGAGCATAACCCATAAAACACATATGCATAGAGATTTTTCCCTGGATCCCAAAACCGGGACTACCAGCTTGATTTTTCATTATGTTCCTTTCAATGTTACAATACATATTTATACATGCCGAAGCATCCAATACCATGGACCGAGAAACCATCGCGTCCAATACCATGTGCGAAAATCATGCACAAAACCATAGGTAGGTTCGCCCAACCTAATATAGGGTCCAAAAAAAATTTTCCCGAGGCAGCGCCCCGGACCCCGTAGAGGGGGGCTACCCGCCCCCCTCAAACCCCCCGGACAGGGGGGGCTACCGCCCCCCCTGTGACCCCCTCGCTGCGCAATCAACGCAACGAAGGGGGGCTACCGCCCCCCTCTAACCCCCCGTTTAACTACGTAGGTTAGTCGTGGAAAGAATATAACACAACCCAACAGAATGTATTGATCTATATGCGTAGTATTGAATTTTGGAGCATGAGTTTAGAATCTCTTTGCATTGATATAACTCCTATATTCATTCCAATAATGTACATGAGTTGAATCATGAATGATGTGCAATTTATATGCATTTAATGTCGATTTTGAATGTTGGTCCATTGGTTAGAACACTGGTTTTTCTTATATGTATGTCGAAGTAGAAATGCATTGAAGCATGAAGTTTATATGTGTGCAGTATCCATTCATAATTTATGGTATGGGCATTGAATAAAGATGCTCCTAGGTGTGTTGAACATTGGATTGCATTGAATCTAGTTGAACGTTGTGAGTGTTTGTTGGAGCCTTGGAGTTCTTGCATTGGAATGTTGTGATGATCATGGAATGGTGTGTGCTTTGAGAAGTCATATATTTGGTTAAAACTATGTCATATGTGTTGAGTTTTCATTTGTGCACTGGTTGCATAAATGCATTGAAGTCCATGTGTTGAAGACAAGCTCGCATCCCAAAATTGGTATGCTCGAATACATTATTTTTTTCATACAATGTCACCTTAACCATAGACCATTTATTTATTCTAGCATTGTGAGATTATGTTGTTAGGATATCTTATTATATTGTTGGAAATTGTGCATGGCTTTTCCCTCTATTAAGAATTGACTTAATTGGTGAATGCATTGTCTTTCCATATTTAATGAAAATAATTCGTGAAAAAGGTTGAAGTAGGGTTATTACTCCTGAAGGCATATGTGTGACTAATATACCTTTTCCTCAATATATTTACTTCCAGTTGTTAAAAGTTTGGTGATTCAAACCTACTAGTAAATATGCATTCTCTCATCTACATAGTTGTAGTAGTTCTCACTAGCAAAGAGAACTACCATGGATGGTCTATAAAGATAAAGTATACCCTCATTTTCAATGAATTGTGGAAAGGAATATGTGAAGGAGAAGTAGGGAATCCACCTGGAAAGCCCACATCTGACAAAGAGCTTGCCATATGGGAGAATAAGAACAAAAATGCCTATGCCTTGATTGTTGCATCAATAAATGAAGAGGTGAGCCATCACATTGTACCATTTACAAATGATTTTAGTTCTTTAAAGAAGGTTAAATATTTATATGACTCACACTCAGAGCTTGAAGTAGTCCAACTTGTGATCAAACTCTTCAATCTTGAATCGAAAAATGATGATCCCCTTGCCTTAGCTTATCTAATTACACCTATTATGAATGATATATAATCTACTAGAGTTAAAATAGATGCTCCTCTCACAACTTTCGTCAAGGCACTATATTCCACATATTCTCATTATCTTGAATAATTACAAATTAGTGGAAAACTTAAGGAGATTTCCTTTGACTCTCTTTTGGAGAAGTTTGCAAAAAGAGAGAAAGCTAAAGGGAAGAATAAGAAAAATTTTTAGTTTTTGAAGAATCTATGTGCCTTACACAGAAAGAGAAGAATCAAGCACATGATTCTTTTAGATCAAGAGGTGGAAAAAGAGGATGTGAAAAGAATAATAACAGAGGCAGGGGGGAAAACATTACCAAGGAGGAAGACTTGATCTTCATTGCATAGGTTGTAAAAATAATGGACATGATTTTTCCACATGCAAGCTCTCTTGGGACATAATCAGACATGAAAGAAATGAAGAGAAAGGAAAACCACTAAATCCAAGGAAACGTAAAGCACCTAAATCCATTCAGTATATTGTGGCACCTTGAACTATTGGAGTGATTGAAAAATTGTTTGATGCTTCACTTTATTCATGAAAATATGCATGGTTTCTTGATTCAATAGCAACTTGCCACATGAAATTTCAAATATATCTCTTTGAATAATTTATTGAAAATGTAGATGGAGCAGTCTACTTTGCAGACAAGTGAAAACTCAAGCCATCGGACTTGGTACCATCATGCTCAAACTTCCTTCTTTCTCTAAATTTCTTCTACATGATGTTGTCTACCTCCCATAGTTGCAGAGAAACTTTTTTACCTTATTTCACATCCACCAACAAGGACACTCCATTCACATGTTTGATGGCAAGGTTGAGGTGAGAAAAGAATCAGACAACTCACTTGTCATGACTGGGATAGAAGAACAAAGACTCTTGAAGTTCCAAAGTCCTCTGCTCATGCATAAAAGAATGCATACAATTCTTAGTATGATGAAGGTAAACTACCATCTAGTCTCTTATGGCATGCTATATTTGGACATTTGAACTATGACAATCTTCATTTATTAAGGAGACATGGTGTTACATGCTTTCCCACAATTCCTAGGAAACATAAGTAATGTGATTCTTGTATCTTATGAAAATACTACAAACAAAAATTTCATGGTTCTCATTCCAAAGCACCTAGAAAACTTGAATTGATCCATTCTAAATTTTGTATACCTATGCCTATTCCTTCTGCAAATGGAAATAAATACATGATGAATTTTATTGATGACTACACCAGAATGTGTTAGGTATATTTGTTAAAGAATAAATATGAAGCTTTTGAAACTTTCAAAAAATTTCAGGCATATATTGAAAACAATACACAATCTCATATTGGCTCTATTTGTATTTATAATGGAAAATAATATAATTAAAATGAATTTGAAAATTGTCTTGACCAGCGTGGGATACAACATCAAACAAATGTGCCTTATAATCCTCAACGGAACGGTGTAGATAAAAGAATAAAAATGACAGTCTTAATTATGGTACGTTCAATGATTTTTTTCAAAAATGTAAAGCTGATGTGCTAGGATGATGTAGTTCTTTGTGCAGTTTATATTAAAATAGATCTCCATCTCATGCACGCAAAAAAAAATTCCCTATGAAATGTGGTATAGCCATATTCCTTTGGTGAGGCATCTCAGGGATTTTGGTTCCACCTATTATGCCTTGATACCTATGGAATAAAGAAACAAACTTGGCGCAAGGAGTTGAAAATGTATCTTCTTGGGATACTCGAAGACCTCCAAAGCATATCATCTCTATGAGGAAGTAAATAAGAAGTTTATGTTTTCTAGAGGTGATTTTTCTTGAATCTTCTAAGGCTGATAATGTTGTTGAGTGGTAGCTTGATCAATTAGATAGATTCGGGCATGAAAAATATTTTCAAGAATTTGATAATGCGATTCCACATCTTGAAGGTGAGATCCCTATCCTAGATCAATTTGTGGAATCTCCTTTTGAAGCACTCTCTCCCCTTCATGAAGCTCCAACCACTAATTAAGAAGACACTTTGAGTGATGTGATTGAGAGAATTGGAAGGCTAAAACTTGATTCAGCCCCATCTCGGTCAACTGATTAGCCTGGGCCATCTTAGAAAAGTCCTCCAAAAATGTTCGCTAAGACACTTGAAAGTATTCATCCTGATGAGGTTGAAAAGGCAGGAACAAGGAAATCTACTAGACAGAATGGAGGTGATGTAGATTATTTTGATTCAATTGTTGATATGGATGTTTCTTATGATTGTGAATTAAATTTGTCTACAGATTTTGAACCAACTTCCTTCAAAGAAGTCACGTCTCATGATGAATGGAAAGAATAAATGCAAAATGAGTATGATGCTCTAATAAAGAATAGAACTTGGAAGTTGGTGGGCCCTGCACATGGAACCAAACCGTTTGGATGCAAGTGGATCTTCAAGAACAAGTGTAAAGAATATGGTTCACATGACAAGCATAAAGCTAGGCTTTCGGAAAAAGACTTTGCATAGAAAGAATGGGTTGGTTATGAGGATACATTTTCCACCATAGACAAATGGGTTACCATCTAGACTCTCTTTGCATTGGCAGCTCAGAATGGATGGGAAGTCCATCAAATGGATGTAGAATTTTTTTTCTTAAGTGGAGATATGAAAGAAAATGTTTTTATGTCTCAACCAGAAGGATTTGTTATGAAGGAATAGGAGAATAAGTTATGCAAGCTTATCAAATCCTTGTGTGGCCTCAAATAAGCACTGTGATCCTGGTATGTGAAATTGACTGAGCATATTTTGAAATTAAATTTCAAACACTATGATCTTGATGATTTAACTTTACTTGTCAAGAAAGTTGGATTTTTGTTTTGTATATCCTATGGTGTATGTAGATGATCTACTGATGATAGGGAAAAATAAAAATTATATTGCATCCATAAAGAAATAATTGAGGAAAGGTTTTTATATGACATATTTGGGATATGTTCACTACTATCTGGGTATTGAAGTAACCCATCATCTAAAGTTTCTATTCATATCTCAAAAGAAGCACATTGGAGATTTGTCGAACAAATTTGGCATGGATAAATGAAATCCTTTGACAACTCCAATCAAACAAAATTTAAAGCTCACATCCAAAGAAGGAAATGAATTTGAGGATGCTACAAAGTACAAACAACTCGTAGGAAGTCTTAACTACCTCACTACTACTAGACCATACATTTCATTTGTTGTTGGAATCCTTTCCAGGTTTATGAAAAAAACTTATGAAGGTCATTGGTCTATTGCAAAAAGAGTTCTAAGGTACTTGAAGGGAAATCAATACTTTGGACTCAAGTATACATAAGCATATAACTTTATCTTGATTGGATACTCCGACTCATATTTCGATGGAAATAAGAAAATGGAGTATCTACTTCAAGTTATGTTATGAGTCTTGGATTAAGAGTTATCTCCTAGAGGTCACACAAACAGTAATTTCCAAAAGATTCCACAACAGAGGAAAAGCTTGTGGTAGCTACAGAAGCAACCAAGGAAATTGTGTGGCTTAGAAAAATTATTGAATATTTTTAGGAGAAACAAGTGCATTCTACTCCTCTTGTGATTGACAGTAATTCTACAATAAAATTGGCTAAGAATCCAAAGTTCCGTGATTGAACCAAGCATATCAATACAAAGTATCATTTTATTTGACGTCATGTTGAGGCCAAGGCTATTCACCTATGATATTGTTAGACAAATGAGCAGATTGCTAACATCTTCACCAAAGTGTCAGTAAGAGAAAAGTTTGAAATATTAAGAATGCTGCTTGGAATTGCCAACATCTTTTTAGATTAAGGGGTGGAATGTTAACACCTAATCTTTAGGGATTGAGAAATATTGTAAACACTGTAAATACAAAAATGAGGAGATGAAGAGACATTGGAATATGAATTCCAATAGTCTCCATCTCCTTTTATATATTAATGATTTTCCTAATAGAACGCATCATTCATGGAGTTACCAATTGATTTGAAAATGGGGAACTAAAGGCTTCTTGTCAAGCTTACAAGAACCTCTCCCACTCTAAAGCTTAAATATTCCCAAGATCTAGCTTAGGATTAACCAATTTTGGAATTAAGAGTGCTTGAAATAGGTGTATGCTTTTGTTTGTCCTTAACTGCTTAAGTGCTTTAAGTTTATTTGCTTTGTTGATATTTAAACACACAATAGTAAATGCAATGCAGAAAATAAGCAAACACATAACAACAATATAATATGGAGTTCACCCTGATATCTTGGGCTACGTCTCCTTGAGCTCTAATCAACTTGAATAGGCTCTTTAGGATTATGGTTGAAATTCTTTTACAAGCTCCACGCTTAACTCCATTGGTTTACAACTGAACCTATGGGTTTAGAACACCATCTTATCCCGCTCGTTGTCCATACTCTGTAGACAGATCCAGGATTCTCTGGACTTGACTCCTTCAATCAATGCTTTTGAGCTATCTTGAGCTCTAGCTTGCACCAACCTCAGAATTCTCTTACTGTCTCTGGAACTCCTTCTCCTGTCTTTAGCACACATCAGACACCAGCAATAGCTGGATCATTTGATCTCTTTGTTGTTCTAACTTCCTTATAGCTTCATGGTTTGTCGAAGTCTGCTTTGAGCACTCTGGCTCTGAGGCTCTGCCTCTGTCAAGCACTCTGGCTCTGCGGCTCTAGTGCTCTTGGCTTTTGCAACTCTATTGTGCTCAAGCTTTCCGGCACTGCAACTCCATTGCGCTCTGCTCTTTGAAGAAAAATACTAGCTTCTTCACTTGGCCCGCTGGCCTTTGAGGAACCCTATGACTCTGTGGCTTCCATCCATTCCTATGTGTGTAATCATTCCTCTGCCTCTGCGTTTCTTCGACTGACCCTTTGGCTCTTTGGCTCTCTAGCTCCGTGACTGGCCATCTGGCTCACTGGATCTGTCACTTTGTGTATTACATAATGCATCATTGTTATAGAAATGCCCGCTTATAGCGTGGCACAAGAAATGGTTGTTTCCAAATGGAAATGAACAGGTGGGCATATGAAACTTGGTCGTTTTGGCCTTTTTGTACAGAAATCCCGAAAACGTAATATAACAGAAAATACATAGGCAAACGCATGAAAACACATTCATTAGCCGTGAGTCGGAACTCAAAATATATGCAATCACATCTATAAACCCATTGGGTCCGCCATTCTATTGCAAATCACAAGTCGCATGGAAAAATGGCCAAAAACCCATTTACATGGGACATACATTGAAAATCTGAAAATCTGGACTTCAAATAATATGTAGCTGCGCTTATAAACCCCATCAGGTTCGCCTTCTATCGACATATCGCAATCGCTTAGGTGGGAGGTCAAAACCTCAATACATGGGAAATTCAAAGAAAATCAGAATAAACCGGAGTTCAAATTTTATGCATTCGCGCTTATAATTCCCATCGAGTTCGCCCTTGGTAACAATATCGCAAGTCACAATCGAAATGTGCATTGGCCTTGGTATTGAGGGTTCGCCGATCACGAATATCCAACCACTCTGATTGGTGCCTCATCGGCTATCGGCGCATCGGCCCATCGACGCATCTACTATCATCCCATCGCATCGGCCCTTCGCAATGCTACGGTCCTTCCCCTTGGGTTAGGTGCAATGCGATATTGCGATGCTTTAATCGCAATCGCATATCGTTGCATCCTTTGGCCTGCTGTCCGCTCCTTTGCTTTTCCCCGATGAAATTTCCTTAAGGAACGCATATAAGCCTTAAGCCCATTTTCATAAGGATTTGCCTCCTTTTCTAAGGATAATGGGCAGTCTTCTCTTTCTTATAACTTCTTCATCCGAAGTCCATTTTAGCCAATTCAAATTGCATTAGATTCAGGTTGGAAAGATCTATGCAATGAGACTATTTTCAGAAGCATCCTTTGACTTTCATTTTTGAGTGAAAAGTCATTTAGGATCATTTTCTGATCATGCCTTTCCAGTAAAAAGATTTTGGTCTCCAAAAGACTGATATACTAATCTGAATAGTAAATGAGAGTAACATCACCCTCTTCTTTCAACCTCCATACACTTGCCTTGCATAGTGCCTCTGAACCAAAGCCTTTGACCACTCTCCTTCTTGGATGTGCTAGTCCTCTTGGGAAGAACTATTTTCCTCCTTGACTTCATGCAAAACTCTTGCTGAGAAGGTTACAGAAGGTAGTTTGAATTTCTCTTCCTTGATCATTGACCCAAGGTGGCTCAAACAAATGTGAAGTTGCCTCTGCTTCACAAAAACTTTCATTTGTACCAGTTTCACATGCTGTCAACAACAACTGTTAACAACAACAGGATTTACAGACAACAAATGGATGGCCTAATCTCCTGCTTCAACAAAAGAAACAGATTTCACATCTTATGAACACCTCCATGTCTTTACATTGGCATTTACAAATGATTGACTAGATAACAAGCCAATAAAACATGCCTTTAAAACAATGACCCTTCAAGACAAGCATATGGAAAAAGATCTTTAGAATTATTTTTCAAAGATGAAATACTTCATCATTATCTCCATCTTGGAGACCAAATCAAATTTTTCCAAGTCAACATTACATGCATGTTTAAAAACAAAGCAATCAACCCTTCAAGCTAATTACACATACGTGTTCAAATACAAGGAAACATCAACATCCCTGTGTTCATGCACATCATGCTTATGCATTCATTTCATCCTTCAACTTTTGCTTAAGCACACTGTACTTTCGAAGCTGAAATGAACATAATGTTGCAGCAACAAAGTGAGTCTCCTACTCAACTTTTTCCGTTCACCTTCTTGGTAAAACCCTACAACTTTCATCTCATTAACAAAGAAATGCAAATAAATGCATCAATAGACATGCAATCTTAATTGGATAACAACTCTAAACATTTCTTACCAATCCATTTCAATGGTGCTGCCTTTGTCTGCACATGAGCGTCAACATGTGAATCATCCTAAAACACATCAATCATGGAATCTTTCTTTCCATTCCTGCCATTTTCTCTTTCCACCTTCTTCAAGTTTCATGGAAGCATTGTTGGATTCAGGGTCCAACACTTTCAGCAATGTGTTCTTGCTTATGGCAGTAAGTGCAACACATGTGCATCCTCTTGACAGCATGATTTGCCTTGTCCAATGGACCTTTGGCTTCTTGCTTCCTTTCCTTCAAAAGTTTCCTGTATGTGGCCATTCTCTTCCAACATCTAGAAACATTATGGTTATCCAAACCACAAAAGGAACATGCAATGCTTTTCCAATGCTTATATGGAAATTGATCATGCTTTGCATAATCAAAAGGAATATGATTAGAACCATATTTATACCTTTCTCTTTCACCTTTATTGCCTTCATGAGGAGGTGAATTGAATGAAGTGGCTCCCTTTGGAAGACCATCGATCTCTTCTAGGCTGTTAGAGTTTCCACAACTCTCTGGTTCAAGTGTATGCTGATATAAACCTTATTTTTGAAAAGTATTCTTCACACTATTGCATTCCCCAAGAATACAATCTTCACACTCTTGAGGTAGAAGACCTGCAATGAAACTCCTTCTTGGAACTGTTTGACTTGTCTTCATGGTAGCTTTGGAACTTTCTCCATAAGATTGTCCATAGCCAAGACCCAAATACTTAGGCCTTTCCTCAACCATTATTGGCTCAACAATACCCTGTGCATTTTTTCCCAAGCCTTTTCCTTCATAGCCCATCTTGGACATTAACTTGGAACCTATGCCTCTAGTATGTTTTTCAAAAGAACCAATATAAGAATTATTAGAAGAATTTGAAGAAGAACAGGAATTGTTTACCTCTTCTTCAAGCTGATACTTGACTAAGTCTTCTTTGGCAACAAAGAGCTGTGTCTCCAACTCATGCATCCTTTTCAGGTTCATATTTGCAATATGAAGTTGCCTCTCCATTTCCTGCAATTTGTTAGAAAGCAACTGCTTCTCTTCCTCCACGGAATTCAACTGGTCTCTAAGTATGCTGCTCTTCCTTCCATCCTCATACATTTCTCTCACCTTTTCCATCATGATGAACAAGTCTTGCTTCATATCTTCATCAAAGACCCTTGTGAAGAAAGAAGAATTTTAGGACTCACTTGTAGAAGTAGTCATTATCAAAATGAAGAAAAGAACTTCAAACAAGATTAACAAAGAGCTTATTCAAGCAACCTTTTGCAACAAACCTCTTGTGCTTCAAGGATTGCTTTAAAGTGCTTTGCGATAAGAAGAATGCCTTCAGCCCTTCTTCCTTCTTTTCCTCTCCTTGACTTAGATAACAACAGCTTTCCCTGAACCTTTGCAAAATTAAATAACGATCAGTTTACAAACAATCAAACAACAGAATCATTGCTACTGTTTGAAAACCTTTCAAGTTAAACAAGCATATATATTGCTCTGTCAATCAAGCATCCAGATATAATATCACCTGCATCATGATACCATTTTCTCTGGTATAACTTACTATGATATAACCAGATTTCATATAACTGCTCTAATACCACCTGATCTGAAAATGGGGCACTAAAGGCTTCTTTTCAAGCTTACAAGAACCTCTTGCACTCCAACGCTTAAATATTCCCAAGATTTATCTTATGATTAACCAATTGCATAATTAAGAGTGCTTGAAATAGGTGTATGTTTTTGTTCATCCTTAATTGCTTAAGTGCTTTAAGTTTATTTGCTTTGCTGATACTTAAAAACATGCAACAATAAATGCAATGCAGCAAATAAGCAAACACATAACAACAATATAATATGGAGTTCACCCTGATATCTTGGGCTACGTCTCCTTGAGCTCTAATCAACTCGATTAGGCTCTTTGGGCTTATGGCTGAAATTCTTTTACAAGCTCCATGCTCAACTCCATTGGTTTACAACTGAACCTATGAGTTTAAAACACCATCTTATCCTGCTGGCTGTCCATACTCTGCAGACAGATCTAGGCTTCTCTGGAGTTGACTCCTTCAATCAGCACTCTGAGCTATCTTGAGCTCTAGCTTGCACCAACTCCCTCAGAATTCTCTTATTCTCTCTGGAACTCCTTCCTCTGTCTTCAACACACATCAGACACCAGCAATAGCTGAATCATTTGATCTCTTTGTTGTTCTGACTTCCTTACAGCTTCATGGCTTGTAGAAGTCTACTTTGAGCCCTCTGCCTCTGAGGCTCTGCCTCCAACCTTTGGTGGCTATGCCTCTGTCAAGCATTCTGGCTTTGCGGCTCTGGTGCTCTCATCTTTTGCAACTCTATTTCACTCAAGCTCTCCAACCCTACAACTCCGTTGCACTCTTCTCTCTAAAGCAAAAGACTAGCTTCTTCGCTTGGCTCGCTGGCCTTTCAGGAACCCTCCGACTCTGCGGCTTCCATCCATTCCTCTATGTGTAATCATTCCTCTGCCTCTGCATTTCTTTGACTAACCCTCTGGCTCTCTAGCTCTATGGCTCTGCGACTGGCCATCTAGCTCAGTGGCTCTATGGCTCTGTGTATTACATAATGGATCATTGTTACAGAAATGCCCGCTTACAACGTGGCACAAGGAATGGTTGTTTCCAAATGGAAATGAACCAACAGGCACAGGAAACTCAGTTGTTTTGGCCTTTCTGTACAGAAATCCCAAAAATGCAATATAACAGAAAATACACAAGCAAACGCATGAAAACACGTTCATTAGCTGTGAGCCAGAACTCAAAATATATGCAATCGCATCTATAAACCCATTGGGTCTGCCATTCTTCGTAAATCGCAAGTCACATGGCGAAATGGCCAAAAACCTATTTACATGGGACATACATTGAAAATCTGAAATTCTGGACTTCAAATAATATGTAGCCACGTTTATAAACCCCATCAGGTCTTCCTTCTATCGGCTTATCGCAATAGCTTAGGCGGGAGGTCAAAACCTCAATACATGGGAAATACAAAGAAAATCCAAATAAACCAGATTTCAAATTTTATGCATTCGCGTTTATAATTCCCACTGGGTTCGCCCTTGGTCGCAATATCGCAAGTCACAATCACAATGTGCATTGGCCTTGGTATCGAGGGTTCGCCGATCGCCGATCTCTGATCACTCTGATCAGCACCTCATTGGCTATCGGTGCATCAGCCCATCAGTGCATTAGCTATCGACCCATCGGATTGGCCCTTCGCAATGCTACAGTCCTTCCCCTTGGGTTATGTGCAATGCGATATTGTGATGCGATAATCGCAATCGCATATCACTGCGTCCTTCGGCCTACTGTCTACTCCTTTTCTTTTCCTCGATGTGATTTCCTTAAGGAACGCATATAAGCCTTAAGCCCATTTTCATAAGGATTTGCCTCCTTTTCTAAGGATAATGGGCAGTCTTCTCTTTGCTATAACTTCTTCATCCTAAGTCCATTTTAGCCCATTCAAATTGCATTAGATTCAGATTAGAAAGATCTATGCAATGGGACTATTTTCATAAGCATCCTTTAACTTTCATTTTTGAATTAAAAGTCATTTAAGATCATTTTCTGATCACCGATGCCTGGACTGACAAGGAATATTGTGGTAAGAGAAAAAAAATCCTCCAAGGGTGGAGGTGAGAACGCAGAGAAAGAAATGATCACAATTGTTGTTAAGTTCTAAAAAGTTTAAAAAATAGCTGAAGAATCCTTTCAAAGGCTTGGTGAGTGGAAGAATTATAGAGTAGTGGCTTTCTTAAAGGTTGAATAACCACTAGAAGCTTGTGGATTTATGAACCCCTTGCTAGGATAAAATCACCCAAGTACTTACGAAGCTGATGAACCACTAGTTAAATGGTTTCTATGCTCTTACAATGGCTTATGCATTGACTAAGCTTCCTTTATTATGGACTCTCTTCTCCTAAAAGTGAGTTGAAGTCTCTATTTTGTAGTATCCTAGCATTGATGTTCATTACATATGAAAAGTATGATAGAACCGAGTGACAACTTATGTAGCAGGTGAATGAAGGCGAAGTGGCCTTGTGGTATCCCATTTTATTTGTTTACTTGTTGAAATTTTTTAGCGAAAATCACTCGACCTCAAGCTTTTGAATATGGCTCGGGGGTGACAACTACAAGTAATTGTATTTGTATCTTGTCTATGGTTGGATGGAGATTTGAAGTCCCACTCTCACTTGCCATCGTATTTGCCACATGAGATAAGTATTTAATTATGCTCCTAATGCTTAAGTGATATGTACCTTTGTATGGTATTGGATCAATGGTCCTGCTGATATTAAGGAATGTGATTCCTATGTGTTGATGGATATTAGATTTCCAGTATGCATGTATGAAGAATGGTTGAATTCTTGTAAGCATAGTATGAACATAAATTGTTGTGTTTCTTTCATTAAATTGATGAGTATGATCTATTGGTTATTTTCTTTTCATTGCTCTGTGTATGTGAGTTGATTGAGTATAAGATATGTGTCTTTATGCTATGAGAGGGATTTACTCAAGTTTTATGTGCTTCTAAAGAAATGCTCACAAATACATATTCACTAATTGTATTGTTATAGTGTTTTCTTCTCAAATATGTACGAAAGGAACCCACTTAAGACTATGGATGACAAAATATCTCAACAATATAAATGACTACTAAATACTGTAGATCTGCAGCAACTGATAGAAACAAAACTTGCCAAAGTCTTGATCTATTCCACAATCATAGTTAAACAACAAAAATAAACAATAATAACTCCAATCATCCAAAGGAAACCAAATATACAAAGAATAGATTTTATTATAACACCTGCGAAGGGAACATATAAATGTTACCAGTGCCCCCTATGGGATGGGTTCTTGGCTATCCTCAAACGTCTTCAGCTTGTGTAGAGTCTCTCTCCTCTATAATGTGTAAACCCAACAAAAATATGGTGTGTGACAATGAAAATAATCAGAGTTACAACAGCGAGTGCAACAATGAAAATAATCAAAAGTGAAAAATGAATGGAAAACCCTTCCATTTATAACAAAATATTGAGTTATCCTCGAATAATGAGAAATAATAAACTATTATTAACCCCATTATTGGAATAACCACTTGGAATATTTTATTATATTTGTTTAGGAGGGAAAAAGTATTTAAAATTTTATTTAGAAATAATAAATAAATAAATAAATGATTTATTTATCATCTCAAGGAATTAGTTAAGGAATAATAAACAAATAAGGATTTATTTAATTATTCCTAAGGGATTTAGTCGAATTTGGCAAAGAATAATAATTACTTAGTGATTAATTAATTATTCCTAGAGAAAAAAAAGATAATTAATGGTTTATATGTTTATTTTTCATAATTGAGTCAAATATGACAGGGAATAATAATTGAACAATGGTTTAATTAATTATTCCTAGAAGAAAATCAAATAGAGAGTGATTTATTTAATTATTCTTCATGAGTTTAACTATAAATTGCTTAACAAAGGTGGTTTATTAAGTAATTTCTCACAGTGAAAGCAATTTTACTATGGTAAAATTGGCTTTACATGGTGTACTTTGATTCATCTAGTAAAATAGGCTAGATGATCAATTTTTTGGTGATAACATGTATCCTCTTGTACTTGTTATGTTTCCATGTTTCATCATTAAAACTCTTATGTATCTTTCAACAAGTTAGTTTAATGTCGTGTCGTCTATGTAAACTAGGAAGGAACTTGAAAAGATTCTAAGTGTAAAAGGCACGCAAAAGAAGCTTGAATTCACCTATGGGACCCACCACGCAAGGGGTCAGGAGGGCCGGTTAAAAGTTCGAATATTGGGTGAATTCATGTTCGAACCATGGTGTGTAGGTCAAGAAGTCGACTAGGCTCACTAGTTAGAAGTTGGGCTAGTCAGGTTCATGGTTCCTAGTAGGCCCTAAAGGTAATGTCAAGGGTCAGGCCGAACGATCAAGCAACTGTCGGGGCCCTAGCTAGAATTATGTTTTGTGGATTATCGATGAGGACAACCTCCACCTTCATAGAGGATTGTATCTACCCATGTGGATTTTTCCATGATGGAAGAGCAGGTGCCATATTGATTACTATGTGATTTCCACGTGGGAATAATTGTTGATGTTTCAAGGATATAATTGGCTTATCTTTGAATGGTTACATATTCAGACCTATAATTTGGATCGAGATCAAATTTATATCATTGGAAAGGTTTAAATGAGACAAACATAATGATGTCATATGTTTTCAATTTTGAGGTAGTTGTAAGAGGTCGAAAATTTTAGACCCCATTTCAATAACGAGACCATGGAGATTGGGTCATCATCATAACCACCTCCTTCTACCCTTAGTTGGGGCTAGGGTTAGGATGGAGGTACATTACAACATAGTATTATAGCTTTAACGTTCCACACTCAGATTGGATGGGCTCTATCACAGAAGTGACCAAGTAGAGGTTCAATATTGGACCTTTGAAGATCCAATGAGGTCTTAAAGCTTTGTGATATGCGTTATAAATATCATTCTTTTTGTGAATGAATTGTGTGTCTTTATATGCTTGTTACATGGAACTAATTATGTATTTGATTTTATTAATACTAATGTTTTAATCAAGGTGTGAGGTTGCAACTAGCTATGCGCCAACAAATTTCCATCAACAAGCCAAGGCAATGTTGTTTATTATGCAACTAATTTTTTTAAAATATAACAATTATGTATATGTATGACAACACATAAAATACACTAAGGATTACAGAGATGAAGTTGAAGTACCACGTGAACAACAAAGGGTGGTACAATATAAAACCAATAGATCAAGGAAATAATAGTAAGATGGTGTAGTATTGTTCTAAACAATCACAACATGGACACCAAGAGGAAATATTAGTTGAATAACAATGAGGGGAAAAATAATCTAATTAGATGGAAACATTGAGAATCCTGACAGTAGAGATAATAACTTGTAAATATGACAAAGAGAGGCTTGTAAGAGCACAATAAAAGCAAGTTGAAGTCAATGTAGACATACTGCAAAGCTTATTAGTTCTGCAATGCAGCATGAGTTGGTAATCATCCATAGAGACATGCGAATACCATTGGGTCAGGAAGAAAGAACCAATGGGGAAAATGAACACAAATCTAGAAAGAGGCACTAATTTTCCAGTGAAGGCATCGTGAAGGGAGGAACTATACTAAGCCTCCTAAAAAGATGTCAAGCACCCATGAGCAGTAATATGAGGACACTTATAGAAGGCCACATTTTCAACGCCATCATCAACACCATTATGAAATAAGGGGAAGAGAGTATGCACAAGAGGAGTTTAAGAAATATAATCCTCCTACCTTTGATGGAGAAATGAAAAAAATCAAAGGATGTTGAAGCCTAACTTCTAGGAACGAATAAGTTCTTTCGAATCTATGATTATTCAGAGAACTGAAGGAAAAGATAGCTAATTTTAGCTTAAGAGGCGAAGATAATATATAGTGAGAATGTAAAGGGAATAAGGGGGAAATAATTTTCATTTAGGGAGTTTGACGAAAATTTGAGGAGAAAATACCTATTTGAGATATATTTCGATGACAAGGTGAAGGAGTTATATGAGCTCAGTTTGGGAAAAATGACATATGATGAGTACGCCACTGAATTCTTAAAGTTGCAAAGGTAAGTCCCATACCTCAAGGAAAAGAAAGTGAAGATTCAAAGGTATGTTAGTGGACTACCGTAATCCTTCAAGGATATAATTAATCAATTCAATTACCCCAAGGCACTAGAGGATGCAATCTAGAGACTGAAACATTGTTATGAGAAGTCTAGGCACTAGGCTTAGTATAATTAGATTGGAAATACAAAGGAAATACTAAGTTGAAAGGAAAAGGGTAAAAGGAAATGATCTAGGAGGATCTCGTCAGATCATTTGCATAGGTTCATCATTAGTGTTCAGTGTCATTCTCAGTGTTCTATGTCGTCATCATCATTCAGTTTAGTTTTGACAGTTTGACAGTGTTGGTTATGGATCAGGTCATTCAGGTAATGCTTATGGTTTTTCATGGCGTTCAGTTGAGATGGTGTTGTACCTGGCTGTCGAAATGAGTTTTTCATCAGTACCACCAGGACTTAGTCAACGACATGTGTTTGTCGTCTGCCTTCACAAGATTTGGGTTGTCGTCAAGCAAGGTTTGGTTGTCGTCATGAGACAAAATGTCACTTTGTGAAATTTAATTGTAAAAAGGTTTTCTCATTTGATGAAAAAATCCTAATGACTAAAACCCAAACCTAATTCTAAAACCCTAACCTAAGTCCTAAAAACCATTACAAAACATAAACCTCTATCAATACATTCCCTAAGTCTAAACCATAATGCATTGAAATATGTATTAAAAACTAAGATTAAAACCTAAGTCCTACAAAGCCTATCACATTAACACTATGTATTAAAACCTATGCTATATCAACTCTCGGCCTTTTACATATTGAAAAACATTATAAAACAATGTAAATTAAAATACACAGTCCTAAACTTCCAACTCTAACCGCATTGGAGGTCTGAGCATGTGAACGTTGCATTGATTAACTGCATCGGGAGTTGAACTCAGCATGTGAACGTGTTGACATTATATCACCGCAGAGGTTAGAGTTTACCGTCACCACTGACCGTGCGGGGTTATAAACGCTACAGAGATATGTGATCAGGATATGTAGCTGCAGAGTTAATGTAAACATGGTGGATAACTGTCGGATAGTTGTCACATGAAAACAATTAGCACATGGATAGTTGGAAAAGTCGGGGAAGATCGTAGAGGTGGTAGCTGGTGGTTAGGCCACCACCTATTCACATGGGTGGTCAGCCTCCTCCACTTGATCAGTAAGCCGCCAATGGCTATGGGCTTATCCAATGTTATTTTTGGGTTTTGTATGGTTTGTTTTGTTCGAAATTAATTCCTCCACCATGTAACTTAATCCTAAGTGTCCAACCATGACAAGACCGAAAAAATTCAAACCTAGAATGCAGCATGTTCATGCCAATTTTAGGCTAGAGGAGGTTTTGATGTACTTGCAGGCCTCTAAGAGGAAATTTTGACCATTGAAGAGATTAGAGAGTGGTTTTGGTTTTTGTTTGCAGATTATAGAGGTCATAGGCAGTTTTGTTTTCAGTGTAACATGAGCGTCCGGAGTCAGAATTGGGAATCATGATAGGCATTGGAAAGCTAGTTTAGAGAGCTTCCTTTTGAAAGTGATCAAAAGTGCTTGTGTGCACATTCAGTTTGGTCTATTCTCTATGTAATCGAACTCCTTGGTCTCAATCCTAATAAAGCAGTTTCCCACCTTGAAAGCTGACCCAGAGACGTAGTCCATCATGGACAAACTTCTTAATCAACTTTGTTGTCTGGTATCACTGTGTTTTTACTATTTTCACTTGTGTTATGCATCTTTCTTGTGTTTAATCAGTTGTTTTAAAGTCTTATTCTCAAGAATTTCTCTCTCGATTTCTACACTTTCAACTAACATTCAATTAATTAATGGCTAATCAATTCTACATCAGTTTTAGTCTATGATAATTTCAAATCATACAATTTTGTATCATAGCAGGTTGCATTTGTAAAATTTTTCATTGAATGTTAACCAGGTCAAACTTGCAACGAGCAGAAGGAAACCTTGAGCAGATCGATGTAGAGATTGGAAAGGGACGAGTCATTCATAAGTTGACCATGACAGGATCTGATGTAGGTGAAAACAATGAAACTAAGATGAATGATGAACAATTTTAGCAAGAATTCTTGACTATGCAATAGATGTTGGGAGAACTCTACGAAGTTAAGAAGGCGAGAGATGCAGCTTCTTCTTCAAAGACATCGAAGAAGGACAAAGGTAAAGGCAAGGCTGATAAACCACCTTCACCTCCATCATCTCCATCATCGTCTTCTTCTTCTTCTTCGTCTTCCAGTTCAGAATCTGAAACAGAAAAGAAACCTAAGAAAACATCTCTTTTGAAACTTGATGTAAAATTTGAGTTACCTATTTATGATGGCGAACTGAATCCTGAAAAGTTAGATAACTAGATTAAGCAGTTAGAAGTGTATTGTAGCATTCAGAACATTTCTAACAATAAAACAAAAATTCATTTAGCTACACTTAGGATGGGGGGAACAACTTTAATTTGGTGGGAAAGTAAAACTCAGATAGATGTAAAGTGTAAAGGAAAAGTCATCTCTTCATGGTCTAAGTTTTTAAAAGCTCTTAGGAAACAATTCTATCCTTTAGGATACATGCAGCAAGTTGTTACTGATTGGCAGCATCTAAGGCAAGATAAAGGGAAGAGTGTTCAAGAGTTTACTCAGGAGTTCAAAAAGAAAGCATTGGCGCTTGGTATTTCATTGGATACATGTGAAACTTTGTTAAAATACATTGACATTTTACATTCATATTTGCAACATACTTTATTGATGTTTAATCCTGATGATTTTGATGAAGTATGTGTTCAGGCCATACATATTGAATTAGGTGGAGACCATTCAATTTTTCATTGCAATCATCCAAAGAGTTGGAAATCAAAGATTCCAACAATAGTAAGGGGAAGAACAATTCGAAGAGAAATAAATCAGTGATAGCTCAGAAGGAAAGACCTACTTGTTCTCATTGCCATAGAATTGGTCATGATGAATCTAAGTGTTGGAAACTTCATCCATAAATTAAGCCTAAAAAGTTCCTTAAGGAGAAGGATGAAAAGAAGGCCATTACAGCAGTCCAGCAAGATCTAGGTTCAGATTCAAGTAATGAAAGGAGGATAACTGCCATGGTTATGACAGGTAAAACTTTTGACACTGGTTCAAGTTCGAAAATTATTGCATCTTCAACAAACATAAATCCTTCAAATGAGGATAAAAGAGTTGAATTGTTTAACATAAGGATAACTTCTAAGAATACAAAGATAGATACAATGTTTGACAGTGGAGCACAGGCGAATTTAATCTCTGAATATTTAGTTAAAATTTTGGGTTTGGAAACATGGAATCATCTAAGAACTTACCCAATAGGATGGATAAATAAATCAACTCAGATAAAGGTCACCAAATAGTGTCGATTAAGATTTTCCATTACAGCTAATTACATTGATGAAGTGGAATTAGATGTGGTTCTAGTAGGCATATGGGGATTTGTCTTAGGAAGTCCTTTTTGTTATAAAATTATATATTACGGAGCAATGGAACACATAAAATATTGCAGAAACATAAACACAGAAAACACATAAAACAAGAGAGACACAAATATATGTGATTCACCCAGTTTGGGCTACGTCCACCCCGAACAGCCAGTCCTTTCTTTCTATTATCCAACAAAATAAAGAGACACAACCTACAACATATCCGCTGTAATATCCTCTGTTTTCTCTCACAGTCTCACCTCTCTGTTTCTCACTCACATAATACACATCTATTACACAACCTCAAACACAATGCCCTCATACAAAGAGAGGGGTTGCCTTCTAGGGCAAAAAACCCTAAACTAAACATAAGTTCTACCTTCAGATCATCCACCTAATGAATGGCCCAGAGTGACTAGAAATTACTATACTTTTACAAGGCAATTTTACATCTGTTTTTAGCTTCAGGGGTGCTGCCCCCGAGACCCTGCCGGGGGACCGCTGGCCCCTGGACCCCCCAGCCGAGTGGGATCGGCCCCCATGGACCCCCGAGGGGGGGACAAGTCCCTCCCGCACCCCCCTGCGTGGAGGGGTGTACAAACTTCCTGGGGTATACATCCGACTGAAACAAAGACCTCTTAACAATCATGCTCCACACGCAACAATCTCCCACTTGGAGAATGATTCTAGCAACTCCACCGCTGCTTCATTTGCTGGAAAATGACTCCTCTTTGGACCTGGCTATTTCTCATCTCCATTGTCATCCTTGAAGACCAATTGAAACTAATCATGTTCTCAGTTTCTCCCTGGTTACAACTTTTGTTAGCATATCTGCAGGATTCTGGCTAGTGTGTATCTTTTCCAGCTTCAACTCTCCATCTTCCAACACTGATCGTATGAAATGGTACTTGAGCTGTATGTGTTTAGTCCTGGAATGAAATGCTGAGTTCTTTGCAAGATGAATGGCACTTTGGCTATCACTGTATAACATGCCCATATCATACTCCTTACCCAATTCACCCATAAACCTTTGTAACCAAATCATTTCTTTACTAGCCTCTGTAGCAGCAACATACTCTGCTTCTGTTGTTGAAAGCACAACAACACTTTGGATTTTTGAAACCCAACTGATAGCTGTTCCACCAACAGTAAATACATATCCTGTAGTGCTCCTCCTGTTATCTCTGTCACCTGCCATATCTGCATCAACATATCCCTGTAGGGAAATGTTTGAACCACCAAAGCATAATGATTGATTTGAGGTACCTTTCGAATATATGAGAATCCATTTCACTGCCATCCAATGTTCCTTTCCTGGACTGTTCATGTACCTACTTACAACTCCCACTACATGTGCAATATCAAGCCTTGTGCAGAACATTGCATACATTAAGCTTCCAACTGTTGATGCATATGGAACTTTAGACATATAATCTATGTCTTCTTGGGTCTTTGGCCACGTTTCCTTACTAAGTTTGAAATGGCTAGAAAAAGGTGTACTAACTGGTTTTGAATTGTGCATATTAAATCTTTTCAACACCTTTTTTATGTACTCATTCTAAGACAATGTTAATTTGTGATTTTTCCTGTCTCTAGTGATTCTCATACCAAGGATTTGTTTTGCAGCTCCCAAATCCTTCATTGCAAATGAATTTGCTAATTTTCTTTTGAGCACATTTATTTCCTGCATGTTAGACCCTACAACAAGCATGTCATCTACATATAATAACAATAATATAGCTACCATCATTTTGCTTTTTCAGATAAACACAATGATCAGAGTGACATCTAGTATAACCTTGTTTAGACATAAACTTATCAAATTTTAGATACCATTGCCTTGGAGCCTGTTTTAAGCCATACAAGCTCTTCTTCAACCTGCACACTAGTTTCTCCTTCCCTTTCACTTCATATCTTTGTCGCTGTTGCATATATATCTCTCCCTCCAAATCCCCATGGAGAAAGGTTGTCTTTACATCTAACTACTCAAGATGCAAATCTTCAACTGCCACTAGACTTAAAATAGTTCTGATTGAAGTCATTTTAACAATAGGAGAAAATATTTCATCAAAATCAATACCTTTCTTCTGTGCAAACCCCTTCACCACAAGTCTAGCTTTGTACCTCTGTTTTCCTCCTTCTTCTTCCTTCAGCCTGTAAACCCATTTATTCTTCAATGTAGTTTTTCCTGTAGGCAACCTGACTAAGTCCCAAGTCTGGTTATGCATTAAGGAGTCCATCTCTTCTTCCATGGCTGCCTCCCACTTCTTCCTGCTTTCAACCTGCATTGCTTCTTCATAACATTCAAGTTCACCATAATCAGTCAACAATAAATAATATAATGAAGGAGAGTATCGTTCAGGGGGTCTACTTATCCTGGTAGATCTTCTAACACCACTTTCAGGTGTTTGGGGTGCCTGTTGCTGTTGTGGTGGTTTCTGTTGTTATGGTTGTTGATTATTATTATTTTCAGGCACCTTTACTTTTTCAGTGATTTCGTCAAGAACTGCATATTCCTTGTTTTCTTTTTCTTGCTTCTTTTCCTGTCACTGATTCTTATACAAGACCTTTTCATTGAATATTACATCTCTGCTCCTAATGATTTTTTGATTTTCATAATCATATAAGTGATAACCAAAATCATTAACACCATATCCAATAAAGGTACATTTCTTTGACTTTGCCTCAAGCTTTGTTCTATTTTCTTTATCAATATGGATAAAGGCCTCACAACCAAAAGGCTTTAAAAAGGAGTAGTTTAATTTTTTACCTGTCCATGCTTCCTCTGGAACACCACCATCCAAGGAACTTGAAGGCCCTCTGTTTATTAGATAAACAGTAGTATCTACAGCATCTGCCAAAACTGTAAAGGCAATCCTGCATGCAATATCATGCACCTTGCATGCTCCATGATTATTCTGTTCATCCTTTCTGACACACCATTTTCTTGTGGTGTTCTTGGAACTGTCTCCTCTCTGCGAATTCCATGATTTGAACAGTATCTATCAAACTCTTTGCTGCAATATTCACCTCCATTGTCAGATCTAAGACACTTCAATTTCTTTCCTGTCTCAATCTCAACCAAAGCTTTCCATTTCTTGAAAGTATCAAATACATCAGATTTATTCTTAATACAATAAATCCAAGTTTTTCTAGTTGCATCATCAATAAAAGTAACATAATAATGAGAGGCACTGAGAGATGATACTTGAGCAGGTCCCCATACATCTGTATGCACAAGCTCTAATTTTTCGCTCTTCTTTTCTTTCCCAACTCTGAGAAATCTGACTCTCTTCTGTTTTCCATAAATGCAATTTTCACAGAAGTCCAAATCAACATTCTTCAAACCCGACAACAAATTCCTTGAGTGAAGAATCTTCATCCCTTTTTCACTCATGTGTCCGAGCCTATGATGCCATAATGCTGCATCTACTCCTTTGGAAGTTAAAGCATTAACAGAGTTAGAAATACCATTGCATAAATACAATGTACCAACCTTTTTGCCCTTTGCTATTACTAGGGCTCCTTTGGTGACCTTCCAAGCTTTATCTGTGAAAGTTGTCACACAAACTTCACTGCCTAACTACCCTGTTGAAATCAGATTTTTCTTTAGATCTGGAACATGCCTTACCTCCTTTAGTAGCCATTGGTTTCCATTCTGCTGTTTTACAAGAACCTTACCCATTCCAACAATTTTACAGGGTTTATCATCACCCAAACGAACTTGTCCAAAACCTCATTGAACATAGTCATGAAAGTATTTCTTATCAGGTGTGGCATTGAATGAGGCCCTTGAATCTACCACCCACGAATCAGTAATATTTTCGAAATAAAGAATCAAAGCATCTTGTAACACCTCACCTGTCACATTTGCTTCATGATTGTTTTCTTGCCGTGAATCTCCTTCTTTTCCCTTCCGAGATCTACAATCTTTCTTTAGATGTCCTTTCTTTCTGCATTTCCAACACACTATCCCCGATCTGGACTTGGATCTGCCTTTCCTTGATTTACTGTGATATCCTGAGCTCTTTCCTCTTTCCATTTTTCTTCCCCTAGACTCTGCACTCAAAGCATTTCCCGATGTCTCACCGGAGATTTTCCGTCGCATTTCCTCGCTAAGGATAGCACCGAAAACATCATCAAACTTTAAAGTACTAGATCCAGACACAGAGTTACTAATGGCCATTACTAAACCATTCCAACTTTCTGGCAATGAGCACAAGAATAACAGAGCTCCTTCATAATCAAAGTTTACCCCTACAGAACATAACTGACTTGTAACAGTATTAAAATAATTTAAATGATCTGCAACATATCCACCTTCTGACATCTTCATATTAAATAATCTTTTCATAAGAAATACCTTGTTTGAGGCCAAGGGTTTTTCATATAGTTTCGAAAATTCCTGAATCAAACCCTCCGCCGTTGTTTCCTTCGAAATGTTGAAGGCGACTGATGCAGCGAGGCACAACCATATTGTTCCGAGTGCCCTTTCTATCGAGAAGGTTCCATTCTTCATCTGTCATAACCGTCAGCTTCTTTGTTTTTCTGCTCAATGGTAGGTACAGATCTTTCTGATACAGATAATCTTCCATCTGGATCTTCCACAGTGAGAATTTTTGGCCGTTAAATTTCTTGACCCTAAACTTACCATCTTCCGCCATTGCTCCCACTCGAACAAGGAACCCCTCTTTCCTGCGAGTTTATCAGCCAAATAGACCTTCAGATCTGATACTAGTTGTTATAAAATTATATATTACGGAGCAATGGAACACATAAAATATTGCAGAAACATAAACAAAAAAAATGAAAAAAACAAAAGAGACACAAATATATGTGGTTCACCCAGTTTGGGCTACTTCCACCCCGAACAGCCAGTCCCTCCTTTCTATCATCCAGCAAAATGAAGAGACACAACCTACAACAGATCCGTTGTAATATCCTCTGTTTTCTCTCACAGTCTCACCTCTCTGTTTCTCGCTCACATAATACACATCTATTACACAGCCTCAAATACAATGCCCTCATACAAAGAGAGGGGTTTCCTTCTAGGGCAAAAAACCCTAAACTAGACATAAGTTCTACCATCAGATCATCCGCCTAATGAACGGCCCAGATTGACTAGAAATTACTATACTTTTACAAGGCAATTTTACATCTGTTTTTAGCTTCGGGGGCACTGCCCTCGAGCCCCCGCCGAGGGACCGCTGGCCCCCGAACCCCCCAGCCGGGGGGGATCGGCCCCCCCGAACCCCCGAGCGTGGAGGGGTGTACAAACGTCTTGGGGTATACATCCGACAGAAACAAAGACCTCTGAAAAATCATGCTCCACACACAACAATCTCCCACTTGGAGAATGATTGTAGCAACTCCACCGCTGCTTCATTTGCTGGACAATGACTCCTCTTTGGACCTGGCTGTTTCTCATCTTCATTGTCATCCTTGAAGACCAATTGAAACTGAGCATGTTCTCAGTTTCTCCCTTGTTACAACTTTTGTTAGCATATCTGCAGGATTCTGACTAGTGTGTATCTTTTCCAGCTTCAACTCTCCATCTTCCAACACTGATTGTATGAAATGGTACTTGAGCTATATGTGTTTAGTCCTGGAATGAAATGCTGAGTTCTTTGCAAGATGAATGGCACTATGGCTATCACTGTATAACGTGCCCATATTATACTCCTTACCCAATTCACCCATAAACCTTTGTAACCAAATCATTTCTTTACTAGCCTCTGTAGCAGCAACCTACTCCGTTTCTGTTGTTGAAAGTGCAACAACACTTTGGATTTTTGAAACCCAACTGACAGCTATTCTACCAACAGTAAATACATATCCTGCAGTGCTCCTCCTGTTATTTCTGTCACCGTCCATATCTGCATCAACATATCCCTGTAGGGAAATGTTTGAACCACCAAAGCATAATGCTTGATTTGAGGTACCTTTCAAATATTTGAGAATCCATTTCACTGCCATCCAATGTTCCTTTCCTGGATTGTTCATGTACCTGCTTACAACTCCCACTGCATGTGCAATATCAGGCCTTGTGCAAGCCATTGCATACATTAAGCTTCCATCTGCTGATGCATATGGAACTTTAGACATATAATCCATGTCTTCTTGGGTCTTTGGGCACATTTCCTTACTAAGTTTGAAATGGCTAGCAAAAGGTGTACTAACTGGTTTTGCATTATGCATATTAAATCTTTTCAACACCTTTTGTATGTACTCATTCTGAGACAATGTTAATTTGTGATTTTTCCTGTCTCTAGTGATTCTCATACCAAGGATTTGTTTTGCAGCTCCCAAATCCTTCATTGCAAATGAATTTGCTAATTTTCTTTTGAGCACATTTATTTCCTGCATGTTAGACCCTGCTACAAGCATGTCATCTACATATAATAACAATATAATATAGCTACCATCATATTGCTTTTTCAGATAAACACAATGATCAGAGTGACATCTAGTATAACCTTGTTTAGACATAAACTTATCAAATTTTAGATACCATTGCCTTGGAGCCTGTTTTAAGCCATACAAGCTCTTCTTCAACCTGCACACTAGTTTCTCCTTCCCTTTCACTTCATATCTTTGTCGCTGTTGCATATATATCTCTTCCTCCAAATCCCCATGGAGAAAGGTTGTCTTTACATCTAACTACTCAAGATGCAAATCTTCAACCGCCACTAGACTTAAAATAGTTCTGATTGAAGTCATTTTAACAATAGGAGAAAATATTTCATCAAAATCAATACCTTTCTTCTGTGCAAACCCCTTCACCACAAGTCTAGCTTTGTACCTCTGTTTTCCTCCATCTTCTTCCTTCAACCTGTAAACCCATTTATTCTTCAATGTAGTTTTTCCTGTAGGCAACCTGACTAAGTCCCAAGTCTGGTTATGCATTAAGGAGTCCATCTCTTCTTCCATGGCTGCCTCCCACTTCTTCCTGCTTTCAACCTGCATTGCTTCTTCATAACATTCGGGTTCACCAGAATCAGTCAACAATAAATAATATAATGAAGGAGAGTATCATTCAGGGGGTCTACTTATCCTGGTAGATCTTCTAACACCACTTTCAGGTGTTTGGGGTGCCTGTTGCTGTTGTGGTGGTTTCTGTTGTTGTGGTTGTTGATTATTATTATTTTCAGGCACCTTTACTTTTTCAGTGATTTCGTCAAGAACTGCATATTACTTGTTTTCTTTTTATTGTTTCTTTTCCTGCAACTTATTCTTATACAAGACCTTTTCATTGAATATTACATCTCTGCTCCTAATGATTTTGTGATTTTCATAATCATATAAGTGATAACCAAAATCATTAACACCATATCCAATAAAGGTACATTTCTTTGACTTTGCCTCAAGCTTTGTTCTATTTTCTTTATCAATATGGACAAAGGCCTCACAACCAAAAGGCTTTAAAAAGGAGTAGTTTACCTTTTTACCTTTCCATGCTTCCTCTGGAACCCCACCATCCAAGGAACTTGAAGGCCCTCTGTTTATTAGATAAACAACAATATCTACAACATCTGTCCAAAACTATCAAGGCAATCTTGCATGCAATCTCATGCACCTTGCACGCTCCATGATTGTTCTGTTCATCCTTTCTGACACACCATTTTCTTGTGGTGTTCTTAGAACTGTCTTCTCTCTGCAAATTCCATGCTCTGAACAGTACCTATCAAACTCTTTGCTGCAATATTCACCTCCATTGTCTGATCTAAGACACTTCAATTTCTTTCCTGTCTCAATCTCAACCAAAGCTTTCCATTTCTTGAAAGTATCAAATACATCAAATTTATTCTTAATACAATAAATCCAAGTTTTTCTAGTTTCATCATCAATAAAAGTAACATAATAATGAGAGTCACTGAGAGATGATACCTGAGCAGGTCCCCATACATCTATATGCACAAGCTCTATTTTTTCGCTCTTCTTTTCTTTCCCAACTCAGAGAAATCTGACTCTCTTCTGTTTCCATAAATGCAATTTTCACAGAAGTCCAAATCAACATTCTTCAAACCCGGCAACAAATTCCTTGAGTGAAGAATCTTCATCCCTTTTTCACTCATGTGTCCGAGCCTATGATGCCATAATGCTGCATCTGCTCCTTTGGAAGTTAAAGCATTAACAGAGTTAGAAATACCATTGCATAAATACAATGTACCAACCTTTTCACCTTTTTCTATTACTAGGGCTCCTTTGGTGACCTTCCAAGCTTTATCTGTGAAAGTTGTCACACAACCTTCACCACCTAACTGCCCTGTTGAAATAAGATTTTTCTTTAGATCTGGAACATGCCTTATCTCCTTTAGTAGCCATTGGTTTCCATTCTGCTGTTTTACAAGAACCTTACCCATTCCAACAATTTTACAAGGTTTATCATCACCCAAACGAACTTGTCCAAAATCTCCTTGAACATAGTCATGAAAGTATTTCTTATTAGGTGTGGCATGGAATGAGGCCCTTGAATCTACCACCCACGAATCAGTAATATTTTCGAAAGAAAGAATCAAAGCATCTTGTAACACCTCACCTGTCACATTTGCTTCATGATTGTTTTCTTGTTGTGAATCTCCTTCTTTTCCCTTCTGAGATCTACAGTCTTTCTTTAGATGTCCTTTCTTTCCGCATTTCCAGCACACTATCCCCGATCTGGACTTAGATCTGCCTTTCCTTGATTTACTGTGATATCCTGAGCTCTTTCCTCTTTCCATTTTTCTCCCCCTAGACTCTGCACTCAAAGCATTTCCCGATGTCTCACCGAAGCTTTTCCGTCGCATTTCCTCGCTAAGAATAGCACTGACAACATCATCAAACTTTAAAGTACTAGATCCAGACACAGGGTTGCTAATGGCCATTACTAAACCATTCCAACTTTCTGGGAGTGAGCACAAGAATAACAGAGCTCTAACTTCATCATCAAAGTTTACACCTACAGAACATAACTGACTTGTAATAGTATTAAAATCATTTAAATGATCTGCGATAGATCCACCTTCTGACATCTTCATATTAAATAACCATTTCATATGAAATACCTTGTTTGAGGCCGAGGGTTTTTCATATAGTTTCGAAAATGGCTGAATCAAACCCTTTGTCGTTGTTTCCTTCGAAATGTTGAAGGCAACTGAAGCAGCGAGGCACAACTGTATTGTTCTGAGTGCCTTTCTATCGAGAAGGTTCCATTCTTCATCTTTCATAGCCATCGGCTTCTTTGTTTTTCCGCTCAATGGTAGGTACAGATCTTTCTGATACAAATAATATTCCATCTGCATCTTCCACAGTGAGAAGTTTTGGCCGTTAAATTTCTCGACCCTAAACTTACCATCTTCCGCCATTGCTCCCACTCGAACAAGGAACCCTTCTTTCCTGCGAGTTTATCAGCCAAATAGACCTTTGGCTCTGATACCAGTTGTTATAAAATTATATATTACGGAGCAGTGGAACACATAAAATATTGCAGAAACATAAACACAAAAAACGCATAAAACAACAAAGACATAGATATACGTGGTTCACCCAGTTTAGGCTACGTCCACCCCGAATAGCCAGTCCTTCCTTTCTATTATCCAGCAAAATGAAGAGACACAACCTACAGTAGATCCGATGTAATATCCTCTGTTTTCTCTCACAGTCTCACCTCTCTGTTTCTTGCTCACAGAATACACATCTATTACACATCCTCAAATACAATGCCCTCATACAAAGAGAGGGGTTGCCTTCTAGGGAAAAGACCCTAAACTAAACATAAGTTCTACCGTCAGATCATCCGCCTAATGAACGGCCCAGATTGACTAGGAATTACTATACTTTTACAAGGCAATTTTACATATGTTTTTAGCTTTAGGGGGCGCTGGCCCCGAGCCCCCACCAGGGGACCGCTGGCCCTCGGACCCCCCAGCCGGGGGGATCGCCCCCCCCAGACCCCCGGGGAGGGACAAGTCCCCCCCGTACCCCCCTGCGTGGAGTGGTGTACAAACTTCATGGGGTATACATCTAGCTAAAAAAAAGACCTCTGAACAATCATGCTCCACACACAACAATCTGTATGATCGTGATGCAGTATTTTACAGGAGAGAACATAAATATCACCTTAAGAAATATGGGGTTGAATTTATTGCCAGGGAACATCAAAACAAAAATCAATTGAATTCAGTTAATGCTAATCAGATGAAGTGATTAATAAGTTCAAACAAAAGATTTGTAATCATGTGTGTAAAGGAACAACATAAAAATCAACATGACGTTTGTTCAGATTATGAGACTCAACTTAAAGATAGTTTGATCAAAGAGATAGAAACTATTCCAGTTCTATGTAAAACCACACATCTTACTCATAAGTAGGGAATACACCATGAATTACAGTTTGTGCCTAAAGATCCTCTTCCTAATGTTAGAATGAATCAGTTTAGTTCAAGTTTGAAAATTAACAGATAGAGGGATACAAGTTAGTTTGGGGAAAGCCAATGTTAAATTTCTCTTATATTATGTCTCCATTTCATGTTTCGAACAGTTTGGAAACCTATTTTCAAGTAGAGAGGAAAACTATTTGTTTTCATATAAAAGCCTTTTCTAAAGCAGTGTCAAAGTCTCTAAGGGAAACTTATGCATCAGGGGAAAGTGCTAATCAATGGAAACATCATTTAATGAATAAGGAAAAAGTGATTAAAACAAATCAACAACTAACTCAATACTTTCAAAGACAAACTAAGTTGCAGCAATTTTCATGTTCATAACAGGTTTTTTGCCCATCGTTGCAAGTTGTTCATACTGTAGATGGATGGAACACGTCATCGACTCAAAATGTGCAATGGTTAGCATCGTTAGGGTCATCACTTGTAGATGATTGATCGAATGTATTGGTACATCATCAGGGCAAGGTGGAAAGAGAGGGAGCTCTACCCTCATCGACAATTTGTTGAGTCATACTTTTGTGGTCCAAAAGCTTTCAAGTGGAGAGGATTGATCCTGGAGGGTCTCGTCAGATCAGTTGCACAGGTTCATCATTAGTGTTCAGTGTCGTCGTCAATGTTCCGTGTCGTCATCAGCATTCAATTCAGTTTCGACAGTGTTGGTTATGGATCAGGTTGTTTAGGTAATGCTTATGGTTTTTCATGGCGTTCAGTTGAGATGGTGTTGTACCTAGCTTTCGACATGTGTTTGTCGTCAGTTCCACCAGGATTTGGTTGATGACATGTGTTTTTCATCCCCCTTTGCAGGATTTCGATTATCATTGAGCAAGGTTTGGTTGTCGTCATGAGACAAAATGTCGCTTTGTGACATTTAATTGTAAAAAGGTTTTCTCATTTCATGAAAAAAATCCTAATGACTAAAACCCAAACCTAATCCTAAAACCCTAACCTAAGTCCTAAACACCATTACAAAACCTAAACCTATATCAATACATTCCCTAAGTCTAAAACATAATGCATTGAAATATGTATTGAAAACTAAGACTAAAACCTAAGTCCTACCAAACCTATCGCATTAACACTATGTATTAAAACCTATGCTATACCAACTCTCGGCCTTTTACATATTGAAAAACATTATAAAACAATGTAAATTAAAATACACAGTCCTAAACTACCAACTCTAACTACATCAGAGGTCTGAGCATGTGAACGCTGCATTGATTAATAGTTGGGGTCTTTGGAACCGTAGAGGTTACCGTAACTGCGTTGGGAGTTGAACTCAGCATGCGAACTTGCTGAGGTTATATCACCACAGAGGTTAGATTTTACCGTCACCTCTGACTGCGTAGGGTTCTAACCGCTGTAGAGACATGTGATCAGGATATGTAACCGCGGAGTTAATATAACCATGGCGGAGCAATCGTGGAGGATAACTGCCGGATAGTTGTCACATCCAAACAGTTAGCACAAGGATCACCGAAACCGTCGGGGAGACCATGGAGGTGGTAGCTAGTGTTTAGGTCGTTGCTTATTCACATGGGTGGTCAACCTCCTCCGCCCAGTCAGTAAACCGCCAGCGGCTAGGGGCTTATCAAATGTTATTTTTGGGTTTTGTATGATTTTTTTTGTTTGAAATTAATTACTCCACCATGTAACTTAATCCTAAGTGTCCAACCTTGACAAGACTGAACCAATTCAAACCTAGCATGTAGCATGTTCATGCCAAGTTTAGGCTAGAGAAGGTTTTGATGTACCTACAGGCCTATAAGAAGCAGTTTTGTCCATTGAAGAGATTAGAGAGTGGTTTTGGTTTTTGTTTGTAGATTCCGGAGGTCATAGGAAGTTTTGTTTTCAGTGTAATAGGAGCATCCGGAGTCAGAATTGGGATCCATGATACGTGTTGGAAAGCTGGTTCAGAGAGATTCCTTTTGAAAGTGATTAGAAGTACCTACATGAATATTCAGTGTAGTCTATTCTCTATGTAATCGAACTCCTTGGTCTCAATCTTAATAAAGCGGTCACCCATCTTGAAAGTGGACTCGGAGACGTAGTCCATCAGGGAAAACCTTTGTAATCAACTTTATTGTCTGGTATCATTGTGTTTTTAATGTTTTCACCTCTGTTATGCATCTTTCTTGTGTTTAATCAGCTGTTGTAAAGTCTTCTTCTCAAGCATTTCTCTCTCGATTTCTGCACTTTCAGCTAACATTCAATTCATTAATGGCTAATCAATTCTACATTACTTTTAGTCTATGAACATTTCAGATCATATAATTTGGTATCATAGCAGGTTGTATTTGTAGAATTTTCCATTGAATGTTAACCAGGTCAAAATCGCAACGAGGAGAAGGAATCCTTGAGCGAATCAATCCAAATATTGGAAAGCGATGAGTTGTTCATAAGTTGACCATTACAGGTTCTGATGGAGGTGAAAACACTGAAACTAAGATGAGTGATGAACAGTTTCAGCAATCATTCTTGACTATGCAATAGATGTTGGGAGAACTCTACAAAGATAAGAAGGTGAGAGATGCAACTTCTTCTTCAAAGACATTGAAGAAGGAAAAAGGTAAAGGCAAGGCTGATAAACCACCTTCACCTCCATCATCTCCATCATCCTCTTCTTCTTCTTCTTCTTCTTCTTCTTCTAGTGCAGAATCTGAAATAGAATAGAAACCTAAGAAAACATCTCTTTTTAAACTTGATGTAAAATTTGAGTTACCTATTTATGATGGTGAAATGAATATTGAAAAGTTAGATAACTGGATTAAATAGTTAGAAGTGTATTGTCTCGTTCAGAACATTTCTAATGATAAAACAAAAATTTAGTTAGCTACACTTAGGATGGGGGAACAACTTTAATCAGGTGGGAAAGTAAAACTCAGATAGATGTAAAGCGTAAAGGAAAAGTCATTTATTTGTGGTCTAAGTTTTTAAAATCTCTTAGGAAAAAATTCTATCCTTTAGGATACATGTAGCAAGTTGTTATTGATTGGTAGCATCTGAGGCAAGGTAAAGGGAAGAGTGATTAGGAGTTTACTCAAGAGTTGAAAAAGAAATAATTTGCGCTTGGTATTTCATTGGATACTCGTGAATTTTTTTTAAAATACAACGACAGTTTAAATTCATATTTGCAGCATACGTTATTGATGTTTAATCCTGATGATTTTGATGAAGTATGTGTTCAGGCCATACATATTGAATAAGGTGGCAGACCATTCAAGTTTTCATTGCAATCATCCAAAGAGTTGGAAATCAAAGATTCCAATGACAGTAAGGGGAAGAACAATTTGAAGAGAAAGAAATCAGTGATAGCTCAGAAGGAAAGACCTACTTTTTCTCATCGCTAGAGAATCAGTCATGATGAATTGAAGTGTTGTAAACTTCATCCATAACTTAAGCCTAAAAAGTTCCTTAAGGAGAAGGATGAAAAGAAGGCCACCACAACAGTCCAACAAGATCTAGGTTCAGATTTAGGTGATGAAAGGAGGATAACTGCCATGGTTATGACAGGTAAAATTTTGACAATGGTTCAAGTTTGAAAACTATTGCATCTTCATCAAACATAAATCCTTCAAATGAGGATAAAAGAGTTGAATTGTTTAACATAAGGATAAATTCTAAGAATACAAATATAGATACAATGTTTGACAGTGGATCACAGGTGAATTTAATCTCTGAATATTTAGTTAAAAGTTTGTGTTCGGAGACACGGAATCATCCAAGACCTTACCCATTAGGATGGATAAATAAATCAACTCAGATAAAAGTCACCAAACAGTGTCAATTAAGATTTTCCATTACAGCTAATTACATTAATGAAGTGGAATTAGATGTGGTTCCAGTAGACATATGTGGAGTTGTCTTAGGAAGTCCTTATCTTTATGATCACAATGTAGTATTTTATAGGAGAGAACATAAGTACCACCTTAAGAAATATGGATTTGAATTTATTTTCAGGGCACATCAAGAAAAAAATCACTTGAATTCAGTTAATGCTAATTAGATGAAGTGATTAATAAGTTCAAATAAAATATTTGTAATCATGTGTGTAAAGGAACAACATAAAAATCAACATGATGTTTGTTCAGATTATGAGACTCAGCATAAAGATAGTTTGATCAAAGAGATAGAAATTATTCCAGTTCTATGTAAAACCAAACATCTTACTAATAAGCAGGGAATACACCATGAATTATAGTTTGTGCCTAAAGCTCCTCTTCCTAATGTCAAAATGACTCAATTTAGTTCAAGTTTGGAAATTAACAGATACAGGGATACAAGTCAATATTGGGGAAAGTTAGTGTTAACTTTCTCTTATATTGTGTCGCCATTTCATGTTTCGTATAATTTGGAAACCTCTTTTCAAGTGGAGAGGAAACCTATTTTTTTCATATCAAATCCTTTTCTAAAGCAGTGTCAAAGTCTCCAAGGGAAACTTATGCATTAGGGGAAAGTGCTAATTAATGGAAACATCATTTAATGAATAAGGAAAAAGTGATTCAAACAAATTAACAGCTAACTCAATACTTTCAAATAAAAACTAAGTTGCAACAATTTTCACCTTACAGTTTGATGGGTTTAATGCAGCAAGTTAACTTAGCAATCAAGAATCAGGATAGTATAGCTGGTTTTATGTTAAGTATGTCTTTGATTGTCTCTATCATTCTGAAAAATATATTGTTAATACATGTTTATGGTATTGAACAATATCCAGTAGAGACTATTTTCAAAGATGATTATGAATCACTAACTCATGGTTCTTCATGGAAAGAATTCATTTGCCATGTTCATAACAAGTTGTTTGCCCATTGTCGCAAGTTGTTCATACTGTAGATGGATGGAATAGGTCACTGACTCAAAATGTGCCATGGTTAGCATCAACAAGGTCATCACTTGCAGGTGATTGATCAAATGTATTGGTACATCATTAGGGCAAGGTGGAAAGAGAGGGAACACTATCCTCATCGACTATTTGTTTAGTCAAACTTTTGTGGTCCAAAAGCTTCCAAGTGGAGAGGATTGATCCTGGAGGATCTCATCAGATTAGTTGCATAGCTTCATCGTCAATGTTCAGTGTTGTCATCAATGTTTCGTGTCGTTGTCAACATTTAGTTTAGTTTCGATAGTATGACAACGTTGGTTATGGATTAGGTTGTTCAGGTAATGTTTATGGTTTTTCATGGCGTTCAGTTGAGATGGTGTTGTACCTGGCTTTTGACATGTGTTTGTCATCAGTTCCACTAGGATTTGGTTGACGACATGTGTTTGTTGTCCCCCTTCACAGGATTTGGGTTGTCTTTGAGAAAGGTTTGGTTGTCTTCATGAGACAAAATGTCACTTTGTGAAATTTAATTGTAAAAAGGTTTTCTCATTTGATGAAAAGAATCCTAATGACTAAAACCCAAACCTAATCCTAAAACCATAACCTAAGTCCTAAACACCATTACAAACCTAAACCTATATCAATACATTCCCTAAGTCTAAACCATAATGCATTGAAATATGTATTAAAAACTAAGACTAAAACCTAAGTCCTACCAAACCTATCACATTAAAACTATGTATTAAAACATATGCTATACCAACTCTCGACCTTTTCATATTGAAAATTTTTATAAAACAATGTAAATTAAAATACACAGTCCTAAACTGCCAACTCTAACCACATCATAGGTCTGAGCATGTGAACGCTGCATTGATTAACCGTTGGGGTCTTCGGAACCGTAGAGGTTACCGTAACTACATCGGGAGTTGAACTCAGCATGTGAGCGTGCTGAGGTTATATCACCACAGAGGTTAGAGTTTACCGTCACCTCTGACCATGTAGGGTTCTAACCGCTGCAGAGACATGTGATCAGGATATGTAACCACAGAGTTAATGTAACCGTGGTGGAGCAAACCATGGAGGATAACCGCCTGATAGTTGTCACATGCAAACAGTTAGCACAAGGATCGCCAGAACTATCAGGGAAGATCGCGGAGGTGGCAGATGGTGGTTAGGTTGTTGCTTATTCACATGGGTAGACAACCTCCTCTGCCCAGTTAGTAAGCCACCAACTACAAGGGGCTTATCCAATTTTATTTTTGGGTTTTGTATGGTTTTGTTTATTCGAAATTAATTCCTCCACCATATAACTTAATCCTAAGTGTCCAACCATGATAAGACCGAACCAATTCAAACCTAGAACGCAGCATGTTCATGCCAAGTTTAGGCCAAAGGAGGTTTTGATGTACCTGCAGGCCTATAAGAGGCAATTTTTTCCATTGAAGAGATTAGAGAGTGGTTTTGGCTTTTGTTTGTAAATTCTAGAGGTCATAGGCAGTTTTGTTTTCAATGTAACAGGAGCATGCAGAGTCGGAATTGGGAACCGTGACAGGCGTTGGAAAGCTAGTTCAGAGGGCTTCCTTTTGACAGTGATCAGAAGTGCCTATTTGCACATTAATTCTGGTCTATTCTCTGTGTAATCGAACTCCTTGGTCTCAATCCTAATAAAGTGGTCACCCATCTTGAAAGCGAACCCAAAGACGTAGTCCATCAGGGACAACTCCGTAGTCAACTTTATTGTCTGGTATCACTATGTTTTTACTGTTTTCACTCATGTTATGCATATTTCTTGTGTTTAATTAGCTTTCGTAAAGTCTTCTTCTCAAGAAGTTCTCTCTTGATTTCTGCACTTTCAGCTAAAATTCAATTCATTAATGGCTAATCAATTCTACATCAGTTTTTGTTGGGTCTCTATAATACTAGTGATTACCCCATTACTATTGTAGTTATACCCCTTATTTATATTGTTGTGCCCCTATTACCCCCATATTGTTATTTCTGTGCCCCATAGAATCCCTCTATTGTTATTTTTGTGGCTTTATATTATTATTGTTAGGTCGGCTGTATTATATTGTGACTCCTTAGACTCCTATATATAGAAAGGAGGTTTTGTCATTTGTATCATCGAATAATTGTTCATTTATGTAATGTAAATGAGGTTTCCTCCTCGAAGAGGCTGAATTCTAAGGCGTTGATCTATCTTTTCTATCTTTTCTTGAGCTGGTTTCATAACATTTGGTATCAGAGCTTTGGATTCTAGGGTTTCGCTGCTCCAAACAGGTCATCGTTGAATTTTCGCTATAACTTTTTTTCTGTGACGTTTCAGAAGTCGCAAAAAAAACCCATTTGAGAAGAAAGCGTTCTGAACCTTGGGTCTGAATTTCAGAGCTTGTCGCATGATATTTGCGGAGATATGATCTGAGGAAGTTGGTCTTTTTGCAGACTCCTGAATTACATTCAAAACAGGTGACCTGGGGAAAATCGTCATAACTTTCTCTCTGGGGATCGGATTGAAATTTAGTAAGAAGGTACAGAAAGAGAATGGACTTTAGTTTCTTGTGTGTGTGTTTCAGATTCAAAGGTTGAAACAGGGACTCATGGCACGTCGTACAAGTTCTCTCTACTGAACTAGTCTAAAAGCAAGTCACTGTGGGAGATTTCACATAACTCTTCCTTGGAGAATCCAATTTGGCTCAGACTTGTGGCATTGGAAAGAGGATGCAGAAGGCTACTACAGGTAGAAATTTCAGAACTAGATGATCCGAAATTACAGAGATACATCAGATTCAATATCAGGCTTCTATAAAGTGAAAAAAGGTGTGTAGTTTTTTTTTAAATTTTTGTGTAAGCTTGGTTTAACGGAATTCAAAGGGCATAGTAAAGCATTATTATCGGTAACTGATGCCCCGAGGAAAGAAAATGCAAACACCTAGTAAGGAACCTGAAAGCTCTAGCATGACTCATGAAGAAGAGGAAGAAATGCTACATGATATATCAAAATTACAAGAACAAGTGCAACAAATGTCACGCTCACAAAAGTTAACAGATGCTAAGATAAATGGCGTGAAAGCTAAGATAAGTGGCATGGAATCTAAGGTAAATGGCGTGGAATCTAAGATAAAGGGCATGGAAGCTAATATGGATGATTCGAAGACAGATTTGAAGATAGATTTGAAGACAAACATGGAAGAATTGAAGAAGTTGCTACAAGAAAGGGTCACTAATGGTGAAAAGGTAGTAAAGGAAACTCATGATGAGAACAAAAGAAATGTTAATCATGATTCCATAGACGCTAATGTTGGATCGAAGAATCACCATATTCCAAAAATCGATATGAGGAAGTTTGATGGCAAGGATCCCGCCACATGGATATTACAGATGGAGCAATTCTTCGATCTCAATAATGTGCAAAACGCACAAAAGGTACGTATGGCAACTGTATATTTGGAACCAAATCAATTTGTATGGTATCAATGGCTTTGTTCTCGTAAAAAATTTATTACTTGGCAATTTTTACGGAAGAATTGATAGCACATGATGAAGATACAAAAAGCAACACTTTTTTTAGCCAATTGATAAGTCTCAAACAAAAGGGTTCAATAATGGAGCACATTGAGGAGTTCCAAAAATTGAACATAAGGGTAAAAGATATTCCAGAGGAGCATAGGATTGATGTGTTCATAGGGTCTTTAAAGGATAATATCCAACATGATGTTCGCCTTTGGGAACCTGATTCATTAGAGAAGGCATTCAGGTTAGCAAGAAAAATGGAAAGCAAAATTATGGCAACCAGGAAGCATACCACTCACAACTATAAAGATGGAAGTGTTGTTGCCCCTAGTCTTCCACAACCTATAAGGTTGACACCACAACAATTGGAAGAAAAAAGAGCAAAAGGGCTTTGTTACAGTTGTGATAGCAAATACACTAAAGGTCATAAGTGTGCTGAGAAGAAATTATTCTACATAGATTGTGAAGAGGAAGAAGAAAAGGAGCAAGAAAGGTCAAAAGAAGAAGATATACTCCAGGAACAAAGCCTAGATGAAGAACAAATAAATCCGACCATATCTTGTAATGCATTGGCGGGAATTACCACTCCTCAAACCATCAAGATAGAAGGACAAATCAAGAAGAAAAAGGTAATAGTGTTGATTGATTCAGGAAGCACCCACAATTTTATTCATTGTAGGGTAGCAAAAGAATTGAATTGCTTCCTATATCCAGCACCAGAGTGTCAAGTGATGATTGCAAATGGAGGAACAATAAATTGCTCTGGAAAGTGCCATAATATCAAGCTATCCATGGGAGAATATGTATTGACTAGCCCAATGCTTTCCATTCCAATGGGAGGTGCTGATGTTGTACTAGGAGTCCAATGGCTACAATCCTTGGGTACAATAGCTTTTAATTTTCAAGAACTTTTCATCAAATTTTCTACGGAAGGAAAGGAAGTTGAATTAAGGGGTATTGCAGGGAAACCAGGAAAGATAATCAGCTCTAATGGTATGACAAAGCTTCTAAAAAAGGAGCAAAGAGGTGTAATTGCACAATTATGTTCGCTAGATGTTTCCACATTGGAATCATCTATTTCTCCAGATCTCCAAAAAGTCCTGGACAATCATTCCAAGGTATTTGAGACTCCCAAAGGTCTCCCACCTATGCGTGATCATGATCATGCTATTCATCTGATTCCAGGAAGTGTTCCTCCAAACATCAGGCCGTACAGATATCCCTATGTCCAAAAAAGTGAAATTGAACGTATGGTTGCAGAAATGCTAGAGGCTGGTATAATTCAACCGAGTCAAAGTTCTTTCTCAGCTCCAGTAGTATTGGTGCACAAGAAGGATGGATCATGGCGCATGTGTCCAGATTATAGGGAGCTCAACAAGCTCACTATTAAAGATAAGTTCCCCATTCCTGTTATTGATGAATTACTGGATGAATTGCATGGATCAATTTACTTCACCAAGTTGGATCTTCGTTCGGGATATCATCAAATCAGAATGAAGATTGAAGACATTCCAAAAACGGCATTTAGAACTCATGAGGGTCATTATGAATTTTTGGTCATGCCTTTTGGCCTTACCAATGCACCTTCAACATTTCAAGGTTTGATGAATTCAATTTTCAAACCATTCCTTAGAAAATTTGTGTTAGTATTTTTTGATGATATACTAATCTACAGCAAGTCTTGGAAGGATCATGTTGAACATGTTGACAGGGTGCTACAACTATTGGAGGAGAAACAATTATATGCAAAAAGATCCAAATGTTTCTTTGGAGTCCAGGAGGTGGAATATTTGGGTCATATTGTATCTCATGAAGGAGTTAAGGTAGACCCTAGCAAAATTAAAGCCATTAAGGAATGGAAAATCCCCACATCCATAAAGCATCTGCGAGGATTTCTTGGGTTGACAGGGTATTATCGCAAGTTTGTTAAGAATTATGGGAGAATAGCAGCACCTCTAACAACATTATTGAAGAAAGATTCATTTTCATGGACTCCGGAAGCAACAAAGGCCTTTGAACATCTTAAAGAGGCAATGTGCCAAGCACCGGTCTTAGCTACACCGGACTTCACAAAAACCTTTATTGTGGAATGTGATGCTTCAGGAAATGGAATTGGTGCTGTTCTAATGCAAGATGAAAGACCCATTGCTTTTGAAAGTCGTCCAATCAAGGGAAAGTTTTTAAGCAAAGCTATTTATGAGAAGGAAATGTTGGCAATACTCCATGCACTTAAGAAATGGCGACCCTACCTAATGGGAAGACACTTCAAGGTAAAAACGGATCATGATAGCCTTAAATACTTTTTAGAACAAAGATTATCCTCTGAAGAGCAACAAAAGTGGGTCACAAAGATGTTGGGTTATGACTTTGAAATCATCTACAAAAAAGGGAAGCAAAATGTGGTGGCAGATGCACTCTCAAGAAAGGATGAGGATGTGGAAGCATTGTTGTGTGCCATTTCTATTATCCAACCAGATTGGATAAACGAAGCAAGGGAGGAATGGAAGAATGACGAAGAAGTGTGGGCACTTATTCGAAAGCTACAACAAGATTCCAGTACTTCTGATACATTTAGCTGGCAAAATGATTCGTTATGGTACAAAGATCGCTTATACCTCTGTAAGAATTCCCAGCTAAAACAAAAGATTCTTATGGAATTGCACACTTCTCCCTTAGGAGGGCACTCAGGATTTTTAAAAACTTACCACAGGGTTAAGAAGGAATTTTTTTGGGATGGCCTTAAATCAGATATTCAAAAGTTTGTGGCGGAATGTTTGGTTTGCCAACAAAATAAAGTTGAAACAATTAAGACACCGGGTCTATTACAACCTTTATCCATTCCAAGCCAACGTTGGGAGGAGGTTTCAATGGATTTTATCACAGGTTTACCCAAGTCTGAGGGAAAGAGTGTCATCATGGTGGTAGTTGACAGACTTACCAAGTATGCACACTTTTGTGCATTATCACATCCATTTAAAGCCAGTACAGTTTCTACTGCATTTATGGAAACAGTTCAAAAGCTACATGGAAACCCAAAGATTATTGTAAGTGACAGAGATCCCATTTTCACTGGAAATTTTTGGACAGAATTATTTTCTTGTCTTGGTACTCAGTTAGCTCATAGCTCATCTTATCATCCTCAATCTGATGGGCAAACTGAGATAGTAAACAAATGTTTGGAAGGATATCTTCGTTGCTTTGTATCTGATAAACAGACACAATGGGTCAAATGGTTGCCTCTGGCTGAATGGTGGTATAACACTTCCTTCCATACAGCAACAAAAATGACCCCATTTATGGCACTTTATGGGTATCAACCACCATCCATCACATCATATTTAAGAGAAAATTCTAAGGTTCAGGCAGTGGAACATCACATCGAACATCAACAACAAGTCCTCCAACTCTTAAAGGATAACCTCGTGTTGGCACAAAATAGAATGAAACAACAGGCAGATCAACATCGCAGTGAAAGAAGTTTTGATGTAGGTGATTGGGTATTCCTACGGCTACAACCATATAAGCAAATGTCCCTAAAGCAAGCTAAGAAGGATAATAAATTATCACCAAAGTATTATGGTCCGTACAAGGTGTTGCAAAAGATTGGTACTATGGCATACAAATTGGAGCTTCCTGCAGCTTCTCGATTGCACCCAGTTTTCCATGTTTCATGTTTAAAGAAGGTTATAGGTGACAAGCTCCCAATTCAAACAATATTGCCAGAACTTGACGAGGAAGGAAAAATTATATTGGAACCGGAAGCAGTCACAGAAACAAGAACTCGACAGCTACGAAATCGATCAATTTCAGAGTATCTTATCAAGTGGAAGAACTTATCCGCTGAAGATTCCACATGGGAGGATGAGAATTTTATGCAGAAGTATCCAGAACTACTCAAGCGTTGAGGACAACACTTTTTTGAAGGAGAGGGGCATGTTGGGTCCCTATAATACTAGTGATTACCCCATTACTATTGTAGTTATACCCCTTATTTATATTGTTGTGCCCCTATTACCCCCATATTGTTATTTCTGTGCCCCATAGAATCCCTCTATTGTTATTTTTGTGGCTTTATATTATTATTGTTAGGTCGGCTGGATTATATTGTGACTCCTTAGACTCCTGTATATAGAAAGGAGGTTTTGTCATTTGTATCAGCGAAGAATTGTTCATTTATGTAATGTAAAGGAGGTTGCCCCCTCGAAGAGGCTGAATTCTAAGGCATTGATCTATCTTTTCTATCTTTTCTTGAGCTGGTTTCATAATAGTTTTAGTCTATGATCATTTCAAATCAAGAAACCCAGGGAAGGAGTGCAACCCCTGTCAGCCAAGAAAACCAATTGCGGTCCAACATTGTCAACAAATTCCATTCTACCAAAAATGAAGTCAAAGGTTATGGGAAGGGTCCATATAAGTGTTGGAATTATGGGGAAAATCACCTAAGGAAAGACTTCCCACAACATAAGCTTGTTGAATCGAGACTTTATAATGCGTAGGAGGAAGAGACAATCAAGGATGTAGCTCAAAGTATACCCATAATTTACGTAGTAGTGGATAATTTCCAAGTTGATCACCAAGAAATGATTATAGAAATAGAAGGTATGCTCCATGACCAAAGAATTATGATTTTGATTGACCCTTGTTCAAATTTCAGTTACATCATTCCCACTGTTGTTGAGAAATTTGCATTAAAGAAGGAAACACATGATGAGTCTTTGCTATTTCAACTAGCCACAGGGACAAAAAGAAGAGTTGAGCATTGGGTGAAGGCTTTCCCAATCGAAGTAAATGGGATGTTGACAGTTGTAAATCTTAGTGTGCTACCACTGGGAGCATATAACATATTGTTGGGCATGGATTGGTTATATGTGCATTAGACAAAGGTAGACTATTATGAGAAGGTGATTAAATGACTTAATGAAGTTGGAGAGAGAAAAATGTCATAAGGGAAAAAGAAAGCATACTTATGTGAGACAAATTTCAGCCATGAAAGCCAAAACATGCCACAGAAAAGGATGTGTTTTATTTGTTGTGCAAATTCCCAACAACACTAAAGTTAATCCTAGAGCTGAGAATGATGACGGTGATATCCTTAGGGAATACCCTTTCTTGTCGTAGTTTTTAGATGTATTCCATGAAGAAATTCCTAGTTTACCTAGGTCCTCCTCCCAAAGAAGTAGATTTTTCCATTGAATTAGTTCTAGGAGCAACTCCAACATCCAAAGCTTTGTATAGAATGATCTCTCTAGAAGAGTTGAAGTTACAACTCAAGTAGATGTTGGACAAGGGCTACATAAGCACTACAAGGAAAATACCCTCTAGTATAGGTTATAAAAAAGGTTTTTAGTGTTACAAAATGTGTAAAAATGTCAAACACAACTCTGTTACAACATCTATTTGCAGTAGTGGATGTTTTAACGAAGCTGATAATGAAAATTAACCACAACTAAAAAAAATATGGCTGGCCTGAGGTTTTAGAAGATGTTTTTTAGCAATGTGCTTAATGGAAAAATAGCACTAGTACACAACCAATATAAAAGCATTGGTGTTGAAAATTTAAATATAAGCATCAAGACTGGAAACAAATGTTTAGAGAACTAGTGTATTATCTTTATCAAAGAACTGATCATAAAATAATAAAAATGCCTGACTCGGACAATCTATGATACCATGCATCAGGGTGTTGAATCCAAACAACATCGATGCTTGAAAAGTATACCACCCCAATGCTTATGGCTTCAAAAAATGCCCCAGACAGTACTTTTGAAGAACAACACTAGGGCAGGGAAAAAAATCATGCAGACCTGGTGCTTTTATTTAAATTTATAGCACTAGTGCTTATTAGTTGTACAAAAGCACCAGTGAACTAATAATATAAAATAACCAATGTTGCTAATTTGAATAATGCACTATGGTTGGAAACAATATTTTGGAGCACTGGGGTGTTGGTTCTATGAAAGCACGAATGCTTTAATCATTACAATGCACCGAGACGTTAAATGCAAATAATATCGTGCTTGAAAAGTATAACACACACCAGGTGTTGGGTCCCTATAATACTAGTGATTACCCCATTACTATTGTAGTTGCATCCCTATTAATATTGTTGTGCCCCTATTATCCTCATATTGTTATTACTGTGCCCCATAGAATCTCTCTATTGTTATTTTTGTGGCTTTATATTATTATTGTTAGGTCGGTTGGGTTATATTGTGACTCCTTAGACTCCTATATATAGAAAGGAGGTTTTGTCATTTGAATCATCCAAGAATTGTTCATTTATGTAATGTAAAGGAGGTTTCCCCCTCGAAGAGGCTGAATTCTAAGGTGTTTATCTGTCTTTTCTATCTTTTCTTGAGCTAGTTTCATAACATTTGGTATCAGAGCTTTGGATTCTAGGGTTTCGCTGCTCCAAATAGGTCATCGTGGAATTTTCGCTATAACTTTTTTTTGGCGATGTTTCAGAAGCTAAAAAAAAAAACCCATTTGGGAAGAAATCGTGCTGAACCTTCGATCCAAATTTCAAAGCTTTTCATGCTATATTTGCGGAGATATGATCTGAGGAAGTTGGTCTTTTTGCAGACTCCTGAATTACATTCCAAACAGGTGACCTGGGGAAAATCGTCATAACTTTCTCTCTAAGCATCGGATTGAAATTTCATAAGAAGTTCCAGAAAGAGGATGGACTGTAGTTTATCATATATATTTTTCCGAGCCAAAGGTTGAAACAGTGACTCGTGGCACGTCGTACAATTTCACTCTACTGAACTAGTCTATAATCAGGTCATTGTGGGAGATTTCACATAACTCTTCCTTGGAGAATCCAATTTGGATCAGACTAGTGGCATTGGAAAGAGGACACAGAGGGCTACTACAAATCACAATTTTAGAACTGGATGATCCGAAAGTAAAAAGATACATCAGAGGCAATATCGAGCTCCTACAAAGTGAAAAAAGGTGTGTAGATTATTTTAAAATTTTGCTTAAGGTTGGTTTGAAAATTTATTTTGAAGGAATTCAAAGGGCATAGCAGAGCATTATTATTAGTAACTGATGCCCCGAGGAAAGAAAATGCAAACAACTAGTAAGCAACCTGAAAGCTCTAGCATGACTCACGAAGAGGAGGAAGAAATGCTACATGATATATCAAAATTACAAGAACAAGTGCAACAAATGTCACTCTCACAAAAGCTAACAGAAGCTAAGATAAATGGCATGGAATCTAAGATAAAGGGCATGGAAGCTAATATGGACAATTTGAAGATAGATTTAAAGATACATTTGAAGAGAGACATGGCATATTTGAAAACAAATTTGAAGACAGACATGGCAGATTTGAAGACAGATTTGACAAGTTTTCTACAAGAAATACTTACTAATGGTGAAAAGGTAGTAAAGGAAACTCATGATGCGAACAAAAGAAAAGTTAATCATGATTTCATAGACTCTAATGTGGGATCGAAGACCCACCATACTCCAAAAATCGATATGAGGAAGTTTGATGTCAAGGATCCCGCAACATGGATATTACAGATGGAGCAATTTTTCGATCTCAATAATGTGCAAAACACACAAAAGGTACGTATTACAACTTTATATTTGGAACCAAATAAGCTTGTATGGTATCAATGGCTTTGCTCTCATAAGAAAATTATCACTTGGGCAATTTTTACAGAAGAATTGACAGCACATTATGAGGATACAAAAAGAAACACTTTTTTTAGCCAATTGATAAGTCTCAAACAAAAGGGTTTAATAATGGAGCACATTGAGGAGTTCCAAAAATTTAACATAAGGGTAAAAAATATTCCAGAGGAGCATAGGATTGATGTGTTCATAGGGACTTTAAAGGATAATATCCAACATGATGTTCGCCTTTGGGAACCTGATTCATTAGAGAAGGCATTCAGGTTAGCAAGAAAAATGGAAAGCAAAATTATGGCAACCAGGAAGCATACCACTCACAACTATAAATATGGAAGTGTTGTTGCCCCTAGTCTTCCACAACCTATAAGGTTGACACCACAAAATTGGAAGAAAAAGGAGCAAAAGGGCTTTGTTACAGTTGTGATAGCAAATACACTAAAGGTCATAAGTGTGCTGAGAAGAAATTATTCTACATAGATTGTGAAAAGGAAGAAGAAAAGAAGCAAGAAAGGTCAAAAGAAGAGGATATACTCCAAGAACAAAGCCTAGATAAAGAAGAAATGAATCCAACCATATCTTGTAATGCATTGGCAGGAATTACCACTCCTCAAAACATCAAGATAGAAGGACAAATCAAGAAGAAAAAGGTAATAGTGTTGATTGATTCAGGAAGTACCCACAATTTTATTCATTGTAAGGTAGCAAAAGAATTGAATTGCTTCTTATATCCAGCACCAGAGTGTCAAGTGATGGTTGCAAATGGAGGAACAATAAATTGCTCTGGAAAGTGCCATAATATCAAGCTATCCATGGGAGAATATGTATTGACTAGCCAATGCTTTCCATTCCAATGGGAGGTGCTGATGTTGTACTAGGAGTCCAATGGCTACAATCCTTGGGTACAATAGCTTTTAATTTTCAAGAACTTTTCATGAAATTTTCTTTGGAAGGAAAGGAAGTTGAATTAAGGGGTATTGCAGGGAAACCAAGAAAGATAATCAACTCTAACGGTATGACAAAGCTTCTAAAAAAGGAACAAAGGGTGTAATTGCACAATTATGTTCGCTAGATGTTTCCACATTGGAATCATCTATTTCTCCAGATCTCCAAAAAGTCTTGGACAATCATTCCAAGGTATTTGAGACTCCCAAAGGTCTCCCACCTATTCGTGATCATGATCATGCTATTCATCTGATTCCAGGAAGTGTTCCTCCAAACATCAGGCCGTACAGATATCCCTATGCCCAAAAGAGTGAAATTGAACGTATGGTTGCAGAAATGCTAGAGGCTGGTATAATTCAACTGAGTCAAAGTTCTTTCTCTGCTCCAGTAGTATTGGTGCACAAGAAGGATGGATCATGGCACATGTGTCCGGATTATAGGGAGCTCAACAAGCTCACTATTAAAGATAAGTTTCCCATTCCTGTCATTGATGAATTACTGGATGAATTGCATGGATCAATTTACTTCACCAAGTTGGATCTTCGTTCATGATATCATCAAATCAGAATGAAGATTGAAGACATTTCGAAAACAACATTTAGAACTCATGAGGGTCATTATGAATTTTTGGTCATGCCTTTTGGCCTTACCAATGCACCTTCAACATTTCAAGGTTTGATGAATTCCATTTTCAAACCATTCCTTAGAAAATTTTTGTTAGTATTTTTTGATGATATACTAATCTACAACAAGTCTTGGAAGGATCATGTTGAACATGTTGATAGGGTGCTACAACTATTGGAGGAGAAACAATTATATGAAAAAAGATCCAAATGTTTCTTTGGAGTACAAGAGGTGGAATATCTGGGTCATATTGTATCTCATGAAGGAGTTAAGGTAGACCCTAGCAAAATTAAAGCCATTAAGGAATGGAAAATCCCCACATCCATAAAGCATCTACGAGGATTTCTCAGGTTGACAGGGTATTATCGCAAGTTTGTTAAGAATTATGGGAGAATAGCAGCACCTCTAACAACATTATTGAAGAAAGATGCATTTTCATGGACTCCAGAAGCAACAAAGGCCTTCGAACATCTTAAAGAGGCAATGTGCCAAGCACCGGTCTTAGCTACACCGGACTTCACAAAAACCTTTATTGTGGAATGTGATGCTTCAGGAAATGGAATTGGTGCTGTTTTAATGCAAGATGAAAGACCCATTGCTTTTGAAAGTCGTCCAATCAAGGGAAAGTTTTTACACAAAGCTATTTATGAGAAGGAAATGTTGGCAATACTCCATGCACTTAAGAAATGGCGACCCTACCTAATGGGAAGACACTTCAAGGTAAAAACAGATCATGATAGCCTTAAATACTTTTTAAAACAAAGATTATCCTCTGAAGAGCAACAAAAGTGGGTCACAAAGATGTTGGGTTATGACTTTGAAATCATCTACAAAAAAGGGAAGCAAAATGTGGTGGCAGATGCACTCTCAAGAAAGGATGAGGATGTGGAAACATTGTTGTGCGCCATTTCTATTATCCAACCAGATTGGATAAACGAAGCAAGGGAGGAATGGAAGAATGATAAAGAAGTGTGGGCACTTATTCGAAAGTTACAACAAGATTCCAGTACATCTGATACATTTAGCTGGCAAAATGATTCTTTATGGTACAAAGATCACTTATACCTTTGTAAGAATTCCCAACTAAAACAAAAGATTCTTATGGAATTGCACACTTCTCCCTTAGGAGGGCACTCAGGATTTTTAAAAACTTACCACAGGGTTAAGAAGAAATTTTTTTGGGATGGCCTTAAATCGGATATTCAAAAATTTGTGGCAGAATGTTTGGTTTGCCAACAAAATAAAATTGAAACAATTAAGACACCGAGTCTATTACAACCTTTATCCATTCCAAGCCAACATTGGGAGGAGGTTTCAATGGATTTTATCAGAGGTTTACCCAAGTCTGAGGGAAAAAGTATCATCATGGTGGTAGTTGACAAGCTTACGAAGTATGCACACTTTTGTACATTATCACATCCATTTAAAGCCAATACAATTTCTACTGCATTTATGGAAACAATTCAAAAGCTACATGGAAACCCAAAGATTATTGTAAGTGACAGAGATCCCATTTTCACTGGAAATTTTTGGACAGAATTATTTTCTTGTCTTAGTACTCAGTTAGCTCATAGCTCATCTTATCATCCTCAATATGATGGGCAAACTGAGATAGTAAACAAATGTTTGGAAGGATATCTTCATTGCTTTGTATCTGATAAACAGACACAATGGGTCAAATGGTTGCCTCTGGCTGAATGGTGGTATAACACTTCCTTCCATATAGCAACAAAAATGAACCCATTTATGGCACTTAATGGATATCAGCCACCATCCATCACATCATATTTAAGAGAAAATTCTAAGGTTCAAGCAGTGGAACATCACATCGAACATCAACAACAAGTCCTCCAACTCTTAAAGGATAACCTCGTGTCAGCACATAATAGAATCAAACAATACGCAGATCAACATCGCAGCGGAAGAAGTTTTGATGTAGGTGATTGGGTATTCCTACAACTACAACCATATAAGCAAATGTCCCTCAAGCAAGCTAAGAAGGATACTAAATTATCACCAAAGTATTATGGTCCATACAAGGTGTTGCAAAAGATTGGTACTATGGCATACAAATTGGAGCTTCCTGCAGCTTCTCGATTGCACTTAGTTTTCCATGTTTCATGTTTAAAGAAGGCTATAGGTAACAAGCTTCTAGTTCAAACAATATTCCTAGAACTTGACGAGGAAGGAAAAATTATATTGGAACCGGAAGCAGTAACAGAAGCAAGAACTCGATAGCTATGAAATCGATCAATTTCGGAGTACCTTATCAAGTGGAAGAACTTATCCGCTGAAGATTCCACATGGGAGGATGAGAATTTTATACAGAAGCATCCAAAACTACTCAAGCGTTGAGGAAAACACTTGTTTGAAGGAGAGGGGCATGTTGGGTCCCTATAATACTAGTGATTACCCCATTACTATTGTAGTTGCATCCCTTATTAATATTGTTGTGCTCCTATTATCCCCATATTGTTATTACTGTGCCCCATAGAATACCTCTATTATTATTTTTGTGGCTTTATATTATTATTGTTAGGTCGGCTGGGTTATATTGTGACTCCTTAGACTCCTATATATAGAAAGGAGGTTTTGTCATTTGAATCATCCAAGAATTGTTCATTTATGTAATGTAAAGGAGGTTGCCCCCTCGAAGAGGCTGAATCCTAAGGCGTTGATCTATCTTTTCTTGAGCTAGTTTCATAACACCAGGCCATGCAAAAAATCTTGTCGTATGGGTGCTTTTACGTAGTATAATGCATCGGTGCATATTTATTTTACAGAATCACCTAAATTTTGTATGGGATACCACTTTTTATTATTATAAATATCATTGTTGAAAAAATTATATTCAGAGCAGTGCGCATTAATATATGATGTCTTGGTATCCATTCTCTCTTTTTTAGAAACATGGACCTTTGACAGTGAAATTATTGTGATTTTTTAAATCCATTAATAGAAAAATCAACTCTATCTTATAACAATATTCATATAAATTAAATTTTGATTAGTGAATTTGTATATGATGTTTAGATTAATTTGTTATATCATCAAATTTGGCATCTCTTCATTATAATATTTAATCATCCATATATTTAATCAGTGGTATAATATTGCACAATGAAATTGGACAACACAATAGAATAAATTCAAATATCTTTTATTATATATGAATAGGAGGCCCTTTGTCATAAAAAATGGGATAATTATTGGTAACCCCTTATCTTTCAATTGGGACACTATGTCCATTACATCAAACAAAATGTCTAGTTTTCACAGACAATTATTTCAAAAGATACAACAACTTGCATTGATATCCAAATAGATCATCATTCTTCTCTGGAACCATTGTCAGTGCTCAAGCTACTTCCATCGCTTGGCTTATTTGGACGACTGTTTTGTTGATTGCATCAAGTGTTTTCGTCTTCTTCAAGTTTTATCTACAAACATAAAAATAAAGTGTAATGATTATATCTACATTGGTGAGAATAATGAAAATTGAAATAAATAATATACACCAATGTAAATAAAAAATCAATGTACCATAGCAAGAAGTGAATCTTGAATTATACACATGCTTTTAAAACCATATCTCATGCTTTCTTTCAACAAGTATTTTGTTAGTGTAGTTACATACTTTGTTTCTTGCGAGTTTATACCCCATAATAAATCATACATTTAATATAAATGATGTTTTTGTTCTATTAATTATAAACTCAGAGAAGTAAAACAACATAGATACTTACAAATTCCACTAATTTTTGATATGCCAACATATACTCACAACCCATATTTAATCCAATGTCAATCAATTCTTTTGATGGCTCTTGTTTGTATTTTAGCACCTATTTGAAAAAATTCAAGGATGGTTGTTGTAAAACAACTTAAAATATACAAAAATGAAACCTTAAGTTTTTATAAGGAAATATTAACAATTACTCACAAACTTTGATATCAACAATTTTATTCCTTGTCATCATGTTTTATGTGTTGAATGAGTTCCATTTTGTTTTATTTTCTCCAAGCAAATACTTGAAAATTAATATTTAATGCTAAATTATTTTTTTATGTGTATGTAATAGAAAAATTTAATGATTATATACATTTAAAGCACATTGTTGTTGAGATGGATCCTCCTGGGATGCAATTATGTCCATTTCTTTGACCATTTCCTTGTACATTTTTTTGGACATTCCTACTTACATGTTTCAGATATCATCTTATTGGTCCTTTGGGTTTTTCATAATCTTCCTGAAAAAATAATAAACTATTTTTATATTGATATATGAAAACAAAATATAACAAATTTGATATTAATAAATGGATGTTTTGTAGTAATATATACATATAATTCTAGAAAAATATTTTAATTAGGAATATTACTTTTTGAATGATTCTTTTTTGTTTTTGTATGTTTTTGCTATTGCAAATATGAGAGATCTCATTGACCATTGCTATGGAAACACTTCCTGTAGTTTTAATATAACTTGGTTATTGGAATCATTAGATTGATTTATGTACTGTAAGTGGAAAGTACGTATATATGTTCGTATCGCACATAGTTTTGTTAAACCCCCCCCACCCCCCCTTTCATTAACCTCCAACACCACTCCAAATGAGCTAAGGACCAATTCATCATCATTGACATATTCTATAATTTTTTATTTTTTTTAGAATGACATTATTTTCCTTCTTTGTTGGTCCCTGTAGAACATTAAACATATGTGAATTAATAGATTGTTTGAAACATGTTATCTAATATTCTTAAGTATATTATTAATAAAAATTGAAAAAAAAACTCATATTGAATAATATTTTTTCATTCACTTGATTCATCCTTCTGTAATTTTTCCATCGAGATTTTATGCTCTTTTACACTTAGATAATAAATAATCTTATCAAACTTCCTCATTTTGTGACTCTGCATGACACACACTAACCAATACATATTAGTTAAACTTACATATAGTTCAAACATATTAATTTGTGAAGAATTTACAAAGAACTTTCCTTTTCTGTTTTTTAAGATGTGCTATGATTTTGTTAACCAGTATTTTTTCTATTTATAACTTCTCATTTTTTTTTTAAGCAATATACACCCTGTACCATTCAATACAGAAGGCATTAAATATATTTTCTAAATAAATCACATAATTCTCAGGCAAAAAGACGTCTGGAAACTGTTGTGTTTAATTTAGTAAATGCACCAATGCCTTTAATTTAGTAAATGCACCAGTGCCTTTAATTGTTGAGCACCGACATCGATTTTTTTTTAAATAAATTTAAATTATGATGATGCAATATGTAACGATAACAATACCCCCATCACAACAAAAAATGAAAATATAAAAAATTAGACACAATTTTTTTCCTTAACAATGTTATTTGGCATAAGTGATGTGTTATATTAAACATGGTGTACCAATAAACAAAATCCTTTTTTTTTAAAACAGACAAGGTCGATAGGGTTTGGATTTGATTCAACAAGTGATCCCCACATTTTACATGTCAAACACATTATATATAGTAACACAAATCCATTAAATCTAAAACTTCTAAAATGAAAAGCCTCAATTGTGAAGTGGTAGAGGGAGTTAAACGTTAAGGTGAAATTTTACAGTCACATAAGAAAGTAGAAGCAAGAGTTTAAAGTAGGTATTGATTTTTTTTTTTGTTTTTTTCTAAATTTTAATTAAATATAACAAAACTTGTAAAAAAAATTATTAGTAAAATCAACAATAAAATTCAAATTTTGTACTATGCAAGGTTTTGATTAAATCACTATACATTTCAAATTCTTATATTCTGAATAGTTCAGTTGTTCCAAAGTATTTTTTTACTCCACAATGCTCCCAATATGTCTCTCTTGCAAATATCTCTTTTAATTAAATCCAACAGAAATGGTCAAATGTTTTATTAGTAAAATCAACAGTAAAATTTAAAATTTTTACTATTCAGGGTTTTGAGTGAATCACAATACCTTTGAAATTTTGATCTCCTAAATAGTTTGTTGTTCCAAAGTATTATGTTGCTCCACAGTGCTCCGAGTATGTCTCTCTTGCAAGTCTCTCCCTTGAAATTTTGAGAAAAATAATGAAATAATGAATAGCTTCTTACTATTTAAAAGACTTTATGAAATTAGATTTTGAAAAATCAATTGCCGCTCATTTTTTAATTTGAACAAAAAAAACTCACACATTTTTTTTCACCTTTTTCAAACATTGGTGCATTTCATAGTAAAATGCATTGGTGCATTTACAAGTAATGCGCACCAATTATGATAACTTATCGATGCTCTAATTTTTTTTAAACGCACTAATATGATAGTTTTTTTTAATATTGGAAATAGGTGTGGTTATTATTTTAATTCATCGATGTGGTTATTACTTAAAAACATCGATGTGATTAGTCTTAGAAGATAGAATTCCTTTTTTATTTTCGAAATCCATGAAACAGGTGCAATTATTATTTTAACGCATTGATGTGATCATTATTTAAATGTATCATTGTGGTTGATTTTATAAGAGTACCAATATGATAGAATTACTTTTTTATTTTCGAAATCCTAGAAACAAGTGTGTTTATTATTTTAACACATCGGTGTAGTTATTATTGTAGTTATTATTTAAACATATCTGCTTGGTTAGATTTAGAAGAGCACCGATATGATATAATTCTTTTTCTTTTCTTTTCAAAATCCTGGAAATAGGTGTGGTTATTATTTAACACATAGGTGCAACTGTTATTTAAACGCATCGGTGCAGTTGGTTTTACAAGAGCACTGTTATGATAGAAGTCCCTTTTTATTTTTGAAATCTTGGAACCGACGTGTTTATTATTCTAATGCATCAGTGTTGTTATTATTTAAACACGTTGGCATGGTTAATTTCACAATAGAATCGATATGCTTTAAGGTTATTTGAATTTTTATTTTCAAATAAAATGATGTATTCATCTCAAATTATCCTTTAGGATGCATCAACATGAGTTACAGTAGTTCTTAGTATACATTTTTCGATTAAAGACATCTTATTCTTTAAAAATGGTTTGAAAACTATATTGAAATTAAGATTGTGGTTATATGGTTCTTGAAATTAATTTTGGGTATGTGCACAAAACCTTATCGCTGATTTTTCTCAAATGTAAGGAGAAAATCTCATAACATCGAATGATCAATTCTTCAAATTCGAGCTCGTTCCATATTTCTCAAAGTTCTTCACAGAGTTCTCCCTTTCTATCTCCAATAAGTTCATATTTTATTTATATTTCGATTATCTAATCAAATTTGTTTATTTTTATCAATGTCAATTTGAATAAAATTGTATCCAAATTTGGAGGATCTTGATTTAGAATCGAGTTCAGATGCAGAACATATTCCACCATTTCAAAAAACTGGAGGCTCTTACTAGGAGCATCATAACACAAGCAGTTGGTAGATAAAAACTAACAACTGATTCACCCTGCAAATTGGAACATGAGATCTTCTAGCTGCAATCATGGGTCAGTGATGGTAATAATTGTTTGGTATATTAGTAAGCACAAACCAATTGCATTGTGCTTACTAATATCAATGACGTACTAGTGTTGAATGTTTTTGAAATTAGGATTCTAGTGATGGTAAGTGACCCACCTACCATCTTCTGGAGCACACCACTACAGTGTCAAATCGAGATAAGTTTGCATTAAGAGAGAAAATCAGAGAGGAAACATACCAATATTGGTTGAATCAACCACTTATTCAATTCCCACTACGTCTAGATTTACCATTAATTAGGAATGACTATGGCAATAGTAGTTCTTCATCACAAATTGGCAATGGATGCAATCAAATAGAGGTTGATATAAATGATTACTTATGAGATATAATTTACATGGAGACAATGTTGTTAGATGCATTCCAGAACAATGAGCTAGGGGATGATGCTCATATCACTAATACCTTATTTGAAAGCCTAAAATCTACTTCCACCACCCCTCTATTTGGACTTGACGGCCAATCAAAGTCTACCCCGTTGGGGACAACAATGTTACTGTACAACTTGAAAGAAAATTTTAGCACATCGAATGCATGTTTCTCGGAAATATTGAGGTAATTGACTTTGGTCAATTAAATCCCTTATATTTTGAAAAATCTTGTAACACAATCAACATTAAAAATGGTCAATTTTATGAACGTTAAATATTGACATTGTACATTTATATTTCCCACCAACTGCAGGTTATTCAAAGATAAGGTTATTCTGAGTGATAATGTCTTTCCTGGTAGTTGCAAAGAGGAAAAGCAGTTTGTTAAAATGTTGGGTGTTGAGTACATATCATATCATGCATGTCTGAATGATTTTATTCTATATAGAGGAGAATATGTAGACAAAGAAATATGACTAAAATGTGGGCATGATAGGTACCATAAATAAACAAAAGGGTAAATCACATGCTCCTCCTCATAAGATATTGAGACACATGCCTGTAATCCCAAGGATTCAAAGGATCTTTCATTGCAAAGAATTATCTATGTTGTAGGGATGGCATGCCTCACATAGAAGAGAGTTGGGAGTTATATGAACCTAACGGATTAAATAGCCATGAAGCATATAGAGGATACATGGCTTGAAAAATTCAAGGATGAAGTACAAAGTCTACAACTCAGCATATCCATGGATGGCATCAACCCATATTCCCTCCAAAACACCAAATATTATGTTTGGTCTAAGAAGTGATCAATAACAATATTCCACTATTGTTTTCCATGAATAATGAACATCTTATGTTGGCTCTCATAGTCCTAGTTAGAAGACAAGTGAATAGTATGTATGTCTACATACAACCATTGGTAGATGAACTAAAGGAATTATGGGAAGGGATACAAGTATATGATGTATCCAGAACCATCACAACAGAGAGGAGTTTTACATTGTATGGCATATGTAGTTACACCATAGATGATTATCTAGGCTTAGGGGTTTTCTCTAGTAAATTACATGTTTATTGATTTGTTTATACACATAACAATATTGTTTCACATATTAATTTAATTCACTGCAATTGTTATGATCTTCATCATCGCTAACATGCCATGTATACGATAATTTCACAAGTCTTGTAACAAAAGGGTACTATGGATGTAAATGTTGTGGACCTTCTCTGAAGGCTAGGTGGTCCAACCACTTACGAAAGCCAATGTATGACTGCTCTAGGGTATTCCTCCCAGAAGAAAACCCTTACAGAAGAGCAACATCCACTTTCAATAGTAAACCAGAGAGAACTCAAAGGCCTACAATTATGACACTAACTGAATGGCTTAGAGCATATGAGAGAGAGAAGGAGAAGGAGATTACAAAAATGTTTGATTCAAATGGGGAGCATTTGTTTGATGATCTAGAATTATTTGACACCTATGTTAAGAAATTTCCCATTGGGATGTAAAGGACATCTATATTTTATGAGCTCCCATATTGGGAGCATCTTAAGATTTCCCACTTACTAGATCCCATGCATATATTTAAAAACATTTCATCTTATTTATGGAGGAACATATCATCAAAATAAAATGACACGTTGGTTATTAGGAGAGATTTTTTTCTTCGTAAACTAAAAAGAAACATTGGCCGAGACATGAAAGAAGAGAAGGGGCTAGTCCCTCTTGGTCTTTCAAAGAAGGTGATGTCCCATGGATTTTAAAGAAAGATGATCTTTCTCTAGAAAAGGAAGTTATAATGGATGTGAGGGTGCCTTCTTTATATGGGTCTTCAGTGCATCGCTACTGCATTGTGGAAGACCATTTCTCAAGGTTGAAATTGCATGACCCTTTGAACCTTCTAAGAGTTGTTCACTACTGCTTCACTGTGGAAGACAATTTGTCAAGGTTGAAATTTCATGACCATTTGAATCTTCTAAGGGTTCATATGCCAAAAACACGATTTTATTATTTGTTATTATTTTTATGCAATGAAATAAAATATAATTAGTTTTTGTATGTGTTTACTTTACAATGTCATTATCCTTTGCTAATGTGTGGCAGTGTGAACGATGACTTTCCTCGAGACCTACAATGTGCCATATCTAAATTATCTGCACTTATATGTTGGATCACATCAAAGTAGATTCAAATGTTTAGCATTCCACAATGGCGTCAAGAGATAACTGATATATTTTGTATGTTTGAGAAGGAACTACCAATGATTTTCATAGACTTGTAGGTTCATCTTGTAATTCACTTAGTAGATGAGGTTGAATTAGTTGTGGTGGTTTCTTGTAGTTGGATGCTTTTCTTAGAGAGGTACATGAATAAATTGAAAGGTTTTATTTACAAAGGGAAAAACTTGAGGGGTCTATGGCAGAGGGGTACATATCATATGAGTATTTCTATTATGCCAGTGAGTACATCAAGAAGATCGACAACACACTAGGTGCAGATATTTGGGATGATGAAAGGGATGAAGACAAAAGAGAAAGGGAGCTTCTTCAAACGAATGGAAAAAGCAGCATGATAAAAAGTAAGTGGCTTATCATTTGTCAAATTTATACATAGTAACTATTCACACTGAACTTCATAATGCATATTTTTATCTCATATGTGCTATATATGTTGGTTTTATTTCATCATCGAATTTAAAAATTGAAGCCATCAACAAATTCATTCTTTACAATTTGGAAGCGACATAAACATGGGTCACATTATACAATCAGAAGAGGAAGAAATGGAACAGTGACGTGAAATAATTCAAATGGTTGATTGGTGGAAGTGTGCCTTATCCTGATCATTTAAAAGAAAACATAACAATGATATGCCCCAACAGTTGGGTTGCTGATAAAGTCAGATAGAAATATGGTGCATCTAGCTGCTCGCCGCATGCTGAAAAGGATGAGCTAAACATAGGGATTGAGTGCAAAAACTCGGTAATAATATCTTTCTGTACATTTTTAACTTCATAATTCACCTTTGAATTATAACATCTATATTTTATATTTTAATTATGTTCAGGTTATTAGACACATGACATTGTGATTTTTTCACTTTTTTATAGGTGCATTTGTTCCCATCTATGTGGGCATATGGACATCATTTTCACACAAAGGATGTTGATGATGGATGCATGACACAATACTATGGAGTGGAAGTTGAGTTCGACCAATATAGTCGTGCTAGCCACCATGATCAAAACCTAATACAGGGGACATTATGTTACGTTGGAAAGATACAAGAGATCATTGAAGTGGACTTCTCTTCATTCCAATGTGTTATTTTTAGGTGCAAGTGGTGGCACACCTTGGATTGAAATAATGTAAAGGAAGATCACGATAGTGGGTTGATATCTATCAACTCTATAAAGATGTGGCATGGAGATAGGGAGCCTTATGTTTTCCCCAAACACTGCAACCAAGTGTTTTTTACCCAGATGTGTTGGATAGGGATTTTTGGTTCATATTAATACATGACCCTACATCAAAACATATTTTCTGAGAACAACATTGTTATCTTTCCAAGTGGGGAAGATAATCAGGGTGATAAAAAGAGTGATATGTACTCGTCTTGTTTCACCATTTATACTATTATTGTATGTTTTTGTTTTCTTCATTTGGCTAATTATAATGTTTTTTAGGGTAGAAAAGTCTATTGAAAAGAGTAAATAGTACAGTGGGAAATAACATTTATTCATATTTAATTCTTTTTTGAAAAAGAATTTAGTTAGAATGAATATGTATGAACGATCTATACAATAGAAAAATATTTATGGTAATTTTACAATTATAGTTTCAACCACATTAAACTTTGTAATTTATAAAAATATCTTTGTATTTTTTATTTGAAGTAAGTCTTTTTGCATATAATTTCATATTTAAAATTTTGATATAAGTTCACCAATATATAATCTATAATAACCATTTAACAAACATAAACATCATCTAAAATACACATTCAAATTCACTAACATCATCTAATTTTGTGGAGAGACACTCTACAACCCAATATAGGATAGATGTGTGGGTGTTAGATGTTATATGTTAAACATTAGATGTACATATTTTTCAAATTCATTTTTTTATATTGTGATTTTGTTTTTGTTGATAAAATTATGAACTAAGTTTTAAATGAAAAGAAAAACATAATATACATATGGCATTAAAATATATAACATATATAACATCCATTTACCATATAAATTAAAATAATGATTCCATAACTATATTTAAATTTAATTAATAATTACATAAAAAAATTAATATTTACATTATAACAAGATTCTTAACCATGAAAATTCACCAATTTTACTATGGATATTATTAACTTCTAAAAAGGGTTTCTTTGCAATACCATGAGTCAGTACCATGGATTATTAATACATATACCCAAAAACCATAACTCATTTGAAAAAAAGAAACCTGTTTTACCATAGATATTATTAACTTGTATATAAACTTTGTTAAAATACAATGGGCCAATATCATGGTTTATTTTAATTTAATCTTATAACATTTTTTACAATAAAACTTAATACTTATGATAAACATACAATATAACAAGATTCTTAACCATGGATATATATCCCATTTTACCATGTATATTATTAACTTGTAAATGCCTCGTTCATAATTATTATTAATAAATAAACTTTAATTTATTAAATTTATAAAATCAAATTATTTGTAATGTTATTTCTATAATCCAATATTTTATGAACAAATTTTTTCAATTATAGTTGATTTTATAGAACAATAAGTTATATATTTTAATTTTATTATAAACATTTCTAAATTTTTATTGTTTGATTACATGTTGCAATATACATTTTGAAAATCAATTGCAAAGATTAATTTAAATATCTATTGTATTATAAGTAGGTCACAACTTTGTGATTACTACACTTGACTATGACTAGAAAGGTAGCTTTGTTTAGAGGTATGTATAATTCAATTCTATGTAAAATTGATTTTGTTTTGTAGTGACTATTTTTTAGACATGTTTTATAAACATTTTTATTTTTTATTTTTTTTTATTTTTATGTTTTGTATAGGCTGGGTGGACTATGTTGCTCACAACCCTCATTTGAATAAGAATTTAGTTAGAATGGATATGTATAAACTATCTATGCAATAGAAAAATATTTATTTTAATTTTACAATTATAGTTTCAACCTGTTATCACAAAATCACTACTGAGGGCTGCAACCAAGCAAGATTTCATGTAACTCTTTCAACCTAGCTTTAGATCAAAGATTAGCCTCTTTGATCAGAGAGGGCTCTCTCACAAACTCTAGATAAAATCCTTCACTACAACAGATGGCTAACTCTTTATTCATTGATAAAAGCAAAAGCTGGTTGGATTCATGTCAAACTGGTTCTCATTGGGCTATGGAGTCTCATACACTAAGTAAACAAGAAAAACATAATCATTTCATAGAAGTCAAGGCTCTTTGCATTAAGTGTCAAACATACTCCATCAAAACCACAGCTTGCTAAACACACAGGAAGTCAGAGCATAAGATTATGAATTCTGAGTGATTGTGTTACAACAAGGCTGTAAATGAACATAAAATATAAAACACCATCCTTATATTTGACCACAATAATCCATCGAGAATCTTGAGAAGAAATCAATACTGTTTTACTATTACTGTCATAAGTCTTATAATGGCCCAAAACAACTCTGTTTTTCTATAAAATGTCCAACCTTTTTTACATAAGAGTCATTTCTATATATAGCCAACCAAAACACTACTACCTGAGACTCCTCAACAAGCATGAAGGGAGCTCGGAATTCTATCATTAATTACCTTATCTATATCATAAACAAACTAATTAATTACAAGAGATATTGTGCTACGAAAACAGAGGACTCCATTACATTGAAACTTCAAGTCTATCTCCTCGTGTACATTGCTGCGTTCTTGAAACTTGACACCTGTAGCACTTCAATAATAGCCAAACCAAACTGAAAACACATTCACTGGATGAGCAGCTTCGGATGCCTGATGTGTAGATGATTCATCAACCAATAAGAATCTGTACCCTATGTTCACGGCTTCTGCCTCCCATTAGTGTTCATGCATTTAAGATCATGTTTCAAGCCATTTAATCCTCTGATAGTCCCGTATGATTGAAGAAAACTTATGATCTGGCCATCCCATAACTGAACAGGTGTACCACTCAACACCTCGGCAGCCCTACCAGAACCCTAAAAATTCGGACATAAAGTGAAAACTTTCAACAAAAGACAAAATTTCACCTTTTCTTCGAATACTTACACCTGGCACCTTTTTAAACATCTGAATGACTTTCTATAGTCTCCATGCTAGCCTCGAGTCATCCCTTTTAATATTTGCTGACCTCAGCATTCAAACTCAAGTTTTTTACATAAACAGTCATCTACAGCAGTTTCGTAGCGCGCTACGAAACTGCTGTAGGTAATCAAAACTAAGCATATGAACCTTAAAGCAACAATAACTTAACTCTGTGATTTCTTCAGCCATTCTACACAGGTGTAAGGACATCAAAAAGTCTCAAAAAGTTTTAAAATGATGACAGCCAAAATATACCAAAATTTGGAAAGCAAATTTCCCCTTGGATCATTTAGCTAGTTTGCCTAGCTTCCCTTTCAAGCTGCTGACTTCTTCCTTTAACATCTTGTTTTCTGCTCTTAAGCTTGTATTCATTTGTTTCATGATTTTTGCCTGCTTCAGAGCTGGCACTGTCCACACATATGCATCAGATACTGAGTCAGCTTGGCTAATCAAACTTGTTCTACCTTTCATTACAGCCTTTTTATAACTTGTATATCTTACTGCCTTTTCCTTAAAAACATTTTTAATCTGAGGTATTTCTTCCTTCGTTGCTCCAGCTTGTTTCTTAATAGCAATAACATTTCCACTTTGACTGATAATAACCTTATTATCCTTGTTCTTGCTTTTGGCTGCTTGAACTATTTCAGAGAAAACTTCAAGTACCTCTGTCCTAGGCATTTCTAAAGGTGCTTTCTCTTTCTGAGCTTTCTCCACTTCTTTAATTTGCCTTCTTGTCACTGGTCTGCGTGGCTTAAAGGCATATTCTTCACTTGGCTCTTCAAACTTTAACCTTTTAGAAGCCCTTGATTTTTTAGAACTTTCAGGTGAGGACTGAGTTAGATCAATATGCATTGGTGGCACCAAGTGATCTTGCTCAAGTTCTAGTGGTTCAATTTGTATTGGATGATCTTGCTCTAGTTCAATGGCTTCAAGTAAGTCATTTAAACTACCTTTTGAAATAGGACTTTCTTCCACAGGGACTGACTTTCCTTTCTCCTTGCTTAGTTGGCCTCTAGTTCTCACCCTTGAAACCTTTTCAACTTCACTGGATTTAGTTTCATCTTTCCTTTTGTGAGTCTTCTGCTTTGATGACTGAGGTGTTTCCTTAGGTGATGACTTAGGGGTTTCCTTTTCAGATACTCTAGATGACTTAGGAGTTTTATCCACTGATGCTTCAGGTGTTTCTTTAGCTGTTGGCTTAGGAGTTTTCTTCATTGATGCTTCAGGTGTCTCTTTAGCTGCCACAGACCTCTCTGATTTCTTTGCTTTAGTTTTAGGCTTCTTATGGTCTATCACTTCTCTTCTAAGTTCAGCCAAAGTGGGTTCCTCACTCCTTTCTTCTCTTTCTCTCACAGGTAATGGAGTGAGGCCTGTTTTGCTTGGGAAACTGGCCATAAACACAAATGAATCCCAATCTTTACCAATTTTTTGTAAACTATCCAACACCAGCAATTTTACTAGACCATGATGAAAAAGGGATGTTTCACAAGCATCTTTCTTTAACTGAATCTTATCACACATTTTGCTAATGCTCCTGAACAAATAGAAAGGTATGTCTATTGAAACCTTACCTGTGAAGTGTAACAGAAGTTCGAAGTGGTAGGAGTAAACTTTATTGTACCTACCCTCACATGTCAGGTACTTCTGGATACATGTCAAGAGCATAGCATAATTCTCTTTTATATAACTCCTTGGGACTGCTTTGGTGAGGTCTTCATCTACATAAGGTGCCTTCAAAAACTCTTTGCAGGGACCCATGTCGAACTTGAAGTTTTTGAACCATTCTTGGCCACTTCTCGGAATTTCAGTGACAGTGGAAATAACTTCAGGAGACACCGGAAACTCCAACATTGCCACCTTCGAATTCAGTCCAGTGAAGTTTAATGCGAAAGCCTTGGTCACTTCTGCATTTCCTCCCTTCAATTTTTCGCAAAACCGCCAGCAGCCAGCACTTCGAAAGGCCTTTGCTACCTCTTCATCCTTGAGAGTAACCTCTAACCCCTCCGGCTCTGTCCTCACACACTTACCAGATCGGTGTTCCTTTCTTTCCATGCTGCTTTGAATATTTTTACACAGGAAACTAATGGTGGCTTGTAGCACGAAAACAAACTTCGACTTTGGAGAGCAGGCTCGCTTGCAGTAGTCCGTTTAAATAAGAACTTGGGCTTTTCATATAGCAAACATGTTTACATAATATGAAGAACCCATTATGATATAACCATCTCTTATAACATCCCCTAAACTAACACTCAAATACATGACTTTGGACCTTATGGCGAAATAATGGTTTATCATGACATGGAGAGGATGTGAACTGACAATCATGAACGGACCTATGACTCACTACTCTCGGATTTGACATTCAGAGGAAAAGCGCTACAAAAAACCCTGAAACCCCGATTTCGTAGCGCGGGTAGTTCAAATTTAACAGGATGCGCTACGAAATCGCTGACAAACAGAGCGCTGCGAAAACACGAAAACATCATTTCGCAGCTAAACTGACCAATCAAACCTGCGCTGCGAAACTGCGCAAGTACCAATGACATCAAACCCGCGCTGCGAAACTGCGCAAAGTACCAATGACATGACATGCTTTAACTAACAATGATGGAGGGTGTCTAATGATTTTTCCTTTACACGAATTCACATCAATAGCTCTTGAATTTCAAATTTCAAACTGACATATACTAATAAACCTATTCACAAGACTTCAAGACTTTATATAAAACTTATGGACAACCTTATATACATGAACTATAGTTCCAAGTGATAACACAACCATATTGAACTTTGTAATTTATAAAAATATCTTTGCATTTTTTATTTAAATTAAGTTGTTTTGCAAGTAATTTCATATATAAACTTTTGATAGTAGTTCACAAACACATAATCTATAATAAATATAATTCATAAAAATAAACATAATGTTGATAACCATATAACAAGCATAAGCATCATCTAAAATACACATTCAAATTTGCTAACATCATCTAATTATATACACCCTTAGCATATATAAACATCATTAGCTAGCATACAAATTTAATAATCTAACAAAGCATCATCATCGTGATCACATCTAACAAAACACAAACATTGTCTAACATCATCACCACACACATTCTCAAATATACATCTCAAATAGTGAAATAAATTCTATAACATACACATGTATATACAAACACATTAAATGAACATATCAAGCATGACCTAACAATATGCACATCCACACCAACATATAAATTAAGCACATCAACATGAACATAAAAAATGCACCATATATATATAAACAATTCAAATAACAACTATAAAATATATGATACAATACTAGTAGTGGTAGCCTCGTCCATAATAGACGACAATGGGTGGTCAACTGTCTCAACATACACATCTATCTACAAACACATTAAATGAACATATCAAGCATGAACTAACAATAGACACATCCACACCAACATATAAATTAGGCACATCAACATGAACATAAAAAATGCGCCATATATATATAAACAATTCAAATAACAACTATAAAATATATGATACAATACTAATAGTGGTAGCCTCGTCCATAACAGAAGACAATGGGTGGTCAACTATCTCAATAGTCGAATTATGAGGTGGAGGAGAAGGTGGTTGGTTTTCTCTTTGAGGAGAAACATGAGGCAGTGGGTGATTATGAGGTGAATGAAGAGGAGGTGGAGTACTATCAGAAGGATCACCGACACCTTGATCATGATCTAATGAGGTAGTAAGTTTGGGTGAAGACTATGTATCTGATGCATGGCCACCACTTCAAGGAGGAGTACTACCAGAAAGATCTCCACCCCAATCATCATGATCCAATGGGGTAGTACTGGGTGAAGAATTTGTATCTCCTGCATGGTCATGATCCCTCCTTAATGTCATTATAACCATGGTAGTTCCAATGATATGATGCCCAAGATTCATCATATCGCGTGGCAAGTTCATCTAGAGCTCTAGGAGCCTAGGATCTGCCCTAATGTATTGAGCAATCATAGATAGGAATCCCACCTCAACCAAAAGCATACAAAGTCGTCACCCAAATCCATCCTTAATCTAATATCAAACCTACAACGCAGTTGCATACCCCCGTGTATCTGCATCCGATTAGGACTTCCCTCACCTTTCGTGACCTTGACCACCTTTGCATCTGTATCCAGTGGGGGAGGAGGCATGTCTCCAAGAAATGTGGCAATGTCTACAAAATATGTAGTACACAACAATAATTAGACAATTTAATAAAACGAGTTATAGAATGTGTTAGAATAAATTTTATTCTAATTTATTAAGACAATAGAATGAAACTAGGTTAATTTAAAGAAAACACTATTATTACCTCTATCATCTAGTGGCTCATCTTGTGTGAAGAAGATGTTGGGACATTGTCACTAATCCATCCCCACATAAGGACACTATGCCAAGAAAAATATGTGGTTTGCCTCATTTTCCAGTAGCCCCAATGCCTCAGCGTAAATCTTGTTTAGATACTCTAGTAGGCCCCTCTAAGACATCATCTCACCCCACATGTGCATTCTCACCTCAATTGTCGGCCTAGTTGGGCGACAATAAAAAGTAGGCCTTGTCTCTAGAAACCTCTCAAAAAATAAACATAAAAGATCTGAAGAAAAAGGGAAGTTCGCCCTCCCAAGTATCATAGCATGACATCTATCTAAAGCTATAAAAAACTACCACAAAAAATGGTATACCATCTGATAGATCATGGCCTCTGCACCAAATAATCGATATAAACCAAAACATGGAAACTAGTTTGTCGCCTATCACTAATATAGTGTGCAATGGTACTCACTAATAGTGAGAGGCACCTATCCTCCTCTGCACCAAAAGAAATGATTTGTAGCTGTCCACCAAACACCTAAAACTTTGCTTGAGAAAATACATGATCCCCAACATATCTCTGAGAGTAGATAAGACGACTCTCTATTGAAACAACATGGGGGACATCCTGGAACTGGGAAAAATCCTCACTTCTCCTGGATAGGCCAATGATAAAATAAATATCCTCTTCAGCGGGCTGAAACCACTGATTAAGACTGACATAGAAAGCTTGTTGGTGGAAATCCCACCGACGGATTAACTATGCCAAAAACCTTGTTGCTCACTTGATCTAGATTTAAAAAGGGAACAAAATGAAAGACATATTTAAAATAAAACACAAAGATAGAATGAAACTAGACTTCAATTAATAAATAGAAATGTTGAAATTGTGTACATGTAGAATGAAAGAAAACTAGCTTGAATGATGGTAATTTATATATGAGAAGAGATGTGATGGCTATGTGCCTTCTTGGTGCCTTCCTAAACTATTACAATGAGGCTCGAAGGCATTTTTACCATGAATAAATAATAAGAAACCCTAAACATCCAAATCCATAACCCTAGGAGATGAAGTGCCAAAGGCTTATGGGTCCTCGTGGGGTAAGTTGGAACATCAACTTCCCAAGCTCATAATATTGGCATCCGATCTCTATTTGACACATAGGATAGCCCGTTAGAAAGGTCTATTTGAGGAGGAAAACTTAATAATGCTAACAAATTTTATGAAATTATTTGGCCCATTTCCCTAAAAAGCATTATTTAGGGCCTCAAAATGGCTCCAGAAGTTAGGACATGAAAAATTGTCAAAAATAGAAAATTGCCAAAATAGTAAAACTATGTTGTGAGCCAGTGAAATAGGTGGGTGGCCACCAATATCAACCTAGATCATTCCTCCTCCCTTAAGAATAAATGGTCTCCTTTTCATTAAGTTCCTCCATGAGATGGGGAAACTTCTATTGGACTTGGTCCCTAGTGAACCACTTGCCTTGGTGCAGGAGCTAGTCTTCTTTGACAACCTGATACAGCTGGATCCTCTATTGGTGAGTGTTATTAAATTGTATGTCCATGATTTGATTAGTTGTGGAATGTTCAATGCAATCTAGGTTGATCTATGTCAGTGTCAATTTCTTTGAAATTCCTGGTGTATCCAAAAATGGTGGAAAGTATGGTTGAAGGAAGTCCACATTAAACATTGGGTGCAGACCAAGGAATGGGGGGATACTTATCTCAAAGGAATTTCCACCCACTACCATAGTTATGGTGTAAGTTTCATAGTGGAGTGGATGAAGCTTCTGATTGGTCCCTGCAATATGTTCCTTCTACAAATGTAGCCAAACCTTATCTCCCACCTGAAACTTGTGTGGCACCCAGTATTTATCATGACGTTGTTTGTACTTAACATTAGCTTTATGGAATATCTCATGGACCTCCTGGAAGATATGTTGGTTTCATTCAATAAACTTGGTAGCTTTTTTGGCTTCAAATTAAACATGTCTAGATTTTGTCTAAGTATTTGCAAGGGGAAATGCAACATCAACAGGAAATTATGGTTTAAATCCTAGGCCCACTTGAAAGGGGTTGTTGCCAGTTAAGCTATGGATAGATCTATTTTAGCTATGTTGAACATAGGGGAGAATCTCATCCCATGTTCATGGATACTTTGAGTGCATGTGTAAAATGTGCATGATCATCTTGTTAATGAACTACGTCTGAACACTGGTCTGTTGGTGGAAGGCAGTCGACCTGGTGAGCTTGATGTCCCAGAATGACTAAATTCTCTACCATAATGAACTTACAGATTTTCTCTACCAATTTGACATAATGGTTTGCGGGATCCCAAAATTTACCCACACATGTTAAAAGAAGAGCTTAGTAGTGTGTTATGTTGTGACTCGTTTCTTACAAGTAGCCAAAATGGCAATCTTAGAAAATCTATTAGTGACCACAAATGCACAGGCATTACCATACTAGGTAGAAGGAACACTAGACATATAGTCCATCGATATGGATTCCCAAGTTTAGTTAGGAGTATCAAAAAGGGTGTATAGGCCTTACTTCTTGATGGTTGGTTTGGTTGTGTGGTGCAAGCAGTGCAAAATCTGATATATACTTGTCAACATCATGCCAGAGTTTTGGCCAATAAATTTACTTCTGCTATACTACCACTGTCTTCTCCACACTAGAATTCCCTATCACCTGACTATAATGTGCCTCCCATATCAACTTTTCATGCTCAATTGAGGTAACACAAAGGTTTCCTAAGTAGAAAAACAGTCCATCCTAAAGGTGGAAGTCTGGAACCGGTTTTTGTTATGAAACCGGCTCAAGGTGTTGTCCTCAACGCTTGAGTAGTTCTGGATACTTCTGCATAAAATTCTCATCCTCCCATGTGGAATCTTCAGCGGATAAATTCTTCCACTTGATAAGATACTCTGAAATTGATCGATTTCGTAGCTGTCGAGTTCTTGTTTCTGTGACTGCTTCTGGTTCCAATATAATTTTTCCTTCCTCATCAAGTTCTGGCAATATTGTTTGAATTGGGAGCTTGTCACCTATAACCTTCTTTAAACATGAAACATGGAAAACTGGGTGCAATCGAGAAGCTGCAGGAAGCTCCAATTTGTATGCCATAGTACCAATCTTTTGCAACACCTTGTACGGACCATAATACTTTGGTGATAATTTATTATCCTTCTTAGCTTGCTTTAGGGACATTTTCTTATATGGTTGTAGCCGTAGGAATACCCAATCACCTACATCAAAACTTCTTTCACTGCGATGTTGATCTGCCTGTTGTTTCATTCTATTTTGTGCCAACACGAGGTTATCCTTTAAGAGTTGGAGGACTTGTTGTTGATGTTCGATGTGATGTTCCACTGCCTGAACCTTAGAATTTTCTCTTAAATATGATGTGATGGATGGTGGTTGATACCCATAAAGTGCCATAAATGGGGTCATTTTTGTTGCTGTATGGAAGGAAGTGTTATACCACCATTCAGCCAGAGGCAACCATTTGACCCATTGTGTCTGTTTATCAGATACAAAGCAACGAAGATATCCTTCCAAACATTTGTTTACTATCTCAGTTTGCCCATCAGATTGAGGATGATAAGATGAGCTATGAGCTAACTGAGTACCAAGACAAGAAAATAATTCTGTCCAAAAATTTCCAGTGAAAATGGGATCTCTGTCACTTACAATAATCTTTGGGTTTCCATGTAGCTTTTGAACTGTTTCCATAAATGCAGTAGAAACTGTACTGGCTTTAAATGGATGTGATAATGCACAAAAGTGTGCATACTTGGTAAGTCTGTCAACTACCACCATGATGACACTCTTTCCCTCAGACTTGGGTAAACCTGTGATAAAATCCATTGAAACCTCCTCCCAACGTTGGCTTGGAATGGATAAAGGTTGTAATAGACCCGGTGTCTTAATTGTTTCAACTTTATTTTGCTGGCAAACCAAACATTCCGCCACAAACTTTTGAATATCTGATTTAAGGCCATCCCAAAAAAATTCCTTCTTAACCCTGTGGTAAGTTTTTAAAAATCCTGAGTGCCCTCCTAAGGGAGAAGTGTGCAATTCCATAAGAATCTTTTGTTTTAGCTGGGAATTCTTACAGAGGTATAAGCGATCTTTGTACCATAACGAATCATTTTTCCAGCTAAATGTATCAGAAGTACTGGAATCTTGTTGTAGCTTTCGAATAAGTGCCCACACTTCTTCGTCATTCTTCCATTCCTCCCTTGCTTCGTTTATCCAATCTGGTTGGATAATAGAAATGGCACACAACAATGCTTCCACATCCTCATCCTTTCTTGAGAGTGCATCTGCCACCACATTTTGCTTCCCTTTTTTGTAGATGATTTCAAAGTCATAACCCAACATCTTTGTGACCCACTTTTGTTGCTCTTCAGAGGATAATCTTTGTTCTAAAAAGTATTTAAGGCTATCATGATCCGTTTTTACCTTGAAGTGTCTTCCCATTAGGTAGGGTCGCCATTTCTTAAGTGCATGGAGTATTGCCAACATTTCCTTCTCATAAATAGCTTTTCTTAAAAACTTTCCCTTGATTGGACGACTTTCAAAAGCAATGGGTCTTTCATCTTGCATTAGAACAGCACCAATTCCATTTCCTGAAGCATCACATTCCACAATAAAGGTTTTTGTGAAGTCCGGTGTAGCTAAGACCGGTGCTTGGCACATTGCCTCTTTAAGATGTTCAAAGGCCTTTGTTGCTTCCGGAGTCCATGAAAATGAATCTTTCTTCAATAATGTTGTTAGAGGTGCTGCTATTCTCCCATAATTCTTAACAAACTTGCGATAATACCCTGTCAACCCAAGAAATCCTCGCAGATGCTTTATGGATGTGGGGATTTTCCATTCCTTAATGGCTTTAATTTTGCTAGGGTCTACCTTAACTCCTTCATGAGATACAATATGACCCAAATATTCCACCTCCTGGACTCCAAAGAAACATTTGGATCTTTTTGCATATAATTGTTTCTCCTCCAATAGTTGTAGCACCCTGTCAACATGTTCAACATGATCCTTCCAAGACTTGCTGTAGATTAGTATATCATCAAAAAATACTAACACAAATTTTCTAAGGAATGGTTTGAAAATTGAATTCATCAAACCTTGAAATGTTGAAGGTGCATTGGTAAGGCCAAAAGGCATGACCAAAAATTCATAATGACCCTCATGAGTTCTAAATGCCGTTTTTGGAATGTCTTCAATCTTCATTCTGATTTGATGATATCCCGAACGAAGATCCAACTTGGTGAAGTAAATTGATCCATGCAATTCATCCAGTAATTCATCAATAACAGGAATGGGGAACTTATCTTTAATAGTGAGCTTGTTGAGCTCCCTATAATCTGGACACATGCGCCATGATCCATCCTTCTTGTGCACCAATACTACTGGAGCTGAGAAAGAACTTTGACTCGGTTGAATTATACCAGCCTCTAGCATTTCTGCAACCATACGTTCAATTTCACTTTTTTGGACATAGGGATATCTGTACGGCCTGATGTTTGGAGGAACACTTCCTGGAATCAGATGAATAGCATGATCATGATCACGCATAGGTGGGAGACCCTTGGGAGTCTCAAATACCTTGGAATGATTGTCCAGGACTTTTTGGAGATCTGGAGAAATAGATGATTCCAATGTGGAAACATCTAGCGAACATAATTGTGCAATTACACCTCTTTGCTCCTTTTTTAGAAGCTTTGTCATACCATTAGAGCTGATTATCTTTCCTGGTTTCCCTGCAATACCCCTTAATTCAACTTCCTTTCCTTCCGTAGAAAATTTGATGAAAAGTTCTTGAAAATTAAAAGCTATTGTACCCAAGGATTGTAGCCATTGGACTCCTAGTACAACATCAGCACCTCCCATTGGAATGGAAAGCATTGGGCTAGTCAATACATATTCTCCCATGGATAGCTTGATATTATGGCACTTTCCAGAGCAATTTATTGTTCCTCCATTTGCAATCATCACTTGACACTCTGGTGCTGGATATAGGAAGCAATTCAATTCTTTTGCTACCCTACAATGAATAAAATTGTGGGTGCTTCCTGAATCAATCAACACTATTACCTTTTTCTTCTTGATTTGTCCTTCTATCTTGATGGTTTGAGGAGTGGTAATTCCCGCCAATGCATTACAAGATATGGTCGGATTTATTTGTTCTTCATCTAGGCTTTGTTCCTGGAGTATATCTTCTTCTTTTGACCTTTCTTGCTCCTTTTCTTCTTCCTCTTCACAATCTATGTAGAATAATTTCTTCTCAGCACACTTATGACCTTTAGTGTATTTGCTATCACAACTGTAACAAAGCCCTTTTGCTCTTTTTTTTTCCAATTGTTGTGGTGTCAACCTTATAGGTTGTGGAAGACTAGGGGCAACAACACTTCCGTCTTTATAGTTGTGAGTGGTATGCTTCCTGGTTGCCATAATTTTGCTTTCCATTTTTCTTGCTAACCTGAATGCCTTCTCTAATGAATCAGGTTCCCAAAGGCGAACATCATGTTGGATATTATCCTTTAAAGACCCTATGAACACATCAATCCTATGCTCCTCTGGAATATCTTTTACCCTTATGTTCAATTTTTGGAACTCCTCAATGTGCTCCATTACTGAACCCTTTTGTTTGAGACTTATCAATTGGCTAAAAAAAGTGTTGCTTTTTGTATCTTCATAATGTGCTATCAATTCTTCCGTAAAAATTGCCCAAGTGATAAATTGTTTACGAGAGCAAAGCCATTGATACCATACAAACTGATTTGGTTCCAAATATACAGTTGCCATACGTACCTTTTGTGCGTTTTGCACATTATTGAGATCGAAGAATTGCTCCATCTGTAATATCCATGTGGCGGGATCCTTGCCATCAAACTTCCTCATATCGATTTTTGGAATATGGTGATTCTTCGATCCAACATTAGCATCTATGGAATCATGATTAACATTTCTTTTGTTTTCATCATGAGTTTCCTTTACTACCTTTTCACCATTAGTGACCCTTTCTTGTAGCAACTTCTTCAATTCTTCCATGTCTGTCTTCATATCTATCTTCAAATCTGCCATGTCTCTCTTCAAGTCTGTCTTCGAATCATCCATCTTAGCTTCCATGCCCTTTATCTTAGATTCCACGCCATTTATCTTAGATTCCATGCCACTTATCTTAGCTTCTGTTAGCTTTTGTGAGCGTGACATTTGTTGCACTTGTTCTTGTAATTTTGATATATCATGTAGCATTTCTTCCTCTTCTTCATGAGTCATGCTAGAGCTTTCAGGTTCCTTACTAGGTGTTTGCATTTTCTTTCCTCGGGGCATCAGTTACCGATAATAATGCTTTACTATGCCCTTTGAATTCCGTTAAACCAAGCTTACACAAAAATTAAAAAAAAAAACTACACACCTTTTTTCACTTTATAGAAGCCTGATATTGAATCTGATGTATCTCTGTAATTTCAGATCATCTAGTTCTGAAATTGCTACCTGTAGTAGCCTTCTGCATCCTCTTTCCAATGCCACAAGTCTGAGCCAAATTGGATTCTCCAAGGAAGAGTTATGTGAAATCTCCCACAGTGACTTGCGTTTAGACTGGTTCAGTAGAGCGAACTTGTACAACGTGCCACGAGTCACTGTTTCAACCTTTGAATCTGAAAGACACACAAAAGAAACTAAATTCCATCCTATTTCTGTACCTTTTTATGAAATTTCAATCCGATCCTGAGAGAGAGAGTTATGACGATTTTCCCCAGATCACCTGTTTTGAATGTAATTCAGGAGTCTGCAAAAAGGTCAACTTCCTCAGATCATATCTCCGAAAATATCCCGCAAAATGCTCTGAAATTTGGACCCAAGGTTCAGCGCCAATTCTTCTCAAATGGGTTTTTTTTGCGACTTCTGAAATGTCACAGAAAAAAAGTTATAGCGAAAATGCCACGATGACCTGTTTGGAGCAGCGAAACCCTAGAATCCAAAGCTCTGATACCAAATGTTATGAAACCAGCTCAAGAAAAGATAGAAAAGATAGATCAACGCCTTAGAATTCAGCCTCTTCAAGGGGGCAACCTCCTTTAAATTACATAAATGAACAATTCTTGGATGATACAAATGCCAAAACCTCCTTTCTATATATAGGAGTCTAAGGAGTCACAATATAATCTAGCCGACCTAACAATAATAATATAAAGCCACAAAAATAACAATAGAGGGATTCTATGGGGCACAGAAATAACAATATGGGGGTAATAGGGGCACAACAATATAAATACGGGGTATAACTACAATAGTAATGGGGTAATCACTAGTATTATAGGGACCCAATAGTTTTCCAGTCATTAACATCTTGTAGGTGGCAACAAATTTTTAGTCATTCTAATATAGTTGTGGCCATCTATAGGTCTCATGCCCTTAAGAGTTGAGAATTGTGTTTAGTGCCACAATCAAGACCTGACTAAGGTAGTTTGTGACGTGATTAGTGCTACTATTCTTGTATTTAATGTTAAAATAAATATTTTGTAGATATGTGGACCATTTCTGATGGTAATCATTCAACAACTTCCCCTGTGTCTACATAAATTGAAGAGGTCATTGATCTATGTCAATGATTGTCTCCTTCCACATAATATAATATTTCCATTCCCAACAGACCTGCACAATGGAATACATTTCCTCATCATAGGTGGGGTATCTCTAGACAATGTTAGAGAGTGTCTCATTGTCATAGGAAATCGGATTCCCTTTTTGAGTGAGGACCTCACCAATATCATAGTCATAGGAATATGTCTAAATATAGAATGGTTGTTGTAGGTCTAGCAGGATGAGGATTGGTGCATAGTGAAAGCAATGTTTTAGTTCAATCAATGCCTTTTGTTGTGACTCATGAAAAAATAACATTGATTTTTCTTCACCCTTAGTAACTTAACTTAAGGTCCAGGTGATATGAGAGACCCCTAACACAAATGTTTGAAATAAATTAGAAAAGCCCAAGATGCTGTGAAGATTTATTAGAGTTGTCGAGGTCAACCAATCCCGAATGACTTGGATCTTAGTTGGATCCACATGAACATAGTTATGCAGAATCTTCAACTGCATATAGAAGTATATTCCCTAGGCCTGGTAGACTGACCTAGAACAAGAGAAATGCAGGGAGACTAATGTTTTCCTTAAAGTAAATAGATAGCAAGATGAAGCCTACCTGAAATCTGTCATATGCTTCACTCCTTCCTTGGCTTGTATGCTCCAATCCAAGCTCTGATCGCTATAATTAGAACATGCACAGTTGGATAACATAATCCAAAGGTCTACGGAAAGTATGTAACATTACCTAATCACTTTATTCAATATATCACCATGATATTGAAATATATAAAACCATAACATCATATATAGGAAAACAAATAACTTTTTGCATTAATAGAAATGGAGTGAGTTACAACCAAAAATAGGTGTTTATCTTGTAGAAAATCTCCTCCAAGTTGAATTTTCCTTTCCTTATCACAAAGTTCACCTCTAGTTACCCTAATGCATGATATGATATCTCTCACATTAGTAGCATAAGGGTAGAATCACTCTCCAAAAGGAAACCTCTTGCTTATGGATGGTAGTAAATATATAGGTGAAGGAGGTAGTTCATGAATTCTTATCCTTTTACCAATATGGGCTTGAGATCCAATCTTGATGGGAGGATGAGCTCATGGGATAAGGGATGAAAAATCCAAGGTAGGATAGGATACGATTCAAGACTTTTATCTGAGGTAAATAATTACAACAGATCTTAGAAGCTTCTGGAAGAGGAAGCTTCAGGATTCTTTCTTATTTTCCCAAATTTCTAGAATCAGCACACCTCCAATACTGAGAAACTTACTGGAAATCAATGTAGGTTCAGAGTAGGGAAACCTGCTAGTCAACACTAGCCAGTAAGGGGCCAAGATGCATTGGTCCGTAAAATGATTGAAACAAGGTGTTTTTAGGAAGAAACTCAGGGTTTAGGAAGAGTCATGCTTAGGGCTTTGTGAAGCAAGGATGACAAAGTGTTCAAAGGATGTGAATGATCATGTTTGTAGGCCTATTGACTAGATGTGAAAAAATGGCCTATGACATATTGCCCCTAAAGTGAAAAGTAAAAAATGATAGCTGATGACTAAAGTGCTTTACCTTGTGACAGGTCGGGATCAAGAACAACCAGTGAGATCATCATCTGTTATAATACATTTACATCATAAAATATTCATTGAGGGAGGCATACCCATACTCAGCACATAAGCTAACATTACATGTAAAATTATCAAAATAAATGTCCACAAATGATTATGGTGGACCCATGACTAGATGATTGTCTGTATGATCATAGCCATCATACAATGTGATCTTGTATTACTCCTGAAATCACAACTCAGATAGATGAAACTAGATTCAGGGTCTTCTATCTCGTTCACACGACCAACCAATGTACGAGTCTAACCATGTGAATCAATGATCTAGAGTCGAACATGGTTGATATCATCTGATTACTGGCCAATGATGTAAGTTGTTGACATACGCAAGAGAAACCATTGATGATGTTAATGGCTCTCAAGGTACTATAGTACAATCTGTATGGTGCGAATAAATGAGTTGATGTCGTACGCCACACAAAATATTTTGGTCAAAGGTCAATGATGTAAACCTATTACCAACAGCGAGGAAACTTGCCATTGATGTATGCAAGCACCAAGGTACCAAGGGGTGTTTCTAAGTAAACTTCCTAGATAATGAGATGATGTTGAAAGGAAGCAACCCATTGTAGGAAGGCCTTGATTTATCCCCTATCAATGACACAAAACAAGTATGAAGATTTGATACAAAATGACCAGAATAATGCTAATATGGAACTAGATTTGGAAAGGAAAACATGGAATGAAATCTTAAGACTATTGTAGTAGATACTGACTGAATGAATTCTCTTTAACACAACAACAACACTAAATGGAGTTGGCAACATTGAACCAAAACTAAAAGTGGAGGCTTTGAAATGGTATGATAAACCAAAAGACAAACAGATTTCCCAACCCAACAACCACGAAGATGAAGTGGAAGAGTGTCGTGTTCAAGAACAACTTGCTACCATTAACAAATGGAGTACCTTGTTTTCCCAATTTCCTAAAACATATTGGTTAGTATGTCTTTATTTTTTAACAAACTTGAGGAGGATAACATATGCTTGATTTGTAAGTTCATCCTTCAGATGAATCCCTCTAAGAATATTTAATGAGCCCAAAGAAGGAGTGGTTCGATCCTATCATGAATGACAAGTCCATCGTTGTTTTATGTTGTAATGTGTCCAACAAAGGTGAAAACTTGACATCTTTTTCATGTTTAAAGAGTTTGAAAAAGAGGTGAAAAAGAAAACTCCAAAAGTTCATTTTCATAGATAGCCCCTTAGGTCTGAAAAGGTAGAAAATAATACACAAGAGAACCTCTTATCCATGTTCCACTAAGATATTCCTTTTTAGTAAATAGTTTATCTCAGTATGGAAAAGGGTTAAACTTATAATGAGTAGACGTATTTCATTTACTTTAACAAGTTTGAAAAGAGAAGTGATTAACAATCTTTTCATATTTTGGGAGTGTGAAAAGCATTGAAAGAGGACTCTTCTTGGAGGAACGAGTGGTATAAAATGATAGAAACTAGTTTCGGTCATGATGGAATTGCTCATAACATGTAGAGGTCAAGAGGTTGGCTAATAAGACCACTCGTCATAGCGGTTCCTCAGGAAAGGGTAAAACAACCAAGTGAAAGTGTATGATCAGCCAAGAAGATGGTGATGATGGAAAGAGAAAACAAAGGCTCATCTGGCAATAACAGGCTAATAAATATGGAAATCATGAGAGATAGGATTAGAATGGTTTCATTTTTACACAAGCTTGAAACATGGGAAAGTATTCTTGAAATTGGTTTCCTTTTTACACAATCTTGAAATAGAGGAAAAACTATGCTTGAAATAAGTTTGCATGCCCCTAGCATAATGACTCAATTTGAGGCACATGGCCCCAAAGCTTCATTGCATTCAACTAAGTAGACTACCGGTTACCAACAATTATGAGATCAAGTGAAAGACTCGACAGGGAATTTACGAGATCTAATAAAAGGCTCGAATTGGAAAGGGATATATGTTTCATTTTTTAAAGAGCTTGATACATGAAAAGAACTATGCTCATGGGACCTTGTTTCATTTTTTAACAAGCTTGAAACAAGAAAAGGAACCATGCTCAGAAGAACCTTGATTCATTTTTTTAACGAGTTTGACACAAGACAAGGAACTCTACTCCAACACCTTGTTTCATTTTTTAATGAGCTTGACACAAGAAAATAACTCTGCTCATGACCTTGTTTCATCTTTTAACGAGCTTGACACAGGAAAATAAATTTTCACAGGGATATTGATCATGACCTCCAAGAGGTTCTCTTCAGATGGGAGAAAAACACTCTAGAAGGTATCAAAGGATATAATGGAAATATTAGACTCCAATTCCCCCAATAAATGATTCACCATATCACCTACTGAATCTAGGTCAAAAGGAGTTGAGCAGACAGTGAAAGACTGATCTTCATTAGTAGGTATGTGAATGGGATCGGTTACCACATAATTAACTTGTGGAGGGGGAGATACTACTTGCATATAAGGAAAATTTAGGGAATATGGTTGATTTGGAGTTAGATTAGAACTAACGAATGAAAGCTAGTCAATGGCCACGATTCTTCCTTCATGTGGGAAACACATTACACGAAAGAGTGAAGAGACAAGAGCTCCCATGACATAAACATAGTCACGCCCAAGGAGTAAATTAAAATCAAAAGTGCCTTGGACTACCATCACATCGATATAGAAATTCTATCCTCCCACCATAATATGAAACTTAGGAAGGATCCCTAATGGTTGACTAGTTCCTATGTTAAAATCCAACAGATTCTAGGTAACATGCAAAAGTTGAGGAGAACCTAAAGCTTTCAAAGAATTTGAGGAAAAAATACTAATAGATGTGCCTTCATCTATGATTGTGCTAGGTATGACCACATTATAAGCCCTCACTATGATCGGGAGGGGCATGTAAGGAGGAAGATGATACCCTACCAGTCGGATCCAATCAAAGGAAGTAACCATTCTACTTTGAGGGGGTGTCGTGGGAATGGGAGAACATCCCCCTTGTGCTATAGGAATGGGATAACTTATCTCCAATGTTGTGGAAATGGGATGACTATCCCCCAGTTCATTGGAACTTTAAGAAACGAGAAGAACTTGAGTGGTATGAAGTTCACTCTCTACAGGAAAGGTATGATCAACTGAAGGTGGAATCGAGTCAACCATTTTTTCAACCAATGGTTGGTCTGGAATAGATTCACGGGATTCATGTTCATAGAGAGTGGGATTGACTGGAGATGTATTCTAATCAATCACTTCATTAACTAGTGGAGGATTGGGAGAAAGGTTTCGATAACTAGCTAGAAGATGAGGTTGAGACTTTTGAGGCTTAATCCATATAAGGACAAAGGTGAATAGGATGATTCCCTTCACATATCTTACAGGGAAACTTGACTTTACCATTTTTCCCATGGAACTTACTATCACTATTCGATGGTTTGCCACCAGCACGATCTCCAGTAGCTAACGACAAAGGTTGATGTGAGCCTGTGGTCCACACTTCTAATACCTTGGGAATACCAGAACAATCTCTAAGAAGGTGATCACCCTTACAAAGAATGAAAGGGAATTTAACTTTGCAAGGTTTATTGGAAGGTTCCTCCATACTAGTTGCATCCATAGAAATGGTTGCTTGGTTGACCCCCTGCTTATTTTGCTTCTTCTTCTTTTTCCTTCTCTTCTTCTTCTTAGCCTCTTGGTTACTAGAATCAAGACTTTCACGAGGCGAGGAGGAAGAAATGGATGAAGAAACAACAGGTGAAGAAGGCAAAGGGTCAACTTTAAGATCAACTTGAGTTTCATATTGTTCAGGTGGAGGAAAAATTGGTTGAGAATTAGTTTAGACATTCCAAACCAAAGAGCTTGAGAATAACCAAACTGGAAAACCAATGTAAATCCGAGAAGGGACAATGTTGCAATATAAGGAGCACCAATATCTCCAAAAGAAGGAAAAGGAATAAGATTCATGTGAGAGGGGTATCCTTGACTAATGGACTCTAGAACTGTTGCCATTAGTCTCAACCTAATATATACTATGGAGTTGTTCCATTGTAAGGATGTTGTTCCATGATCAATTAACTTATTTTAGAATTGAAAGAAAAAAAAAAAAAAAAAGGGTATCAAGGAAAAATGGTTTACCAAGTAACTGTGAACTACAATATACACCTTAGAGAACCACACAATTAATGTACATGTAGGCAATCTCCCTGAATGTCGTGTGCGGTATATCATAGTACACAAGGTGTCTGCTTCGGTTACCTATGGTGAGGATAGAATCCTATATGGGACTTCCAATATATACTCGACAATATGTGGAAGTGCAGTCCGTAGTAGTATTGTCTAATGTGTAACCATTCATGAGAGCATTCCCATATACTTTACATGTGTGGAGCACTGTCCAATATACCCAAAGGTACATGGAGACCAACCCTATACCCTCATGTATGTGGAACGATATTTCATCCCTGGTATACAATGCTGGAAAACAATGACAAATCCTATGTTAACACGTCTCCAGCCTAAACCTCTAACTATTTGTTTTAATGTTACAAATGCTCCTTAGGTTAATTGAGTGAATTTTAGAGTTGATTTTGAATTAGATTTCAGTTTCAAGGCTCAAAACTCGATGTCACTTGAACATGCCTATGATGCAACTAATGTGACAAAAATAACTCTTTTCATTTTCCTTTTAACAATGAAAGGCCTAACTAAGTAGGGGAACAAGAGATAAATCAACAATGCAACAAACAAGTGATGCAACCATCGATCTCCTCATTGTTCCAATCAAAATTGAAGCCTTATATGCAATGAAAATAAGTGTTTCTCTTTTCTTTTCTTTTAATGTTTCAAATGAAAGTAAACATATTAATGCAACTTGATCGTTGATGAAAAGAAACCACACAAACATTAACTGTAAGGTAAAAGTTACTTTTCAAATTCAATAATTAATCTATGCATACAAGCCTAAATTAACAAGAAGAAAGAAAGAATGAATTTTTTATTTATCAAAAAGGTGATGTCACTCAGAGGTGCTCAACACACATATACAATTTAGCACTAGGGAATTCCAATTTCACACACAAAACCCTAGATGAAAATGCACATATTTTTCTTTTCGATCCCACTTAATTTTCAAATATGATGAAAACTAAGATTCAAAGTTTAATCACCGATTCAAATAAAATTTCCAGAACGATGACTAAAACATCAATTCATCTAAGCACTCAATGATCAAACACAATCATTTTGCAAACGACCTAATGATAAGAACAAAGGAAAATCTTTAAACAAATCCTTAGCAAAGGCACTAAAAATGAAAGCAAACCAAATGAAGGCTTCAGAGAGACCACAAGACATTCAAAGACTGAAGGAAGAGTAGTTGGAACAAGGTCGATCAGAGAGAAAATTAAGACAAAATAAAATTTGTGTATGAACAGGGGCCAATGTAGGTGCAAAGGAGGCACTAGTGCTATGCAACATAGGCACAAAGAAGGCTCAACTGAGGTGAAACACTCTGTCACGAGACCAGAGGGTGTGTTGGTCTAGGGATGCAAATTTCCAACACAAGGATTGCAATTAAGACTCAATGAAAGGTCTTCCTAGGTATGTTCTTGACTGAATAAGACAGTAAAGGTCTAAAGAAGAGGTAAGACAAGCACAATGGACAAAGAAACCACCAAGGGAATACATTGTTCCCCAGTATGGTCACCAATTTGTTATGCAGAATCTACGATTGCGGACAAAAGTATCTTCCCTAGGCCTGGTGGACTAACCTAGAACAACAGAAAGACAAGGAGACTAATTATTTCCTTAAAGTAAATAGATAACGGGATGAACTCTACCTGGAATTTGCCGTATGCTTCTCTCCTTCCTTGGCTTGTATGCTCCAATCCTAGCTCTTATCTCTATAATTAGAACTTGCACAGTTAGATGACACAACCCAATGATCTACGAAACCTATTTAGCATCACCTAATCACTTTATTCAATAGATCAACATGGTATTGAAATATATGAAACCATAACATCATATATTGGAAAACAAGAACTTTTTGCATTAATATAGATGGAGTGAGTTACAACTAAAAATAGGTGTTGATCTTATAGAAGAGCTCCTCCAAGTTGACTTGTCCTTTCCTTTTCACAAAGTGTGCCTCTAATGACCCTAATGCATGGAATGATATCTCTCACATTAGTAGCATAAGGGTACAATCACTCTCCAAAATCCAACCTCTTGCCTATGGATGGAAGTAGATATATAGGTGAAGGAGGTAGTTCATGAATTCTTATCCTTTTACTAATCTGGGCTTGAGATCCACTCTTGATGGGAGGATGAGATCAAGGGATAAGGGATGAATTTCCAATGTAGGATAGGATAGGATTCGAGACTTTTATTTGAGGTAAATAGTTACAATAGATCATGGAAGCTTCTGGAAGAGGAATCTTCAAGACTCTTTTTTTTCCCGAGTTTCTAGAACAACCACATCCCCAATACTGAGCAACCTGAGGGTGATTAATGTAGGTGCAGAGTAGGGAAACCTGGTATTCAATATTGTTCAGTAATGGGCCAAGGTGCATTGGTCCTTAAAATGATTGAAACAAGGTGCTTCCAGGCAAAAAATCGGGGTTTAGGAAGAGTAATGCTTAGGAATTTGTGTAGGGAGGATGAAAAAGTGTTCAAAGGATGTGAATGATTCTATTTTCAGGCCTATTGATCAGTTGTGACAAAATGGACTATAGCACACACCTTCCTCATCAATAATGTAATCTAGATATTAGACCTTTTCCATGCCAAAGGAGAAATTTTCTAGGTTAGCACATAACCTGTGTTGCCTCAAATTGTGAAGGACCTACCAAATATGTTGTAAGCTCTGCCTAAGTCTTGTTGAAGATGAGGATATCATCTAGATTTAAAACCAAAAGTGAGTTGGTGAAAGGCCACAAGATGTCATCCATAATCATCATGAAAATTACAGAGGAATTTGTTAAACCTAAGGGCATGACCAACCACTCAAAAATACCCTCCTTGGACCTGAAGGCATTCTTCCATACATTTGTAGGTTCTATTGGAACTTCGTGATAACCAGACTTGAAATCAATCTTGACGAAGTACTTGGACCCCTTGATCTAGACAAGAAGGTCATCAATCCATGGAATCAGGTATATTTTCCTGAGTATGATTTTGTTTAGATCTTGAAAATCAATTCAAAGTCTTTAGGTCCCATCCTTCTTTTGTACGAGTACAATTAGGCTCCCACAGGGTGAGGAGCTTGGTCGAATGTGCCATTTTTGTAGAAACTCCTGTATTTGTTGCTTTATTTCCTCATTTTCTAGAAATGAGTGGTGGCATATTAGCATATTAAGTAGAAGTGCACTAGGGGTAATATTGATCGAATGATTAACCTGATAGTGCAAAGGTACCCCAGTGGGTGAGGAGAATATGTCCCTGTAGTCTTCCACAACCTTATCCACTTGATTATGATATACAAATGAGTCCTTTATTAAGGACATGGATGTGGCCATGATATTCCCCTTACTTTCAGAGAAAATTAAAAAGAAAATAAATTTCCTAGTTTGGGAGATGATCTTATTGCATTTCTTAGTAGAGATCAAAGAAATGGAAGTAGGCAGGGATACCTCTGGTATCCTGTATAGTTTTCTACCCAAAGTAATAATAACAATATGAGGTCTAGACTCATACACAACATGATACTTCCACAAGTATGGTTGGCCTAACAAAACATCACAAAATTTAAGGGGAGAAACATCACACAATACCTCATTCATGAAAGGCTTGATGTTATATGGAAGTGACATTGTTAATTGATATAGATATCTCACCCTTGGTGGAGCCACCCGATGGTGTATAATTGTGGGTATGGTGTTCTCGGTATGCCCAACCACTTAATGGCCTCTACTAAGATGAGGTTGTTTTGACTCCCACTATCGACAATGAATTGAAGTGGAGCACCCTTCACCCACATTTGTGAGTGGAAGAGACACTCACCTTCCTCTAGATCATCAAGCTCACTTTGTTGGACCTTGGTGGTTGCAACAGTGGAATTGGGTTTTGCATCAATAATGTGTTTCCCCTTTTTAAGTTTTGGTTTAGAGTTAGAACTTGTGTCTAACTTTAAATCTTTTAGCTTGACCAAAAGTAACTACTTTGTGTGTTATTCATTTGTTTTATGAGTGGGGCTCTTGTGGGCCTCACACTACTTTTCTATGTCTTTCTTCATCTTCCCATTTATATTTTTTTCTTACTATTTCGATGGATTGTATTGGGGTGTGCTGCCTTGGAGCTGTCCTTTTTTCTATAGTTTTGGGGTGCCCTTTCCCTACTTTGGATCCGCATATCCAAAGTCTTGTTTCTTCTATTTAATTTTTTGCTAGATTTTGATAGCATATCGATATGTTGTGTAAAGCGAGGATATATCCAGGAAATCCATTTCTACCTAGATGTATTTGTGCAAAACTCCATGATACTTGAGCAATATATGTCACTTAGAGTCTTTGATACCCATCTTTGTGCATAAGGTATGAAATATATTTGTGAACTTTGGAACTTCTTAGTCCCTTTCCTATTGTAATGTGGTCCATTTTATGTACTTGTCTTCATAGCTTCCAACAAAATAATATTGTTCCTTAATAACATCCCTAAAATAGTTCCAAGAGGACAACTACAAACAATGGGGATTCCTCTGTGGCCCTTTGCTCACAGTAAGTTTCTGACCACTTGTTGACATGGGGGGTAGCCTGAAGGAGTGAAAAAATAATATTTTATCTATTGGAAAATTTACGGACCAAAAAACATCCTTCCAATAGATTTAACCATCAACATATCCATTTATTTGGCCTTCAAATATAGGATAATCAAAATTAAATTGTACCTTAAAGGAGGTGGCGGCTCTGAAGTGGATGTTAGATGAAGATGTGTTGCTTATTAGCATCCACCAAAGGATATTAGAAAAAGTATTCATCATCTCGTTCCTTTATCACTTGACAGCTTCTTTGAGCAACAATTTTATTGGATCTCCTACTCCCTTGTCTTTATTTTCTTCTTCCGTGGGAGACCATTGGGGTCGACGAGGTCAATCTTGTAAGGGCTCAAGCAATTTGAGTCCCAACTCCTTATACCCTGACCTCATTGGAGACATGCATAGAAAAATAGAGAGAGAGAAGACCACTTTGATACCATTGATTTAGATTTAATAAGGGAATGAATTGAAATAAATATTTAAAATCATGCACATAGATACAATGAAACTAAACTTCAATTCATAAATAGAAATATTGAAATTGTTTACTTGCAAAATGAAAGCAAACTAGCTCGAATGGTGGTAGTGTATCTCTGAGAAGATATGTGACATCTACACACCTTCCTGAACTATGTTACAATGAGGCTCAAAGGCATTTTTATAATGAATAAATAATGATAAACCTTAAACAACCAAAACCCTAACGCTAGGAGATGAAGTGCCAAAGGCTTATGGGCCTTCATGGGTTAAGTTGGAACGTTAACTTCTCGGGGTCGTAATTTTGGCATACAATCTATGTTTGGCAAGCACACTAGGCTATTAGAAAGGTCTATCAAAGGAGAATTTTTTTTGAATGTTGATGGCCATAATCCTATTTCCCCAAAAAATGTGTTTAGGGCCTCAAAATAGTTCTAGAAGTTCATGGCCTAAAAACTGCCAAAATAGGAAAAAATTATTGTGAGCCAGTGGAATAAGTGGGTGGCCACCAATATCCACTTGCATTATCGCTAAAAACAGCAACCCTTTGTTTTATTTTCTTATGACAATCCATGTTATTATCATAGATTAGTGTCAATGTGAAATTTTCAAGTCAGTGTCTTGGGTTTGGCTTTTTAAGTTTTTTAATCAAAAAACATATGTGCATTGCCATTTAATTCGGCAGTGGTTTTTTAAATGAATTCGATAGAAGCACTGGAAAATTAAATGGTAGTGAAGGTATTTCAGTTTAGTAATTTTGAATTTCGAAATCAATTGTCAGTGAAGCCAATCCTCAATTGACAGATGTTGCTACCCAAATAGTTGTCAGCATAGCCAATATTAGGTGACAGATGGATCTGAGTCAATATATTATGTAAGTCTTGTTGGTTATACTATAGTATTGTCAAAATTAATTATTAGTGGAGGATATGGTGATCATTCAGACACAAGGGAAATGATGTGTAATTATTCCAATAGTAGTAGTAGTAGCCTCATCCATAGCAGAAGATGATGGGTGGTCAACTGTCTCAACAATCGAATTATGAGGTGGAGGAGAAGGTGATTGGTCTGCTCTCTGAGGAGAAACATGAGGCAGTGTATGATTATGATGTGAATGAAGATGAGGTGGAGTACTATCATAAGGATCACCAACGCCTTGATCATGATCTAATGGGGTAGTATGTTTGGGTGAAGACTATGTATCTGATGCATGGCCACCATTTAGAGGAGGAGTACCACCAAAAAGATCTCCACCCCAATCATCATGATCCAATGGCGTAGTACTGGGTGAAGAATTTGTATCTCCTGCATGGTCATGATCCCTCCTAAATGTCAGTATAACCATATTAGTTCCAATGATATGATGCCCAAGAGTCATCATATCGTGTGGCAAGTTCATCTAGAGCTCTAGGAGCCTAGGATCTGCCCTGATGTATCGAGAAATCACAGAGAGGACTCACACCTCAACCAAAAGTATACAAAGTCAGTCACCCAATTCCATCCTTAATCTAATATCAAGCCTACAACATGGTCGTATGCCCCTGTGTATCTGCATCCGATCAGGACATTCCTCACCTTTCGTGACCTTGTCCACCTTTGCATATGCATCCAGTGGGGGAGGTGGCATATCCCAAAGAAATGTGGCAATGTCTACAAAATATATAGTACACAACAATAATTAGACAGTTTAATAAAACGAGTTAAAGAATGTGTTAGAATAAATTTTATTCTAATTGATTAAGACAATAAAATGAAACTAGGTTAATTTAAAGAAAACACTAATATTACCTCTATCATCTAGTGGGTCATCCTATGTGAAGCGGATGTTGGGACACTTTCACCTATCCATCCCTACATAAGGACACGACGCCAAGAAAAATATGTGGTTCACCTCATTCGCTAGTAGCCCCAATGCCTCGGCATAAATCTTGGTCAGATACTCTAGTAGGCCCCTCTAGGGCATCATCTCACCCCACATGTGCATTCTCACCTTAGTCATCAGCCTAGTTGGGTGACAATAAAATGTAGGCCTTATCTCCAGAAACCTCTCAAAAAATAAACATAAAATATCTTAAGCAAAAGGGAAGTTTGCCCTCCCATGTATCATAGCACGACATCTATCTAAAGCTATACAAAACTACCACAAGAAATGGTAGACCATATGATACATCGTGTCCTCTGCACCAAATAATCGATATAAACCCAAAGAGGGAAACTAATGATCTGCCTATCACTAATATAGTGTGCAATCATACTCACTAATAGTGAGAGGCACCTAACCTCCTCTGCACCAAAAGGAGTGATTTGTAGCTATCCACAAAACACATGAAACTTTGTTGGAGAAAATACATGATCCCTAACATATCTCTGAGAGTAGAAAATATGACTCTTTATTGCAACACCATGGGGGACATCCTGGAACTGGGAAAAATCCTCCCTTCTATTGGATAGGCCAATGTTAAAATAAATATCCTCCTCAACAGGTTGAAACCACTGATCAGGACTGACATGGAAAGCTTGTTAGTGGAAATCCCACTGACGGATTAACTATGCCAAAAGCCCATAGTGCCCCTTCAAAGATGTAGCCATCTCATAGTACTTAAGTATCATACCATATTGTACTGGTCAACTCTTTTCTCTTGTTGTTGTTGCTCCTCTCTCCTTTGAAGACTTTTTATGATTGACATACAAAATACATTAGCCTCATACATAAAAAAAAAAAACAAAAAACAAAATAAAAAAACAAAAACAAAAATTAATAATAATAATAATTGAAAAATGTGTTCATAAACATGGACATATAACTTTAAATTTAAGAAAAAAATATTAAATGAAAAATGTGTTCATAAATATGGACATATAACTTTCAATTTAAAAAAAAAAAAAAAAAACCAACCTCTGTGCTCCAAATGCACCAGACACTATGCGCCACAAAAACAGGAATGCCCTGACAACATTGCATACACATTAAGGGAATTTTGAGGTCTAAAATGGGTCTCCTAAGAAAAATGTACAACCAAAATAAACTTTATAGGAACCAATAGGATTCAAGATGATGATTTCAACCATGGGGGATGATTCACCATTTTTGGAGTAAAAAAGTAAAAAGATTAAAAAGATAATAAAATAATAAAACAACTTTTTCAACTTATGTCCCTAAGGTTTTACTCAAATTTCAAGTGAGAGTACTCATTGGATGAAAAATTTAATTCATCATCCAAGGAGTAACCATGTTGCATACTTTTGATGGACCCCGCTACACGAAAAATGAGAAATACATGAAAATGCCTTATTGCAATCACGATTTTTGTGTATTTCTCATTTTTCGTATAGTAGGGTCCATTGAATGTATGAAACATGGGTACTCCTTGTATGAGGAATCAAATTATGCATCCAACAAGTATTGCTACTCAAAATTTGAGTAAACCCATAGGGAGATAAGTTGAAAATATGATTTGAAAAAATAGTTTTTTCTTTCTTCCCTCTAAAATTTGATGATGTAATCTAATCTTATTTAATTATTTCCACTATTATTTTATAATTTAATAAGGAGGCCCATTTTATACCTCAAAATTACCCTAATGATCGACTTGATGCACTGCTTTCGGTTCACATACATACATCACATTAGTTATTTTTGTTTTCCAGTGTGGTGCATCGACACAACATTTCGCACTCGTTCGTTAATTTTATGTCGATGCACAACCTAGGAACGTTCAGGTTAACGAAAACAGTAAGTTATAGTTTGTTAAATATTGGGTGATGCGTTGGGCAAACATAAACCCACTGGGAAGTTAATTTTACTAGTTTCACTGCTGTAAAAATTATAATTTTTAAAGTGGTGCATCATGGTATTTAACGGCCTGATGCGTTTCAATTTACCAATTTGCGGTGCACCCGATAAATTTTTAGGCTTCACCATAAATGGTGTGAGACAAATGTTTCGAATGCACCATGAAGATTTTTTTTTCAAAAACAATGCATTTTTAACTTAATTTTCAATTCTACTCTGCTAATAAATTAAGGTAGGGAGAAACATAAGTATTAACTAGACATTTTCTTGTTTGGGAAGCACGATTGCTAAGTAAAAAAAAACAAAAAAATCGCCACAGTTTCACAAAATTCGAAAGGCATGTAGTAGCAATGGATGGAAGGATGGAAAGCAAGGGAAGCGTCGATGGAAGGGTGCTTGATAGAGGCAAAGGTTTCACCTGTTCTTGAGAGTTCTACAACACTGTAAATGGTAAAAATGAATTTTACAGTCGATAAGTTTTTTTTTATTTAACTTTGTTCCAGTGCACTCAAACCCGAAGCATCAGTGCAGATTATTCACTACGTGCACCATGAATTTTTAGAAAATTAAAACCCCTACCATGGTGCAACATGTTATTTACACACCAGGGCGTTCCAAAATAGAAATAACATTGGTGTGTCATCGGAGTATATCACCGAAATGGTGAAAATGAATTTTACGAATGACATTTTTTAAATTAAACCTTTTTTCGGTGCTATTAAGCATTATACACACTGGTGCTTCGGTTTCAATTAGAGCACCGCTATTTTTAAATTAAAAACCCTGCAACATTGCACCATGTTGTATACGCACCAGGGAATTCCTAAAATGCAAAGCATTAGGGCTCTGTGGGAGTATAACGCTGGAATTGTGAAAATGAATTTTTCGAGTGGCATTTTTTTAAATTTAAACTAGCCTGGTGCTTCAAAAGTTAAAAAGAAAAAAACCTCAAACATTGCATCATTGTCTATTATGCATCGGAATGTACAATTCTTTTTATCACATCAGTGCTTATTATATGAGTAATGCCATGTTGTTTTTTAAATTAAAACCCTTGCCCTGGTGCACCATGTATTTACCCATAGAGTCTTTCGTAAAATGGGAAAGCACCAATGCTTTATGTGAGTATAGCACCGACATGGTGAAAAATAATTTTACGACCAACATTTTTTTAAATTCCACCCTCGTCCGATGTTATCAAATAATATTTAAATATTATCTAGATTTGTGTATCTTCCCAATTTAGTTATTTGATTTCTATTTTTTAATTTTGAAAATATAATTTACAATAAAATTATGTCTTTTAATATAATTTTAATATATAAAAATATTTAGCACCTTCAAAAACACACAAATTATACCCAATTACAATTTAGACAATTTCCTCACAAATTTAAAACAAAATTCATTGAAAAAAAATCGTCAAATAGTTAGAGTACACGATTCAACATCTTTTTCAAATTTGGAGGATGTCATCATTGGCCTCACAATAAGATTCCACTGCAAGTTGAATACAATCATGGTGAAATTCAACAAATTTTTCAAATTTCGAGGACATCGTTGCTGGTCTCACAATAATATTCCAGGATTCCAAATTGAATAACCATTTGCATGTTAGACCATAAAATCTAAAGTGATTTGAAAATTTAGAAAATAGTGCAATCAAACTTTTTGAGGTTTTGAGTTTTTTATATAAATAGTTTTCAATCAATATTTAGCGCAATGCATAGAAGAATATATCATACAAAATTTTGGTAATAATAAGTGATAAGGCTACATGATAAGGAATTATTTTAAAAATGCATACATATAGCATCCACAAGGTATAGATTATGAAATTTTTAACCCATATAAATTATAAATTAAGAATATCCCTATCATAGTGCACTATTGTCTATTACCAGGCATAGAGTTCTATTAACTGCACTAGTGCTTATTTTATACGAAGTGCACCACCATTTGTAAATTAAAAACAATTATGTGTGCACCATGTTGTTTATGCTTTGGGGCTTTCATAAATAGGGATAACACTGGTGCTTCATGACAGATCATGTACGCACCAATGCACATTATAAATGTAGTTCACCATTTTTTTATTTGTATAAAAAATAACCCTACAACAATGCACCATTTTCTATTAAGCATCGGGGCCTTCAATTCATGTTGAAAATGCAACAATAAAATCTAGTTTTGACTTTTCCTTGGTCAAACTAGATTAAAATTCGAATTTCTATTTCAGCAAAATACTTGAGGTAGTTAACTAAGGTGACATGGAAATTTTCACTCAGTTAACTCAGTGAATTTGAGTAGGAGACACTTGAGTTCAATTTAGTATGTTTGATTGCTAATTTCTAGCAATCTATTTCAGTTAATTTGAATTATTGTGAGTTTAACTAGTTCTAACTGTTAGAGAACGAGTCGACGGTCTAGTATTGGGGCGTGTACCTCAGTGATCAACTAGTTAACTCATCAGTCAACCTAGAATAATTGATGCATGCAGATAACTCGATTTACCCAACTAATATTGGAGTTCAAGGAAAGTTTACTATCATTTGTAGACAATTCCAAAGTGTAAAGGTGTTGTATGCAATTAGAGAAGGACCTACAAGAATTGCACAATTCTCATGGAACAGTTTCCCTAAATAATAGGGGCTAATTACTCAAGGAACATCGCAAGGAAATATGAGCTCAGCAGGCAAGAAAATTGGTTAAGTGTTGGCCAGGGTCAATCTATGAAGCAGTGAGATAGACTATATTAGTGTAGAGGTTGCTCAGGCTTAAGCAAGCATTGTGTTTCTTCTCTATTTTCTGATTAATGCAATATAGATAGGAATGGGTCTTGAGCCATTGCTTTCCCCTAGATAATTCTTTGTGTTTTTTTATTAATTCATGTCACATGTTTATGATTTTCTTTCTCGATCATGAATTGTTTTCCGCATATGAGTAGAGTAGATTCACGTTTTATGTTTTAGTAAATTACATGCACAGTTTAAAATGAATCTACTTAGAATTTCTACATGGTATCAGAGTAGGATTCATATTAGAGAATAGAATTTGAAGTTGTATTTGTAGGAGGATCGAATTTGTAGGATAAATTCTTTAGATATAGCAAAATGTCTTTCTATGGACTAATACTCAAGTATGCCCTTGAGTGTAGCTCGAATTATGTTGCTTGGAAGGACAGGATGGAGGTAGTACTACAAGATAATGGGTTGAAGGAATTCAAAGATATTGACATCTTGAAACCACCATCATGTTGGGTGTGTGTTATATTCTTTTAGTGGGGCGGTAGCCTGGGAAAAAAAAAAATTACCCTATATTAGGTGGGCGAACCTACCTATGTATTTTGGATGGGTTTTGCACATCTGGTCAAGGGAACTACAATTGTTCCAATCCAGTGTAAATGGATTGGGGTTTATGAATGATTTGACATGTATATATATGTATTATGAAATTGAAAGGAACATAATGAAAAATAAATATGGTAGTATCGATTTTGGGATCCAAGGGAAATTTCTGTGTATTTTTTTTTTGTTTTCTTCATTGTTTATTTTTTGTTTTTAGAATTCATCTGTAGGTAATTTATGTGTAGGGTTAAGACTTACACATTAGCCGATGCTCAAGCTCTAGCAGAATGGAAGAAGTGTGTAGCCAAGGTGATGAGAATTATATTGGAAGGTATGAAGGATCACATAGTCTTCAATCTCCATGGGAAAGACACCCCATATGCAATGTGGAAAGCAATGATATATTTGTTCCAGAACAATAGCAACCACAGGAAGTTTGTGCTCAAGGAAAAGCATCGAAATATCAAGATGTAGAAGACTAAATCTATTCAACAGTACCTGTTCTGGTTCACACAATGTCGTGATGATCTTGGAGGAGTTTGGGTTACTGTTGTGGAGGATGATCTCATGAGCCTAGCCCTTTTAGGCCTTCCCAAGAGCTGGCATAGCTACTAAGATTCGGTAAATGGGAGGGAGAAGCTACCAAATTGGGAACACCTTTGGTCGGATTTGGTACATGAGGAGATCATGAAAAATACTAAAGATGAGACCTCATCCAAGGTTGAGGATGAGGAGAAATGTGCCTTCACTGGAAATGCAAAGAAAGGGAAAGGGAATAAATCCCAATCCAAAGGAGAATCTGGTCAAGGGAGCAAGAAGAAAGACTTGTCCAAAATCAAGTGCTTTCACTATCATGAACTTGGACACTTTTCCACGAAGTGTCCACACAAGAAGGCAGGTAAGAAGCCCTCAGGAGGAGTGGCAGGTGAAGCTTTGGCTTCAAAATTCGATCTTAATTTCACCCTCATCGCATATATGGGGAGCACGATGATGGTAGTGTGTGGTATCTAGATAGTGGAGCCTCATTCCATATGACGGGAAATCTATATATTTTCAGTGACTTGGAGGAGAAAGACCTCCATATGCACATCGAAATGTGAGATTATGGAAGGTATAGCCCAACCGGTATTTTTACAGTTACTTTTCAGAGGGAGTTTGGCTCCCCTCTCAAATTAAAAGATGTCATGTATGTTTTGAATCTGAAGAAGAATATCGTTTCAGTTGCTATGTTGGAAGACCATGGTTGTGATGTGATATTTATAAAAGGGAAGGTTTTCCTGAGACACATCATCATGGGACAAGTGAAGTAGATCAGGGTTCAAGTAAAGAACCTCTACAAATTAGATGTGGAATATTGTGCAACACTGAGCACAAAATCGGAGAAGGTACAAAGCCGAGATATCAGTGAATTATGGCATAGAAGACTTGGCCATTTGCATCATGGTGCATTGAAGATCATGCAACATATTTATACAAGACTTTCCAAAGGAGAACTAGAGCAGTAGGATACATGAAAAGGGTTTACATTAGGGAGGTACACAAAAACCACCTTCAATGATCACGACATTAAAGCGCAAGCAATCTTCGACATAGTTCACTACGATGTGTGTGGACCTTTCTCAAGAACCTCCACTACCAAGCACAGGTATTATGTAATATTTATAGATGATTCCTTGCGGAAGTGTTGTATCTTCTTCATGCAAAATAAAGACCAGATATTCTTCAAGTTTGTTAAAGTTAAAGCACTTGTTGAGAAAGATATTGGCAAGAAATTGAAGGCTTTCAAAAGCAATAATGGAGGTGAGTATGTGTCAAATGAGTTTAAATATTTATATGCAAAGGAAGGTATTCGATGGGAGTTAACGACACCCCACAACCCATAGTACAATGGGGTGGCTGAGAGGAAGAACAAAAATATTGTGGGAGAAACAAGGGAGATGTCACATGACTAAGCATACCACTACACTTGTGGGCTGAAGCATGTAACACAACAGTTTATTTGCAGAATAGGAGTCCTCATCGAATTATTGGCATGAGTACACCAGAGAAAGCTTTTTCAGGGGAGAAAATAGATGTGTCACACTTCAGGATATTTGGATCATCAATTTACTATCATGTTTCCAAGGACTCAAGGAAAACGCTAGAGCCAATAGCCGAGTTGCGCATATTTGTGGGGTACACAAAAACACCTCAAAACTATCGTATGTAATTTCCATCTCTCAAGATGACAATTTTTCATAGAAATGTGAAGTTTGATGAGGTGAAGGCAATGAGGTCTTCTCTTGAGAGGGAGCTACAGTTGCATTCAGTTGAGTTGCTTTTAGCTCCAAAACAAGAATCTCAGGAAGTTATGGAGTAGCCACAAGCACAGGAGCAAAGAGTGGAGACATCCACTCAAGAAGTTACATCTAGAGATGGAAGAAAATGAACCAGGGAAGCTGGAAAAATATTGCATGATCCTAGATAGAATGTGGGAGCACCCACATCATAGCGCAGGTAGAGGAGGTGACCAAATCTCTACTTTGGCTACATGGCTCTGATGAGTGAGCTTGTAGAGATTGAGTCATCCTCATTTGAGGAAGTTGTAGAGAAACCAATATGGGTTGATGCTATGTTAGAGGAATATGATTCCATTGTCAGAAACAGTGTTTGGGAAGTGGTCCCAAGACTAGAGGACAAGTCAGTGGTGGTTTCAAGATGGATACATAAGGTGAAGCAAGCAGCAGATGAAAACATAGAAAAACACAAGGCCAGATTTATGGACAAGGGGTTCTTTGAGGTGGAGTGAATTGACTATGAGGAGACATTTCCTCCAGTAAAAAGGCACTCTTCGATCAAATAAATTCTAGCACTTGTAGCGTAGATGGGATGGAAAATCCATCAGATGGATGTGAAGACAACAGTCCTCAATGGAGTTATTGAGGAAGAGGTGTACATTGAACAACTAGAAAGCTTTGAGACATTTGACAGAGATTCACATGTGTGCATACTCAAGCGAGTGTTATATGGATTGAAGCAAGCACCCTGTGCTTGGTACATCTAGATTGACAATTATCTTACCAAGTTGGGCTTCACCAAAAGTGAAGCAGATGCAAACCTTTATCTTATTGTTGATGAAGGTAAATTATTGATTATAATATTATGTGTCGATGATTTAATTTTAATAGGTAATGAGAAGTTGATCAGCTCTTACAAAGAGGTTCTTGCAAGATAATTTGAGATGAAAGACATGGAGCTCATGCTTTATTTCCTCAGTTTAAAAGTATGGAAAGGAGATGTGTGACTATTTATCTCTCAAGGAAATTATGCCAACATGATACTAAAGAAGTTATGCATGGAGAGAAACAAACCCATGGACACTCCCCTAGCAGACAGTTGGAGGAAGGAGGATGCCACTTCAGATGAGGAAGTGGAAGATACCATTTACAAGTTGCTTGTTGGTTCACTTATGTCTTTAGTGAACACACGACCAAACATGTGTTATGCAATTTATGAATTAAGGCTTCTGTGATCCACATTGAAATAAGAAAACAAAACTTTCGATAGAAATCACATCAAATAATATTTTTCGACGTGTTTCAGTTAACCAACTTAGTCAAGAAATGGTTAAGCCAATCAAATTGTATTGGAAGTCAACAAATCATGTGTTGAGATACCTCAAATCCACCACTTAGTTTGGTATTTGGTACATATGAACGTTAGAGGGAGTGAAGTTGCAAGGCTTCACAGATGCAGATTGAGCAGGGAGTCCATCAGAAAGGAAGAGCACATCCAAAGGAATTTTCAATGTTGGGTCATGCTGACCACTGTGATGACACCTGATGATTATGTGGAAGAATCCATGCTCAGGGATGCTCCGGAGGACACTTGTACCATCATATATCATCAACCAACAGAGTTTTATAACTCTACTTCTATCTTCTCATCATCTTTCTTGTACCCAGATTCCACACCCCGTGGGGAATTGTAATAAGTGATACTAGTAATTATGAGTTTTGAGTTTTTAAGAGACCTAGGATGTTGGGACTTGATCAGTAAACAAGTACACCTTGGAGTGTTTTTTTTTATCTGGTTAATTATCCCTTCTTTTTCAGAGGCAAATAATTTTTTGAGTTTTTTCACTCACTTTTTACCCCAAAGCCAGGGTGACAGTTTGAAGGTCGAGCCCCTAACACATATTAGTGTCTACAGTCAATTTATAGTACCATAATAGATCACACACAAAATTTCATGGAATTTGGTTAGGTCTAAGTAGTCATTTTTTAATGTTTTATATTTCCCGCAGGTCAAAAATTGCAAATAAAATTGTATTTAAATTGTAATAAGTGTAGTCTAGAGAAGTTGTATGGGGTATGAGCAATCAAAATTATACCTCTCACCCTAAACTTTCTACTATGACACACTTGTAGGGGTTAATAATGTTTTTTGGACCCTCAAAACCCATATTTCCTAAGTTTAGTGGAAAATATGGCATCTATTTAGGCTATAATTAAATAAAATAGAGAGAAATAAATTATTCCATGTGATAGAATGACGTGGAAATGACTTGGAAATTATCCTAAGTCAAATAGTTGATTCAATGGACATGTGGAAGATGATTGATCACACTGCATCATAAATACACCACTATTTCATAAAATCAAATTTCCGAGAGATAAAGATGAGATCATGCACTGAAGGAATATTCCATGTTAGATTTGGACTGAAGATTAGGTGGGGCCTCACCTCACAGTTATCTCATGTTCTTCTACTTTTAACACTCCACTCTTGAGGACTACAAGTTGCACATGGAGGAATCACTCAATTCATGGAGGGAATCACACAGTTCATGGAGGAATCACACAGAGCTATCTAGGGATCATCTACATATGTGGCATCACTTAGTTTGAGTTTTCATTTGTTGACTGGAGTTATCACGGTACTTGGATTCACTCATGGATGAGTTTACTATGCCATATATGGAATTCAATTTCCATTTATGTGCACATATGGAATTTGATTTTGCTATGATGTCTCTATCTTCTCCACATCGAACTTGACTTCTCTTTCCTTGGGATTTGCTCCAAGTTCAGTTTTCACATGCATTCTTCCTTGGGATTTACTCCCAACTCTCTATATAATGAGGCTATATGCTCTCATATTGCATCATGTAATACAAGCTATTGTGCTTGAGGAGACTATGTAGGATTGTATTCACTACTTACAATATAATACAATAGTCTTTGGGGTAAAGCGTGATGGTGTTCTTCTCCTTGCATGTGTGGTAAATTCTTGACTTGTTGTTATTCTTCTATTTATTTCCTCATGTCATTATTTCTTTCACACTTGTTCCAAATTATGTTAGTATGTAGCTATCTCACATTAGCATAAGAATTAATTATTTGCTTTAGAAAAAGAAATCTTCTAGTGGATAATAGATGTATCTCTAGGAATTATTTCCACTGCACTTATTTAATTTCATAATGATTTAATGATTTGTGGTGAAGTTTTGTAGATGAATCATTATTTGGTCAAGATTTTCAAGTGTGCGGGGAAATTCTAGGAGGAATCAACCAATTCTTGAAAAATATTCAAGGAGAACCTACATGTGTTGAACTCCAAAGTCTCATCTATATCTTATTTGTGTCTTGTAGGGATTCTTTCAAGTTTCTTAAAAATTTTATTTCTTGCATCAAAATATCAAACTTGGAATTTTTGTTTTTACGTATTGTACTTCACTTACCAATATCTAGCTATTTCAAGATCTAAGTCCTGGCTAGTCAAAGAGAAGACTGTAATGCCCACTCTAGTTTCCTGACCCTAAAATGACATTATCTTGGATACTTTATTCTTTGAGGACCTCAGGTTGAGGAATCCAGACAAATAACTCTATTATTAGTGATTATGATATTAGTGGTTGTGATGTTTATGTATGTTCTCCATTGACATTATCATGATGATGATAACTTTGATGGATAGGTATGTTTTCTATTGATGTTACGATGTTGATAGCTTTTATGGATATGTATGTTTCCATTGATGTTATGATGACAATAGCCATGATGGATGTGTCCCCTATGTTACCTACTTGCATTAGTTCTAGTTCACAATGAACAATGATGCGAATGACTAGGTGATGGCGATGATGTTATTATGACAATGGCTAAGATTGAGAAACCTTGTTACTGATGATTATTGAGTATGGTAGCAAACCACCAGAGGCACTTGCATATGACGAGTTGACGACACCTGGTTTGATGAAAATTTATATTCTTTTATCTTTGAAATTCTAAGTCCATTTTGAAACCTGCTATATATGTTTATCTATATTCTGATGATATGTCAATGGTTGCAGGCACAGATTAGTTGCTTGGCTGAATGACTCACATATGGGTGATGGGGTTGTACAAGTGGATGGAACTACATGGGAAGGGTGGGACAATGTCCCTGATCTCACCCACTAGCACTCCCGCCATGACTTGGGCTGGAAGGGTTGAAACACCTTCGCCTTGAAGATCATGATGTCATGAGGGCAGGTCCCAAAGTTGGGTCGCTCATGAGGATTTTACCAGGGGGTGCGCATCAAGGAAGATTCCTTGATCCCTGACACCATTAGTCTCACTATAGTAGGCAACATAAAGATAATAGTGGTCTATGTTGTTGCACCTATACTTTCCCCTCGTAGTCACTGAATGCTTGAAGGGCAAGTGGTGTGGCACCCTTGGAACTTCAAGGGAATTTCTTGAAGGGCACAACCAACTTGGCACCGTTGGCATCACAAATAAATTATTGGGCATGGCACCCTTGGAACTTCAAGGGAAGTTCTTGAAGGGCACGACCAAACTTGGCACCCTTGGAATCATTAAAAATAAATTAAATAATAAATATAATCAAGGAATGAAAACTAGGTAAATTTACATCATGGATAAATGATGTTAGAAACCGAGGTAATTAAATCAAAAATAAAGCTTGGGTTAAGAGGATCATACGAAGAAATAAAATAGGTTACCTTAAAAACTCTACCCTTCCATGTTGGAAAATAGTAGGTAGATTATGTAGTTTAATTAGGTAAAAGGGGAAAGAGGGACACAATTGTAAGGATAATTAATCCTAAAATAGTTAAACCTAATTAAGAGAATAAGATGGTGAATCAAAATAAGATTAATAAATTAAATTTTAGAGAAATGTAGAGAACCTCCATGTGGCAACAACCAACATAAGAATATCCATCTAAGAGATAACTTGAGCTAAATTAGGGAGTAGATAGGGGATCAAATCTTGCCTCATTAATTGACTTTAGTAATGAACACAAATTAAGGAGTAAAAAGGGGGATCAAGAGGCAACTAGGAGAAGAAATAGGAATCTTGTTGAGGTGAGTAAAATATTAGTTTTAAATTAAAATTTAAGTAAATAATTTTGGAGACCCTTGAATGAAAGGCAAGGCCAAAGAAGAGACTACACGTGATCCTATTAAGGAGTTAACCCAACTCATCAAGAGTATGGAGGAAAATCACACCAGTCAATTGAATGCTATCCAAAATCGATTAGTGGCCATGGAAAGAAATCAAGGTGGGAGATTCCCAAATAGAGGAAATGATAGATGGAAAAAGAAAGGACCTCCCAATGACCATAGGCCACCTAATCCACTTGTCTACAAACTTAGTTGATGATTCCATGCCTTATTGTAGACCTTATGATGACATAAATAATGAACTCACTTGTACTTATGCAAGAAGGATCCTAGAAGGAGATATTGTGGGAACAAGTGATCAAATCAATGTAGTTGGAAAAGAGCATCATTTGCCCTTGGAAAATTGGATGGGAGTAATGGAGAGTAGTCAGAAGGTAAATAAAAATCTCCATCCTCCTATAGTATAAATAGTTTTGAAGATTTGGATAGGATCACTGATTTATATGGAGAGAAGCCTTCATCAACTCAGATTTTAGAGATAGCCAAGGATAAGGAAAGAGGAAAGAATAAAGAAAGAAATAATAGTAAAAATTTCACTCCACCCAAATCCAATTTGAATATTGACTTGGGAGGACAGATTAATAATGCTAATATTTTAGTTCTTGTCACTTAAATCATGAAGATTCCCTCCCAAAGATATAAATTGTTGAAAGCCATTGATGCTCCCAAAGGAAAAGAAAAGTCTAATTTCTCTAAGGATAGATATGAGGATGCCCCTATCACTTTGCAAAATAGTGATATGTGTAGAGATAACAGAGACCACCAACCTTTTTTCATCACTATGTTGGTCAAAGGAATGCTTTTACACAATTGTATGTTTGACTCTAGGGCATCATCTTGTGTCATGACTAAGAAAGTCATGAATCAGTTAAATTTGAGGATTTCTAGACCCTACCACAACATTTGTGCAATGGATTCAAATATCATTGAAGTTTGTGGTTTGATAAAATATCTTCAATCCCACTTAGTTGTACATACTGACATTATGATCACCATGGATATTGTGGTGATTGATGTGCCTGATGCTTCTAGGATGTTATTGTCTAGAAAGTGGGGAGCTGATATTGGGGGTAGTTTTCAAATGGATTTAAGTTATTCTACCATACCTAATAGTGAGGGAATCATGGTTAGATTGGATATGGAATTGGAGAGAAAGTTTTATATAGAAAATCCCAAGGAGCCTCATAATGAAATTTTCTATGAATTTGATAACTTGGGAAACTATGCTATCCTGGCTAATTGTTTTCCTCCTTAGGAGAAGGAGGTGGATTGTAAGAAAGATGTTAAGTTTGTTTGGGGAAATGCAGGTAGAAAATGTTTTCAGGAAATAAAATATTCTATTGTCAAAGCACCTATCCTAGTAAGCCTTGATTATTCAAAGGAGTTTTTTATTTTCTCTTTTGCATTTGAAGATACTATTGTTGGGGTGTTGCTTCATCAGAATAATGAAGGGCAGGAACAGTGTATTTATTTTATGAGTAGGTCCCTTCAAGGGTTTGAGGTGAAGTATAACACCATGGAGAAGCAAGCTTATGCTTTAGCCAAGTCTCTTAAACAATTTAGAGTTTATGTGGGGTATCCTAGGATAATTGCTTTTGTTCCCCACTTTGTTGTAAAGGATATTTTAGTCCAAGTTGATTGCTTAGGAACTCGAGCTAGGTGGGTCTCGAAGATTCAAGAGTTTGATTTGGATGTTAGACCTACCAAGTTTGCGAAATGCCAGGGATTGGCCAAAATATTGACTAAAGGAAATGAGAAAGTGAAAGGAATGATTTTTCAAAATCATTTGGAATTAACTTCATCAGAACTTCAAAGATTGGGTCAACTTGAATGGTATAAAGTGTTAGGTCCCTATAATACTAGTGATTCCCCCATTACTATTGTCATTGTAGGTATTATTGTTATTGTTGTGCCCCTACTATCCCCATATTGTTATTATTGTGCCCCATAGAAGCCCACTATTGTTATTGTTGTGCCCTTATATTATTATTGTTTTGTCGGCTTTGGTTATATTGTGACCCCTTAAACTCCTATATATAGAAAGGAGGTTTTTTCATTTGAATCATACAATAATTGTTCATTTGTATAAATTAAAGGAGGTTCCCCCCTTGAAGAGGATGATTTTGAAGTCGTTGATCTATCTTTTTTTCTATTTTGTGTGTTGGTTGCATAACATTTGGTATCAGCGATTTGGATTCTAGGGTTTCGCTGCTCCAAACAGTTCATCGTGGAATTTTGTTATAACGTTTTTTCTACAACATTTCAGAAGTAGAAATTAAAACCCATTTGATCTAAAATCTTGATGAACCTCAAGTACAAATTTCATATCTTTTATCACAAAATTTTCGAAGATATGATCCAAGGAAGTTATGGTTTTTGCAGGGTCCCGAATTACATCCCAAACAGACGACCTTGGGAAAATCGTCATAACGTTATCTATGAGCATTGGATTGAAATTTCATAAGAAGGCACAGAAAGAGGATGGGATATAGTTTTCTGTGTAGCATTTTTAGGTCCGAAGGTTGAAAAAGTGACATGTGGAAATTTGTACAACTATGCTCTACAGAACCAATTTATAAATAGGGTGATCGTGGGAGATTCAACATAACTCTTTCTTGAAGAATCCAATATTGATCAAACTGATGGGTTAGAAAAAGGACTCAGAGGGCTACCACAAGACATAATGTGATACCTTGAAGATTCGAAATTATAGAGATACAAAAGATTCAATATCGATCTCCTACAAAGCAAAAAAAGGGGTAAAGTTTTGTTTTTAATATACATAAGTTTGGTTTGAAAAAATAGTTTGAAGTGATTCAAAGGGCATAGTGAGGCATAATTATCATTAATTGATGACCCAAATAAAGGAAATGGAAACACCTAGTAAGAAACCTAAAATCTCTACCATGATTCATGAAGAAGAGGAAGATGATATATCAAAATTACGAGACCAATTGCAACAATTTTCACTCTCACAAAAACTAACAGAAGCTAAGGTGGATGGATTAAAGAAAGGCATGGAAGGTAATATGAATGGAATTGAAGCTAAAATGGATGGCGTGGAAGCTGATATGGGTGGCATGGAAGCTAAGATGGAGGGTATAGAAGTAAATCTTAAAGGCAACTTGGAAAATTTGAAGATAGATTTGACAAAGTTGCTACAAGAAATGAATATTAATGGCGAAATGGTAGTAAAGGAAAATCATGATGAGAACAAAAGAAATGTTAATCATGATTTTATAGACTCTAATATTGGATTGAAGACCCACCATGCTCCAAAGGTCAATATGAGGAAGTTTGATGACAAGGATCCCAAAACATGGATACTATAGATGGATCAATATTTCGATCTCCATAATGTGAAAAACACACAAAGGGACGCATTGTGACTTTATATTTGGAACCAAATCAGTTTGTATGGTATCAATGGCTTTGTTCTCGTAAACAAATTGTCACTTGAGTAATTTTTACGAAAGAAATGATAGCTCATTATGAGGATACAAAAAGCAACACCTTTTTTAGCCAATTGATAAATCTCAAACAAAAGGGTTCAATGATGGAGCACATTCAGGACTTCCAAAAATTAAATATAATGGAAAAATATATTCCAGGGGAGCATAGGATTAATGTGTTCATAGGGATTTTGAAGGATAACATCCAACATGAGGTTCACCTTTGGGAACCTAATTCATTTCAGAAGGCATTTAGGTTGGGAAGAAAAATTGAAAGAAAAATTATGGCAACAAGGAAGCATACCACTCACAACTATAAAGATGGAAGTGTTGTTTCCCCTAGTCTTCCACAACCTACAAGGTTGACACCACGGAAATTGGAAGAAAAAATACCAAAAGGGCTTCATTACAGTTGTGATAGAAAATACACTAAAGGTCATAAGTGTGCTGAGAAGAAATTATTTTACATAGATTGTGAAGAGGAGGAAGAAAAGGAACAAGAAATGTAAAAAAAAGAGAGGATATACACTAGGAACAAACCCTAGAGAAAAAAGAAATTAATCCGACCATATCTTGAAATGCATTGGCTAGAATTACCACTCCTCACACTCTCAAGATAGAAGGACATATCAAGAAGAAAAAAGTAATAGTGTTGCTTGATTCGGGCAATACCCATAATTTTATTCATTGTAAGATAGCTAAGGAATTGAATTGCTTCCTATATCCAACACCAGAGTGTCAAGTGATGATTGCAAATGAAGGAACCATAAATTTCTCTCGAAAGTGCCATAATATCAAACTATCCATGGGAGAATATGTATTAAATAGCCCAATGCTTTCCATTCCAATGGGTGGTGCTGATGTTGTATTAAGAGTCCAATGGATATAATCTTTGGGTACGATAGCTTTTAATTTTGAAGAACTTTTCTTGAATTTTTTTTTAGAAGGAAAGGAAGTTAAATTAAGGGGTATCATAGGGAAACCAGGAAGATAATCAGCTCTAACGGCATAAAAAAGATTCTAAAGAAAGAACAACAAGGTGTAATTACACAATTATGTTTGTTAGAGGTTCCCACATCAAAATCATCTATTTCTCCAGGCCTCCAAAAAGTCTTGGACAATCATTCCAAGGTATTTGAGATTCCCAAAGGTCTCCCACCTATTCGTGATCATGATCATGCTATTCATTTGATTCCAGGAAATGTTCCTCTAAACATCAGACCTTATAGATATCCCTATTCCCAAAGAGTGAAATTGAAGGTATGGTTGCAGAAATATTAGAGGATGTTATAATTCAACCTAGTCAAAGTTCTTTCTCTGCTCTAGTAATATTGGTGCACAAGAAGGATGGATCATGGCGCATGTGTCTAGATTATAGGGAGCTCAACAAGCTCACTATTAAAGATAAATTTCCCATTCCTGTCATTGATGAATTATTGGATGAATTGCATGGATCCATTTACTTCACCAAGTTGGATCTTCGTTAAGGATATCATCAAATCAAAATGAAGACTGAAGACATTGCGAAAACAAAATTTATAACTCATGAGGGTCATTATGAATTTTTGGTCATGCATTTTTGCCTTACCAATGCACCTTCTACATTTCAATGTTTGATGAATTCCATTTTCAAAACCTTCCTTAGAAAATTTGTGTTTGTACTTTTTGATGATATACTAATCTACAATAAGTCTTGGAAGGATCATGTTCAACATGTTGACATGGTGCTCAAACTATTGGATGAGAAACAATTATATTCAAAAGGCTCCAAATGTTTCTTTGGAGTACAAGAGGTGAAATATCTGGGTCATATTGTATCTCATGAAGGTGTTAAGGTAGACCCTAGAAAAATTAAAGGCATTAAGGAATGGAAAATTCCCACATCCATAAAGTATCTGCGAGGACTTCTCAGGTTGACAGGGTATTATCGCAAGTTTGTTAAGAATTATGGGAGAATAGCAACACCTCTAACAACATTATTGAAGAAAGATGCATTTTCATGGACTCCAGAAGGAACGAAGGCCTCTGAACATCTTAAATAGGCAATGTGCCAAGCACCACTCTTTGCTACAACAAACTTCACAAAAACGTTTATTGTGGAATGGGATGCCTCAGGAAATGGAATTAGTGTTGTTTAAATGCAAGAAGAAAGGCCCATTTCTTTCGAAAGTCGTCGAATCAAAGGAAAGTATTTACACAAAGCTATTTATGAGAAAGAAATGTTGGCAATATTACATGCAATTAAGAAATGGTGACCCTACATAATGGGAACACACTTCAAGGTAAAAATGAATCATGATAGTCTTAAATGCTTTTTAGAACAAAGATTATCTTCAAAAGAGTAGCAAATATGGGTCACAAAGATGTTGGGTTATGACTTTCCAATAATCTACAAAAAAAGGAAGCAAAATGTTGTTGCAGATGCACTCTCAAGAAAGGATGAGGATGTGGAAGCATTGATTTGCGCCATTTCTATTATCCAACCAGATTGGATAAGTGAAGCAAGGGATGAATGGAAGAATGATGAAGAAGTGTGAGCACTCATTCAAAAGTTACAACAAGATCCCAGTACATCTGATACATTTAGCTAGAAAAATGATTAGTTATGGTACAAAGATCACTTATACCTCTGTAAGAATTCCCAACTCAAACAAAAGATTCTTATGGAATTGCACACCTCTCCCCTAGGAGGGCACTCAGGATTTTTAATTACCAAAGGGTTAAGAAGGAATTTTTTTGGGATGGCCTTAAATCTGATATTAAAAAGTTTTTGGCATAATTTTTTGTTTGCCAACAAAATAAAATTGAAACAATTAAGACCCCCGGTCTATTGCAACTTTTGTCCATTCCAAGTCAATGTTGGGAGGAGGTTTCAATGGATTTTATCACAAGTTTACCCAAGTCTGAAGGAAAGAGTGTCATCATGGTGGTAGTTGATAGACTTACCAAATATGCACACTTTTGTGCATTATCTCATCCATTTAAAGCCAGTACATTTGCTACTGCATTTATGGAAACAATTCAAAAGCTACATAGAAACAATTCAAAAGCTACATGGAAACCCAAAGATTATTGTAAGCAACAGGGATCCCATTTTCACTCGAAATTTTTGGACATAATCATTTTCTTGTCTAGGTACTCAGTTAACTCATAGTTCATCTAATCATCCTCAATTTGATGGGAAAATTGAGATAGTAAACAAATTTTTGGAAGGATATCTTCATTGCTTTGTATCTAATAAACATACACAATGGTTCAAATGGTTTCCTTTGGCTGAATGGTGGTATAACACTTCCTTCCATATTGCAACAAAAATGACCCCATTTATGGCACTTTATGGATATCATCCACGTCCATCACATCATATTTAAGAGAAAATTATAAGGTTCAAGCAGTTGAAGATCACATCAAGAATCAACAACAAGTTCTCCAACTCTTAAAGGATAACCTCACTTTGGCACAGAATATAAAGAAACAACAGGCAGATCAACATCGCAGTGAAAGAAGTTTTGATGTAGGTGACTAGGTATTTCTACGGCTACAACCATATAAACAAATTTCCCTCAAGAAAACTAGGAAGGATAATAAATTATCACCAAAGTATTATGATCTGTACAAGGTGTTGCAAAATATTGGTACTATGGCATACAAATTGGAGCTTCTTGCAGCTTCTTAGGTGCACCCAGTTTTCTATGTTTCATGCTTAAAGAAGGTTATAGGTGACAAGCTCTCAGTTCAAAAAATATTGCCAGAACTTGACGAGGAAGGAAAAATCATATTGGAACCTGAAGTAGTCACAAGAAAAAGAACTCGATAGCTACGAAATAGGTCAATTTCAGAGTATCTGATCAAGTGGAACAACTTACCCGCTGAAGATTCCACATGGGAGGATGAGAATTTTATATAGAAGCATCGAGAACTACTCAAGCGTTGAGGACAACAATTTTTTGAAGGAGAGGGGAATTTTAGGTCCCTACAATACTAGTTATTCCCCCATTATTATTGTTATTGTAGCCCTTATTGTTATTGTTGTGCCCCTATTATCCCCATATTGTTATTATTGAGCCCCATAGAAGCCCACTTTGTTATTGGTGTGCCATTATATTATTATTGTTGTTTCGACTTTGATTATATTATGACCCCTTAGACTCGTATATATAGAAAGGAGTTTTTGTCATTTGAATCATCCAAGAATTGTTCATTTGTGTAATGTAAAGGAGGTCTCCCCCTTGAAGAGGCTGATTTTGAAGTCGTTTATCTATCTTTTCTTCTATTTTGTGTGTTGGTTGCATAACATAAAGACATTATTTTTTATTTGCATTATTATCATGTCCCAACCATTTAGTTGGCCACAAGAGAAGAGCATTAAGGCTTAGAGAAGCTAAGTATTGCATTATGAAGGATGGTCTAGGTTGGAGAAATCTAGAGGGGGTAATACTTGGGTGTGTTGATGAATTTGAAGCCAAAAAGCTTCTATCTGAGTTTCATTTAGGATTTTTTGGAGGGAATTATGCTGCTAAGACTACTACCCACAAAATCTTGAAAGCCAGTTATTTTTGGCCTTCTATTTTTGCTGATGTGCACAAGTATGTTAGATGTTGTCAAGCTTGTCAACTATTCACTGGGAAGCAGAAGTTAGCTTCTTTGCCTCTTCAGTGTGTGATCGTGGAGGCTCCCTTTCAACATTGGGGGCTATATTTTACAGGGAAATTTAATGAAAATTCAAGTAATGGATACTCATGGATTATAACTTCCACTAATTATTTTAGTAAATGGGTAAAGGCCATCCTTATTAAATTAGGCTAGAATTAAATAAAATAGAGAGAAATAAATTATTCCATGTGACAGAATGATGTGGAAATGACTTGAAAATTATCTTAAGTCAAAGAGTTGAGTCAACGGACATGTGGAATATGACTGAGAACATTGCATCATAAATACACCACTATTTAATAAAATAAAATTTGCGAGAGATAAAGCAGCAGCTGCACATGTGGAAAATCGAATTTATTAGATGAGCTCATGCACTGAAGGAATATCCCATGGTATATTTGGACTGAAGATTAGGTGGGGCCTCACCTCACAGTTATCTCATGTTCTTCTACTTTTAACACTCCATTCTTGAGGACTACGAGTTGCACATGGAGGAATCACGCATTTCATGGAGGGAATCATGCAGTTCATGGAGGAATCACACAGAGCTATCTGGGGATCATCTACATAGGTGGCATCACTTAGCTCGACTTTGCACTTGTTGACTGGACTTATCACGACACTTGGACTCACTCGTGGATGAATTTACTATGCCATATATGGAATTTGATTTTGCTCTGATGTCTCTATCTTCCCCACATTGAATTTGACTTATCTTTCCTTGGGATTTTCTCTAAGTTCAGTTCTCACATGCATTCTTCCTTGGAAATTTCTCCCAACTCTCTATATAATGAGGCTATATGCTCTCATATTGTATCATGTAATACGAGCTATTGTGTTTAAGGAGACTCTGTGGGACTGTATTCACTACTTGCAATATAATACAATAGTCTTTGGGGTAAAGCGTGATGGTGTTCTTCTCCTTGCATGTGTGGTAAATTCTTGACTTGTTGTTATGCTTCTATTTATTTCCTCATGTCATTGTTTCTTTCACGCTTGTTTCAAGTTATGTTAGCATGTAGCTATCTCATATTAGCATAAGAATTAATTATTTGTTTTACGAAAAGAGATCTTCTAGTGGATAATATATGTATCTCTAGGAATTCTTTTCACTGCACTTATTTAATTTAATGTCGATTTAATGATTTGTGGTGAAGTTTTGTAGATGAATCATTATTTGGTCAATTTTTTGAAGCGTGACGGGAAATTATCGGATAAATCAACCCATTCTTGAAAAATAGTCAAGGAGAACCTGCATGTGTTGAGCTCCAAAATCTCATCTATATCTTAATTGCGTCTTGTAGGGATTCTTTCAAATTTCTTAAAACTTTTATTTCTTGCATCAAAATATCAAACTTGGATTTTTTTTTTTTTTTACTTACGGTACTTCATTTATCAATATCTGGCTATTTCAAAGAGCTAAGTCATGGCTAGTTAAAGAGGAGAGCTTGCTCATACTCTTTTGCCTAGCCTCTTGTAGATTATTTTTGTAACATACTTTGCAGTTGTCTTCAACTAACATTTGTTGTTGTAAATTGTTTCTAACATGTTCTCTTGCAGCTACTTGTGGGATTAATCATCGGAAAATTACTTACAAGTTTGCATGTAGGACCTTGGGGCTCAGATTTAGAGATTACTTCCACCTTTAGGCCAGATTCATCTTGGATAAGGTCGTGTTCTTCTTGAGGGAGGTCGAGTTCATTTTGGCTATCTCTTGCTCTCTCTTGGCCATGGCCATAGAGTAGGCTTATCTTCTCTTCTTCTTCTTCAAAAAAAAATTGCATTTTGTTGAACCTTTGTGGGCCTCAAATTGCAGAAATTTTCAGTGAGGAAAGTTCTATGGTTTGATGTCAATTTGTTAAGACTTTCCTTGGATTTTAGAGAAGACTTCAATGTATTTTCCTTCTTGTAACAACTAATAAAAAATTTATTTTGGGAGAGTGGGTTTTACCCATTGGCATCCCTATCTCTCCACCTTTTGGGGAAGCTTGGCAGTTTGACTTTGTTGGTTTATTTCATTTTGCATGCATATCATCTAATTGAGAAATTAACACAACATGCATCACACTCATTTTGCATGCACTTTAATTTAATTTACTACATGTTTTAAATCCATAACAAGTTCATATTTTTTGCATGCAAACACTTTTTACTTGATCTTATTTGGCTTGAACATAGTTTCAAGTTTACTTATGCTTCACCATTAAACACATTTTACATGCGTCAAGTATTTGGACAAATTTTCCCCATAAAGTAACATTTTATTTCATGACAAGCAAGTACATATCAAGTAGATGTTAATTCTCATTGTTTGGTTAATTTACTTACATGCTCCAAGCATCACTAAAACTTACCTCCAACTTAAGTTGGTTGAATAAAAATTTTAGGAACACTCTACCTCTATTGACTCCTCATTGTGAAATTCAAATATTTGGGCAAGTGTTTATCCAATTTAATGTCCTTAAATTGTCAGCATAAATTATTGACCAGGACAGGTATACTGATGAAGCACAAGTGCAATTTATGTGCTAGAAGTTATTTTATGTCGTTATGTTCCTGTTAAATTCTAAACTTAGAATTAGTGTGGAGATGGTATTACTGATTGTATTAGAGTATTGTTCCTTAAAGTTGTTAGCTAGTTATCTTAGAAATTATTCTCTCTTGAATTAGTTTATGGATGGTTTGAGAGTGATTCTAAACTTTACACTTGTTAGACTATTTTGGATTTTATCTTTAAATTTATGTTGCAACCAAGTCTGAATTACTATGTGCAAGAGATATATCCTATCAGATTATAAATGAATGATGTCTGAATTTAATTTCCAAGAAAAAGATTGTCACTCTTTTACTCATTCAACTTCATCCAAACAAGACATAAAACTAAAAAACTGAAAAGAAACTATGCTATGAAATGAAACAGATAAACTACACTAGGTAGAAAGCAAGGAGAATGATCAAACTGTATCAGATAAAAAGAAAATGAGATAACATAATTAAGCTAGGTAGAAAGCAAAGGAAATTGCTTATGCAGACAACGATTCAATTGTGAATTCCATCATATTGCATTTCAACACACAAAACAGAGCATCTATGATTAAGCAATTAAAGAAATATATGTGAAATTGATTAAAGACATGTACTGGACATAGGGGACCTCCATGAAACAGTCGACAATCTCCAATTAATGCAACATGGAAAGAAACATAAACCAAGTCTATTACTCGCAAACAATTTTTAACAAGATGTTCTCAGAATTGACATATACCGACGTGCACCCAAAACACAGAGCAACCATTACTTTTATAATACTTCTCTACATAACAATATGAGAGTTTCAATCCTACATATCATTATTCCAATCCTATTAAATCAAACTATATCGCTAAATAATCGATTTGCTATTTGGAAAATAAAATCAATAAGATTTCGTGAAAAATCAGACTCTGTCCTAGAGATAGCAGTTGACTTTGAGGTTGACCGTGTTATCATGTGATGTTCTTGAAGGATTGGCTCGAGAGAATAGGAAAGAATCCATGAGTGGATCATTCCTCTTCTATCCATATCTTCCTTTGTTGAGCTGGAGCATCTGAACCCTGTCAAAAATGGAGGTAGTTGCAGAAATCTGGATTAGCTACAGAAATAGGCCAATTTCGTAGTTGAATACATACTTTAACAAAACAATAAGGTATATAGACAAATATGAAAATGAAGACATGTAAGTGCTTACCTTTAACAAAAACTTGTGTTTATTGCATTATTTAGGTGATAGGTATAGGAAAAAGGGAAGAAGTATAGGCAAAAAGGGTGTCAAGGTAAGACAGTCCTTGGACTCTACATTCCCTCATGATGGAGGTTTTGTATGTCCTCATACAATTCATCATTGTCATTCTCTTGTGCCTTCTGATTATCGCCTCCAGGATTCACTTTCTTCTTCTTTTTGACATCCTTGGTTTCCTCACGAGGATTTTATATTTTACTTTGACGATTTCTCTTTGCATTGCCCTATTTTCTTTCTTCATATTTTTGTTCTTTTTGTACCACAAACTCAAATGAAGGATAAGGTTGTTACTCTTTGCAATTTGAATCCCATTCTATTCTTTCAATGTCTGATTTTCATTCTTGAGATATCTGTTCAATGTCTCCAACTCAAAGATCTCTTTCTTTAAAACTTTAGATGTTGAAGGTTCTTGTAGCTCATTGAACTGATTGCTTCCTTCTCTAGGACTTTGGATTGATTTTTTTAGTTGTTGTTTCCTTTCTTTCTAATGACTCTATGTAGTCATAAATATCTTGTTGAACTGGATCAACACCTGCACCGTGCACTGGGCTTCTTAGAGGTGAACTGCATGGTGGTGATGACACTCTCAGTGATAGTTTTGGTGATCCTTTTGGGGAACTTTCAGGGTTTTCAGTTGGCTCATTTTCCTTGAGATCAATATATTTCCTAGCTCCTGAGACAACTTGTTGCATCGTGTTCAACCTGGTACTCCTCCTTAGTCCTGAGGTCTGTAATCCTTGTGCTTTCCATCTTTTGGCTTTTGGATTTTCTCCCTGAGGAAGGGTCTTGGTTTGTGGTAAATCTTCTATTCTTTTGCTAGCTTTCTTTCTTCTAAGATTTCCCTTTTTCATTCCCTACAAAAAATTCACTATGGGCAGTTCATCTTCTGATAATTATTGTTGAATCTGGGGTTCCTGTAATTTTATTGTTTCCATTATTCTCTTCCTTCCCCTGAGGGTTCTACAACTGTTGGGCTATTCAGGAGATCTTTCTTCAAAATGGTTCCTTACCAAAAAAAATTTGCCAGTTATCCCCTACACTCCGAAGGGGGAACTCAACCAAGATCTTTATCAATCCATGATTATACATGGTACTATCTATGAATTGAATTTTCTTTTGAACATTCATGGACATTTTCTTAAGACTATCCAAGAGGAAATAAGGAAGATTCATTCAGTGTTCCTCAAGAAAATGAATCATTATCCTAATGTGGTAGAAATACATGTATCCAAACCGACCCTCACAAGTAATGAACTTTTGAAGTACAAGGAGTAAATTCCTCCATTTACTCTTAAGGGTTGTACTAGTAATACCTTTATTTAAGACGGTGGTGTCCATGTTTGGATTTTTCAGGAAGACCTTCTAATCTTCTCCATTTATTCCCCTATTTTGAACCATTTCTCTCCACTTCTGGGCAATTCAATAGCTTTTGCAATCATGGAATTCGTTATGGTGAACTTAATGTCCCCTATTTCGACCTCCATTCCATGAAACAAGCATGCAAAAGTGTCTTCGTCACTTCCTGTGAAAATCGTCAAATTTTTCTATGAATTGTAACCATTGTTGTTTTTGCAATAGTTCCATGGTCTGAGGATATCCTTCTAATAATTTCTTCCCTGTTGGCTCGATTCAGACAATAACATCCATTATGGAAGATGCTTCGTCTCAAGGAGTGTTTACTTTGACAAGAGAAATGGTGTTAGTAGGGTTTCGTTTAGTGGCAGAGAGATAAAGAGGCTATGTGAATTCAGAGAAATGGAAGAACAAGTGGATTATAATGAAGGCCATGGGAATGAATTTGACCATTGGAGCACATTCAAAATAATGATTCGATAATTAGTTCAACAGATTCAGAATGGGGACAAGATAGGGGTTTTAGGTGGTGGATTATGATGATTTTGATAAGTGACCATCACCCTTAATTTGCAATGATTTCATTTTATTTTGGCAGTACTATGTCCTCTTAATTCATATATGCAATATATTAATCCCCATTGCTAAATTAAAGTATCACATACCTTTAATTAACTTTGTTAACCTTAATTGTTCTTTGAGATATCCTGCAGGTACTTTGCACTGTTAATCATCCTTCAATTCGAATCACCAAGTGTTCTTGTCAAGTGGGCTTCAAAAATTTTATTTACAAAATTTTTTCTTAGCTGTAGAAACTTGTTTGAGCTGCGGAAAGTCACTGATTCTGTAGCTGAGAGAAACAACATGAAGAAAGGAACTTCATTTTTTGAAAAGAAAATTTAAGGTGCAAATAGGAGTTGGTTTTCACTTCAAATTTTTTGTATAAACATGCCAACAACATGTTGGTCTTCATGTTTATACCTCTTATTATTATTATTATTATTTTAATATATATCTATATATATATATATATATATATATATATATATATATATATATATATATATATATATATATATATATATATATATATATATATATATATAATTTATTATTTTTATCAATTTTTCTTTTTAGAAAAGTAAAATTGAGTAAAATTTCTAAGGTGGAAAAGAAGAAGAATCCTTCTTGACCATCTTCAATTCTGAATTATCTTGGAAAATTTTGACAAATTCTTCTTTTGTTAATGGTTTTTGATAAATTCTAAGTCGATGTACATTTACTAAAAGAGGAATTTCTCTTCATCAATAGGCATGATTCTAATTGCACCATTGTCAAAGACATTTTCAACTTCATAAGGTCCATGCCAGTGAGTTTGGAATTTCCCTTGAAAATTTTTGAACTTTGAATCAAAGAGTAATTCCCAATCTCTTGGATGAAATTTTCTTTCTTTAATATACTTATCATGCCATCTGGATCTCTGTTGTTGAACTAGGCTGGTTCTTTGGAGGGCTTCTTGTCTTATTTCATCAAGCTCATTAAGTTGTCTCATCCTTTGCTTTTGTGCTTCTGATAAGTCAAGATCTAACTGGACTATTGTTTTATAAGTCTGGATCTAGAAATCTATCAGTAGTAAGACCTACTTCCCATAAACAAGTTCATAAGGAGTATGTCCTGTAGTATTTCTCCATGTAGTCCTATAGGCCCACAAAGCTTTTGGAAGATTTTCTGCCCAGTCCTTCCTATGTAAGTGTATAGTATTGGTAAGGATTTCTTCAATTACCTTATTTGTAGACTCAACTTGTCCATCGGCTTGTGGATGGTACAGAGTGGACTTTCTATGTTTGATTTTGTACTTCTCCACAAGCTTCTGCACTAATCTGGATGTAAATTGTGTTCCTTGATCTATTACAATTTTCTTGGAACACCAAAACGAGTGAAAATATCTTCAAAAAGAAATGAAACTACAACATTTTCAGTAGCGAAAGGAAGTACTTTAACTTTTACCCATTTAGTGACATAATCAGTACATACCATAATATGCCTCTTTTTCTTTGAAGGTGGGCTTCTTGTCTTATTTCATCAAGCTCATTAAGTTGTCTCATCCTTTGCTTTTGTGCTTCTGATAAGTCAAGATCTAAATGGACCGTTGTTTTATAAGTCTGGATCTAGAAATCTATCAGAAGTAAGACCTACTTCCCATAAACAAGTTCATAGGGAGTATGTCCTGTAGTATTTCTCCATGTAGTCCTATAGGCTCACAAAGCTTTTGGAAGATTTTCTGCCTAGTCCTTCCTATGTAAGCGTACAGTCTTGGTAAGGATTGCTTCAATTACCTTATTTGTAGACTCAACTTGTCCATTGGCTTCTGGATGGTACAGAGTGGACTTTCGATGTTTGATTTTGTACTTCTCCACAAGCTTCTGCACTAATCTGGATGTAAATTTTGTTCCTTGATCTATTACAATTTTCTTGGAACACCAAAACGAGTGAAAATATCCTAAAAAAGAAATGAAACTACAACATTTTCAGTAGCGAAAGGAAGTACTTTAGCTTCTACCCATTTAGTGACATAATCAATACATACCAGAATATACCTCTTTTTCTTTGATGGTGGGCTAATTGGTCCAACAAAATCTAGTGCCCACTTTTCAAATGGTTCAACGAGTACCTGTGGTTGTAATGGAATTTCATTTGAAAGAGTGGGTTTGCCCATTCTATAACAACTATCACATCTTTTAGCATATTCCTTGGTGTCCCTGAAAATGGAAGGCCAATAATATCCTAAAAGTAAGATTTTATAAGTAGTTCTTCTGTCAGAAAAATGTCCTCCACATGGTTCATCGTGGTAGGCTTTAAGCATTTATGGTATTTCATCCTCTCGAACACATATTCTGATGATGAGATTTGATCCTGTTTTGTATAACTCTTCATTTATCCATGAATAAGATGTGTTATTCTGGACTATTCTCCTCTTTTCTCTAGGAGACAAATGAAATGGCATTTTACTTGTAGCTAAATAGTTAGCAATATCTGCATACCAAGGTGATTTAGTAGATACTGCAAAAATATATTTATCAAGGAATTTATCCTGTACAGGTTGATCAATATTATCATTTTCAATTCTAGATAAAAATTCAGCAATTGTGTTATGTTTTCTAGGCCTATCTAGAATGGTGATGTTGAATTCTTGTAACAATAAGAGCCATCTGGTTATTCTTCCATTAGTGATTGTTTTATTCATTAGGTATCTAATGGATGAATGATTTGTGTGAACAAAAGTTTCATATCCAATTATATAATGTCTGAACTTGTTAATGGCATGAACTACAACTAAAAACTCCTTCTCAGTTACAATATAATTTAACTTTGTACGAGTTAAATTTTTACCGGTATAATAGATTGCATACGGAGTAAGATCTTTTTGCCCTAACTTAGCTCCTAAGGCTAAATCTGAAGCATCAATTGAGATATGGAAAGGAAATTTCCAATTAGGTCCTTTTAAGATAGGTGCTTCAGAAATTCTCCTTTTCAAAGTTTCAAAGGCAACTTGACATTCAAAATCCCAATTGAATTCACAGTCCTTGATAAGCAATTTAAAAAGTGGACATGCAATTTTGGTGAAGTTTTCTATAAATATTCTATAATATCCAGTAAAAACAAGAAAAATTATAACATCTCGTTGGCAACTTAGCACTGATAACTTAGAAATGACCTCGACTTTAGATGAGTCTACCTTAATTCCATCTCCTGAAATATGGTGACCTAAAACAATTCCTTTGTTAAACATCATGAAACATTTTTCATGGCTTAATGAGAGATTTGTTTCTTTACATATTATTAACACTTTTTCTAAATTTTCTAGTGTGTCATTAAAATAATCTCCATAAATTGTGAAATCATTTATGTACACTTCCACACAATCGTGAATGAGATCGGAGAAAATTTCAAGGACTGCTCTTCGAAATGTTGTTGGAGCATTGCATAATCCAAAGGGAAGTACTCGGTAAGCGTAAGTTCCTCATGGACAAGTGAATGTAGTTTTATATTAATCTTCAGGGGCTACTTGAATCTGGTTATATCCACTAAACCCATCCAAAAATGAGAATACTTTTTCCCTGCTAATGTGTCTAAAACTTGATTTATGAAAGGTAGTGGAAAGTAGTCTTTTAATGTTGCTTTATTCAATTCCCTATAATCGATGCATACTATACATTTTCCATTTTTCTTTGGGATGATTACTAGGGGTGAAACCCACTGACTGTCTGATATCATATAAACGAAATTTACATTTAATAGTTTTTTCAATTCCTCCTTAACAATTTCTTTTAAATTTGGGTTTATTCTTAGTTGTGGTTGTCTAACTAGTCTTGCACTTTGTTCAATGTAGATATGATGTATGAAAGTTTTAGGATCAATTCCTCTCATATCAGTGTATTCCCATGCGAAAGCAGAAGAATTTTTCCATAAAAATTCTACCAATTGATTCTTTTGTAATTCTTCCAAGTTTTCATTAACATTCAAAGCTTTACCTGAAGAGATTTTTACTGAAGAATTCCCAAATTTTTCCATGGAGAGCAATGGTACTTGTTGAGATGAGAGATATTCATTTCGACTACGGTCATATTGTGAGGAAGATTCATTATTTTCCAATAGATTTAAAATTTGGTCTTCCTCTCTTACTTGTTCAGTAGTAAAAACATGTTGTATATCATTTATCCATTCTTCATTCTCTATTTCTATTGTTTTTCTTGCAAGAGTGTATAATGTAAATTTCTTTGTAGAATTTCCATCTAAGATAAACTTGTCTCCTAATCTACAACCGATAAAAGCATCAGTTGTAGCTAACCAAGGTATTCCTAGGATTAATGAATTCCCTCCTAAATTATTCTTGGGTGTCAAGACCATGAAATAAATAGGATATTCCCAAGAATCTAAGGATACACAAACATCCTCCAACACACCATTAGGCTTAATCACAGACCTGTCTGCTAATTGTAATAATGTTAGTGTGTATTGAAGGTTAAAAAGCCTAATTGAGTCCATAACTTGTTTACTCATTATGTTTATGGCTACTCTTAGATCAATCAGTGTGTTTGGTATTTTGGTTCCATTGATGTGATTTTTTACAATGGGGCTTCCTAGATCTAAATATTTTTGAATTGTTTTTTTCCTCATCATAATGTATGCAATTTTCCTAGCTAATTGAATCCTTTTTATGTCTTTTCTCTTTCTTCCTAATCTTTAAGTACTTAATTCCTTAATTTTTTTTGCAAAGATTGGGTATTTCTTTTATGGCTTGTAAAAAAGGAATTTTGATACAGACATTTCTTAATTCATCCATCATATTGTAATCAGGCAATGTAATTTTTTTTTCGACTCCTTCATCAATTTTCAACCGTTCGAGGAAAGGTGGTCTAATTGATACTGAGGGTTGTTCTATGATAGGAGTATTTATTGGAACATTTTCTGTTTGATTATTCTCTTTTTGAGGGAGAGAGATCTCTCCCTCTTCAGATTGATTTTTGTGTTTTTGAAGATTTGGTCTTGTTTCCTGAATGACAACAGATGATTTTCTTTGTAACACTCTCACAGACCTTAATTGGACATTATTTAGATATAGTGGATTTATTACATAAGTTTGAGGATTTTTCCCTTCAATGTTATACACAGATTGTGGTATTTTATTATTAGGATTCTGAAGTGGTTGAGCGGGTAGTTGATTTGATTTTTGTGGAAATGGTAGGGAGAGTTGTGGATTTTGATTTTCAACTTGGAGTTGAGGTAATTGATTAGCTTGGGGAATTTGATTAGATTGGGGTAGAAATTGTGGTGGAAGATAGGATGGTGAATATTATTGATATTGAGCATAAGCCCCATAAGGACTTTTCCATCCTTGATTCCAAGATTGTGATTGTGGCTGAGCCCAAGGCTGCTAAGATGGATTCCAATTATTTTGTGAAGACTGAGCAAATTGTTGTGGTCTGAAGCCTTATGGTTGATTTGGTTGGGGCTTTTGCCATGGCCTCTTGGCTATAAAGTAAAGAGGGCTTACTTGTTCTGGTATTCCTTCATCATTAAATATAGCCTTGAGAACTGGTAAAGAAGGACATTCCTTAGTACACGATTATCTGCACATATGACACAAGTTTCTATAGCTTTTGAATCTAAGAGACATTCTCTTAGGGCATGTTTCTTTTGACATCTAGGACAAAAAATAGATAATGCAGCATTTTTAAATTTTTGCTTCTTCTGTATTTTAAGGGTGTCTATCTGTTCACTTAGACTCCCTAAAATATTTGTCATGAAGGTATCAAGTAAGCTTCCTAATTATGCCCTGCTGACTGTCCCAGTTGCAGATTTATTAATTCTTGATAAGAGAGGGTCTCTAGGACTCTTTCCAACTTGTTCTTTACCCCTTGAGATATGTACACATAAATCACAAATATCTACAAATGGTAATTGAGAAATATCTCCTTTCCCGGTTAAGTTAAGGAGATCGATCCATTCATCTTTAATAGCTTTGAGCAGGAGGGCTTTAAAAGTTTCCTCATCCAAATTGTCCATTTTTTCTCTTTTAATATTGTAGACAAATCTCTCTACTAAGTTTTCAATATTTTCATCTTCCTTTTGTGTCATTTTGAAGACTTCATCTTTAAGGTTACTAGGCATACAATAATCTCTATATTTGCCTAAGAAATCCTCTTTCATTTGTCCCCATGTTCTTATAGAATGCATTCCTAGACTCATGAACCATTTTAATGTTGAATCCTTTAAGGTAGCAGGGAACAATTTTAGTTTTTGAGCATCATGCAAATAGTCATATGATCTGCATAATACCTCAAATTTGAAGAGAAATGTCTCTGGGTCTTCATTTATTTTTCCATGGAAATTAGGAAGAATTGAGGGTGATATATTTTTCATTGTGAGGGTTGTATCTTCATCAAGAATAGGAAATCCAAAAGGATCTTGGTTTCCTCTACCTCTACCCCCTCCTCTATTCCTATCTCCACCTCCTCCTCTACCTCTTCCTCTACCTCCCCCAATCCTATTTTCCTGACCATTGATATTGTGTACCTCTCCTTCCCCTTCTTCAGCCATGACAGATTCCTCATAACTAATATAGGGTTCTTATAATTCTTATGGTTTTTCTATTAATGGTTGTTCAAAACAAGTTTCTTATTCCTCTTCTTCACTAGGAACTTATAATTCTTCTCCCAAAACTTATTCACCAGTGGAGGGTAGAAAAATTACTCCTGTAGTTGGGGATATAGGATTTTCTTCAATTACAACTTTAGTAGATGAAGTAGGTGAAGTTCTGGATTGGATTTCTGATCTTAAGACTTCAGGAAGTCTTTGTTGACATGCAAATGGAATTCGGGTTCGAGTAGGTGGTGTGGAATTTCGAAATCATGGTGAAGTGAGTGGATTTATGGGAATTAAACTTCTTCCTCGTCCTACAAATCTACCATCAGAGTCTCTATCCCTACGCATATCATGTTTTGAATTAATTATTTTCTCTCTTCTTTTTTCAACTTCTATTTGTACTTCCCCGGCAATGGCACCAAAATTTTTAGCCAATTTAACGTCCTTAAATTGTCAACATAAATTATCGACTAGGGCAGGTATATTAATGAAGCACAAGTGCACTATATATGATAGAGGTTATTTTATGTCCTTATGTTCTTGTTAAAGTATAAACTTAGAATTAGTGTGGAGAAGGTATTACTGATTATATAGAGTATTATTCCTTAAAGTTGTTAGCTAGTTATCTTAGAAATTATTCTCTATTGAATCAATTTATGGATGGTTTGAGAGTGATTCTAAACTTTACTCTTGTTAGACTGTTTCGGATTTTATCTTTAAATTTTATGCTGCAGCCAAGTCTGAGTTACTATGTGCAAGAGATATATCCTATCAGATTATAAATGAATGATGTCTAAATTTAATTGCCAAGAAAAATACTATTACTCTTTTACTCATTCAATTTCATCCAAACAAGACATAAAACTAATAAACTGAAAAGCAACTACGCTATGAAATGAAACAGATAAACTACACTAGGTAGAAATCAAGGAGAATGATCAAACTATACCAGATAAAAAGCAAATGAGATAACAAAATTAAGCTAGGTAGAAAGCAAAGTAAATTGCTTATGCAGACAACGATTCAATTGCGAATTCCATCATACTGCATTTCGACACACAAAATAGAGCATCTATGATTAAGCAATTAAAGAAATCTATGTGCAATTGGTTAAAGACCTGTACTAGATGTAGGGGCCCTCCACGAAACAATCGACAATCCCCAATCAAAGCAGCATGGAAAGAAACATAAACCAAGTCTATTACTCACAACAAGTTTTAACAAGGTTTTCTCAGAATTTACATATATCGGCGCACACCCAAAACACAGAGCGGCCATTGCTTTTATAATACTTCTCTGCATAACAGTACAAGATTTTCAAGCCTACATATCCTTATTTCGATCCTATTAAATCAAACTATATCGCTAAATAATCGATTTTTTATTTGGAAAAGAAAATCAATAAGATTTCGTGAAAACTCAGACTCTGTCCCAGTGATAATCTTGAAGTTAACTTTGAGGTTGACCGTGTTATCATGCGATCTTCTTGAAGGATTGGCTTAAGAGAATAGAAAAGAATCCATGAGGGGATCATTCCTCATATATCCATATCTTCCTTTGTTGAGCTGGAGCATCTGAACCCTGTCAACAATGAAGGTAGCTGTGGAAATCTAGATTAGCTGTAGAAACAAACCAATTCCGTAGCTGAACGCATACTTTAACAAAACAAAAAGGTATATAGACAAATATGAAAAGGAAAACATGTAAGTGCTTACCTTTGACAAAACCTTGTGTCTATTGCATTATTTAGGTGATAGGTATAGGAAAAAGGGAAGAAGTATAGGCAAAAAGGGTGTCAAGGTAAGATAGTCCTTGGACTCTACAACGAGGATGAGGTTTGAGGAGTAGAATTCAATTGTAACTTTGCCTTAGCACTAATTGAAAAAATAAACCAAGAACAACATTCCATTACATTTGCTTTGTTTGAAAAGTTCTTAAATTTCTTGCTCTCTTGATGGTTTAAAGTCTCACATGAAAATTTTATTTCAAGAGGCACTTTGGATGCAAGCATTGTAATCTCTTTTAATTTTGCAACAAGTTTAATTTTCTTGTACTTGGAAATTGACTCATCTTTTGGTTAATTGCAAATTGTCATGAATGGTTGATTTCACTTTCAAGTACTATTATTTTGCGTTGCAAAGTTAATTTCATGTTGTCATCTTGGTCTAACATTTGAGTTCTTTTTTTGAATTGAGGCTTCTGTGATCCATATTAAATTTACGAAATGTTTTTTGACATAAATCACATGATAATACATTTGTTGACGTGTTTCAAACCAGCAAGTGTGGTTCATCGTCAGGACAAGTTGAAGAATCAGATCATGGCTACATATTAAATAGGGAGAGCAAACCTTCCAACGGCTAGGTTTGACTGAAAAATGGCTATATTACAGTGGACCGGGAAAACGACTATAATTGACCCAGAAACAACTATATTTGACTATTTAATTAAAATAATATTATTATGTTAAAAATAATCTTATTTTAATTTTTATTTTAAGTAAAAAGTTAACCAATTATGAGTCAAAAATCTAGGGAATATGATAAAATTGTTAACTTATATTATTAGTAATTGAATAATATTAATATTATATTATAGAATTATTCTTATTATTAATGGCTAGGGTAACTATTTAATATAAATTAATTAGTAAAACACTAATAGATTAGTGTGGAAGGATTTAATATTAACTAGAATAATATTGATTATTAATATATTATTAGTTATATTATTATTCCAATATTAATCGATCTAGGGATATTAGTAAATGTAAGAATTAATATAATATTGTAATAATGTTATAATAATAGTATTATTATTAAGGGTTTGGTTAACTAATTAATAAAAAATCTTATACTAGATAATTTAATTCCTTTAGACAGTTGGGATTTAATATTAACTAGAATAATATTGATTATTAATATAATAATAATTAGTATATTATTAGCTATATTATTATTCCAATATTAATAGATCTAGGGATATTAGTAAATGTAAGGATTTAGAATAAAGTAATATTAATTAATAAAATAGTGTTATTATATTATAATAATGTTATAATAATAGTATTATTATTAATGGTTTGGTTAACTAATTAATAAAATATCTTAAACTGGATAATTTAAATCCTTTAGACAGTCGAGAAAAGGACCATATCTTGAATATAAGGACCAGAAATTGAGGGAGATTAAAAAACAAAGAATTAAGGATAAAGAAAGCAGGTTAAAGGATAATAAGGGGAAAATTATAGAATTCTAGAACAAGTCATTAATAGAGGGAGGGGAAGAAACTACTAGGAAGAGAGGGCAGGGATCTAGCAACTGTTGATCTTCCAACTATCATCTCTATTGAGATTGCTTGGCCTTTTTTCAATCTCAAGGACATCCCTAAATTTACAGTGATGGAACTGCGGAATCTTAGCAATAACATGGGCCTCCTCAATACAAACATGATGTTTGGTCTTCTTCGCATGCTCCGCTAGTGTCGGCCGGATAAGTCGTTCTTGCAGACAAGATCGACCTCCCTAGTATCTAATGATATCTAGCGACAAGCAAACCAAAAAAATTCTATCTTTCTCTAAATATGCAATTTATAGATAAAGGAAAACAAGTGTTTTAGGCCTACCTCGGGTCCAGTGCAAGTTTGTCGAAGCCACGCTCCGTTGATCCAAATGAGCTTCCTTGTAAAGAATCTACAAACACAAACAAGCACACACATTAAATAGCACTTGAATAGCCAATATAATAAAGCATATTTATCATGATGATCAAGGAATTCATGAAACAAACCATAGAAGACAATTTATTGAGAAAAATGAATCTGATTGTATTAACTTTGATCAAAGAAGAACTTTACAACGTTGGTGCCTTGATGCTGTACAAGCTCCTCCCAGGGTCCAGCAAGAATCTCCTCTACTTTGACAAGTTTCACTCTCTTCCTAATGAAGCCAAAAGGTATGTGATCTCTCCTCTCAAGCTTAACTAGGAAGTCTCAATTCCAATAGCATTTACCCTAAAAAATGTTCAGCTTCTAACCTCCCTAGCAACCAGCCCAATTCCTTAATTTATAGTGCAATGGAGGGAAGTTACTAGGTCCACCTTCAAAGGGATAAAGCCCTCCTTCAAAGGGATAAGCTCCTCTCATCAAGGGATTAGCTCCTTTAGTTTTGGGATGCATGAACCACCTAGGAGAGAACCATCCACGTCAAGTTTCCTTCTAGAAGCATCTAGAATTAACCCAAAGTGAGTTTTTAAGAATAAACTTGCACCTTTTTGACTTTCATAGGGGTCCGCACCCACTCCTTTAGAGACAGAGCGGGCAGCTCCGTAGGTAACATGACCAAAGGGTGCGGGACCGCAGGTAATAGTAAGAGAAAGTGCAGGACCAGAGCTTTATTGATTTTCAAGGTCTTTCTCAAATTTTTAAAGCTTGACATGAAGAGCTGAGGTTTGAGACTTGCTAAGGAGGATAGTATGAATGATGATAGACTCATACTGACTGCAAATAGTCATGGTGACAATATTTTGTGTAATAGATTGTCCCCTAAAGTGCGAAGTCTGTAGTAAATGAGGATTTCATTTATCATCTAAGAAGAGTGAAGTAGTTTATCATTTCGAGGATCATCTTGTGGAAAGCCCGGTTGGAACCTGTAAAAACATTCAATACAAAATATATATATGAGATCATATCATCGCTGAGGTAGGCATTCCCATACTCAAATCAAAACTGACTAGAAAACTAACTAAACTGCTCTGATGTAGGAATGATCTTGTAATACATCACAAGTATAGACAGATGTAGAAACAGTATGGACGCAGTCATCTGTTTATGAATAGTCCACTGTATAATATATACAAAATTCCTCGCAGCCTGGATGGTGGAAACTAGATCCAGGGTCTTGATTTCTACTTCCCGAAATAGTACGATTCTATCCATGTGAATGAATGTGTCGAAGTCGAATATGGTAGAAACCACTTGATTACCATTCAATGATGTAAACTATTAACAAGTGTGAGAGAAACCACCAGTAATGTCAATGGCTCTCAAAGTACTCAGTATAATCCATGAAATGTGAATATATGTGTTGATGTCGAACATGTCACGAAACCCTTTGATTGAAGGTCAATGATGCAACCTATCGTCGAAGGCGAGAAACCTGCCATTGAGGCATGCAGATCCCAAGGTACTGACGATTTCTAGATCATATTTCTAGATAATGAGCTGAAGTCGATACAAAGCGATCCATCATAGGCAAGCCCACAACACGAAATCATAGATCAAGTTTGAAGAAATATAGTTGCAAGGATTGACTGAGGGATGGTCAAGATGGATGACAGATATTTTGCAGATGAATGGTTTATTTGCACTGAGCTCTTGAACACATAACAACACTGCAAATGGTTTGGTGACAATTGACCCAAAGTTAATACCCAGAAACCGGCTGAAGACTTTCAATATGGTTTGATCAACTGTTAGGCAAAGGATTTCCCAACCCAGGTGAATAAAAAGTGTCGTGTTCAAGAGTGGTTAAATTTTTTTTTGAGACACAAAGTATGACAAATAGGCTCATTTTTCTCTCTTTTCCCCCACCATTTCTGGCAAGTACCTCTTTATTTTTAACAAGCTTGAGGAGGATAACATTTGCTTAATTATAAGTTCATCCTTTGGATGAGTCCAACTTAGTTTAAATTCAAACCCTAAGAAGGAGTGGTCCATTCCTGTTTGTAATTGAACAGGTCCTTTACTGTTAAATTTTAACGAGTCCAATATAGGAGAAACTCGGCATTTTTCAATTTTAGGGAGTCTGAAAAACTTAAGAAAACTCCATGGTTGTCCTTTTTTGTAAATTTGTGTCTCCCAAGCCCAAAAAAGTATAAAATAATACTTGAGAGAACCGCTTGATCATTACGACCAAGGAGTACTTTTCATAATTAGTGTCTCTGATATGAAAAAGTAAAAAAGCGATCAATGACACGTCATTTTATAACCAATATCGAATTTGAAATGACAAAAACCTGGCAATCTTTTCATGTTTTTACGGTCAGAAAAGAGTTGTAAGTGAACCGTCTTTTTAGTTCCATTTTAACGAGCTTAAAAAGAAAAACTCGGCAATCTTTTCATATTTTAGGAGTCAAAAAAGAGCTTAAAGGTGACTCTAATGTTTTTCGTCAAAAAATGACCATTTTTACTTGAAAAATCTGTTATCCTGCACAAAAACTCGAACATTACTCATACCTGTTTAAAATAGATAAAAATGCTTCAAAAGTTACCTCTTTAAAGTGAAAAATAAACAAATTAAAAATTCATTTATTAAAAAAAGCTTATAAAAAGGGCTTTTGTAAATTCATTTTTACTGTTTGACTTCAGAGTGAGAAAAGAGAGCTTTTGGTCAGAAACTTCCCGTGAAGATTGCGGAAAATCCGTCCATTGAAATCGAACGCTGTCTCCTCCAGGTAATCCACATCATCTTACTCTTTCATTTCATCCGTTTGAAATTTGTTTTTAGGGTTTTATTTTGCTTTTTAGGAAATTTTTAGGTTAAAAACCCGCGCGCGAGGGTCCGCAGGAATAGCATAAGAAACCTGCGGACCCTGACCTTTTCGTAAAAGGAAAAAATTCAGGGGCCCACACCTTCCCTTAAGGCAGAGTGCGGACCCACGCACTGTCTCTAACACAGAGGGTGCGGTCCCCGCAGCAAAGGTTTTCAAACTTAAATTTTTCAAATTCCACCCAAAAATTTTGATTTTAAATATTCTAATCTGCCTTTTTATTGAATGTAGGGTATACATCATGCTTGACTGGCGAGAACGGGAGCACGAGGATGTGGATCTCGCTGCGATTAATCATCAACCTTCGATTGATGCATTGAAGGAATGTGGTTTATACAAATTCTGGGCCATACCTGGCATGAGGGCCCAGGTGGACTTTTTGCAGTGGCTAGTAGACAGGTGGAATATACAGGACCAGTGTTTCTTTATTGGTGGCCACCAGCTCGACATGGAGTCGGAAGACATTTAATTTTTGACTGGTTTGCCTAAGAGAGGTGAACATTTGACTCTATTCGGTACTAGGCTAGGTGGCCAGTCTGTCGATAGCCTCTGGCTAGAGTTCTGTAACGACCAAACTAGAGACAAAGGGATTGATATCAAAACCATCTCCCTTCCTGAACTCAAAGTGATTGCATTTACTGTTACCAGGCTCTGCGGAAGCACAACACTACATGTGGCCACTGGATCCCAAATGCGGATGGTAGTAGACTGCTTTCGAGGCACCATCTTCAACTGGTGCGAGGCTGTGTTGGCTAATGTAAAAGGCCAACTGACTAGAGCAAAGAACGGACAACTGAAGACCTTTGGATATGGTGCTTTAGTTGTGAGCTTTGGTCTAGAGAGGGTCCCAATGTTGGTCCCATAGTTTCTTACCATTGGAGCCGGACTTCCCCAAGAGCCCAAACTGATGCGTTGGGTTACAGTTATGGCCCGTCATCCTGAGGAGGGAATAGAAGTCGTCTGATTTACTCCTGAGCATTTTCATTGGTTGGAGAACCAAGTATTTGCTATTCAAGATTTCCCTTATGCTGGGATAGATTATTGTGGTGACCCAGACATGACTCTTCCACTAGGAGAGCAATGGGATGACTAAGGTAAAATCATTTTCAACATTTTCTAATTATTATTATTATTATTATTTTTTTAAACCGTCCAAAAATTGATAGTAAAAGTTTCAAATGCAGATGTACGTCCACAGCGACCAGCCGCTCTCCGACCCTATGAGAGGAAACAACCAGCTGCAACAGCACCAGCCCCACAGGATGAATCTACAGAGACTTTGGCCGAATTGGAGAGCCATCTAGAGCGTTTGACAGCAGACATTCCAGAGACCAGCATAGATGACATTCCTCTTAGGCTATAGTGCTATGTGATTGGGGTCCTAGGACCTTTCAGGAGGTTCCTTTGTAGGGTGGCCCGTACAGTGGTTTCTTATCGTGATCATCACCAGTGATAGGATGATTGTCTGTTGTAGACTCATATGACATTTTTTCTTTTTGTACTATGATTTTTGCCGATCATAAGGTGTTTTTCAACCTATGATCGAAGACGATGTATATTTGACACACTTCTATGCTATACTATATCACTATTACCGGCTTATCTTGTAAAACATGTTATGGAATGTTTTTCAATTTACTTGTATGATTATTGCAAATGTCTACTTAACATTCAAGAAGAAATTGCATCTGCTAATGTATTTAAATATCTTGGAATATGCTGATATTCAATATAGTCAAATTCACGTTCCAAGAGATGAACTCTCAAAAATAATCTCAATAATACTGGATTTCTAATGGCATATACTCTATTAAGCTATAATACAACGAGTTCGGAATCTAACCTCATAATCAAACTCTGAATCCCAAATGAGATGGATTCAGATAATAACTCAATCACTGCACTATACTCTGCAATGTTGTTCGTTTTTTGACTGAGGCTTACCCCATGCATAGATACCAACTCATCAGAGGGCGAATAGATAACCCAAGCTGCGGAAGAAATGTTCCGTGTATTACGACAAGCACCATCAGCAAAACCAATGTATGTTTGGAGAGACGTCGACATCTGCAATATCAAGAGTAAAATCAAGATAAGTAGGAATAATGACAAAAAACACTCTCTAAGCTAAGCACACTTTTTAATCTAAAACACACCAGCTAGAAAGAAAACTAACCTAACTAAAAATCTCCACACGCAGATTTAAGCATAATACCTCTTCAGGTAAAGACCATTTCTGGGCTTACCTAAAGAGACCCCATCAAAGTCTACCAATTCATAGGCCCCTTTTTCCAGCTTTCGCTTAACAACATAAGGACCATGCCACATGGGTACGAATTTTCCAGCGCCTAATTTATCATTTGCTTGATCGTACAATAAGACTAGGTCTCCTTCCGAAAAATTATGAGGGGTAACATTTCGATCATACTAAGCTTTAATACGTTTGGCATGAGTTTCGATTGCTGATGTAGCATCACGTCGATTCTCATCTAGCTGAGCCAAGTACAACAAACGTTTTTCCTCTTCGGAAGTGGCTGGAAGTAATTCTATGGCCATTTGTAATGACGGGATTTCACATTCAATGGGTAACACAGCTTCCAAACCATAAACTAGTTGGAAAGGAGTGAAACTAGTTGACGTTTTTACTGAGGTTTGATATGCCCAAAGCACTGAAATAACATGTTATGCCAATTCGACCTATGAATCCCAATGATTCATCGGATCATGATGACTAGAACTTTGTTGATGGCTTCAACCAAACCATTAGCCTGTGGATAATATCGAGTTGAACTATCGTGACGTAAGCCAAGTTGGTCTGTAAGTTCAGTCATCATAATATTTCGAAAATGACGCCCATGATTAGTGATAATCGCTTGTGGAACACCAAACCTAGAAATTATATGATTGAACACGAAAATCGCAGCAGTTTTGTTGTCTGCCTCAAATGTAGGCATCGACTCTGCCCACTTGGTAAAATAATCTACCGCAAGGATGATATACGCATGCCCCCCGGCCGAGTGAGGGTTACATGTAATAAAATCGATACCCCATTTCACAAAAGGACCGACGGTAATTATAGGGTGGAGAGGAGCAGGTGGAGCGCGCATGTTTCGATCAAAAATTTGGCAGTTGTGGCATTTTCGGACCGCGTTAATAGAGTCTTTAAACAAAGACGGCCAGAAATAGCCACCGCGCAATATCTTTTAGGCTGTGGCAAACCCAGACATATGAACGCCACACACTCCAGAGTGACAGTCATTTAGAACCCTTTCAGCTTCCTCATGAGTTAAACAACGTCGGAAAATAGAGTCCGCCCCACGACGATAAAGTGTATCTCCAATAATTTTGAATTGTTGGGACTGGAATCGTATTTTCCGACGTTCTGATCTTGAAATTTCAGGTCGAAAGGATTGGGTCTGGAGATAAACTATGATATCCCTATACCATGGATCTAATGTGCTGATTAGAAACAAGGATTCATCTGCAATGGGCTCCTCCGCCACAGTCTCAGTGTCAGTGTGTGGGAAGTCACACATCAACTCCGTAAAAACTAAAGATTTCTTTGACTTATACTTTTAAAATTCCAAGTCAAACTCCTACAGGATCACAATCCATTTGGAGTACTTGCCCCCTAGCAATTGTTTGGTCAAAATATAGATCATAGGGTTGCAATTGGAAATTACTGTAGTTTTGCGTAGTAAAATGTAGTGACGAAAACGTTGGACAGCTTGAACAGCTACCAATGCCAATTTCTCCACATGTGAATATTTTAGCTCAGTTGGATTTAAGGTTCGACTAAGGTAATATATTACATGTTCACTACCGAATTCATCTTCCTGAACTAACACCATTCCAATGGTGGAATGCGAGGCGGCGAGATATAAGAAGTAGTCCTGGTTGTAGTTGGGAGGATGCAGTAACAATGCATGGGTCAACGCGTGTTTTAGTGCATCAAAGGATTTGTTAGCTATCTCATCCCAAAAGAATGGAGTATTCTATTTCAACAACCGGGTAAAACCCTTTGTGATCTCAGCGTAGTTAGGAATGAATCGACGTAAAAAAATTGCTTTCCCTTGCAAACTTTGGAGTTGGCGAAGACTCGAAGGAGGAGGCAATTTGACAATAGCTTCAACCTTCGAGGGATCGATGTGAATGCCAGCTTTCGAAACAACAAACCCCAGTAACTGACCCATTTCTATACAAAAAACACACTTGTGTGGATTCAACCTAATTCGATAATGCCTACACCTCATAAAGATTGCTCGTAAATGGATGAGATGATCGGCTCGATGTAATGAATGAGCAGGTAAATCATCGAGATAAGGTTGCACAATGTGCTTGATGTCATGAAACGCGTAAGACATGGCTCTTTGAAAAGTTGCCCCGACGTTCTTGAGCCCAAAAGGTAATTTGCAATAAGCAAATGTCTCCCATGGACAAATGAAAGTCGTTTTTAGTTTATCAGCAGGTAGAATATTTATTTGATTGTATTCGGAAAAACCATCCATGAAGGAGAATATTTCACTGCCGGCACAATCATCAATGATTTGATTGATATAGGGAGTTGGGTAATTGTCTTTTGGACAGGCTCGATTAATATCCCTATAATTGATACATATTCTTATTGTTCCTTGCTTTTTGTTAACAGGAACAATATTCGATACCCAATCCGTTAACGGAATTGGATAAATGAAACCTGCTTTAAGTAATTTTTCAACTTCTGCCTTAATAGCAGCAGCTTTTCACGGGTGGATCTGACGCAAACGTTGTCGGACGGGTTTAGCATCTGGGTAAGTTTTGATTTCATGAACAATGATTGCTGGGTCAATTCCTGGAATTTCCTCATATGACCAGGCAAACACGTCACGGAATTCTTGAAATAGGGCCTTATATGTTTAAATTTCATCTTCCGTACAAGAGGCACCTATATGAATGTTTTCAACAATTCCAGGCTTAACCGAAATGTCAATAGGAATAGTTCGAGAAATGTTTCCCAAATTCAACTCAGAATCAGGATTTTTCATTGGATTCTGAGGTTCCTTGACATAATCAGTCATAAAAATAGATGAAAAATAATTTTCAAAGCGCCGATCAATCTCAGGTAAAAACGAAGATCTATGATGAAGATCTTCCCATGGTAAATCATCAACACACAGTATTTCACGAATTTCCTCATCAGTGTGAACAAGTTCGGAAAACATTGTTGAATCTGAGTTTGATGTTGAAAGTGATTCTTCATGGACCACATTCATTAAGTCAATTTCGGTCGAAGAAGGGTCGGAAAACGATTGTATGGCCTGATACGCAATTTCATATGGACTCAAAGGTATAGCATCACCAAACGAATCTATCTCAGATTCGGAAGGTACGATCCAAGGATCATCATAAACAATAGTGTCTGATGAAATCATATGAATGGTTGCAGTAGAAGGCGATACGTTGAGAGGAGGAAAGGGAAAAGTTCCTAGTAAACCAGAATATTTAACTAGTCCTACTCCAACATCCTTATAAGGGATAGTTGTTTTGCCGACATGCTGGATACTTTCAGAAGAGGCTGGGTCGGATGAAAAGTAAGTTAGCTGGTCTATAATTATGATCTTTCCATTATGAGGAAACTTTATAAGCCAAAAGACCAATGAAACAATAGCTGTCATAGTGTAAGACCAACTACGACCCAAGAGAAGGTTGTAATCTAGAGGGGCATCAACCACCTCCACATCTAGATTAATAGTTTTGCCTTCAACCCCTATAGGTAAATCCTATAGAATGTCAAAAGGATGGAACCCACGGCCATCAAAGGCCTTCAAAATCATCGGGGATTGATTAAGTGTAGGAGAACCAAGCGATCTCCAACACTGGATCGACATAATACACGTTGAGGCTCCCTCATCAATCACAGTCCTATAGCAAGGTTTTTTTTTGACTAACACTGGAATCTGGAAATCCATTTGATGAGGTAAGTGAGGTGTACTATTTTCTAGGTCGAAAATTATAAGGTTCGAGTCCTGAATTTCAACAGCTCCTATAACCGACAATAGCAATTTATGCTGTGCTGGACATGATTGCAGCACCTCCAAAGCCGACATTGCTGAAGGTGAAATAGCCAAATCTTCAACAATGTTATAGTTCTGAGCAGCTCTCACATGTGGATTGAAAGCTGACTTTAGAAGTATACCCTTGGCGGGCGGTTTGATTACTAAGTCTGGGTTAGGTTTCTCGATCTGTAGTGGATCGAAACCGGGAGTTGAAGTTGATGGGTTCGAATTAGAAGATTCTGCTTCCTTACCACCAACAGGACTTTTACTTCCATAATCTTGCAATCGTGTCGCAATCCTAACATGGGACATCATCATTATGGTTTCTTCAGAGGCATTTGAGGAAGAACCTATCATCTTACTGTCTTGACTAGGAAAAGGATCCTTCAAAACAGAAGGCGTTTGGGAACCTTTGACGATTCTCGCAACCTCAGCGCGATGAGGGAAGTCTCTTGTAAAATGCTCTTCGTCACAAATGATACAAGGATAACGAGGTTTGCGTTTCTCATCAGTAGATTCCGTTTTTTCTGGTTTCTCTTTCAAATTTTTATCTGTTTTATTTTTCTTCTTCCCTTTCTTTTTGCCGCTGGATTTTGATTTGGCTGTAGATGACTCTACAACATGAATATCGGCAGAAATTTCCACGGAAGAATCTCCTGTCAGGGAATCTGGTAAAGTTATGATAGGAGAAGAATTCTTAGAAGATTTCTTCTTACTTTTGGTATTAACCATACCAATCATACCATCAGCGGCATGAGACCCCAAAGGAGCTGTAGTTATTTGATTTTGTTTAGGAAGGTCAGGGATTTTCTCGTGTAACATACCTGACTGCGTATAAACTAAGTCAAGGTACTGAGCTTGAGCAATTACTTGCTCTTCAGTAACGACTCCAGCCTTACCTACATCCTCAGTGATTTTCGGTAATAAAGATTTGACAAACCATTCAGCTAAGATTTGATCCAGGATAAAAAATTTCACTAAACGCCATCGATGTCTCCATTCATGAATGTGATCTGAAATGTAAGTGGATGTTGACTGTTTTAATGAAGTTAATAATTCCATTCCATTGTCATATATGACTGGCAACTGAAAATGAGTTAAAAACGAAGTAGCTAACTGACTAAAGTTATAAAAAGTGGCTCGCGGTAACTCAATGTACCACTTGGCCGCAAGACCAGTTAGAGTGCGTTGAAAAAGCCTTAAACGGATTGAATCATCTGAAATGGAGTTAGACGCACACCAGAGGTGATAATTCACCACATGGTTCGACAGATCCTCTCCTGATTTGTCTTCAAACTTAGGAATATCACTAGGCAACTTATTCAGCATTGGTGGCCAAAACGAAAGATAGTTAATTATATCGTTCGTAAGGCGCGACAAATCAGGCAAGTCCAAAGTTACAATGAATGGTAACTGACGATTAGGGTCCCTGAAACCCTAGGTCATGAGACCAGCCCCAGGAGGAGGATATCTAGGATAACTAGGAATTGGAATTACATTTGGGATATTATATCCTCCCGGAAAACCAGGATTAACCGGACCGTACTGGGGTTGTTGAGGTTGCTGACATGTATATCCTGGGTACAGTTGATACTGATAGACTAGCTGCTGCTCAGCAGGACCGAATTGCTACTGTCCCTGGTACAGTTGATAAGTAAATTGAGGTTGACTTGTGACAACCGTACTTGGACCAGGTTGTCCTACAGGCATTTGAACCGAAGTCTGAATTGAGGGTCCAGACTGAGGTAAAGATGCTTGAGGAGTTGATACAGGAACAGTAGAAATCAGAGCTGTAGATACTCTAGAAATAGGTGCGGTAGATTGAACAGATGTTGCAGTAGTTGCAACAGTCGTTTGAGGCAGAGTTCGAGGCGAACTAGGCCTAGGCTGAGAAACTACAGAAGGTGTAGAAGTTTGAATAGTAGACTGGACAGGTTGCTGGGTTGAACCACAAACCAAGGGTTGTCTAGATTGAGATGACAACTGCACATTCGGTTGCAAGATTTGTTGAGATTGAGATGGATCCCACACTAAGTTCATTCCGGGGTATGGACCCATAGAAGGTTGAGCATATTGAGGACCATAACCGGGTTGAGGGTAGGGTTGATAATTCAAAGGTACATTTCCAGTTCCTTGGACAAATGATTGACTGGAAGGTGGTTGGAAACCTTGGGTTGGGTACTAACCTTGAGGTTGATAACCCTGAGGCACGTACTGATACTGGGGTTGACCTTGAGGTACATATTGATACTGGGGTTGACCTTGAGGTACATACTGAGTCTGGGGTTGACCTTGAGGAATGTACTGTCCCGTAGGTATGTACTGTCCTTGAGGTTGCCCCCCAAGCGGTAATTGGGTACCTTGAGGTTGCCCCCAGGCGATAATTGAGGACCTTGATGCTGCCCCCTAGGCAGTAACTGGCCACCTTGGGGTTGCGGATTTGGAATGGTACATGACATCACAAGAATATCTTCTACACTCAACGACTTAGTTCTGTTATTACCAATTAATAACCCTTGTTCAATAGGTTGAGGAGATGCTCCTAAAAAAGTACCAGTAAGTGACTGATACCTAGAGGGAATAGAAGGACCGCCATATAAAAAGGTTTCTAGAGATTGAGAAAACATGGATGACTGTCTCGACATATTTAATGGAGGATAATAACCCCTAGGTGTTGGATGAAAAGGAATGCAAGGTGGTGAAAAACTTAGTCCTGGGTTTTCCAAAAAATTGGTCAATGAAAGATACCAAGCGTCCCTCCTAGGTGGACTGTAAAAGATCGATTCAGGCTCCCTAAGTTCTATAGCTGGTTGATTTTCAGGGATAGGGATACCTTCTTCCGAAGTAACAAGTTCTTCAATGGCAATAAGTCCAGAAGGAAGATTTTTGGTAATGACTCTTTCTACCCTGGGTGAACCAGGGCCACTCGAAGTTGGAGAGGCAAATCCTGATGTTGGAGTAGCAGCAGGTTCAGTTTCAGGTTCAGATATTTCAGGTTCCTCAGCTAAATCACTAGTAGAAGAAAAACTACCAGTAACTTCGGAAAAAGAAACAGGTTCTAAAATATACTCTGGTGCTTGAACTTGGTAATCAGGATGTACAACCAAAGAAGACTCTCCTTCTTTAGGTGACCCAACTCTATTGTCACTAGGAGTTACAAGGGCTCGTAGCCCTTCAAGCTGACTTGGTGAAAACTCAGGAGGTTGGCCCCGAAGTCTACGGGACTTCCTCGGTAATTCAGCCACGATTAAATATTTTAACTACTTCACACGCAAACAAAGAAAAATCTCAATGAAAACCACCTAAAGTCTCTAAATAACCAAACAATTTTGAATCACACGCCTAAAGAATCTAGGAGGTCAAACCACACACAAACAATAACTTTTCGTACCGGAAACACCAGTTGGTGATGAAATCCAACGTCGCAGAATTCAATACAGAAATGGCGGTTGGAACAGTTACCCCGACAACCTGCTTAATGAATAGACTGGCACAAGTTTCTCCACTAAACCGTCTCGAGTGAAGAGAACCCCCTAGAAAATCCAAGTGAGTCTAGCCGACGTCTGCTCCAGGTACAGTGGGATCTTCCCTCCACCATCACCTTAGGAAAGAATCCTATAGAATGTGGTCACTATGGTTACCAACGGAAACAAATATACCCGGGGGAACAGTCTGTGATCCGATACACACACAAGGGCAAAGTAGTAAGCTCAATCCCCTTAAAGCCTCCTTGACATAATCCAAGGTTTACCAACAAGTGACCCCAGGCTCCTCGACAATGGTTAATCTGAGGTTTACCGTTTTTAATATGTGTATATCTAGTATCGTTCCCAATGAAGAAGGATTGATTACCCCACTGGTTCGGACACGATCTCGTGCTTGGCTCCTATAAGAGGAGCTTCCTAGAGCATAGATGTAACAATTGGAATTTATCTCCTACCGCAAGATACAGCTACTTGTTTGTTTTACTATCTTGGAGAGTTAATTACTCCCTACTCCAAGATACTAACCTAAGCTATGTTGGTGATAAAGAGCCCTAGAAATAAAAAGATTACTAGATAGATTTTACTTTAAGCGTTATTTTTATTGTTTTTTTCTTAAGTCAAAAGGTGCGGAGATGAAACTTATGGTGTGAAGACTCGACTCCAAATCACTAAAAATGCACTTAAGATGAAAAACAATCCTTTTTCTTCAATGAATTTCTAGCTAGAGAAAGAGTTGAGAATGCAGATGCTTGTAAAAACAAATCTTTCCTTAAAAAACAAATAAAAAGAAGAACTTTTTATCTTTTCCAATACACTCAAAAACGAGACAACTAGTTATGCTCATGAAAATTTCCCTTTCTTTTCCAAACACTCAAATGCTACAAAAACAAACTTTTTCAAAAGAGATTTTTAAAATTTTATAAAACACTCAAAACTATTGAAAAATCTAATCTTGAGATCTATAAATTCTAAAAAACTAATTGAAGTAAAAGCTTACAAAATTTCTTTTCAAGGATGTTTTACTTAGTTATGAGCAAACTAAGGACTAATTTTTCCAAAATCACAAATCAGTCAAAAGACAACCAGCTTTTGTTTTCTTTTCTAAAAATGAAATCCAAAACTTTCAACACAAGTTCTTTCGAAGTTTCGCAAAGAGAAAAACAAGATGGATTCCTCAACAAAGGCAGATTTTACAAAACAGTCAGACTCATAAGAAGGCTAGTAAAAACCAAGGTGATCTGAGGTTTCTAAGGTTTCTAAGCTCTGAGTTACTACAAAACCAAACGAAAATCAAGCCCGACACACAAAACTTCTAGGAATTTCACCTAAAACACTAATGCCAATGGAATTAACCTACAAAAAGTTTCTGACAAGATACGTGCAGATCTGGGCAGAGGCTAAAAACACATAAACAAATCCTAAGCTGATTGAAAGAGAAAATTTCAAGCTTTTCAAAATTTTGACAGGGTCCGCAGGCTCCCAGTATGCCCAGGTGCGGTATCGCTCTCTGTGTAAAACAAAAATGCGGGGATGTCCGCACTGTGTTACAAGCAGAGGGTACAGTCCTCTTCCAAAAGTATGAAAAAAAATAATAATTCAAGATCTACTGAACCTACCCAATCCCACACACATCAAGTTAAAAACTAGAAACAAAGACACAGTTTCTCAAGTCAAAGTAAAAGCAAAGGAAAAATAAAAAAATTCAAGTCCCCAGCGGAATCACCATTTTGTCGGCCGGATAAGTCGTTCTTGTGGACAAGACCGACCTCCCTAGTATCTAATGATATCTAGCAACAAGCAAACCAAACAAATTCTATCTTTCTCTAAATATGCAATTTATAGATAAAGGAAAACAAGTGTTTTAGGCCTAGCTCAAGTCTAGTGCAAGTTTGTGGAAGCCATGCTCTGTTGATCCAAATGAGCTTCCTTGTAAAGAATCTACAAACACAAACAAGCACACACATTAAATAGCACCTGAAAAGCTAATATAATAAAGCATATTTATCATGATGATCAAGGAATTCATGAAACAAACCATATAAGACAATTTATTGAGAAAAATGAATCTGATTGTATTAAATTTGATCAAAGAAGAACTTTACAACCTTGGTGCCTTGATGCTGTACAAGCTCCTCCCAGGGTCCAGCAAGAATCTCCTCTACTTTGACAAGTTTCACTCTCTTCCTAATGAAGCCAAAAGGTATGTGATCTCTCCTCTCGAGCTTAACTAGGAAGTCTCAATTCCAACAACATTTACCCTAAAAAATGTTCAGCTTCTAACCTCCCTAGCAACCAGCCCAATGCCTTAATTTATAGTGCAATGGAGGGAAGTTACTAGGTCCACCTTCAAAGGGATAACACCCTCCTTCAAAGGGATAAGCTCCTCTCATCAAGGGATTAGCTCCTTTAGTTTTGGGATGCATGAACCACCTAGGACCGAACCATCCACGTCAAGATTCCTTCTAGAAGCATCCAAAATTAACCCAAAGTGAGTTTTTAAGAATAAACTTGCACCTTTTTGAATTTCACAGGGGTCCGCACCCACTCCTTTAGAGACAGAGCGGCAGGTCCACAGGTAACATGACCAAAGGGTGTGGGACCGTAGGTAACAGTAAGAGAAAGTGCGGAACCAGAGCTTTATTGATTTTCAAGGTCTCTCTCATTTTTAAAGCTTGACATGAAGAGATGAGGTTTGAGACTTGCTAAGGAGGACAATATGAATGATGATAGACTCATACTGACTGCAAATAGTCATGGTGACAATATTTTGTGTAACAGCTAGTGCGGAAGACTTAGTTCTCCCATGTTTTAGGTCAGCTGCATTCTCATCCTTGACAAAGAGGATTACCATAAGAAGATGTTTGATCATCTTTATAATAGTGGAAGCTATAAAAATCTTCCCAAGAACCCTCTGAAGAAGATTTCTAGGACTGTGGCTCTTGCCATCAAGTCCAGTAGCTCTGTGAGTTCCCTTTGCCATAAACTCATCGAGAGCAGTCCCATTACTCCAAGGATCTATGGGCTTCCAAAGATTCATAAGGAGGGGGCTCCCCTAAGGCCCATTGTCAATACCATTGGTGGTCCTACCTACCTTCTGGCTAAGTTCCTTGCCTTGAAGCTTAAACCCTTAGTTGGTCGTACAGAGTCTTTCGTCAAAGACTCTGCATCCTTTGTTGAAGAACTCAAGAGCATAAAGCTTGATGCTGGGGACATTCTTGTTAGTTTTGATGTAGTCTCCCTTTACACTTGCATCCCGATAAAGGAGGCTATGGAGGTGATCAACCATCTCACGGATCTTGATACCGCTCGGTTAGTTGAGATTTGTCTCACTTCCACTTTTTTCAATTTTGAGGGCATGTTCTTTGAGCAGACCTGTGGTGTTGCCATGGGCTCACCCCTGTCCCTGGTTGTTGCTAATATTTTTATGGAAGATTTTGAATCCAAGGCTTTGGCCTCGGCCCATCTCCTACCCAAGCTCTGGAAAAGATATGTAGATGACACTAATGTCATCTGGTCTCATGGTCAAGAGGAGTTAGATCTCTTCTTCAATCATCTCAATAGTCAATCCCCCACCATTAAGTTCACCATGGAACAAGAAGTAGATGGTTGCCTCCCTTTCCTTGATATTCTTATTTCAAAGAATATGGACGGTTCCCTCTCCCACTTCCGAAAACACATATTGAGCAGTATCTTCATGCCAATTCCCATAATTTCCCAGCTCAAAAGTTGGGTGTTCTCAACACCCTTTCTACACGTGCCCTAAGGATCTCTGATGAAAAGAGCTTCGATAAAGAGAAATCCCACCTCCTTAATGTCTTTGTTGAGAATGGTTATAGTAGACACCTTGGTCAGAAGGCTTTCCTTAAAGCCTCCAAAAATGCAGTAGTTAAAAATGAACCTAAAGATAGAATCCCAGGGGTCCATCTACCTTATGTCCAAGGGACCATTGATAAGATTGCTAGGATTCTTAAGAAACATAATGTTCCCTTGACCTTTAGACCCCTTAACACCATTCGTAAATCCCTCCCATCTATGAAGGATCCTGTCGACCCTAAGGACATGAAGGGTGTCTATATTATTCCTTGTTCCTGTGGGACCCCCTACATTGGTGAGACTGGACGCTCTATTAATCAAAGAATTAATGAGCACGTAGCTAACCTAAAACATGGGAGAACCAAGTCTTCCGCACTAGCGGAGCATGCAGAGAAGACCAAACATCATGTTTGTATTGAGGAGGCCCAGGTTATTGCTAAGATTGCGCAGTTCCATCACCGTAAATTTAGGGAAGCCCTTGAGATCGAAAAAAGGCCAAGCAATCTCAATAGAGATGATGGTTGGAAGATCAGCAGTTGTTGGATCCCTGCCCTCTCTTCCTAGTAGTTTCTTCCCCTCCCTCTATTAATGACTTGTTCTAGAATTCTATAATTTTCCCCTTATTATCCTTTAACCTGCTTTCTTTATCCTTAATTCTTTGTTTTTTAATCTCCCTCAATTTTTGGTCCTTATATTCAAGATATGGTCCTTTTCCTGATTGTCTAAAGGATTTAAATTATCCAGTTTAAGATATTTTATTAATTAGTTAACCAAACCATTAATAATAAGATTAATATAATAGCACTATTTTATTAACTAATATTACTTTATTCTAAATCCTTTTTACTAATATCCATAGATCTATTAATATTGGAATAATAATATAGCTAATAATATAATAATAATTATTATATTAATAATCAATATTATTCTAGTTAATATTAAATGCTAACTATCTAAAGGAATTAAATTATCTAGTATAAGATTTTTTATTAACTAGTTAACCAAACCCTTAATAATAATACTATTATTATAGCATTATTACAATATTATATTAATTCTTACATTTACTAATATCCCTAGATCGATTAATATTGGAATAATAATATAACTAATAATATATTAATAATTATTATAGTAATAATCAATATTATTCTATTTAATATTAAATCCTTACACACTAATCTATTAGTGTTTTACTAATTAATTTATATTAAATAGTTACCCTAGCCATTAATAATAAGAATAATTCTATAATATAATATTAATATTATTCAATTACTAATAATATAAGTTAACAATTTTATCATATTCCCTAGATTTTTGACTCATAATTGGTTAACTTTTTACTTAAAATAAAATTTAAAATAAGATTCTTTTTAACATAATAATATTATTTTAATTAAATAGTCAAATATAGCCATTTCTGGGTCAATTATAGCCATTTGCCCAGTCCAGTCTAATATAGCCGTTTTTCAGTCAAACCTAGCCGTTGGAAGGTCTTCTCTCCCTATTTAATATGTAGCCATGATCTGATTCTTCAACTTGTCCTGACGATGAACCACACTCGCTGGTTGGAAACACATCGACAAATGTATTATCATGTGATTTATGCCGAAATTTTTTTCATAAATTTGAGTTCTTTTTGTATCATTTTGAGCAATATAGTTTACATGCTTTGATTTGTAGATTTATTCATCTTAAAAACATTTATAATATTGTGCTCTAACAATTTATTGTTTCACTTTTCAGGATTACTTTGGCTTTCCATTTGAAAGCATTTCACTTCGTTTTAAGCAAATAAAATTTCATTTCTTAAAGAGAAAATACTTTGAAGGCACTCGTTATTTATGTATTTCATGCTTATCTCGTGTATTTATGGATATTGCTCATACCAGCTTTTTGCTTATAAATCTTAAAGAAATAATATATTTAACTCTAACAATTCTCCTATAAACTCACATCTTTTTAACTTAACTTTTCACTAGGGACCACCCCCCTTAGCTAACCTAGGAGATAGCTCAAATGGAGAGAGTCGAGATTAGTTTGACAACCCATTCTCTGAGTTCACTTCCACCAACCACACCTTGTGGGGTTGAAGGCTTTTCTCACTAACTTGTACGTAGGTGTTGGCAGCAGGGTCAATAGGTCAGCAGTGATTTCTTGGTATAGTAGGAAGCAGATATCTGTTGCACTCAACTCAGCAGAAGCAGAGTACATGGTTGCAATTCAAGTAGCATGTGAGGCAATCTAGATGAGAAAAATTATTGTTGGATTATTTGGTCAGATGATGGATTCTACTGTGATTTACTGTGATAATTAGAGTTGTATTCAACTCTCTAAGAATCATGTATTTCATGATTGATCTAAGCATATCGACATCTGGTATCACCATCTACGATAGTGTGTGCAGAGGTGGATCATGTTGTTTGAGTACATTCCTACAGAGGAACAAGATGTAGATATTTTGACAAAGGCTTTGTCAAAGGGAAAATTTGAGTTCCATAGAGGCAGGATTAGGGTATCAAATAATACCTTTCTTGTTGAGAGGGAGTGTTGAAAATGCAACAAGAAAATCTTATTTTGACTTTGCCTTGGTCAAACAAGATTAAAATTTCAATTTCAATTTCAGTAAAATACTTGTAGGCAGTTAACTGAGGTGACATGGCACTTGTCACTCAATTAATTTAGTTAATTCAAGTAGGAAACACTTGAGTTCAATTTAGTATGATTGATTTCTAATTTCTAGCAATATATTTCATTTAATTTGAATTATTATGAGTTTGACTAGTTCTAAATGTTAGAGAACTAGTGGATGGTCCAATAGTGGGGTGTGTACCTCAGTGATCAACTAGTTAACTCATAAATCAGCCCAAAATAATTGGTGCATGTAGATAACTCAAGTTACCCAGTTGATATTGGAGTTCAAGGGCAGTGTACTATCGATTGTAGGCTATTCCAAAGTGTACAGGTGGTGCATGCAATCAAAGAAGGGTCTAAAGGAATTGCGCAATACTCATGGAGCAATTCCCCTAATTAATAGGGGTTAATTCCTCAGGGAACAACACAAGGAAATAGGAGCATAACAAACAAGAAATTTGGTTGAGTGTTGACCAGGGTCAGTCTGTGAAGCAATGATATAGACTATACTAGTGCAAAGGTTTCTTAGGCTTGAGCAAGCATTGCATTTCTTCTCTATTTTCTAATTAATGCAATACATATAGGAAGGGGTTTTGAGTAGTTTATTTCCCCTAGATAATTCTCCATGTTTGTGTATTGATTCATGTCGCATGTTTATGATTTCCTTTCTCAATCGTGAATTGCTTTTCACAGATGAGTAGAGAAGATTCCAGTTTTATGTTTTAGTAAATTACATGAGCAATTTTGAATCTACATAGAATTTTGACAGTTCAATTAATGACACCAATGTGTATAATATCATATGTGCACAACTAGTTGTAAATAAAAATCTCCAAAACAATGCACCATATTGTTTATGCAATGGGGCATTCGTATATTGGTTTAGCACTAGGGTGTATTAAGAGTATAACACCAAACTAGGCAAAATGAATTTTATGATTGATTTTTTTTTTTAATTTAACCATTTTTTGGTGCTATCGAGTAGTATATTTACTAGTGCATCATATTTACTTAGCGCACCACTATTTTTATTTATATAAAATAACTCTACCCTGGTGCACCATATGATGTTACGCATTGATGTGTCTATTTATAGTAATGCACTGGTGCATTAGTGTATTACAGACACACCATTAAAAAACATCATCTTAAACATTTTCTTGCACAACTTCGTCAGTGATCTCTGCTAGAAATGGATTTTTGGGCTATTTTTATAGGGGCTTCCACAAAAACCTTTACTAGAGGGTATTTTTGTTGTAGTGAAGGTTGAGTGTGTCTTCATGTGGAGCACCAATTTTTTTTGTTAAGAAGAAGGATGACACACTTAGGTTGTGCATTGATTACTGACAACTAAATAAGGTGACCATAAAGAAGAAGTATCCATTATTGTGAATCGATGACTTATTTGACCAATTAAGAGGAGCAACATTCTTCTCTAAAATTGATCTGAGATCGGGATATCATCATGTGTGTATAAAATATGAGGATATCCATAAAACAACATTTAAAACAAGGTACGTGCATTATGAATTTGTGGTAGTGCCTTTTGGGCTTACCAATGCACCTACAACTTTTACGTGCCTTATGAACAATGCGTTGTGCCCTTATTTGGATAAGTTTGTCATAGTCTTTATTGATGATACTTTGATCTATTAAAATACCAAGTGGGACCATGAAGAGCATTTGGTCACAGTACTATAATTTCTAAGAGAGCATAAGCTTTATGCAAAGCTTAGTAGGTGAAATTTCCTTCCTTCTTGGATTCATTATTTGGGACACACTGTCTCCAAGTAAAGAGTAGTTGTTGATCCTGAGAAGATCAAGGCTACCATGGAATGGCCAACATGTAAAAATGTGGCTGAAGTTAGGTCCTTCATGGGACTGACATCTTAACACAAGAGATTTATTAAAAAATTATCCAAGATTAGTTGTCCAATTAATGCTTTGCAAAAGAAAGGGAAGAGGTTTGAATGGATAGTTGATTGTGCTAAAAGCCTCAATCAACTTAACCAAATGTTGACCAATGCACCAGTGTTAAGAATAGTAGATATTGAAAAGGATTTCATTATTATTATGCACAGATTCTTGCAAGGAGGGACTTGGTGGAGCCTTGATTCATAATGGTCAAGTAGTATGCTATGAATCCTAAAAGTTGAATGAAAATGAACATAATTCTGTAACCCGTGATTGGGAATTGGATGCCATCATCCATGCGATGAAGATGTGGAGACACTATCTTCTTAGTAGAAACAATTCACCCTAATGACTGATCATGGAGGATTCAAATATTTTTTTAATTAGCCTCAATTAAATGCAAGACAAGCTAGATGGCTAGCCATGCTCAACAAGTTCGATTTTGAAATCAAATATATAATAGAGTAGTTTATGCACTCAATGGGAGGGTGAAATTAGACCAATTAACAACATTAAGTTCCTATGGAACTAATCTTGAAGAGAAGATAAAAAACGTTGGGAAACAAGACAAAACATATCACCAATTAAAGAGAGAAGCTACAACAAGGCTTTCAAGGAAATGATGATAAGGACTATTGCCATACATAAAAAGGACTGACTAAATTCAAATGCAGAATTTATGAACCAAATAACAATGATTTGAAGAGACTCATATTAGAATAATTTCATGCTAAGTCATATTATAGTCACCCAGATTACCAAAAGATGCTGACAACCATAAAGAAATTTTATTTCTGGCTTGGTTTAAAAAGAGGGGTGGCAGATTTTATCTCCAAATGCATAAAGTACCAACAAGTGAAGATCAATTGCAAACAACTAATTGGCTTATAATAGACTATTCACATTCTAGAATGGAAGTGGCAAGTAATTTTGATGGACTTCTTTATAGGGTTACCAAGAACATCAAAATAACATGATGCAATCATGGTAGTGATCGATAAGTTGAGCAAGGTGGCCCACTTCGTGGTTGTTAAATCTACAAATTTAGATAGTGGTGGCTCAAGTTTTCATAGAGGAGAATGTGAGATTGCATGGAATTCCTAAGAAGATTATCTCGTATAGGGTTTCCAAATTCACTTCAAAATGTTGAAGAAAATTATTTGCAGGCTTGGGAATAGAACTAGCATTTAGCACAACATACCATCCTCAAAACGATGGGAAAATAGAAAGAACAAACAAAATTCTTGAAGACATGCTAATAATGTATGTAATGCACCAGCTTAGGAAGTGGGAAGGGTACCTTCCACTTATGGAATTCACATACAATAGTTGGTATCAAGAATAACTGAAAAGGATCCCATTTGAAACGCTTTATGGGAGGAGTTGTAACACACCCATCAGCTAGAGTGATCCAGGGAATAGTGTCCTCATTGGGCCTGACATGTTGAAAGACATGGAGAAGGAAATGCAAGCCATTAGAAGAAATTTAAAGGTGGCACATGACAGGCATATGGGATATGCAAACCAACATAGAATTCATAAAGAGTTTCAATTTGGGGAATATGTTTTCTTGTGATTAGACCCATTAAGAGCTCCTTAAAATTTGGATCATGTGCCAAATTGGCACCATGGTTTTTTGGGCCATTGGAAGTGCTTGAAAGGATAGGGTTGGTGGCCTATAGGCTATCGTTTTCTCCATCAATTAGAGTGAATGATGCTTTCCATGTTTCATTGCTTAAAATATATGTGTAGGATGCTAATGATGTAATTGATTGTTCTATGTTATAGGTAGAACCAGAGGGAGAGTTCCAACCAGAACCTTTGTGCATCTTTGATCAGAGGTAGCCCACACTCCAGAACCAAGTAATAGAGAAACTCAAAGTACAGTGGAGACACTTTGGGCTCGAGGAACCCACATGGGAAATAGTTGAACTAGTGCGGGAAACATATCCTTTCTTATTTGCGAAGCATAAGCAAATGTAAATACAATGTAAAAGAGTCTTACAACTTTGTTTGTATAAATCCCCATAATGAGCAATGCTTGGCCTATATCATGTTTTTTTGCATATGGTTATTGAACACTGAGGATGTTGCTCCCCTCCAAGGGGGATGGGACTGTAACATCCCCTAGTCAATATTTCTCTCATTGTAAATACTTGTAATTATTTAAATGGATGAGAGAGGGATACATATTCCAATGCTCGAGGAAAGAGATTTCTTGAGGGAATTGTTGTTTTAAACATCGGTCCTGGTTGGCTAAGTGGTTTTAAATGGGATGACTGTGCCATAAATTAAATGAAAGAAGAAGGGATAGGTTTGGGTGTCCTTTAGCTCCAACGACAAGCAAGAAGAGGAAAAACTATTGAACGTAGCATGGGTTGCCTTGTCCTGGGAGGTTGGTTTGCATGCAATAGTGAAAAATGATGGGAGGTTAGTCTGGTTGGAAAATAAAGAGGACCTTTATTCATTCACATGTTTTTATCTCCCACGTACGCATATAGGCATATGAAGAGAGAACGAGATTTCTAAGGGCGTGCAAAAGCAATGGAAGAAAGCACATAGGGAACACTGTGGTAAGAGAACAAAAAAAAACCTCCAAGGCTGGAGGTGAGAACGCTAAGAAGGAAGTGCTCAAAATTCATTGTTGTTAAGTTTTGGAGAGATTAAAAACTAGTTGAAGAATCCTCACAGATGCTTGGCGGGTGAAGCATTATAGAGAGAAGTAACTTTCTTGAAGGCTGAATAACCACAAGAATCTTGTGGATTGATGAACCAATATCCAGGAGAGAGGTAGTCAGGTACTTTGGAAGCTAATGAACCACTAGGTGATGAAAGCACTGGTGTGTTCTCTCACTGATGAAGTATCTAGTGAAATAGACTCTATGCTTCTACAGTGGCTTATCCATTGACAAACCTTCCTTTGTTGTGGACTCTCTTCTCTTAAAAGTGAGTTGAACTCTTTGTACTACGGTATCCTGGCATGGATTTTCATTATATATGAAAAATTTGAGAGAACTGAGTGAAATCTTGTGTAGCTAGTGGATGAAGGCAAAGTGGCCTTGTGGTATCTCATTTTAGTTGTTTACTTGTTGAAGTTTTTCCTCAGAAATCACTCTACCTCAAGCTTTGGAATCTAGCTCCAGGGTGATAACTACAAGTAATAGTGGTTTAGCTTGTATATGGTTGGGTGGAGAGTTGAAGTCCCACTCTCATCTTCCAGCCTATTTTCCACATGAGATAAGTATTTAATTATGCTCCTGATGTTTGAGTGATATATATATCTATATATATATATATATATATCTATGTGTGTGCGTGTGGTATTAAATCAATGGTCCTGTTGATATTAAGGAATGTGAATTCTTGTGTGTTGATGGATATTAGATTTCTTGTATGCATGTTTGAAGAATGGTTGAATTCTTGTAAGCATTGTGTGAACATAAATTGTTGTGTTTCTTTCATTAAATTGATGAGTATGATCTATTGCCTATTTTCCATTCATTTCTTTATGTACGTGAGTTGAATGAGTATAAGATACATGTCTTTATGATATGTGAGGGAGTTGCTCAAGTTCCCTGTGTTTCTGAAGAAATGCACCCAAATGCATATTCATTGAGTGTATCCTCTTGTACATGTTATCTTTCCAAGTTTCATCATTAAAACTCCTTTGTATCTTTCAGCAAGTTAGTTGAATGTCGTGGCATCTATGTAAACTAGGAAGGAACTCAGAAAAATTCTAAGTTCTAAGTGGAAAAGGCCTACTAAATAGGTTTGAATTCACTTGTAGGACCCACCAAGTAGGGGATCGAGACGACCAGTTGAAAATTCCAAATCTCGGGTGAATTCTTGTCTAACCCAAGGTATATAGGTAAAGCAATCACGCAGGTCCTCTAGTTGGAACTTGGGCCAGTCGGGCTCACGGTGCCTAGTCGGACTTGGAGGTAAGGTCGAGCAGGGTCTCTAGGTCGAGGTTGGGGTCCTGGATAGAATTGTGTTAAGTGGATTGCGAATGGGTTTGACCTTCGCCTTCCAAGAGGATTGCATCTACCCATGTGGATTTTTCCATGATGGAAGAGTGGGCATGCCAGGCGCCACAACAGTTACTATGTTATTTCTAGGTGGGAATCATTGATGACGTGGCATTGATGTAATCGGTCTATCTTTGAATGGTCACATATATTGACCTGTAATTTGGATTGAGGTCAAATTTATATCATTGGAAAGGTCTCAATGAGATGAAAACAATGATGTCATTAATTTTAATTTTTGAGGCAGTCACAAGAGTTTGAAAATTTTAGACCCCATTTCCATAGCGAGACCATGGAGATTAGGTCAGCATTTCAACTACCAACTTATACCTTTATGTTCGGTTGGGATTAGGATGGGAATATGTTAAAATTCTCTCAACTTTCACTTCCACTTGTATCCTCCATTATCTCCCCACTTCTATGCATAATGCAGTAGCATCTGAAATCATGAAGAGTAATTCATGTGGAAGGATCTACAACTAAGAAGAATAAAAGAATGAAAGTGGTTCTAAAAGAATTGAAACCAACCCAAAAGTAAATAATGGAGTCTTGATTGTTGCTTAATGCTCTACTTTGTTGCTTAAAATATTAGGAAAATTATAATACTAGGAAGACGATATAGATTTAATGTTTCTTTAGCTGCTTTACTATATATATATATATATATATATATATATAATTTAAATTTTAAACATAAATAACATTAAATTTCTATTTCTTAATGTTTTGGTTAGATTCAAGTATATTTGGAGCGATGGTCCTCACCTAGATTGGGTTCAGTTGAGTGTGGCATTATTGAAACGTTGAATATTTGTTTTTTCAAACTTGCATGATCAACAATAGATATTAAAAGCATTTTACATTTAACTCACATGTACTTTCAAGCATGGATCTCCTTTTGCCCTGCTTCGAAAATTTTAGACCCCATTTCCATAGCGGGACCATGGAGATTAGGTCAGCATTTCAACTACCAACTTATACCTTTAAGTTCGGTTGGGATTAGGATGGGAATATGTTACAATTCTCTCCACTTTCAATTCCACTTGTATCCTCCATTATCTCCCCACTTCTATGCGTAATGCAGTAGCATCTGAAATCATGAAGAGTAATTCATGTGGAAGGATCTACAACTAAGAAGAATAAAAGAATGAAAGTGGCTCTAAAAGAATTGAAACCAACCCAAAAGTAAATAACGGAGTCTTTATCGTTGCTTAATGCTCTACTTTGTTGCTTAAAATATTAGGAAAATTATAATACTAGGAAGACGATATAGATTTAATGTTTCTTTAGCTGCTTTACTATATATATATATATATATATATATATATATATATATATATATAATTTAAATTTTAAACATAAATAACATTAAATTTCTATTTCTTAATGTTTTGGTTAGATTCAAGTATATTTAGAGCGATGGTCCTCACCTAGATTGGGTTTAATTGAGTGTGGCATTATTGAAATGTTGAATATTTGTTTTTTCAAACTTGCATGATCAATAATAGATATTAAAAGCATTTTACATTTAACTCACATGTACTTTCAAGCATGGATCTCCTTTTGCCCTGCGATTTAACCAGTTGCGGTTCGTAACAGAATTTCCAAATTCTAAAAATCAACATGTCAATCTATATTGGTTAGATTCAAGTATATTTATAGTGATGTTCCTCATACAAATTGGGTTTAGTTGAGTGTGGCATTATTGAAACATTGAATATTTGTTTTTCAAACTTGCATGATCGACAAGAGATATGAAATGCGTTTTACATTTAACTCACATGCATGTCCTGTAATGGAAATCTTGGTTTCTACCATTGTTTATTTCTAGACACTGAGGCATATTTGTTGTCTATATAAGAGATACTACTCATATAAACAATCTAGAAATTCATCATAAATAATCTTTGATGGATCTCAATGCTTCAAGGAGATAATATGTCAAATCTGGGTCCTTCATTTTAACTTAGGAGTCAACTCCCTCTTAATATAAAACAAGGCTTCCCGAGGAAGCCTTGACTGCTCCCTTTATTATAGAAGCAAATCTTTTTACCCATGTTGTTCCTTATAACACATGAGTCATTATCCTTTCATAAAAACCAAATCATAGATGATCAAACTTGACCCATCAATCCAAGTTTGAGCTATAATCTTCTACTTCAAGGCAAGAGGCTCCTTCATGACCCTCAAAGCCTTGGGGTGGTATCATGTACACTTCATCGTCAATTCTTCATTGAGAAAAATGACCTTTACATCCATCTAATCCAATCCCATAACATAAGCAACCATAAATCTAATAGAAATGTACTTGTCAATTGGAGAAAATGTTTTTTCATCATCATCTCCCTCTTTCTAGGAGAACCCTCTAGTTTCAAATATTGTTATGTATGTGTCTACAATGCCATCTACTACATATTAGATCTTGTAAATCTATTTAGAAATCACTACTTCCCTACAAACAAGGTATGCTTCAAACTTGTTGATATGCCTACTCCCTCTGAACTCAAATCTCATTTAGTACAATATCTCTCATATCACAAACTTGGGAGATTCCTCTTGTCACAAGCTTTGGTTTGTTCCTCCATTAGTTCAATTTGCTGCCAAAGCCTTGGCAACCTTCACTATGTACCTACAATCCTCACTAGGAGACCATGGAAGAACAATTATAACCAATAAAAGGATACAAAAACAAGAGACTAACTAATAATAATAGAAATTAAGGAAGATAGATATAGGTTATTTATCTTTTGAGCATTATAGGGAAATTTCAGTGCCCACTTGATCTTATCCCTCATCCTCATCATTAGCAGATGTCATTCCTTCCAAGCAAAAGCTAATGATTCTTCTGTAGAATTTTTCCTACAAATCAAATAGCTTTGATATCATGTATAACTTTTCTACAAATCACCTAGCTCTGATACCATGTAGAAATTTCCCACCTGTAGATCAACTTGGTAATGCAATGTACTAAAGCAAAACACTTGATCTACTTCTACAAACAATTTAGTGGAAGCTTAATCAACCATGAGCAACATCAATAAGAACACATATGACTGATAAGAATAAATCAATCACACATAACACAAAAGAATTTCCCTGGGGAAAGCACCTGCATAAAACCCCATCTCTGTATTATCATACAAGTGGAAATATAGTATGGATTACACAAAGCCTTAGCTCAGAAGCTATCCAGCTCTCAGTGCAATCCCTCTGCTGCTCATAGACAGTCAAAGGCTTCTCACAAACCTTCTCATCTACCCTCTAAGCCTCCTATTTCTATGCACAGTTTTTCCTGGGTCCTCCAGCTGCAACCTGTGTGATTCTCACCTCACACACAACACTGACCTCTGAAATAACTACACAAACCTGAAGGAGATAAATCCTCATCATGGATGAGCTTCCTTTATAGGAAAAATATTCATCCAACTCATAGTACACTATCCCTATTTTGATCTCAACTGGGTCTTTGTCTGAACTGACATGCATGAGTTATTTAAGCTATAATATTCAGTTATATGAAAATACCAGTTGTTACATGCATGCAAGCATTAACAAACTGAATCTCATTAATTTAACAACTTGTTAAATTAATCTAACTGGACTTGACTCAGTTAAATGAGCCAACTAAGTACAACTCATCCTTATCTCTTTAACTGATCGATAAATTCATCAATTAATAGATAAGTTGTTGCATGTCCTCACATAGACTTCAAGTTTGTTTTTCCTTAACTAATTAACTCATGGAGATTAATTAATTAATATTTTAAACTGTTGTTAAGACCAAATTCGTTTTTACTTCCTATTGATAGACTAGGGACTGCTATAAATAAGAAGGGACCCAGAAATGCTATTTTTAGAACTTTCTATTTTTAGCAGTTTCACCTCTCACCCAAGGTGGCCAATGACCTCACTGGCCAAACTGCTATTTTTAGACATGTTATTTTTAAGAGTCCTATTTTTAGCACATTTTAAATTTAACATTTCTTGTTGCACATTTTTCAACATCTTCTTTCAACAGAAACATGGATCTAGGTCTAACTCTAACGGTTTTATATACAACCCTAGGGATTTATTATCAAGCCTTATAGATTTCTAGGGCTTACAAACCATAGACATTCAATATTATCTAAACATTTATCATATGCAAGTTTTCTTTCCAAAATCAAAATGCTCAAAATCCCTTTACATATGTGATGAATTCCATTATAGCTTTTGTAGGGTGGCATATGCAGGGAATCTTTCAAGGTTCATGGCATCAATAAAACATCCTGCTTCTGAACACATTCTAAAATGTAATGCAACATTTCCAAGGGAAACATAGGTCTATAAAACTTCAATTCAATATATATCCAAATATTCTCAGCATAGGTATAATAATTTCATCCCTTATATAAGCGACATACTTGAATGTCTTCTTGTGCAATTACCCAAGATATATTTTTAGAGATGCTTCCTTCAAGCCTTATCGAGTTATGGATTAGCCACAGTTCCAAAGATTTCAAATAATCATCTGTCAACATATCTCATTCAATACAATCACACTCACAAAAACATAGTGAAAGACATATCATTGTAGTATAGGGTATATGGCATTATAGACTTTGCAACTTTAGGGCAACATTTCATCTATGTCATTGCTTCTTGCAATACCAAGATGACTTACACGCTACATATACATAGATGTATATAAAATTGCACAAGCACTTTGAAGATCATATATCAGTTGAGGATTTCATCTCTGAAATTGTTGTGTATAAGTAGGTTAAGAGACTCTTTATACATAATTGTGCCTAATGGTTTCTTCAAGGAATCCTTCACAACTTCATATAATGCATATATTTCCAAAACATCGACACAATCCTTTGATGATACATTTTGCATAAATGAATTTTTACCCCTCAAGGAATACTAAGATCAGCCTTAACAACTTTAAAGAAAATTTGTTACGAGTCTTAATACAAACTAATTCAACTAGGCCTATGGTTGGTCCTCATATACTCTACAAGTGTGTTTCCAAAAGAACTTTGATTTGAAACAAAAAAATTTGAGAGCAATGTTACATACCATTCAATCTAATGCAAACAATATTCAATAGAATTTTTGAAATGAAGATACATTTCTTGACTTTGTCACTGAGAAAGGCATTTAGGATTACTTTAGATCATCTTCTGGTATTATCTGGTCTTTGTAACTTTAATCTGAGGTATTTTGGCCTTACTATAGCGTACCAAATACCCTTGGTTTTTATCCTTCTTTCATAGTTGCTGACTAGAGCTTCTAGAGGCATGAATTGAGACAAGTAACATAGAATTCGTTTAGTAATAAATAGTTAATAATAATGAGAGGCAATACTTCTTTTGCAATGGTCATTAGCAACTTCTCTCTAGATTGATGAGGCATCTTAAAATTGTTTGAAAACACAATAACAAGAATAAAAATTCAGGCTTTCTAGCTTTGAGATCCTCTTCAAAACAATTAAGGTTTTTGTCTTCAATCTCTAAAGTGTAACACACTGAAAACCTTTCATCCTATAGATTGTTCCACCGATGGCATAACACAATGAGAACACCAATTATCTCAAAACCATAAAATGTATCCAATGTCAATTTTGTTTCAACGGGTGACTTTCATGATCTCCTTCAAACTCAAATTGATATCATGAACATCTACAACCTTCTCTAAAGCTAACTTCCAATTTTTTCTCAAGGTTCTCAAAACCATTGTTAAGGTCTCCTTCAGATTACTAAATTGAATGAATCAGGGTCCAATTTTCTAGGCTTCTCAACTTCTTAATCACTCTTAGACTTTCACAATATGAAGCTCCTTTTTTTGGTCTCATGTGGTTTGTGTTGAGGCCTTTCAGCCCTCTAAGGTTCAGAATGAGGCCTTTCGGCCTTCTAAGGTTTAGACTAAGACTTTACCTCAGATATATTTGAACCTATTTGATAATGACTTGAGATTTGTTGGTTCTCTCTCTAGGATATTTGGTCCTTCTTCAGGAGTCAATGGAGGCTTGGATTTACTTTTTCCAACGAACATGTAGCTTTATTACTTCTGGGGATAACTTCCTTAGATGACTATGGATTTCCATTAAGGATCTTGGTTTTTCTTCAAGACTTGACAAGGTTGCTCTTTTACCCCTCTGATACCATGTTGAGTTTTCAAAAGGTCTTCTATCTTATAATTACTTCTAATGATATTTACTTCAAATTATTTTATATTCACATTACACATTAATAAATTACACAAAATATATTCAACAATAGATATTAGGATCATAAAGAGTCATCGAGACAAGAAACATAAGATATTTTACCATGGGAAAACCCACATGAGGAAAAAATCTAACAACCTTTTCCTTCGAGAAATTGTTCAAATAAACATGAGATACCTAATATTTCAAGTCAAAATAGAAGTCAAACTGACCATTAATAGGCATAGGTCAAACCATGCCAATAATAAGTAGCCTCATAAACTCGTTCTAATGTACCTCAAAAATTTCAGCCTTCCACAAAGAATTAGGTTTGCTCAAAATTTCCTTTTGCTCCAAAATTCGACCTCATACTAAAAATTTACCTTCCAAATATGATATTCTTTTATTCTTCTTAGAAGATGATATGTCCATAAGCTCAGTCTGTTCATCTTCTTAAGTATGTCCATAACTTGTCTTGTAGAGAGGAGCATTTGATGTATTACAAGAGAGATTTGATATGCCTTAGAAAGTCTTTGTTTTCTATTTTAGAGGAGTCCCATGAGTGAACAAAAGAGATCTGCATTTCTTTATTTTTGGATGAAGATGAGTAGTCCATTTATAGTGGATAAGAGAACCCAAGGTTCACCTCTCTAGGGCCGAGGCGACTTGAAGTCGACCTTACTTTTGGAAGAAAGAATACATAGTTTGAAAATTAAAATTTCCCTCTTTTTGAAGTCGACATGAATAACATGTCTTGAATACATTATTAAATTCATTTGGAGGGAGAAAATAACAATTATGAATACCAACCATAGCTACAAAAATTCAACACCAAATACTATAAAAGATGGGAAGAAATTCTTATAGACTCAGTCTATCCCCATGCATGTGCATTTACCAGTGGTGGATGTAGAGAAACTTAAAATCTATGAGCCTTCCATTCTAGATTAGGAAGAAGAAGAGAAGTTCCTACCTTCTGTAGAGGATTTGGCACTTGATGCTCAAGCATAGTTGATAGAAGATAAAATTTTGGAGAAAATGTCTAGAACTAGTAGATAGGGGAAATATCACCTTTGGAAAATTGTGATCAAGGAGGGTATTGATGGCTACCTGTCTATTCCACTTGGACCCCCAACGCCATTTCCTTTCAGTTTCCTTAATTCTAGCACAACTTTCTATTTTTGGCAGTTTTTCCATTACTAAACTTTTGAAGTTGTTTTGAGGTCCTAAACGATGTTTTCTAGGAAAACGACGAGACTGGAAAAATGTCAGAATATGTTTCACACGTTTTTTATTACCTCCTCATGGAAATATTTTAAACAAGGTACTATGATAGCCAAATGAAGATCGTATGCCAAAGTTATGACCCCGGAAAGTTAGGGGTCCAATTTACCCCAACGAGGCACAAAATTGTTGGCATTTCATCTCCTAGGGTTAAGGTTTCACACTTCTTATTTATGGTAAAAAGGCCTCTGAGACTCATTGTAACATTGTTCAGAAGGCATGTAGCCATCACATCTCTTCTTAGAGATAAACTACTATCGTCCAAGCTAGTTGGTTCTATTACGCATGTAAACAATTTTCAGTACTTGTTATTAATTAATTAATTAAATTTAAGTTCTTTCATTGTATCTCTAAGTTCTGTTTAAATTTGTATTTCATTTTGTTCCTCCATGAATTTAGAGATCAAATTGATTTGAAAGGACAACTTCCAGGCAAGGCTAAATGGTGCTCCCGAGAGAAGGGGAAGGAAAAATGTCTTGCCCTTATTTTAGGGACAAAAAGCCTCCCAAAATGGGAGTTGTCATCCAAATTGAATCATTATGTATTTTTCATCCATCTCAATTCTATTGGAGTGCGAAAATGGAGGAATAAGCTCACAAAACCATCATTATTGGCAATACCGAGTTTGGAAAATTGAGGTCTGAAACCTTCCAGGAGAAATTTGAGGCATCACGGTGACATTTTTTGGGGGTAAAACTTTTCAACGTAAGTGCCATACCTGTTTATGTTATTCTGCACATAGATACCTTTCCAACAACAAAAGAATCACTTGAATCAGAGTTTGTATGCAAAATTTATGCCACTTGAAATTTGACCTTCTTATTTGGACCACCATAATTCAAGAGTATGTGGCATTAGCACCCATTGCTCATGGAAAGGGAGCTAGCCACTTAATCATGATGATCATGACTCTAGAAGAGTCCATATTGTAACTCTAGCTAGGAGTTGAGGGAGTCAAACTTAACCATTAGTACGCTATCGGGTTGTGTTATAACCGAGCCATTGGGAGGAAAAGGGGTTCCATTATATTTGAGTGCATTTTGTTTCATAGATGAGCAAAGTAGCCAAGAGGGAAAAGGAGTGAGCAAACAGAGAGGATTTGTGCACTATAGAAACCCATAGGCTGCAAGCCTCAGTACTTTGTACTTGCATCCCTTTTCCATTCAGAGAAAAAGACTAGAGAAACCTCATCTTCCAAGATATACCTTATGTCACCTTATAGTTTGTGAGTTTTTATTTTGTTTTTCCCTATTTTTTACATAATTATAATTTGCATGCATATACAATAAATAATAATTTACAAATCCAAAAAGATAAGGAGAAATAAAACCTCATGAGATAGATTTTGGATTTTATGTATAATTTTATCAAATTTATTATGATGAACTATCTAATAAAATATCTTTACAAATCACTTAACCAATCTTAAAACCTATAATTCATTGTCTCACTCAATAAAAATGTTGTCCTCTTTTGTATCTCTACTAATTTAATACTTCGTTTTTTAAATAATAATTATTATTACTCATTCCCCTTTTCACTATTAAAAAAACGAAAAGAAAAATGCTCCCACTTTATCCCTTTTCCCACAGTTTATTACTATTATTTTATATTTGGTTCAATTCTTTTATTGCGCCAAAGGCACTCTACCCCCAGTATGGGGTAGATTTCACGAAAACATGTAAATGTAACTGTAAATCTTTAACGGTAAATGTAAATGTAAACATTTAACATATAATGTTTAACATTTAACATAGTTAGATCTCACGTAAACATGTAAACGTAAACGTAACTGTAAATGTAAACTAAACGTAAACATTTAACATGTAATGTTTAATATTTAAAATTCTTAATTTAAAACCTCTTTTTATACTTACTTCGAAGGTATAGTAAATAAATAAAAATATAAATAAACTACACGTATGGTAATAAAAAAAACCTCTTTTTATATTTACTCCATAAACCTCTAATTATTTATGAATACTCAAAAAAGGAGTTTTATTTAGGTGAAGCTTATGGACCAAAGACCATATTTATAAAAGGTGTATGGTAAATTAATAAAAATATAAATAAACGAGAGGTATGGTAAATAAATAAAACATTTTTTTATATTTACTCCATAATTCACTTTATATTTATGAACACTCAAAAAAGAGGTTTTATTTAGGTGAAACCTATGGGCCAAATTATTATTAATATCATGCAAAAAAATATTAACCCTAATATTAATATTAATAAAAATAAAGATAGCACATGGTATTGACCCATGGTATTGAGAACCAATGGTATTGACCCATGGTATTCAAGTGGAATGTAGCCTATTTAAAGGGGGGAATTAAACAGTATAGATCCATATTTACTCTGTTGTGCTCCCCGTTAATGGCTGTGTTGATCCAACGCTCCGTGTGTTTCATGGCATGTGCTTAAATCTAGCGATATGTCTGTTTACTAACACCTACGGGTTTTGGTGTAATGGCAATCGTGTTTCCAACAAGTGGTATCAGAGCCAAAGGTCTCAAGTTCGAAACACACCTGGGTCGCATTGAGGGGGGAGATTGTTGTCCTCCCCCTTAATTGTGTGTTTTGTGGCATGTGCTAGTGCAACTTTAAAAAGGAAAAAAAAATAATTAGGTTAACTATAGTTTATGAGATAGTGTGTAATGCCCGGGAAAAAATGTAAATATTTGGTTTACTGTGGTAAATAAAATTTAATAACATTTATTTTATTATGAGAGATAAGAAATGTTTCTTTTAAAAGTTGGTAACTTCTCAAGGAGGAAGTTTTTCTCTTGGGAAAAAGACAGTTGTTGTGAGTGCAACCCTAACTACCTCCCCTAACTGGAAGAGTTTCCAGAGAAAAGGAGGGGAGGGGAGGAAAATAACTGCTTCCCCTAACTGGAAGAGTTTCCAGAGAAAAGGAGGGGAGGGGAGGAAAATTTGCACTGTAGGGACAGGCAGAAAAAAAAAAGAGAAAAGAGGCTAAGTCTGGTGATGATCAGATAGCCCTACACATTGTGCAAGTAACTTGCGGAAGACTGTTGTCTAGCAAGTAAGCAAGGGGGGAGATTCTGGTCCTGAAAGATGAATCTCATGGTTGGACGGTTGAGAGGCAACAGTAACTTGCGGAAGACTGTTGTCTAGCAAGTAAGAAAGGGGGGAGATTATGGTCCTGAAAGATGAATCTCATGGTTGGGCGGTTGAGAGGCAGCAGAAGTCCCAGGTTCGGGTGAACCTTCAAGAAGATCTTTACCAGTTGGAGAACCAGGTACGTAAAGAAACCTTTGAGGGAAAACTGTTGTGTGAACTTTATCATGTATCATAATTCTGTTAAAAGAGGAGCGGAAGGCTTTCTCTATAGTGAATAGTAGAGGAACTCGAGAGGAGAGATGGGAGTCCTCTTCTGTATATCTTTACAAATGTATGAATTGGTAGTCTGTGTAAGAGTTTTCTTCTTATTTATGAACTGGAAATAACTGCAAGAGAAGTCTGTAGAAAAACTATCCATAAACTATTTGCAGAAAGTTCAAAAATATAGCAGACTCAGATTTAGCAAAAGATTGTCCTTGTAGAAGACAAGAATCCATATAGAAATTAACGGAATGACTGTATAAGAGCTCTTTCCTTAGTTATGCCAAAACATAAAGAAACACCGGAAAAATCTTGAGGGTAGATACAAACCCTCGGAGCACAAACAGCGGAGAGACAACTATGAAAGATTTTAAAGAAATTGTAGAGAGGCAAAACAGTTCCGCATGCATAACGAATCCAAACCCAAAACTGTTTCTTTCTCTACATGCATGCAGCTATAATAATATATGACAGCAGTGCAAAACATGTAGCTATAATTAACATTTGATAGCTGGGCAAATCATGCAGCTATATTAACATTTGACAGTAGCGCAAATCATGTAGATATATTAACATTGATAGCAGAACGAATCTTGTAGCTATATAAACATGCTAAAGCAAAGCATTCATGATAAAGTTAGAAAAACAACATATCCAGAGCTCTGAGGAGTGGATTAAAGCATAAAAGAAATCGTGAATGTTGTACGCTCAAAAGGGAATAGCAGTGCCATAGGGTTAGACTTGAAAGCAAATGCCAAAATTCATCAAAACCTGCTAAACTTAAACCATCATTAGCCGTGCTGGAGATTGCGTACCCAGAATCTCATAAAATATGCAGAACATACATAATAGCGTTCCTTGGAATAAAAAACTGAGCATTTAAATACACAGTAAAAACCATAGGAATTTTATAACTCAAGGAACCCTGAAGGGGCTAGATCATTATAGCATAAAGAGAAGCCGCAATGCTCAGGCAATTCTGGTATGCATTTTAAATCTTAACATATACTCTGGTCTCAAGGACCCTAACAGAAACTGGAAAAATATACAAAATTGTGCCCAACAAAAAGATAAACTGAAGTATGCCCAGGAATTATATCCAGAACTGTTCTTTCTTTTAAACGAATGAAATATACAACGTATCAGCAAATTAAAGAACAAGCCCGAGGGCATATCAAAACTGACAATGCGCCAGGATAACCGAGGCTTCGGTTCTGAGAAACAATCTAGAAAACAAATTCCATTAACCCTGAAAAGAGCAGAGTAAACCCTGACTGGCATATAGAAATCGCCACCAATCTGATACAATAAAAGAAGTAGGAGTCATAAAGACTTGGGCCGGAGGGCTTATAAAAATAAATTGGAAGAACCCCCCCTTCCTTTCAACAACCAAGAGTGGGCAACATTCAATAGATCTAGAAATTGAAAACCTTCAAGAGAAGAATTACATGAAACTTACCCGATAGCCTGCGCAGAAGGGGTAAAACCTGGAAAACCTGGGGAGCATCGTTCAGAACCTTCGGTGACTTCTAGAGGCTGGCAACATGACCCCTCAACCATAGAACAAAGGCAAGCAAGGAAAACTATTAGAGATTTGGACAGAAAATGTAACGATAACCTGAGAAGAGAAAAAATTCGAAGAATTTAAGAACTTGCATGGATAAACCCTTACCAGAAGACGACTGCTGCAATGACCAGGTCAATTACAGTCTGGAGCTTGGCGGTATCCATAGACCATCTGGATTCATTCGGCGCAAAGGAGTTTTGGACCATTCAGTGCCAGGGAGAAAGACGGAGCTGAAACAAACCTTGTGCAAATGGATAGGGAGCCTCCACGCTACCAGATAAACAAGGGTGGAGTACATCGAGCTAGCACAGCCCTCGGATGGGCGTAGATGCATCCACACCGTCGATGAGGGGAGAAGCCCGAGGGGTGCGAAATCAGAGTGTACTCTGGCCATACCCCATCACATGACAGAACCGGTGGTAAATAAATTCCCAAGCCAGATGTTAAGAGTAGACAGCGCCAGCATTAAAGCCGTCATCAAACAAAACTTCTACCGGAAAGTTTTTCCGACAACACAAAACAAAACTCTTTGATATTTCCAGAATGGCGTATTTGATATTTGACAGCTATGTAAGGTCAATATGTAATATTTAATATGCACGTTGGGGTTGAATTGGGTTTGACAAACATGTAAAAAAAATTTTATTAGGGTAAGTTTATATCATGTAGGTGGGTACATTACATAGTGCTTTGATACCAACTTAAATTTTGATAGTGCCAACTATATTCTATATTCACATTAAATAATATTACATATAAATACATCTAATGTTGTGTTAAGATAAATAAACTGATTTTAGATATACAATCACTTGAAAAAACTGATGGAAAAACAAACATTCACGTTTATTGAAAAAACTGATGGACAAATAAGGAGTTGTTGACGTTCCCCTTACAAGATCCACTCTCATACAGCCTAGAAACTCACTAAACATAGTAGCAATCTAAACCAAGAACCATATCATTTGACCTCCCACCAACTACATTGACTTAACATGAACAAACTTAATTACGGCACTAGTATGCATGCATAAAGGGTGACCTGTCACCTCTATAAATTGTCATGTAGGAGGTAGGTGGTGAGGTGGTGATCCCCTCACTAATTCCAAGGTTCCTCAAGTCCATCATCCCCACAAGGGAATGCTATCTATTTCAAAAATATATGTTATGACTTTTTCTTTTAAATGATTTTGTATTCATATAAGAATATATGAAAACATGAAATTCCAAGAAGAGGGAAAAAAAGATTATATTAATTTAATAATATATTCTCAATAATATATATTAATTTATATATCTTATATTAATTAATTCAATAATATTAATGAGTTAAAAATATTAACATAATTATAATGTTAATGTTAAGAAAATTGATTTAATTATTAGTTTATTAAAAGTAATTAATATAATTAACAAGGAACATAGATTAAGGGTTTTCGTCCGAGCTCTGTTGAACGCGCACTTCAGAGGTGGGATGCAGCCCTGGTTAGGGTTCTGGAACACACAAGCAACCTATCTCCTCTGTGCCCCCAGCTCTTCAGCAAACACTCGCCGTTGATCTTCTTCACATGGCCCCGCCCTCTAGAGGGGTGGGCTCCGCCCCCCCTCCTGCATCAGGCCCTCTTGCTGATATGCCTACAACCGTAAGAGATGCTACTGGTTCAGGAACCATCCCTAATGATGCCCTCCACACCGATCCCGTCACTGACAGCGAAGAAAATGCTGATGCAGGCCATGCAGCAAAAAAAGACAAAAGTACAGATGTGAACGCCTCTTCGTCAAAGACAAAAGCATCCTCTGTAACATGCATCCCCAAATCCCCAAAGAGAATCAAAATCGATCTTCCTAGTGAACGAATTATCGGAGAAATCTAGTATATGAGTGACCATGCACTCATAGGCAAATTCCTCGGCTTCTGGCCAACTGAAAAGGCCCTGCATGGATGGATCGCCTCCAAATGGAAGCCTAAAGGGCAAGTCACTCTGCAGCTTGGACCCAAAGGTTTCTTCACTGCTATCTTCAACTGTTTGGAAGACAAAACTCACATTTTCGAAGGAGGACCGTACTTCTTCAACTCAGCAGGCCTATACCTTCGTGACTGGAAAGCGAGGTTTAATCCAGACAAAGAAGACTTCAACTAGGCTCCGGTATGGATACGCATGTATTCGCTTCCCTTAGAATACTGGAATGAGGAGACCTTAAAGGACATTACGACCACCTAGGAACCTTCATCAAAATTGCTGAGGAGACCAAATTCCGAAGATACACATCCTATGCTAGGATCTGTGTACACATGCATCTGGTGAAAGAACTCACGGATTCAGTAAGTCTATTTCATGACGATTATGAATGGATCCAAACAATAGACTACGAGCACATTCCCTTTTGATGCAGAAGGTTGCATGAACATAACCATCTCTTCAGAGATTGCCCTTTGAATCTTCAGCTTAAAGCTCATGCAACTGAGGAAAGCAAAGATGCTGAGGGATTTACAAGGGTTTCCAATCGCAGAAAGCATACCAAGAAACCTCCAGTTGCTCCTGTTGATCTTAAGAAACCTGTAACTCAGAATAGCTTTGAATCCCTGTCCACAATCCCCATCTTGGAGGAACAAACTTTCATCCCTCCTTCAGATCCTTCCCCTTCTTCTCTCCTGCCCCCCTCAAACCCTTCAGCTTCGTCCTCCAAATCCGATCCAGTCAGCTCCCCTGTCTCCAACCCCTTTGATAAAAATCAAGCTTTAGACACTTCCCTACAAACCACCACCATGGAGATAGACGCATCTTTAGCCACAGTAATCAACTAAGGTCAGACGAAGAGGAATAGTACAATCCAATACACATGGAGGAGGAACCAGAAAGTGTAGATCTGGGAGGTCTGGACATTCTCAAGTTGGAATCGGCATGTCACCAGAAAAACTACAGTGAAATACACTCCCGGGAGATTGAAACACTTGAGGTAGTTTTAACCAGAGCACAGCAAAAAAAATCTCTTGGCATTCAGGCAAGCAATCCTTGGGATAGTAAAAAAATATTGAAAGACTCGAAAAAACGAGGGCGCAAAACGGACCTACAAAGGACTATTATTATACGTGAAATGTTGGTGGACTCTAGGAGGTTCCCCAAGCTGACCAATTTTTACAAAACTCTTTCCCATGGTTCCTCATGAAGTTAATATCATGGAATGTGCGAGGGCTTAATAGCCCTGCAAAACACCGCATGTTAAAAAATATGATCCAGCAAGAAAAGCCCTCTATAGTCTTTCTACAGGAAACCAAAGGCAACAGTGTTGCACTGGAGAAAGTCCTGAATAAAGCATGGACAGGATGTCGCTCAGTCTCTGTGGATGCCTCCGGAGCTTCTGGAGGTTTGGCCATCTTGTGGAATCCTCAAATCCTCGCCCTGCAAGATTTTCATGCCTCTCACTTCTTCATTCATACTACTTTCCATCTAATTGGGACCAATATCCATGGTCTTCTCACTAATGTGTATTTCCCGAAAGATCTGCAAAAAAAGCTGGATTTGTTGCACACTCTTATAGCTCTTAACTCTTGCAGAAGCCATCCCCTTTGGATAAGTGGTGGGGACTTCAACATTATCACTGCGCTGGAGGAAAAATCAGGAGGATGAGAAAAAATGGAAGGGGATAGCATTGGCTTTAAAGACTTTATTCACAATAATCAGCTAATGGACCTCCAGACATCAAATGGTATCTATACATGGACCAATAAGTGAAGGGGACCTCAGCACATAGCTTCCAGATTGGACCGATTCCTTTTGTCGGATAATGCCATTCACCTGGGCGGAGATTTCCATGCTTCCATCATGCCGCAAGTGGGCTCGGATCATTGGCCCGTCATGCTACAGTGGTTGCGACTAGAGACTAAAAGCAATAGACCTTTCTGCTTCAAATCCTTCTGGTTTTCTCATCCCAACTTCAAAGAAGTGGTCATCGAAGCCTGGAAATCCTTTATTCCCCCGGCAGGAGCCAAGATGTTCCAATTTCAACAAAAGCTAAAATACCTTAAACAAGTGCTGAAAACTTGGAATCGCACTCAGTTTGGCAACATCTTTGATCAGCGGAAAGCGTTGGAGCAACAAATGAACACATTGCAACAATGTATCATTTCTGAGGGAAGAACAGAGGAATACGCACTTCAGGAGCAGGCCCTCCTAACCCAGATTGAAACTCGAAGGCAACAAGAAGAGACTCTCTGGCGACAAAAACCCAGGATTAGATGGCTTAGGGATTGGGAGAAAAATACTAAATTCTTTCACAGGTCAACCATTCAAAGAAGAATGCATAACAACATTGCCTTCATCAACAATCATCATGGAGAGTGTCTGGAGAGGCATGAAGAGGTGGTACAGGAATTCCAAGATTACTTTCAGGATATCCTTAAGGAACCCCCAGGCTACAGAAATCAAGCAATACAAACAATAGCGTGGCACATTCCTAGAATCATAAATGCTAATCACAACAAAAGGCTTCTCCAGCCTATTACTATGCAGGAAGTGGACGACGCTATGGCTCATCTCAAGGATGGCAAAGCACCTGGCCCCGACGGATTTACGACCAACTTCTTTCATGCTTTCTGGGAACACATAAAAAAAGAGGTCTGGGAGCTCGTGGAAGAATAGAGATCAATGCACTGGGTCCTGCCTTCCCTAAACACGACCTTTATAGTGCTCATTCAGAAAGTGGAATAAGCCAATACTCCTGACAAATACAGGCCGATTGCGCTGTGCAATGCAATATACAAGCTCATATCCAAAGTCGTGGAGAACAGGCTCAAACCTCTTCTCCCTCTCCTCATCTCACCAGAACAAACAGGATATGTAGAAGGGCGCCAGATACTGGATGGTATCATCCTCTCTCACGAAGTGATCCACTCTCTCAAGATTCTGAAAAAGCCAGGTACGATTCTTAAACTAGATCTCTCCAAAGCAATCGACAAGCTCAGCTGGACTTATATTAAACACATCTTACTTGCTTTCGGCTTTAATGCTACCTGGACGTGATGGATCATGAATCTCATTTCCTCCCCTAGCTTTTCCATCCTTATCAATGGTTCACCTTCTCCTCCATTTCTTTCTTCTAGGGGCATCCGTCGAGGTGATCCTCTTTCTCCGTTTCTTTTTGTTCTCATGGCTGAAGGGCTAAGCCGCCTTCTCAATTCAGCCACTATCTCCAACTCTTTAAAGGGCATCTCGCTGCATGGTCAACCCCCCATCACCCACTAATAGTTCATCGATTACAATATGCTTTTTTGCCACCCGTTGGTGCAAGAAGCCTCTGCCCTTAAATTCCTGCTCAATCTTTTTTCCGAAGCCTCTGGCACCTCCATCAACGCCTCCAAATCTAAGCTCTTTTTCTTCCACACTCCCATTCTCACTCAGTGAAACATAGCTAGGATATTGGGTTTCTCGATAGCCAATATTCCTTCAAAATATTTGGGAGCTCCCCTATTTGATTCTACTATCAAATATGCTTCCTGGAGGAATCTTCTTGACAACTTAGACAATAGGCTCTCCTCCTGGACCTATTGATCTCTCAACATAGCAAGCAGGATTATCCTCATTAAATCTATTCTCCAATCCATGCCTCTTTATTTGTTCTCAATCTTGGCTGCCTCGAAATGGGTACTCAAGAGTCTCTACAATCTACAAAGAAACTTTCTTTGGGGTTCCTCTGGCCATAATAGAAAATGGGCACTGGTCAAATGGATGGAGGTCTGCCTTCCAAAATCAGCTCAGGGGCTAGGTCTAAGGGATCCTCTCCATAACAACAATATAATGGGTGTGCGTATATGGTGGAACTGGATCTCAAAACTGCATACTCCTTAGGGTCGACTTTGGCATGCCAAATATGCCCCAGGTAGTCCTCCAGAGGAGCTAATCAGATTCAATTCAACCACCCCTGGGTCGCAGATCTGGAATGCTGCCAAGATACACAACGCCTTTATTCAAGCGCACAGCTTCTGGGAAATCCACTCAGGTACCACTGTAATATTTTGGGTCGATTCCTAGCAACAACTTCCCAAACTGGCCTCTCTCTTTCACAAACCCAAATGGCAAGACACCATGTAGCAGAATGAGCATCTTCAGGTCTGTCGTTGTTGGCAACAGTAATCTCCCTAAGGTTTTCAACTTTGGAGACCAGCAAGCTCATGGCAGGCCAACTCGTAGGAGGAAACCTATGACGAGATTGACCAAGAGCTCAAATTTAGGAAAATCAAACTTTTTGACCAGCAGGACCGCTTGAGATGCGGATACACTACCAGAGGCATGTTCATAACCAAGGAAGCATATCAAATTCTTTATCAACTTTTGCAGCTAAACAAAGATAAACTATTGGACCACGTCTGGCAATCACACAACTGGCCCAAGGTCTCCACCTTTCTTTGGCTTCTCAACAAACAACAGATCCTCACATGGGATAACCTTCAAAAGTGAGGAGTCATTGGGCCTTCAAGATGCCCCAATTGCAATCTCCATTCCGAGAACATCAAACATCTCTTGGATACTTGCCCATTCGCAGCTCAAATGTGGGAGAGAACCGCATGATGTAACAGAAGAACAGGTAGAAGAGAGGGAGACATTGTCAACACTATGAGGAACTGGCCGCGGAATCCTTTCCAAAGTTCTCTACTTAACACCCTCTGGAGCCTCCTTCCGGGCTTTATCTACTGGATCATCTGGAAAGAAAGAAATAATAGGATCTTTAAAATTCACAGTACGCCTCTTGACACCCTTGGGTCTCTCCTCAGGCAGAATCTTAAAGAACCTCTAGCTCTCAAACAATGGCAAGACTCAGATATGCCAGTATTACCTCAGGAACGACTCATTCTAGCTAACTGGAACCTAGAAATCACCTCTGGAGACCAGATCAAGTCCAACAATGCTATTCACTCTAAGTTGGCTCATGTTTGGTCTCCTCCTGCTATCCTTCCTTACAAGCTGAACTTTGATGGAGCGGCCAAAGGAAATCCTGCACCGGCCGGATATGGAGACGTCTTCAAGAATTCAGAGGGTGTTGTTATGCAAATTTTTCATGGATCGTTGGGTAAGGACACCAACAATGCTGCAGAGCTTGAGAGCTTATGGCAAGTTCTATGTATAGCAGAATCAGAAAATTTGCTCCCTCTAGAAGTAGAAGGGGATTCACAAATCCTAATAGAGGCCACTACTAGGATACAATCAGGATCCTCAGCTGCTAAGATTGCCTCGAGCTGGAGACTTCTAAGTAGACTGGAACAAATTGAAAAATGGCTCAAAACTCCTCGCAGCATTACCTTCAGGCACATTCGGCGAACAACTAACAAGGTAGCAGACAGACTGGCTAATCAAGGGGCTGATCAGCAGCTCCCATTCTTCTCTAGTCCGTTGAACAGTTCCAATGATACACAACTCAAAGAAGACTGCACACTTCTGGTGCACCAAGACCTATCCCTCCCAGATTTGGGTGTCTGAACGGGGTACTGGTTTGTGTGTGTGGATAGCTGCTTGGGGGTGCGCGTGGCTCCTCTCAGCCACCATTCCATCTCCCACATCACCTGCTTTTAATTCCCCTGCATACAAGATTAATGTCGCATTAATGCAGCCTGACTCTCCTCCTCCTCTGGTGTATCTCCTTAACATGAAGCCCTCCACTGGTAGCATTCGCGTTTCCCCTCTTCGCTCAACTCCCTCCTTTGCAACAACGAAGGTTCGTCCTCTTTCCAGTCTCATAGTCTCCGCTCTCCATCTTAGCCTTCTGGATACTAAGGTGTGGGGTCGTTAATATGCCATGATTATTGTCACTTGTGAACGTTTATTCCACCCATTTCCACCATTCTTCATCATGTCATTTATTATAATTTATCATTTAAATCCATTTTATAAATAATTTATGCTCTCATGGATGAATGTTATTTATTCTCTTTTATTTTTAATAAATTGATTATTATGCATTAATTTATCAATGATAGTTCTAATAAGTTGGTTGTAACATCATTCGCCATTCTTAGCCTCCAAAGTAACTTCCAGATTGAAGATTTGATTTTTAAATCAGCCAACTCAGAAATTCGCTGGTTTAAGGAGTGACAGTTTTGCGGTTAAGATTCTGAGCAAATGAAGACGAATTTGGAAAATCCGGAACATGGGTTTTGTCCAGAACGGGCCCAATTATCTTCCAAAAGAACAGTTTGCCCAAATTCGGCTTGTACAGGGAGAAACGCAGGGTTCTTTGAACACGATTTTCTGGGATTTGCTGTTGCGGCCGCCCTCCAAATCTTAGCTGCAAACCCAAATCCGCCTTGTTCTTGTTGATCAATGGGTTGGAATCAACCTAAATTTGTAAGAGAAATCATGATTGTAATTATCTATACTCTGATCTTTCTCTATTTAATGAAACCCAAGATCAGAGACGGAGGCAGATTGGAGAGAGACGTGATGATGGAAGAATGATAGAGAAATGATGGACAACGGTGGTGGATTATTCATGCTGTAGCTTTTGCTGTTGTAATGATTCCAATTGGCTGATTAATAAATGAATTGGGAATTGCTGTTCATTCTTCTTATTCTGAAGTGATCCCGCAGCATCCGCTGGCGGCTAAGGGCCCAGCCTATGGCGGAATACGCTGCTGCTGCTGTATATTATCTTTTTGATTTATGCGTGGTTTGTATTATCAGTTTGAATTGGTAATCTGGTGTGATTTATTATCTTATATTGCAGTTCTGTTATATTTCATATATCGCTCTCTGCAACAAGAAAGTCGTTAATGTAACATTGATGTTCTCTACAGAATGATTTAATTGCGGAGTAATCAAGCTGCAACCTTCTTAAGCTGGTATTATTATGTTTGTCCATGGTTTATACTTCATACGATTGTTGTTCAATTGACATCGTGGTTCCATTATGAATTGCAATCGCTACCCTTTCTAACCAGGATTAATATTTGCGTATCGGACTCAGATTACCATTTCTTAATATCGCTGTGCACTGTGTGCATTATTTATTTCAGCACCGTAGGCTGCTCCATATTTCATTTCCAATTAGTTGCCATTTTATTTCCTTTTGTTTTCTAATTTATTTGATTTGGCTTGGTTGTTGTTTGCTTCCATTAAATTAGAGTTTGCCGTTCAGTTCTTTTAATTCCAGTTGCTATTCCATTTACGGCCGTTCCATTTTAGACTTGCTATTTCATTTTCTGAATTGCCATTCCATTCCCTTTTTCTTGCATTTATTGCTTTGGTGTGAGAGGAGGATCAAGGCTGTCGTGAGACACAGCAGACGCTATTATGCTCCCAGATCCATGATCCATACTCTAATTCCTTTTTCCTTCATCAATTTCTAGAGGACTGAGTTATTGCTACCATATCCTCGATTGATGGTTGTTTGAATGAATGATTTAGTTTAGAACATTTCAGTTTCTTGCTGTTCCAATTAGATTTTGTTTCAAGCATTTATTTACTTTTGGGTTTTAAGTACTATACTGCAAAACATTACTCTTAAGTAAGTAGCCGCCTCAGACAGAGTACACTCTTGAAATAAAAAGTCGTCCCTGGGTTGATAATTAATGTGAGGTAATTAGGAGTTCGCAAGACACCTTTTTATCGCTCCACATAAGGCAAAGCCTGTGCTAAACCTGTCCTGCCTCCCTAGTCTCTCAAGCTGTCCGGAACAACCTAGTCTGTTGGATATGCCGAAAGAACGTCTGAGGATGAGCAGTAGGATAGGAAAGATGAATCTAGGAGTAGTGATGAAGAGAAGGCAAAGGTCACATCCCCGCAATATCTAGGAAGAGTGGTGCAGTCTCCCTCGTTGACCATAATCACTTATCAGTTGTGGGTTTTCGCTGATATAATGGATGTACTACGAGAGAAATCATACGATGATCGCAACAAGTTGGTTTCCTACATCAATGGCATCGAGTTCAACCGAGGAGAAATCCTTGATCATCTTTCCTCTATTCGTTGGAGCCAGCGTCGCACCATTGAAAGGTTGGACAAAATCGAGTCCCTCCTTGCTCATATTGATTTCCATATTCATCAAGATCTAGGCCACCCTATGGGCTCAGGTGCAGTTGTTGAACCACCCCCTCCTATGTAAATGCTTTTTGCAGGCTGCATTTTGGTTTTGTCAGTGTTCTAGGTAGTTATTCCTTTTTGGATTAGTAAAAACTTGTCGCTAATATCAATATATTTTAAGTTCCCATTTCGCCCTCTTGGGTAACGAATCTAGTCAGAGTGAAGCTAAGAGAGGAACGTCGAAGTGGCATGATGACTGTAATACTCTTTTGAGAAAGCAATGAAATTTGGTTGATTTACAGAAAAAAAAACTTCCAATTTGATTAATTTGCTTGAAATTTAATTAATTTTTTTTATTTGGTTATTATTTTATATACAAAGATTGATTATAGTTATTTTTATATTGATGTTTCATTCAAAATTGATATATATGTAGATAATAATGGTTTTTCATATTAAAATTTCATTTCAACATAATTAATTATTTTCATTTGATTATAAAAATATATGAATAAAGTGTTACACAACTTTATTACTTCATTGATTTTGTTGGAAGTTGTTTTATTCGAATAATTGATTCTTAAAATGTACTTTTTTGAATGATTATTTGATTAATCCATTTGACTAATTATATTTAAACTTTGAAAAATATTTAAACATTAAAAAAACTTATATAGATAAATTTAATCAATTTGATAATTATATAATTGTTTTTCGTATTAAAAATTCGTTTTAATAAATTTAATCAATTTAATAATTATATAATTATCAATTTAATTTAATTATTTAATTATCAATTTAATTTAATTATTTAATTAATTATATTCATTTTTCAATTAAGTTAAGTTTCCAAAAACAAATTAAAAAGGTATTTTTATTCATTAAAATATACTTTTTTTAGCAATTAAACTTAATTTCTATAGGAAAAGGTTAAACGTTTGTTTTTCTTTCTTTATTATATAATTTGCAACGCTATTTTTATTTTAAGTTATTTTCCTTCTTATAATTAATCTTTCAATATCATTTTTCTTCCTCTTTAACTGATCAAGATGCAATTTTTGGTGATCGATTGGGATGAAATTTAACTGGCTTGAAGGTCATCACTTGGAAGTTGGACCTTTCTTTACTGCGAGACTCAATCAAAAGCATGAAGCAATCCAAAGTTTGAGGCAATTCTTCCCAACCAAGGATTGTTCTTATCGGCATACCATTCCGTTATGTAACAGAATATAACCAGCAATCTCGAAGATGGAATCTGTCCAAAACTGGCTCTTTTTCAAAGTAGTTTAGCATAAATTGTTACATGTTTATTTAATTGAGTTGCAATTGGAAGATAATCATCATAATAGTTTCTTTGGGTTGCAGCTTGAAGGAAAAAAATTCAAAATCAATATGGTGCAATATACTCCCAAATATAATGTGGCAAAACCAAATAGGCAACTATTCATCCACCTCATAAGAACTAGTGTTCATAGAAACTAGAGTTCCAAACATCAAAGACATCTTCTTCATCATACAAAATGAAAAGACGATCTATGCCAACTGCAATATTGACGATAACACCTCCACATGATCCCCGTTTGTTCTCTACCTACAATGTGAGCACCCAATGAGGAGCACAAAATATGTGCACCTTCTGGTTCTTTGTCGAGAAAAGCTGCAATCTCTAAGCTACAAGTTTGGAATAACATTTTTCTTCCTCTTCAACTGACTGAGATACAATCTTTCCTGGCTGATCTCAGTGTACCAACATTCAACAACCTGTAATGATACCAATTGTTCCAGTTGCAGATGTAATGAGTTCCCAAAGTTACCATTTTCTATTATGACTCTGCCCATTACATTGACATCGAGGAGGTTAGCCTGGACAACCATGGAGGTTGTTGAGCTTTGAGTCTACTACAATAGCACTGTCTTCCTTCTTGATGTTGTTATTACAAACATTTCCTCCTATATCATTTATGAAGTGTGTTAGAAAATTATATATTACAGAGCAATGGAACACATAAAATATATTGTAAAAATATAAACACATAAAACACATAAAACAAGAGAGACACAAATATACATGGTTCACCCAATTTTGGCTATGTCCACGGAGAAATAGCTAGTCCTTCCTTTTATACTATCCATCAAACTAAAGAGATACAACCTATAGCAAATCCATTGTAATTCCCTCTTTGCTCTCACACAATATCCTCTGTCTTCCTCACTTAGAATACAGATCTACATAGACGCAATACAATTCCCTCATATATAGCGAGGGGTTTCCTTCTAGGGGAAAAAACCTAAATTAAACATAATTTCTACTGTCGGATCTCCACCTAATGAATAGCCCAGATTGACTACGACATTAAAAGATTTCACAAGGCAATTTTACATCTATTTTTAGCTTCAAGGGTGCTGCCCCCGATCCCCCGCCCGGGGGGGGGGGCTCCTAAAGATCATTGCCTCCCCCCTTGGACCACCCTTGCAGTGCAAATATTATGGGCGGCGTTTTCGCCATATTTCGAATGGGGGTCCAATGCAGTGATACCTATGAATAAAGAAGATAATCAGGCTCCACACCCAACAGTCTCCCACTTGGAGACTGATTATAGCAACTCCACCACTACTTCATTTGTTGGAAAATGACTCCAATTTGGACCTGGTTGTTTCTCATCTTCTTCATCATACTTGAAGACCAATTGAAACTGAGCAAAATCTCAGTTTCTCCCTGGTTACAACTTTTGTTAACATATCTGCAGGATTCTAACTAGTGTGTATCTTTTTCAGCTTCAACTGTCCATCTTCCAACAATGACCGTATGAAATGGTACTTGAGTTGTATATGTTTTGTCTTGGAATGAAATAAAGAGTTCTTTGTAAGATGTATGGCACTCTGGTTGTCACTATATAACCTTCCCAACTCCTGCTTCTTACCCAATTCATCGAGAAACCTTTGTAACCAAATCATTTCTTTACTAGCCTCTGTAGTAGCAACATACTCTTCTTCTGTTGTTGATAGTGCAACAACACTTTGCAGTTTTGAAACCCAATTGACAATTGTTCCACCTACAATAAACACATACCCTATTGTGCTCCTTCAATTATCTCTATCACCCTCCATATTTTCATCAACATACCCCTATAGAGCAATGTTTGAACCACCAAAGCATAATGCTTTATTTGTTGTACCTCTCAAATACCTGAAAATCCACTTCACTGCCATCCAATGTTCTTTGCCTGGATTGTTCATGTACCTTCTTACAAGTCCCATTGCATGTGCAATATCAGGCCTTGTGGAGACCATTGCATACATTAAGCTTCCAACTACTGATGCATATGGAACTTTAAACATATAAGTCATTCCTTCCTGAGTCTTGGGACACACCTCCTTACTTATTTTGAAATGGATAGCCAAAGGTATACTAACTAATTTTTCGTTTTTCATACTAAATCTTTTCAACGCCTTTTCTATGTACTCACTTTGAGACAATTCTAATTTTTAATTCTTCTTGCCTCCATTTATTCTCATACCAAGGATTTGTTTCGCAACACCCAAATACTTCATTGCAAATGAGTTCGCCAATTTTCTTTTGAGCACATTTATTTCCTGCATGTTAGAACCTACAACAAGGATGTCAACTACATACAATAACAATTTAATATAGTTGCCATCATTTTGCCTTTTGAGATAAACACAATGATCAGAGTGACATCTAGTGTAACCTTGTTCAGACATAAACCTGTCAAATTTTAGATACCACTACCTTGGAGCCTGTTTTAAGCTATACAAGCTCTTCTTCAACTTGCACACTAGTTTCTCCTTCCCTTTAAACTCATATCCTTGTGGCTGCTACATATATATCTCTTCCTCCAAATCCCCATGGAGAAAGGTTGTCTTCACATCTAACTAATCAAGATGCAAATCTTCAGCTGCTACTAGACTTACAATAGTTCTAATTGAAGTCATTTTAACAACAGGAGAAAATATCTCATTAAAGTCTATCTCCTTTTTTTGTGAAAACCCCTTCACCACAAGTCTAGCTTTATACCTTTTTCTACCTCCATCTTCTTCCTTCAACCTATAAACCCATTTATTCTGAAATGTTGTTTTACCTGCAGGAAACCTGACTAAGTCCCAAGTTTGGTTATGTGCTAACGAGTCCATCTCTTCTTTCATGGCTTGCTCCCACTTCTTCCTGGTTTATACCTGCATTGTTTCTTCATAACATTTTGGTTCACCAGAATCAGTCAATAATACATAATATAATGAAGGAGAGTATCGTTCAGGGGGTCTACTTATCCTGATAGATCTTCCAACACCACTTTCATGTTTTTGAGGTGCTTGTTGTTTTTGTTGTTGTTGTTCTAGTTGTTGATCATTATGATTTTCAGGCAACATCACTTTTTCTGTGATCTCATCAAGCACTGTGTATTCTCTATTTTCTTTTTCCTGTTTCTTTTCCTGTAGTTGATCCTTATATAAAACCTTTTAATTAAATATGATGTCTCTTCTTCTCATGGTTTTTTGTTTTTTATAATCATAAAAGCGATAACCAAAATCATTAACACCATATCCAATAAAGGTACATTTCCCATATTTTGCCTCAAGCTTTGTTATATTTTCTTTATTAATGTGGACAAAAGCTTCACAACCAAAAGTCTTAAAAAATGAGTAGTTTACCTTTCTACCTATCCATGCCTCCTTTGGAATACCACCATCGAAGGAACTTGAAGGCCCTCTATTTATTAGATAAACAACAGTATCTATAACATCTACCCAAAATTGTAAAGGCAATCTTGCATGCAATTTCATGCACCTTGCACGCTCCATGATTGTCTTGTTCATCCTTTCTGACTCACCATTTTCTTGTGGTTACTACTACACCAAGGGCACTTTTGAGACATTTTTTTAAGACAAAAGAAATCTTTTGTCTCAAAAACTCATTTTTTATTTTAGTTATTTTACATTAAAAATTAATATCAATTGATTTGTCTTAAATATAGACTTTAAGAGAAAAATAGGTTGAGACAAAAATATTTTAAGACAAAACTTTATATTTAAGACAAAAATAGTTTAAGACAAAAATATTTTAAGACAAAACTAGTTTGAGACAAATGTATTTTAAGAGAAAACTTTATAGTTAAGATAAAAATAATTTAAGACGAAAATATGTTTAGACAGAACTTTATATTTAAGACAAAAGTAGTTTGAGACAAAAATTTAAAGACAAAACTTTATATTTAAGACAAAAATTGTTTAAGACAAAATTTTCAAAATTGATCTACAAGATCAAACATGTTGTTGATGGAAGCATAGATAAACACAAAGCTAGATTTGTTGCAAGTGGTTTCTCTCAAAAGAAAGGCATAGATTATGAAGAAACCTTTGCACACAATGCAAGGTATACTACAATTAGATCTTTGGTTTCACTGGATGCTACAATGGGATGGAACGTCCATCAAATGGATGTGAAGACACAATTTCTGAATGGCACCATAGATGAGGAAGTATACATCGAGCAACCCGAAGGCTTTGAGGTAAATGGAAGGGATACTCATCTTTGTAGACCCAAGAAGGCCCTGTATGGTTTGAAGCAAGCTCCTAGGGCATGGTATGCAAGAACAAATTCGTACCTTCTCAGAATTGGGTTTGTGAAGAGTTCCGCTAATCCTAATATCTACATCAACATTGTGAATAATGAGCCAGACATTATTCTATTGTATGTGGATGATATATTCATCAAGGGTGCGGAGAGAGGAATTCAAGAATGCAAGAAGATGTTGGCAGCTTAATTTGAGATGAAGGATCTAGGACTGATGCACTATTACCTACGTCTAGAAGTATGGAAAAATCTTGGGGAGATATATTTGGGGCAATGAAATTACATCATCAAGTTGTTGTAGAAATTTGGGATGATGGATTCCAAGACCATAACTACTCCTATGATCATCAACCTCAAGAATTTGAGGAGCTCTGACTCCAGACTCATGGATAATACCTCTTATCATCAGTTGGTAGGTTCTCTAATGTATCTGGTAAATACTAGGCCAAATATATGCTTTGATGTGAACATCTTTAGTCGGTTTCAGTTGGAGCCTCGTCATGACCACTAGATAGTTGCCAAACATATATTGAGATATCTTTGCGGTACGATACATCACTTCCTATAGTACAATAGGAAGGAAGTCAAGTTGATTTTCTTCACAGATTCTGATTGGGGTGGTAGTGAGACTGATGGAAGAAGCGCTACCGCAGTATTCTTTAGTTTGGGATCTGCCATGATCTCATGGATGAGTAGAAAGAAAGATCATGTTGCTTTGAGTATTTTTGAAGCAGAGTACATATCTGCATGTGAATTAGGAAAGGAGGATGTATGGTTGAGGAAGCTTCTGACAAATTTGTTCGAGAAGCCTCTGGATCCTACTGTGATTAATTGTGATAATCAAAGTTGTATCAAGATGTATGTAGATCTTGTGTTTCATGCTAGGATGAAGCATATCAAAAATAAGTTCCACTATATTAGGAACTTGCTGCAGGATGGGATCGTAAAGCTACAGTATGTCCCGACAGACAATCAGGTAGCTGATATAATAACAAAGTCTCTTCTTAATAAGAAGTTTGAGTATCCTAGAAGCATGCTTGGCTTAGTTGATATTGTTTATTTTGTTGATGATGATAAAAGCTTGGAAGAGATTTGTTGAGGCCTTGTGTGTGAGACACAATGCTTGGGAGGACATCTGGTCGAAACTGTGTTGATGTCTAGTTCCCAAAGTAGGGAGGGTGCCATTGTTCATGGAGCTCTAACCTTAGATATGCACCTAGATCCTTGGGTTGATGGTTAGCAAGAGAGATTAATGGTACCTAGAGATGTTGAAAGCTTTAGTCCATCTTAGTCCCAGTTGGATAGATTGCCCTAGTCAGGAATCTAGTCCTTGGCATTGCGATTCCTAAACTGTTGAGAGAAATTAGATAGATTGCCCTAGTCAGGAATCTAGTCCATGGAATTGTGGTTCCTAAACTCTTCATAGTTCATATAGTTTGAGATATTCCATATGAACATCTCCCTAAATAAGAGGGAGTGTTGAAAAATGTAACTAGGTTTGGTCTTTATAAAATGTATTTATCAAAATAATTTTTATTATTGTTATAATGACTTATGAAAACATGGGTTTCATGTTTGGGTCATCATTTTATTAGTCAAAGTCACCATTGTGGAATCCTAGGATTAACAAAGATTCATTAGAGTCATTGTATATTTTATGAGACCCTTCTTGGGCTTTTGAACGATGTAAAAAGAATTATTTTTTAGTAAAAAATGAATTATGTAACCTCCACACCAAGTTGGCCTCAAGAAGATCAAGTTAGCCTCAAAGAAGGAAATTCGACCTCATTGGAAGGCTATATATACAAGGCAGTTTGACTTCATTTGGAGCATCGCACTCTCACACACAGTTCGATATCTAAAGCTAGAAGCTAGAAGTTGGGGAAAGTTTGAAGTTGAATGAAGAGGCTAAAAGGAGTGCGAGTTTGGTCAAGGAGGAAGGGAAGAAAAAAATCGAAGTTTTGGTGTCTCTCTCTCTCTCTCGTGGGTTGGTTTAGGAGATCGAATTCTCCTAGTCAATGTCAAAATTGTTGCTGATGCTAGAAGCTTCCAAGTCGAAATTCATAGGGTTGAAGATTTGATGTTGCTAGGTCAAAGGTTGGATTGAAGAAGGAGAGGTTGGGTTTGTGTGGAGGAAGTCTTTGTCCAATTTGAAGAGTCTCAAGGAAAACTATTGAAGGAAGAGATTTTTGACTGAGTTTTCCCTTAGATAGGGGGTTCTCTTTAGCAAATTACCTAAATCTTGTGTCTTGTGTATTTGTGATATTCATGCACACATCAATTGGTAATTTCTTGATGAAATATAATATAACAAATAAGTAAAAGAAGCCAACATAATTCACAAGTAATTATCAAGAAAGAAAAACCTAACCTTAATCCTACTAGCATTGATTTCTAAATAGACTAGACATCCATGAGTGCAGTGCAGGCAGAAGGAACAACAACTCAGATTTTCATAGAGAAGACTCCTAGTCTGGGAACAAAGGGTTTGCAACAATTTGCTAGAGAAAATTCAATGTCGGGTGGAAGAGAAAGTGCACACACAAGGAGTTTCTCTTCGAGGATTTCTAGGTTCAGAAATCTAAACTTCCAGTTGTAGTTGGTAGTAGCAGCAGGTGAATTTTCTCACTTTAGAAAGGAGTGTCAATAACAATGCTAGCATTCGAGCAAGTGAAAGAGGGATATTTCCTTCTCAGGTTGAGTTTTTTTTTTTAGATATGGCCACCATTAGGCTTAGAGATCAGTACTGGTTGGAGGGAGCATCCAACTATATCATCTAGAAGGTCAAGATTTCTATTTTTCTTGATAAGCATGGCTTGAAGAACTATGTAGAGAACGTAGTCGCAGAACCTACCCATGTAGATCAGCTGAAAAAATTCAAGGAGATGGACAAGACAATGTGGATGATGATGGATGGAGTGTGGGACCATATAGTCTCATATATATCTGGCAAGAACACTACCAAGGAGATGTGGTATGCTCTCTCAAGACTATATCATAATCCTTTTGAGCAGTGGAAGAGGTTCTTGAAGGAAAAGCTCAGGAATGCTAGGATGCAGAAGGGTGATGGCGGTAACCCCTTTCTAACCAAACTTTAGGATATCTAGGATGAGCTCGAATCTATAGGAGAGATGCCTCCACCTACATAAATGGTGACGTTGGCCCTCAATAGTGTCACCAAGGGTTGGGAGAATTCTTTCCAATATATTCTAGGACGAGATACATTTCCTAGGTGGGAGTAGATGTGGGTTGAAATTTCTCAGGACGGATGAGGTGATATCTAGTGAAGAGGTCCATCAGCAGTAATAGAAGCAAGGGATTGAAGAGTGCAAAGGAGGAAGCCAATGTGGCCCTTGCATCAAATGGGAAAGCAAAATTTCCTAGTCAGGGAAAAGGCTCGTAGGGAGAGAAGAAGAAGAAGAAGGATCTGTCCAAGATCAAATGTTTGAAGTGTGTTCAATTTGGCCACTACAGCATTCAATTTCCTCAAAGGAAGAAGGACAAGAAGAAGAAGCAGAATCAAGTGGAAACATCAACAAAAGTCAATAAACTTTCCTCTAGACTAGAATAAGATGTTTCCATGTTTGCAGTTATACCTCCAAGATAGAGGTGGGGCAATAAGGATCTTTAGTCCTAGAGTTGCATAGAGATTTGGGCAAGGTCCATCAAGGTGAGCATCAGATAGTGTTTCCTCATGGATCATTACCCTTTGTACAAGGGCCCATGGTATTTAGTAGCAGGAGGATCAATTTCAATTAGTGTAGTCAATTCTAGAGTGATAGTTGCAGTCAAATGTTGAGGATCGCGGAGTAGTGTTGATAGCAATGCAGGAGCCATGGTGCAAAGTCCGCAGCAATGTAGGTTTTATAATGGACAATGTAGAGGCTAAAAGAAGTCAAAGACTTAGGTGGATGCTTCTCAGTTGTAGTCGTTGTGGCAGCAACAATAATAGTAAGATGGATTGTTAGTTCGGTTACAGTGCAAATGCATTGTTAGCAACAGTACAAGTTGTATAGTGCAGTGTCAACAGCAGCACAGATGCAGCTTCAAAGTTAGTGCAGTGGTTCATGGATAGCAAAAGGAAGCTACATTTATCATACATCAGCAGCGTGTATGGGAGGATGATGCAGAGACAGGGTGTTGCAGCAGAAAGTGCAAGACTATAACACCTTCCTCGCTAAGAGGAATGTTAGTTTTTGTAGCATCAAATGGTGTTCTAATATCAAAACTTTGTGGACGGGCTAAAACAAATGAGTTCTCCAAAACCATGAAATCATTTTTGGAAATTCCACCCAGGGATAGCTCAATTAAATTAATTGGCCATCATTTAAATTTTTCCTAAGTCTAACTTAGGAAAAGTGGTTAATTAATAGTAATTAATTGAGAAAGGTGAGAATCCTATAGAAACTCACACAGATCGACTTGGAGATGATCTCAACCATTGATTATGTTTTAATCATGGTCATTGAAGTCTCAACTGGAGATTATAAGAAGAGGTCAATGGGTAGATGGAGAAATGGAAGGAGAGTAGGAAGGGAACAAGAAGAACACTAGTTGCAGATACTTAGTGATCTAGATAGTTTGATTCTCCAGTGTAGGTGATTCAGTAGGAGAGATCGAGTAGCAAGTGTCAGAGGGGCAAAGACATTGAATCTAGAGGAAGCTTTCTAGTTTTAGAAGATTCAAAAGAGAAGGATGCATGAGATCACCTGAGACAGCTGCAAGGCATGTGCAGATTCTTCCGAGAAGTCACAGATTAGGGTTGTGTGAGCTGTCCTAGTACAACCACGAGGATCGCACAGATTTTCGTAGTACAGTCATGTGGATCGCGCAAGTAAACAAAATATCATCTGCAAGGGCACAAAAAGGTCTGCACAGGGGTTGGATGGCTAGTCTCTTAGAGGGAGCCTGTAACCAAGGTTTTTCTAGTATTTCTTTGGTAGTGGATTGCCAATTTTGGGCATCCAGTTGTACTCAAAGTTGTACTACTGTATAATACATTAAACCCTTAGTTGTTGCATTGGTTTTCTCTTTCGGGGACTTTTTTCCAAAAATAATTGTGTCATTTTTATGTGTGTGTGCTAGCATTTTTTAGTTCCTATTTTTATTTCCACAGTATCTTTATTGGTGAAGAAATTGCAGTGTGATTAATTCATTGTTTTTTGTAGCAAATAAATTGTTAAATAATTAACGAGTTAGAAGAATTATTTCCAGTTGCTGCATTTCAAGGGAATTTTTCACAGTCCTAAGAATTCTTTCAAAAATTCCAAGACTTCCTTCTTTCTTCCAAACAAATATTCAAGAGTCCAAAAACTTCTCTTCTTTCCCCATGAATCCTTTCCTGAACCCTTACTAGAGAGCGAATAATCTTCAAGCTGCATTTTCCTTTCTTAACCTTAGCTCTCATACCATGTTAGAGAATAAAAAAGGAAAAAATATTTTCTTATCTTGATAATTACTTGTGATTTATTTGTTCTTTATGTTATCTTATTTTTGTCTTCTTTATCTTTCTTTCATCAAGCAATTACCAAGTCATAAAAGCATGAAGATCAAAATAACCAAAGACACAGTGTGTAGGCTTTTAGTCAGGGAAAAACCCCTCTCCTAGGGGAAAAGCAAAAAAAAAAAAATACCTTCTTCAAGAACCAATTCAAATTGAGACAACCAAGAGCATCAAACCAACAACAATACCTACACCATCCACCAAGTCAGCCTGCCAGCCACTCTTTCTTAATCAAGACAAAGATTCCCAAGTCTACAAGCCTTTTCCATCCAAAGTTAACACAAGTCAAAGAAAATATGCCCCAAAACAAGGTCTCAACCTTCCTTCTTATCTTTGCAATTTCAACCTGAACCTTTAACTCTGCAGCTTGCTCTTGTACATAAGTCCTCTCCTACATGTGGGTAGAAAATGAAGAAATTTCAAAATTTTTCTTATATGATAGTATTCTTCTTCTCTTGCAATAGTATAGACCTTCCTTCCCTAGCCTTCTTGCACTTCTTTTTGCACTTAATATTTCGTATCGAATTCTTTCTTAGTTGGATGTTGAATGTCTCTTCTATATATGATCTCCATGTGAGGTCAAACAACCTTCATGAGGCCGACTTGATGGATGAGGCATAATTTACATTTTTGACACAAAAACAAATTTCTTTCTTGATACAAAAAGCACAATAAGGGTCTATTACATGATTGCAATGACTATGACTCATGACACATCCCTAAAATCACTCAATTAGTGATTTTATCTATAAACATAATAATTTGAGCATGAAAACCATGTTTAGATATATATATATCTATATATATATATATATATATATATAGATATATATATATATATATATATATATATATATATATATATATATATATATATATATATATATATATATATATATATATATATATATATATATATATATATATATATATACATATACATATACATATACACATACACATACACATACACATACACATACACACACACATACACACACACACATATATATATATTATCTTTACAATAATTTCTATTTCATATTTTGCAAATACATAAGAATTAGATCATGTCATGAGCCAAACAATAATTATGAAGATTGATACTAGTTAGATTTTCAAAATGTCAAACCACATAAATAATCAAATATGATCAAACTTTTGACCTAGTCAACTTAGCTTCTACGGTCAACTTTGGACCTATGGTTGACTCCTGTGGTCAAACCGACAATCAACTTGTCTTCTTTTTTATCAAAATTGTCTTGTTTGTGCGGTCAAACTCATCCTATATCTATGGTCAAACATAGCCAAATAGTTCGATCAAACGAAAAGCCAATGGTCAACTTTGGTCAGACTTCAAACTCAGTCAATTTGATCTCTATTTGCTCTCACACGTGGCTACTAGAGAAGATATGATGTGATGATGATTGGTTAAAATGAAGATGTCACATTGCATATATATACTTGTCAAAATGTGTGAATTTTGACCAAGGGTCACACTCTTTCATGGTGGAGTTGACTTGACCATTTGGAGCCTACATGATGCCCCCAAAAATAAAATAAAAAATTATTTTAATTTTCATAATTCTTCTAGGTTGACTTAGCTGAGAATTTGGCATACCATTATACCTCTTGATCATTAAACGAAAAATCAACAAATGTTACCTGCCCAATCAACATTTATGTATGTTGTCAATGTGAAATATCTACTCTTGGGATATGAAAGCCTAAAATGGAGTGTACACTTTAAGTATTGAAATATTATTTTTGTCACTTGCATATGTGATTCGTTGGTGTTGATTGAAATCTTTATTTAGAAAGCTATCTTCAGGATCCATCATATATCAGAGTTAATTATCGACGTGTTTCAAACCAACTAATGTGGTTCACCATCAAGACGATATAAAAGAAGAGAAAAAATTATCCAACGAGGGTATAAAAAGAGGGGGTAAAAAGGTTAGGCCAAAAAGTCAAAGAGCCAAGTGAGGAGTCAAACCACAAATAAATTAGCCATTAGAAACACAATAATAGGAACAAATAATAATAATAATACAAAGTAAAAAGCATTTACATAAGGAAAAAATGAATAAATAAGTGTAAGAAAAAGGAATAAATAAATAACTAATACCTTAATCATTCTGAAAAATAATATGATAAAGGGAATTTTATTATAAATAAGGAATAAATAATAAAAACCTAATACTTTTAATTATATAAATAATAAGGGTCATTAAGAAATAAGAAAGAAAAAAAATAAATTAATAAATAAAAGGCCAAAAATAAATTTTAATCTAAATTAATTATTATAAATGAATAACAAAAATAGATTAAATAGGGGTTAAATATGTTAACACCCAGGTTGTTCCCTATGACTCCCAAGGGAATACGGCCGGGGTAACCACTAACCAAGCTTTGGATTACAGTCTCTAGCCAAACTGTAATCAGAGAGGGCTCTCTCTTTAAGATTTATCTATGTTCTGTGAGGATTTTAGGCTAGTTATGAAGTGAGGGTTTGGTTTGAATTTTGGTTGAATGATATCTTTCAATACCTAAGATGTAGTGTTCAGACAGTTGCAATTCATTGGGCAATGGAGTCTAGAGCTGTGAATTGTTTGAAATGCTTAAGTGGGAGTGTTCAGATTGCAGGGCCTATTGGGTATTCCAACAAACAAACTTAAAACTGTGGTGATGAAGTATGATTAGCCAATGGAAAGCAATTAAGAATTTTCCACTAATCTAGTGGTGTGAAAGTGAAGTATTTTGCACATGAGCAAACTTGAATTCCTGAAACAAGGGTCACTGTGAAAGATATATTCTGAAAGTGCAGCAATTAAGAATTACACTTATCAAGATTATAACTGAAGAAAACATTCATTAACAACATAGATTGAGCTCAGGGTATTTCATGAATAAATCCTGAAGCTATTCTTTTTCTTTGCTGCTAAATACTAGAACTTAGAAACATGTATGGATTGTAAAAGACTAAAACACATAACGAAGAGAGTTACAGAAGACTTATTGTATTGTGAGATGCACACGGATCCTGCAACTTTTAACAAACACCATGGCCGCATTCAAACAGCTCAGAACTTGAGAGATTCCATCACTTCTTTTATTAAACTCTGAATAAATTACAGCATAGGATCTCTTCAAGAGGAAATCAACAACCCCTGCAAGCTTATGCGAGGGGGAATTTATACAATCGGTTCCAAAATATCTGAACCGCTGAGTTATCTGATAATTAAATACGTTACCAACTTTTACAAAATATCAGAAAAGCAGTTACTACTGCTATTAATACAAAATGAATGCCCTTTAACTTTGTCAGGAGTCTTCTTGACCCTTGGAGGTTACTGAGTCGGTTTGAAGTTTGCTCATTAATGCTGAATGGTTTGGCTTTATGCTTTGCCATGTTGTATCTTTCTCGGCCCTGTTGTCTGCAGCTGTCACTAATGCTTTAGTGGCCGGATCTTTCTGCTGAGTTGGCTCAGCCCATTCCTCTCTCATCCGCCGTGTATGCATCACTTTTTCTGAAGGTGATGACTTATGTTTTTTGCTGAAAACTGTGCTGGAAGCCTTTAGATTTACAGTATCTTCTGTATCATGCTAGTCCACCATTCCTGACTGGGAAATTGATGTCTCAAAATTGCCTCCAAGGTCTCATCTGCCTCTGTATATTTGTAGAAGTTTGGAGGCACATCAAACAAGTGTTTGATCTCATTCATTATAAAAAAGAGGTTTTCTACCCTGTCATAAAGGCTTTTTCCAGATGCTGACCCTGTTTCCTCTGAGGTGCTGGGTGTTTCTTTGATCTGATTGGCATCAAATCTATTGACCCTTTTAGCATATACCTCATGTGAAAGTAGTCTCCCTGCACTGTTCAGTAAACCTGGAAGACCTGTGCTTTCTAGTACTGCAAATTTCTCCAAAAACTTATTAACTTCTGTCTGCATCTCCTGGCCTCTTCTTTCCAATGTTTGTGCCAGGGTTCTTAATGTTAGGACTCTTTTTATTAGCATGATGGTCTCAGTTCTGTTGGGAATTCCCATTTGAGCCAGCTGAGGACCTGTTCGGTAATTAAGCACATTGATCATTCTATTGGCCACCTCAGGCATATTGCCTAGAGATGCCCTTGCTCTTTGGACTTCTCTGTGTGCTTTTCCAATGAGCTCCATTTGATCATGGATGGTCTCAATGTATTGCCATTGATCAGTTATGGATTGGCCAATGTTGGCCCATAGGACTGTCTTGAGTTCAGCTACTACTTTATCAAGTGTAAGCTCTTTCTCCAGCTCCTTTATCTTCTCTTTGAGAGCCTTTATCTCTCTTCCTTTCTCAGCCACACTTTGTTTTGATTTATCATATCTTTCATTGAGCTTAGCCAAATTCTCTTTGGCTTGATTCATCTTTGTCATTTGGGCTTCCAAGGCCTGAATTTCATTCTTGAGTTTCTGCATATCAAGACTTTGAGCCTGCTCTGTTGTTGGTGCTGGTGCTGATGTAGATGGTGTTGTTTGTTCAGCAGGAGGAGCAGTAGTCTGAGGAGGCTCTTCCAGATTGATTATTTCTGGAGGGGGCTGAGAAGTTTGACCTCCTTCCTTTTGTTGTATTGCTGCTTGCAATGCTGCCTGTGCAGCCTCTGATTCTCCCAACTTTTCTTGAGTCTGGATCAGCTGTTTATATAAAGACACCAGCAAAGCTGCCGCATCTTGATCATGTCTCAGCTGGGCAACTTCTTCCGTTTGAGGGTGAATAGTTGTTGGGATTTTGATCTTTTTCCTCAAAGCTGCCATGTCTGCATCCCTTAATTTCAATATTTCTTGTATGCCCTTGATGTCCTTGGGGTCATGCCCAATCTCTATGATTATATCTTCTAAGGCCCTGATCCTGTTGTCCTTTGCTTGAGAGGATGCTCTCTCCAACTCAAGTTGGGCAGCTGTATTATTTAGGCTATTTTCTAGCCTGTAGTTATCCAATGTCTTATCTGCCAAGGAGGCATACACCATCTCACCCGTTTGCTTATGCAATTCGATTTTGTCCATTGGGTGGATGTCCTTGGCAAGGACCTCAAGATTGGTCCTCATGTAGTCTGAAGGGGACTGTGGTTGCAATGCAGTTGGCATGAAGTGACTCATGATCATTTTTCCTTCACTAACATCATATGCAGACATCAGTCTTTGCTGGTTAGTGGGAGCCATTTTCAACAAATGATTATATAATTGTATCTTTATTGGCTCATTCCTCCTCTTTATGTCAATGAACTGCTGTTTGATGCTCAGTTCACCTTCTCTCTGCTGGCTTGAGGAGCTGACTTCTCCTCCCACTATCCTCTCTTGTTCCTGCTGGAAGGAACTCCCAGATGCCTCCCTGCTAGGTGGGCCCATGCCCAAAGATTTCCCTATAGGCACTTCTTCCTCTAAGAAGCGATTCATTCTATGTCTTTTCTCCCCATGAGTTGTCGATGTTGTGAGGGGAGTCTCTTTGTCCCTCTTCCTGCTTATATCTTCTTTTTGTGGGGTTTGGAGGACTGAGGCCTCCACTGTTGTCTCTTGCCTAGGAGGCACAATTTGTTGGGGCTGCTGCTCAGTGGATTTTGGGGCTTCCATTGTTTGCTTTTGCTGCACAGGCTGCTCCTGTCTTTGTTCTTCTTGTTGTTGGTGTTGTTGTTGTTGATGCACTTCCTGTTGCTGCACTTCTTCTTGCTGTTCCACCTCTTTTTCTGTTAGCTCTTCAGTCATGGGAGGTGGTTGTTCCTGTTCCACCTGTTTTTGTTTGCCTTTGCTGGATGTCTGTTGAGTGTCCATGGCAGCTTGCTGATGTGCTGTTGAAGATGAGGCAGCTGCTCCAAGTTGCCTTTGATATGAGAAGGAAACCTGTCCACAAGTTTCCAAGTCAGCCTCTTTTTGAATATTCCAAGCCTCTCTTTCTAGCATTTGCTCTCTAGTAATTGGCTCTTCTAGAGTGCCCTCTTTCCAGCTCAAAGAATTGGCATACTTTTCAACATGAGGCAGCCTTACATGTGCATATTTACCGAATTTTTATTTTATCCTCCTGAGGGAAATAAAATGATTAGGGTCATAAGGTGTCCATTTGAAACTGGTTTGCAATTGGAAGCCCTCTAGGATCATATCTGCTTCCTTCCATCCCTCCTCTCTTTTGTTGTATAGAAAAGGGCCTAGCTGGTTCCTTACCTTCAGCTGCACCTTCTTGTTCTTACTTTGGAAATGGAAGCAGTCGGCATTTCCAAACTGCCTGAAGTATTCTAAGGCAAAAAGTATAATAGGGACATATCTTGGCAGCCTATAAGGGTTCAACTCACAGCCATATATTCTGATTACTGTGTGGTGTTGGTAAAAGTACCAATCACCAATGCTGTAGGCCTTGGAGAGATGGAGAACTCTTTGCATGTCATCAGTCAACCTTGGAGGAGGAACACCATACAGCAATGTCATAGCTGGGTGAATGAACAGGTCTATGAATTCACAGTATGTGTATGGTGATTCAAAAGTACAATGAAAAACTAAAGTCCAAAACAAAACTGACCTTGGATTTCCCTGGGCATTAAGTTTCTTGAGGGGAATGGAGAAACTGTCTGGTTGATAAAATAAGAACAGATGGTAGATGTATGAGGTGTATCTGAACACCCTTTCCCTTTGTAGATTCATTAGCTGTTCATGAATCTTTTCTGCAATATATGTGGCATAGTCATAGTGTACAGCAGGAGGCTTTCCAGGAGAAAATATGGACAGCATTGCCATTATAGTGTCATCAACATCCTCAACTCCCCTGTACCCCAGGATGTAGCTGATCAAATCCACCAGCATTTTGCCCAAGTCATTCATGTAATGATATCCAATAGGAGGAGTTCTCGTAGTTTCAGAGCTTGGCTGTATGAATAACTGATTGATTTTGATGATCTGGGCACTTGAAAAATTACTTCCCTTCTTTACTAAGTCCAACATGGAGAGAGGGGTCAATGGTCTTGCAGTGTGAAAATGCAGCATCTCATTTATGGTTTCTGGGGTGATATGGAACAAGACTGAGCCTGTAGGACTGAGAATAGCTCTCTGGCATGGATCATAGCACTCCTGGCATCTATGGATCAAGTCTGGAAGGGCATTGACTTGAGGGAGGTTGTAAATGGGCAAATTTGAGTCCCAAATCCCTAAAATATCAGCTCCACTAAGGTGTTGGGCTTTCAATTCATTTAGCATATGAATATTAAACTTAGAATTCATTGGGAACCAGTCTATCATCTGATAATCTACATCTCCTACGGCTTTCCATTCTAACTCCCTTTGAGGGGCATTCAGAGGCTGAATATTCAGGGCTATTGGTGTTTCCATGGCTAATAAGGCTTCTGACTTGTATGTGAACTAGTTTGAGTGAGCAGAGCAACACAAAGGGGTTTCTTTGCAATAGAGAGGCAAGTTGCAAGGAACAGAGGGTAAATTGTGAAAGCAGCAATTGAAATACTGCTCAGAGGACTGATGAAGCCAGTACCAGGACTGATAAGAGTGTTTCTACGGTGAATTTATGCAGTTGAGGTTTTTAGTTCACGACTGCGCGAACTACCTGTGAATTTAGGTAAATTTTGCTAAATGCAGGCTCTGCAGAAGGTTTTTTTTTGCCCCGCCAGTTGGAAATGGATACAGGTCACTGGATGTTTGCTGGTGAATTCAGTGCTTTACACTCTCTTAAGCCAGTTTCTTGGATAAATATGGATAAAACCAGGTGCGGGGAATGATTTTGAGAAATACCTTGTGAATTGCCGGTAACAGTTGCAAATGCAGGTATGGCGGATGCGCCCACGGTTTCTGAGTCGAGTTCTGCAGGTTGGCGCTGCTTGGTCATGAAATGCATGCAAGGAGAACAATAGTCGTTTTCGCAAAAAGTGGGAAAAACGCAATTTTTTGGCTAAAATATGGATTTTTTGGAATATTGGCGCGTTTTTTGGATGATGTCAGCATGACGTCATCAGGTGGGGTCAAGGTTGGATGACGTCAGCATGACGTCACCGGGTGATGTGGCAAGCTGTGAGTGGTCCACGGGGATGGTGAGGTGGCGGACAGATCATAGCAGTGGCGGACAAGGGTGCTGACGCGGTGGCGAGGTAGCACTGACGTGGGCCTGACGTGGTGATGACGTAGGCATAGCAGGACCGGCGGTAAACCAGAAGCGGTAATGGTTTTTCTCGGACCGCCTTAGATACGGTCGCTGTTTTGTCAGAGGGCGACCCGAGAAATTGTGAGGGCGACGCGTGGCAGAGGCCTGACGTCACCCTCTGACAGTTTCTCGGGTGCTATCTTACGGACGTCGGGCCCGACCCGATATGCATACAGGCCGTCCGATCAAAGGTGCCCGATCCGATGGTTGACGGATCGCTAAATTGTGCGGACGATACGGCAGGGGGTGGGGTAATAAAATATTATTTTATTTGAAAAACGCGTCCGACGGGACTTTGGGTTTCGGCGGAGTTATATAGTTTTCATTGTATTTTTCAAATGAAAATGTATATTGCGCCCATACTTTGGATAAGTCGGAAAAGGTGGGTTTTTTGTGTATTTTTGCGAATAGAGCGGGTTAGGGGTAAAAATGGGGTTTTTACAAGGTTTTTTAGCAAATGAAGGGGTTAATGGTTTGGATAACTTCTGAAGGGGGAAAAGGGGTAGGGTTTGGGTTCTTAAACTGACCAGATGTCACTTTAATCCCTGACCGTGAACATATGGCTATAGTGCCAAAGGGGAAGGGGTATTTATAGCATGCTTGGGGTTTATACACCATAGTGTTTATAATAGTAGGGAAAAGGGGAACATAGGGGATTTAGATAATAAGAAGTTAGGGGTTAGTAAGAGTGGGGGAAGGGGTGAAACACTAAGTTTTTGTATGAAATCAACTTAGTATAGGAAGTAGATCAAAATGAAAAGAATTTTTAGACAAGAAATGTGGCTCTAAAGGAAACCAGAACCAACATAAAACCTTGAATTCTTTCATGAACACAACTGGTGTAGGGATGTTAGTAATGAACATGAGAAAGGGAAAAAGGAAGTTAGACATGCTCCATTGTGTTACTGCAAAGTGATAGAGAAGAGGAGCTTTTCTATCCATTGATGCTTTCCTTGTTTTGACCAGCAAGATTCAGTTGGAAAGGAATGACATTTCTGCAACCCCATCTACCTACCCATCTACTTGCCTAGCGTTTTTTGTTTCTTCTTGGAGGGTGCACTTGGATTTGAAGACCCTTATGTGCCTGTTCTTTTCCATTGGCTTTTTTCTTTTGATTGTCTATCTAGCACTACCCTTATTGCTTCCAAGGCCCCAGATTAGGCGGTTGGGAACCTTAATTCTCTGCCTAACTATTGGTCTGCCAAGATTAAACAGTTTGGACAGACTTCTTTCTCTATTCTACAACAGAAAATTGAAACATGGCATGATCCAGATTAGGTTGTTGGACCATCCACCAAAATTGAGTCAATATCAAGCTATGTACATACCTTGTCTTCTCTTGGAAATATGGGATCTTTGTATCAGCAAAGTAGAGCATATTTGGCACTTGCATTTGCCAATCATGAAATATGAAACCTATTGATATAGGTATCCAACAGTGGCTCCACATGGGGATGGTTTTTGTTCTTGAAAGACCAAGAACAGCAGGTCAGAATGCCTTGGCCCTTTGACTACTCTTTACCAAAACTTGGAGTTTTTCTTCCTTGAAACCTCAAAATTGTAAATTGTCATATTTATAGAACTTGCTGAATTACAGCCTTTTCCTGCTTCTGCAAGATCCTTCAAACTAAGCTATTCACATGCTGAAAGAAAACACTAAACACAACAAATTATGTACAAGGGAACAGCCATGCTATATACATGGGGGGCAGTCAAAATAGTGCTTCAACATCCTGCCATTCACAGGACCTTCATCCAAATCAGTTTCATCAAGATTCTTGAGGAAGTAAGTGTTGTTTCCTTGTACTGCTTGGATGACAAATGGTCCTCTCCAAAGGGAATCAAATTTTCCATGTTTTCCTTTATCTTCCCTTCTTGAATCCCACTTGAGGACTTTGTCACCCATGTTGAAATCTTCAGCCTTAGTCCTCCTGTCAAAGGCTTTCTTCAGCTTCTCTTGTAGGATTTGAACTCTGTTATAAACTTGGTCTCTAGTTTGTTGTAAACATATAATTTGATTTACCCTCCTTTGCATATCATTGGGCTCAGCTTGAGTCTCTTGAAGTAGTTTCATAACAGGGATCCCTAGTGATGAAGGGAATTCGGCCTCTAATCCATAGACTAACTCATATGGGCTGACCCCAATTGACCTCTTGGTTGTTAGTCTATCTGCCCATAAGGCATTCACAAGCTTCTTATGCCAATTCTTCTTATTTTCTTCCAATACTTTCTTTATGATGTTTACAAGGCTTTTATTTGATGATTCAGGTAGGCCATTTCCTTGGGGATAGTATGCAGCGGAATGGCCCAAAGTGATGTGAAATCTGCGGCAAAAGTTCACCATCTTCTTAGATCTGAAAGCAGCAACATTGTCTGTTATTATCTTATCAGGACAACCAAATCTAGCAAGGATATTGGCCTCAAGGAACTGAATGATAGTGGAATCATTTGCTTGTCTACATGGGATGGCCTCAATCCATTTAGTAAAGTAGTCTGTAGCTGTTAGAATCCATCTATGTTGGCCTGAAGATGAGGGATGAATTTCTCCAATGAAATCCAAGCCCCATTGCTGAAAAGGTCTCTCTGTTGTAATAGGCCTCAAAGGAAGTGGCAGTAACTTTCTCTTTCCCTCAAACACTTGGCATTTATGACATGAAGTGGTAAATTTCTTGACATCAGAGAAAACAGTGGGCCAATAATAACCAGTTCTCAATATCTTATTCACAGTGGACTTCCAATACAAATGTCCACCACAATTACCTGCATGAAATTCTTCCATGATTTTGTTAGACTCATTTTCCATTAAGCAGTTTAACAATATACCCTCATGGTTTTTCCAAAGAAAATTTCCATTCATAACACAAAATTTTGAAGCTTTCATTTTTAGGAACCTACATTTAGTTCTGGACAGTCCTGGGGGAGCACACAGGTTTTGTAACACATGACAGATATCAGAATACCAGGGGGATTGTTCAAAGGCTACATTGATCTTTGCAGTCGCCAGCTCCGGTTCACTGTCCAGCTGGTTGATGTCCAAGGCTTGGAAATTTGTTTCAGACATTAATTTGGCCAAACCTTGCCCTTTTACCAGTTTTGTAGGTTTTATTTCAATGTCAAATTCTAAAATGTTGGCAATCCATTTTCCTCTTCTGCCCTCTAAGTTCTCTTGAGTAAGTATGTCTTTCACAATTGGGCTTGGTACATAGGCTATAACATGGGAGTATAGGATGTAGATCCTAAAGTCTTTAATAGCTTTGACCAAAGCATATGCTTTCTTTTCCATGATTTGGTATTTCAGGGGTGCATCTCTAAGAGCTCTACTAAAAAAAGCAATAGGTTTTTCATTTCCTTGGTCATCTTTCTATAATAAGACAACAACAATTGTGTGTTGGGAAGCAAAGGAAAATATGATAAATTCCCTATCAAATTGAGGGTTGGTTAAGATTGGGGTTTGGGTGAGGGCTAGTTTGATACCTTCAAAAGCTTGATTTGCTTCTACTGTCCATTTTACTTTTGAATCCTTTTTTAGCATGTTATTGAGTAATCGGCTTAATTCGGCCAAATTTGGGATAAATCTCCTTAGGAAGTTGATTTTACCCAGAAAGGCTTGTAATTCCTTTACATTTCTTGGATGAGGCATTTGTAAGATGGCCTGGATTCTGTCTAGGTCGATCCTAATGCCATCCTTTGAAATGATGTGACCCAACAGTTTACCTTCTTCCAAACCAAACAAGGATTTCTTGGGATTTAAGGAAATTCCATATTTCCTAGAAGTTATGAATATATGCCTTAGATGTTTCAGATGTTCAGGGTCAGATTTTGAAAATGGTGTAAGGTCATCTAAGTAGACCACAAGGAAATCATGGATCTCTTTGGCAAAAGCAATATCCATTGCTCTTTGAAAGGTAGCCCCTGCATTTTTCAATCCGAAAGGTATTTTCACATATTTGAAGGTTCCCCAAGGGGTTGTAAATGCTGTTTTGTCCTGATCATCAGGGTGAACTAGGATCTGGTTGAAACCTGAGAATCCATCAAGTAGAGAAATTCTTGAGGCCCCCACTACTCTCTGCAAGATGTGATCCATCTTGGGTAAGGGGTAGTTATCTTTCAAGGACACTTGATTTAAGTTCCTTAGATCAACACATAGCCTTATTTCACCAGTTTTCTTTCTTGTAGGGACTAAGTTTGAAATCCAATCAGAAAATCTGATTGGTGCTATGATGCCAGCCTTAAACATTTTTTGTACCTCTTGTTCCATTGCTGGGAGAAGCATAGGATTGATTATCCTCAATTTTTGCTTAAAGGGTTTTTGATCTGGCTTGAGAGGGATAGTGTGTTGAATTACAGAGGTGTCATAGGATTTTAAATCCTCATAACTCCATGCAAAGACATCCTGGAACTCCTTGAAGAGGTCAATGTATTTAGGCTTTTGATCAGGAGGTAATGAAGCAGAAAATTTTATTATTTTGGGTTGTTCAGCAGTTCCAATGTTACACTCTTCTATGGCAGCGTTGAGGGGCTGGATTTTTGGTTTGCTGGGAACATCATTGGAGTTGAAAATGTCTTCTAATGGAGCTAAGCCTGTTGGAAGAAAATTGTCTTTCAATTGTATAACTTCGGCTTCATCATCAGCTATCTCTTCACAACTGTTTTGTCCAAGTTCTTGTAAACTGTTTTGTCCAAGTTCTTGTATGTTTTCTTTGTTAAAATTTTTTGGATGTAACATTTGGTTTTCTGTTTTGGGTGAAACATTTGTTTGGCGCTGTTCACCTAGTATTTGTGATTGACTTGCTCCCTTGGCATCAATGTTTAGTCTTGCAAATTCTTGCTGTAAAGTCAAGAAATTGTTTATTTGTGTATCATCATCAAATACTTGCCAATCCTTGACATTATTTGGGACAGATGGTCTGTGTTTTAGCTCAGCTGTAAGACAGTGGTTGGGTTCAAATGGAAGTTTACAGGTGCTTGCAAATGTGGCCAAACTATGAGCATGCAGATTATGTGTTCTCGGAATTTTGGTTATTTGAAATTCAGTGAAGGAATTTAGTAGTTCAGCAGCAACAGACCTATAAGCCCTCAGTCTTTTGTCATTGGTGACAAAATTTCCCTTTACTTGTTGGATAATTAGGTCTGAATCTCCTAGGACTGAGACTTTTATGGCTTGTAAGGATTTTACTAGCTTTAGGCCTAGTAAGAGAGCTTCATATTCAGCCATATTGTTGGTGCACCTGAAGTTTAACCTATAGGCTCGGCCCTCTGCATGACTGTTTTGTTTGTTATGTATCCAAACCCCTGCTCCTGCCCCTAACTTGTTGACTGACCCATCAAATTCAAGAAACCAAAGGACTTCTTGGTTAAGGGAAGGTTTGTCAACTGTTATGGGAGTTGGCATCAACAACTTGAGATCTTGGTTTACCCTTGACTTTTCTTTTGGAACATTTTTGTTAATTGATTTCTCAACCTTCATTTCTTGAACATCAGTCTCTTCATTTGTCTGCTGGTCTTTTTTGACTGTGTGGAATTCCTCATCACCTGTGGGGTTTGTTTTGTCATTGAAGAGAATGTAGGAGTCAATGTCAGAATGGATAGCATATATGGGGAAGTTTTGAGGTTTTTCTTCACTGCTGACCATGTATTTCATAAGTGACTCTCTATATAGTCTCTTGGGTTGACCAAAGACTGTGATTGTGGCATATGACATGTCTAATTGTAGGGACCCTTGAAGTTTAGCCCCCGATGATCTTGATAACAACATTCCATATTTGGGTGGGATATCAGCAACTACAACATCCATTAAGATTGTTTTATTTGGATATTGGACAAGGGATACACATAAGTCTTTTATCAAGCCTAAACACTTAACTTGGCTGGAGTCAAATGAGAATAGGTCCTTATATGGTCTTGTAATATCTAGATTCAACCTTTCCATGACTGATTTCGGCATCAGGTTATGAGAGGCACCTGAGTCAAACATTGCATTGCGTAGTATCTTATCATGAACATGTAAACTGACATAAAAAGGTAAGATCCCTGTGACTGTTGTCTTTCCATCAACCTCTGGACCGAACAACAATTCTGGGGTATCATCCAACACATTGAAATTGTCTTTATTACGAGTAAGTTGGAGGGACTTCTTGATTTGTTGTTTGTAGATGTCATGCTTGGCTAGTTCTGAGAGAGGGATGGCTACCTTCAGTTTGCCAATTTCAGCTTCCAAGTCAAAGGGTCTTTCAGATTGAACCTTAGTGTTGTGGGTGACAACCTTTTCTTTGTTTAGTAAGTTTTCTTCTTGATCCTTGTCTTGATCTTGGGGCTTGTGCCTTTCATTCATCTTTTGAGGAAGGTCACTTGGATTAGGCTGCAAAGATGATGCAGCCAGTGGCTGTTGTGTTGAGGGAAGTTGTTCCGTAACTTCTTCAACGGTTACCTCCTTTGTAAGTGAATCAGTTGTGTTAATTGGTTCTGTGACTATGGCTCTTTTAGGCTGCAGCCTGTCCTTTGTTTTTTCAGTCTGTGTTATATTTACAGTTCTACTTCTTAGTTTGTATTGTTTATGAACTTCATAAACAGCTGTGTCATAGCCTTGTTTCAAGTCAAATGACTCACCTGACTTGGTTTGGAATTGTTTAATGTCATCATATTTATGATCTTCTTGACTCAGAAAAACTTGATGCTCACCATTGAGGCCCATTAGGTTGATGTGGGTGTCATCTACTTGCTGGTTTGAAGTGGATGTTTCAGCATAGTTTTCCTGGAATGGAGGTCTTATCTCTGGATCAGAATTGGCCTTGCCAACGTTTGGGTTTTGATTTCTCCTAAAATTGGGATTCGTTATAGGGTTGTTTTGTGGTGCTTCCCATGATGCCTTTCTCTCAACCGATTCCACTCTATCACCCAATCTCTTCATACCATTGAGTATTGCATCCAGTTTCTGATCAAAGGCCGAGGGTTCTTCTTTGTATATGTTTCTCTTTTCCAATCTTGCCCTGTTTCTTTTAGCAATCAGGTTTGCTTCTACTGTGACAGCTACCTTTTGGGCATCTTGGAGAGTTTCAGGTGCTCTTTCCTTTAACTGATATGCCATGTCAGGGTCAAATCCATCAGGGAATTTGTACAAGGCTAAATCAGGAGGAGGTCTTAAGTTTTGTGGTATTGCGTTGTATACATTGTTAAATCCGGCACAATACTCTAGAATGGTCTCTTGAGGACCTCTCTTGATTGTGTCATATTCACCAAGTATGTGCAAGGGATCTTTCTTTTTCTCCCATCTGTTAGTAAAGGCTTGATAAAGCTCATCAGGGGTTGTGATGGTATTTACAGCAAGTGATCTGAACCAAGTTCGGACATCACCTGTCAGGCTCTGGACAAAAATTCTCATTCTCACACTATCATAATCTATTTCATAGTTCTCAAAGTGATCCTGCATCTTCTTGGCATGCTGAATAGCTGTGAAAGGGCCAGTGGAGTCAAAATATGAGATTTTGGTTTGGTAATCCTGAGGTAAGGCTGCAGGATTAGCAGGCAACTGCAAGGGTGCATATTTGTTAGCCATATTTACAGGGTTTAGAGGATTGACAAGGGCAACTGGGACAACAGGAACGATGGGTACCACAGGGGTAACAGGTATAGCAGAACCTAGAGTGTTGGTCAAGGGAATATGTGCAGTGGATGAAGGTGTGAAAGGAGGGCTTTGAGATGTGGATGGTGAACTAGGGGAATTGGGGGTAGACCGAAAAAGAACCTTGATTGGAGTGGAAATGGGGTTAGGGTGAACTGTCTATAGACTTAAGTCAGCAAGCTTACCTGGCCCTTGCTGCTTCCTAACAATCTTAGGGATTGTGTTAGGATTTTCAAAAACAATGGGTGGGTTGGGGTCCGTATTTGACCTTGTGTACCGTGGATTCTTCTTGGGAGCCAGCTTCTGAACTTGTTTTTTGAGTATTTTCAGGAAATTTTTATATCCGCAAGGACTAGACTAGATTTTGGAATGGCTGTATATGTCTCAAAGCTATCATGAAGATTTGACTGAAGCAGCTTTAGGGGATATATAGCAACTAGAAAATCCTAAGGAGTCCCCAGTGGAGTCGCCATTTATGTTAACACCCAGGTTGTTCCCTATGACTCCCAAGGGAATACGACCGGGGTAACCACTAACCAAGCTTTGGATTACAGTCTCTAGCCAAACTGTAATCAGAGAGGGCTCTCTCTTTAAGATTTATCTCTGTTCTGTGAGGATTTTAGGCTAGTTATGAAGTGAGGGTTTGGTTTGAATTTTGGTTGAATGATATCTTTCAATACCTAAGATGTAGTGTCCAGACAGTTGTAATTCATTGGGCAATGGAGTCTAGAGCTGTGAATTGTTTGAAATGCTTAAGTGGGAGTGTTCAGACTGCAGGGCCTATTGGGTATTCCAACAAACAAACTTAAAACTGTGGTGATGATGCATGATTAGCCAATGGAAAGCAATTAAGAATTTTCCACTAAGCTAGTGGTGTGAAAGTGAAGTATTTTGCACATGAGCAAACTTGAATTCCTGAAACAAGGGTCACTGTGAAAGATATATTCTGAAAGTGCAGCAATTAAGAATTACACTTATCAAGATTATAACTGAAGAAAACATTCATTAACAACATAGATTGAGCTTAGGGTATTTCATGAATAAATCCTGAAGCTATTCTTTTTCTTTGTTGCTAAATACTAGAACTTAGAAACATGTATGGATTGTAAAAGACTGAAACACATAACGAAGAGAGTTACAGAAGACTTATTGTATTGTGAGATGCACAGGGATCCTGCAACTTTTAACAAACACCATGGACGCATTCAAACAGCTCAGAACTTGAGAGATTCCATCACTTCTTTTATTAAACTCTGAATAAATTACAGCATAGGATCTCTTCAAGAGGAAATCAACAACCCCTGCAAGCTTATGCGAGGGGGAATTTATACAATCGGTTCCAAAATATCTGAACCGCTGAGTTATCTGATAATTAAATACGTTACCAACTTTTACAAAATATTAGAAAAGCAGTTACTACTGCTATTAATACAAAATGAATGCCCTTTAACTTTGTCAGGAGTCTTCTTGACCCTTGGAGGTTACTGAGTCGGTTTGAAGTTTGCTCATTAATGTTGAATGGTTTGGCTTTATGCTTTGCCATGCTGTATCTTTCTCGGCCCTGCTGTCTGCAGCTGTCACTAATGCTTTAGTGGCCGGATCTTTCTGCTGAGTTGGCTCAGCCCATTCCTCTCTCATCCATCGTGTATGCATCACTTTTTCTGAAGGTGATGACTTATGTTTTTTGCTGAAAAGTGTGTTGGAAGCCTTTAGATTTACAGTATCTTCTGTATCATGCTAGTCCACCATTCCTAACTGGGCAACTGATGTCTCAAAATTGCCTCCAAGGTCTCATCTGCCTCTGTATATTTGTAGAAGTTTGGAGGCACATCAAACAAGTGTTTGATCTCATTCATTATAAAAAACAGGTTTTCTACCCTGTCATAAAGGCTTTTTCCAAATGCTGGCCCTGTTTCCTCTGAGGTGCTGGGTGTTTCTTTGATCTGATTGGTAGCAAATGTATTGACCCTTTTAGCATATACCTCATGTGAAAGTAGTCTCCCTGCACTGTTCAGTAAGCCTGGAAGACCTCTGCTTTCTAGTACTGCAAATTTCTCCAAAAACTTATTAACTTCTGTCTGCATCTCCTGGCCTCTTCTTTCCAAAGTTTGTCCCAGGGTTCTTAATGTTAGGACTCTTTTTATTAGCATGATGGTCTCAGTTCTGTTGGGAATTCCCATTTGAGCCAGCTGAGGACCTGTTCGGTAATTAAGCACTTTGATCATTCTATTGGCCACCTCAGGCATATTGCCTAGAGATGCCCTTGCTCTTTGGACTTCTCTGTGTGCTTTTCCAATGAGCTCCATTTGCTCATGGATGGTCTCAATGTATTGCCATTGATTAGTTATGGATTGGCCAATGTTGGCCCATAGGACTGTCTTGAGTTCAGCTACTACTTTATCAAGTGTAAGCTCTTTCTCCAGCTCCTTTATCTTCTCTTTGAGAGCCTTTATCTCTCTTCCTTTCTCAGCCACACTTTGTTTTGATTTATCATATCTTTCATTGAGCTTAGCCAAATTCTCTTTGGCTTGATTCAGCTCTGTCATTTGGGCTTCCAAGGCCTGAATTTCATTCTTGAGTTTCTGCATATCAAGACTTTGAGCCTGTTCTGTTGTTGGTGTTGGTGCTGATGTAGATGGTGTTGTTTGTTCAGCAGGAGGAGCAGTAGTCTGAGGAGGCTCTTCCAGATTGATTATTTCTGGAGGGGGCTGAGAAGTTTGACCTCCTTCCTTTTGTTGTATTGCTGCTTGCAATGCTGCCTGTGCAGCCTCTGATTCTCCCAACTTTTCTTGAGTCTGGATCAGCTGTTTATATAAAGACACTAGCAAAGCTACCGCATCTTGATCATGTCTCAGCTGGGCAACTTCTTCCGTTTGAGGGTGAATAGTTGCTGGGATTTTGATCTTTTTCCTCAAAGCTGCCATGTTTGCATCTCTTAATTTCAATATTTCTTGTATGCCCTTGATGTCCTTGGGGTCATGCCCAATCTCTATGATTATATCTTCTAAGGCCCTGATCCTGTTGTCCTTTGCTTGAGAGGATGCTCTCTCCAACTCAAGTTGGGTAGCTATTTTCTAGCCTGTAGTTATCCAATGTCTTGTCTGCCAAGGAGGCATACACCATCTCACCCGTTTGCTTATGCAATTCGATTTTGTCCATTGGGTGGATGTCCTTGGCAAGGACCTCAAGATTGGTCCTCAAGTAGTCTGAAGGGGACTGTGGTTGCAATGCAGTTGGCATGAAGTGACTCATGATCATTTTGCTTTCACTAACATCATATGCAGACATCAGTCTTTGCTGGTTAGTGGGAGCCATTTTCAACAAATGATTATATAATTGTATCTTTATTGGCTCATTCCTCCTCTTTATGTCAATGAACTGTTGTTTGATGCTCAGTTCACCTTCTCTCTGCTGGCTTGAGGAGCTGACTTCTCCTCCCACTATCCTCTCTTTTTCCTGCTGGAAGGAACTCCCAGATGCCTCCCTGCTAGGTGGGCCCATGCCCAAAGATTACCCTATAGGCACTTCTTCCTCTGAGAAGGGATTCATTCTATGTCTTTTCTCCCATGAGTTATCGACATTGTGGGGGGAGTCTCTCTGTCCCTATTCCTGCTTATATCTTCTTTTTGTGGGGTTTGGAGGACTGAGGCCTCCACTGTTGTCTCTTTCCTAGGAGGCACAATTTGTTGGGGCTGCTGCTCAGTGGATTTTGGGGCTTCCACTATTTTCTTTTGCTGCACAGGCTGCTCCTGTCTTTTTTCTTCTTGCTGTTGGTGTTGTTGTTGTTGATGCACTTCCTGCTGCTGCACTTCTTCTTGTTGTTCCACCTCTTTTTCTGTTAGCTCTTCAGTCATGGGAGGTGGTTGTTCCTGTTCCACCTGTTTTTGTTTGCCTTTGCTGGATGTCTGTTGAGTGTCCATGGCAGCTTGCTGATGTACTGTTGAAGATGAGGCAGCTGCTCCAAGTTGCCTTTGATATGAGAAGGAAACCTGTCCACAAGTTTCCAAGCCAGCCTCTTTTTGAATATTCCTAGTCTCTCTTTCTAGCATTTGCTCTCTAGTAATTGGCTCTTCTAGAGTGCCCTCTTTCCAGCTCAAAGAATTGGCATACTTTTCATAATGAGGCAGCCTTACATGTGCATAGTTACCCAATTTGTATTTTATCCTCCTGAGGGAAATAAAATGATTAGGGTCATAAGGTGTCCATTTGAAACTGGTTTGCAATTGGAAGCCCTCTAGGATCATATCTGCTTCCTTCCATCCCTCCTCTCTTTTGTTGTATAGAAAAGGGCCTAGCTGGTTCCTTACCTTCAACTGCACCTTCTTGTTCTTACTTTGGAAATGGAAGCAGTCGGCATTTCCAAACTGCCTGAAGTATTCTAAGGCAAAAATTCCCATAGGGACATATCTTGGCAGCCTATAAGGGTTCAACTCACAGCCATATATTCTGATTACTGTGTGGTGTTGGTAAAAGTACCAATCACCAATGCTGTAGGCCTTGGAGAGATGGAGAACTCTTTGCATGTCATCAGTCAACCTTGGAGGAGGAACACCATACAACAATGTCATAGTTGGGTGAATGAACAGGTCTATGAATTCACAGTATGTGTATGGTGATTCAGAAGTACAATGAAAAACTGAAGTCCAAAACACAACTGACCTTGGATTTCCCTGGGCATTAAGTTTCTTGAGGGGAATGGAGAAACTGTCTGGTTGATAAAATAAGAATAGATGGTAGATGTATGAGGTGTATCTGAACACCCTTTCCCTTTGTAGATTCATTAGCTATTCATGAATCTTTTCTGCAATATATGTGGCATACTCATAGTGTACAGCAGGAGGTTTTCCAGGAGAAAATATGGACAACATTGCCATTATGGTGTCATCAACATCCTCAACTCCCCTGTACCCCAGGACGTAGCTGATCAAATCCACTAGCATTTTTCCCAAGTCATTCAGGTAATGATATCCAATAGGAGGAGTTCTCGTAGGTTTAGAGCTTGGCTGTATGAATAACTGATTGATTTTGATGATCTGGGCACTTGACAAATTACTTCCCTTCTTTACTAAGTCCAACATGGAGAGAGGGGTCAATGGTCTTGTAGTGTGAAAATGCAGCATCTCATTTATGGTTTCTGGGGTGATATGGAACAAGACTGAGCCTGTAGGACTGAGAATAGCTCTCTGGCATGGATCATAGCACTCCTGGCATCTATGTATCAAGTTTGGAAGGGCATTGACTTGAGGGAGGTTGTAAATGGGCAAATTTGAGTCCCAAATCCCTAAAATATCAGCTCCACTAAGGTGTTGGGCTTTCAATTCATTTAGCATATGAATATTAAACTTAGAATTCATTGGGAACCAGTCTATCATCTGATAATCTACATCTCCCAGGGCTTTCCATTCTAACTCCCTTTGAGGGGCATTCAGAGGTTGAATATTCAGGGCTATTGGTGTTTCCATGGCTAATAAGGCTTCTGACTTGTATGTGAACTGGTTTGAGTGAGCAGAGCAACACAGAGGGGTTTCTTTGCAATAGAGAGGCGAGTTGCAAGGAACAAAGGGTAAATTGTGAAAGCAGCAATTGAAATATTGCTCAGAGGACTGATGAAGCCAGTACCAGGACTGATAAGAGTGTTTCTATGGTGAATTTATGCAGTTGAGGTTTTTAGTTCACGACTGCGCGAACTACCTGTGAATTTAGGTAAATTTTACTAAATGCAGGCTCTGCAGAAGGCTTTTTTTTTTGCCCCGCCAGTTGGAAATGGATACAGGTCACTGGATGTTTGCTGGTGAATTCAGTGCTTTACACTCTCTTAAGCCAGTTTCTTGGATAAATATGGATAAAACCAGGTGCGGGGAATGATTTTGAGAAATACCTTGTGAATTGCCGGTAACAGTTGCAAATGCAGGTATGACAGATGCGCCCACGGTTTCTAAGTCGAGTTCTGCAGGTTGGCACTGGTTTGGTCGTGAAATGCATGCAAGGAGAACAATAGTCGTTTTCACAAAAAGTGGGAAAAACGCAATTTTTTGGCTAAAATATGGATTTTTTGGAATATTGGCGCATTTTTTGGATGACGTCAGCATGACGTCATCAGGTGGGGTCAAGGTCGGATGACGTCACCGGGTGATGTGGCAAGCTGTGAGTGGTCCACGGGGATGGTGAGGTGGCGGACAGATCAGAGCAGTGGCGGACAAGGGTGCTGACGCGGCGGCGAGGTAGCACTGACGTGGGCTTGACGTGGTGATGACGTAGGCATAGCAGGACCGGCGGTAAACCAGAAGCGGTAATGGTTTTTCTCGGACCGCCTTAGATACGGTCGCTGTTTTGTCAGAGGGCGACCCGAGAAATTGTGAGGGCGACGCATGGCAGAGGCCTGACGTCACCCTCTGACAGTTTCTCGGGTGCTATCTTACGGACGTCGGGCCCGACCCGATATGCATACAGGCCGTCCGATCAAAGGTGCCCGATCGGACGGTTGACGGATCGCTAAATTGTGTGGACGATACGGCAGCGGGTGGGGTAATAAAATATTATTTTCTTTGAAAAACGCGCCCGACGGGACTTTAGGTTTTGGCCGAGTTATATAGTTTTCATTGTATTTCAAATGAAAATGTATATTGCGCCCATACTTTGGATAAGTCGGAAAAAGTAGTTTTTTTGTGTATTTTTGCGAATAGAGCGGGTTAGGGGTAAAAATGGGGTTTTTACAAGGTTTTTTAGCAAATGAAGGGGTTAATGGTTTGGATAACTTCTGAAGGGGGAAAAGGGGTAGGGTTTGGGTTCTTAAACTGACCAGATGTCACTTTAATCCCTGACTGTGAACATATGGCTATAGTTCCAAAGGGGAAGGGGTATTTATAGCATGCTTGGGGTTTATACACCATAGTGTTTATAATAGTAGGGAAAAGGGGAACATAGGGGATTTAGATAATAAGAAGTTAGGGGTTAGTAAGAGTGGGGGAAGGGGTGAAACACTAATTTTTTGTATGAAATCAACTTAGTATAGGAAGTAGATCAAAATGAAAAGAATTTTTAGACAAGAAATGTGGCTCTAAAGGAAACCAGAACCAACATAAAACCTTGAATTCTTTCATGAACACAACTGGTGTAGGGATGTTAGTAATGAACATGAGAAAGGGAAAAAGGAAGTTAGACATGCTCCATTATGTTACTGCAAAGTGATAGAGAAGAGGAGCTTTTCTATCCATTGATGCTTTCCTTGTTTTGACCAGCAAGATTCAGTTGGAAAGGAATGGCATTTCTGCAACCCCATCTGCCTACCCATCAACTTGCCTAACATTTTTTGTTTCTTCTTGGAGGGTGCACTTGGATTTGCAGACCCTTATGTGCCTGTTCTTTTCCATTGGCTTTTTTCTTTTGATTGTCTATCTAGCACTACCCTTATTGCTTCCAAGGCCCCAGATTAGGCGGTTGGGAACCTTAATTCTCTGCCTAACTATTGGTCTGCCAAGATTAAACAGTTTGGACAGACTTCTTTCTCTATTCTACAATAGAAAATTGAAACATGGCATGATCCAGATTAGGCTGTTGGACCATCCACCAAAATTGAGTCAATATCAAGCTATGTACATACCTTGTCTTCTCTTGGAAATATGGGATCTTTGTATCAGCAAAGCAGAGCATATTTGGCACTTGCATTTGCCAATCATGAAATATGAAACCTATTGATATAGGTATCCAACAAAATATATAAATAAAAAAGATCCAATATAAAAAAACACAAAAAATAGGGAACAAAAATAATATAAAAAAAAACACACAAAACATTAGGGAACAAAAATAATAAGTATAGATTATATATAATTATAATAAGGGAATTTTTATATTCTATTATAATAAGGGAATAATAAATAAAAATGAAAATAAATAAAATAAGTATTAAAATAGGAAAAATAATCAATAATAAATTAAATAGATTATAATGATAAATATAGGGGCTAGAAATAAGAAAAAATAAATTAATATAAAATAATAGTTATAATGGATAAAATTCCAAGGATAAGTATAAAATTGAACTAAATATTGAAAAAATAAACAAAAAGGATTAATATAACCTCAAAAAGGAAAGAAAGGAGAGAATAAAGACGCAAAAAAGAGAACCAAAGAAGATGGGAGGCAAATCATGAAGAATACCTCGAGGAGAGACGAGGCATCAAATTTCTACTACTTTAAAGAAAAAACAAAAAGGAATAAAATAACCTCAAAAAGGAAAGAAGGGAGAAAATAAAGACGCAAAAAGGAGAACCAAAGAACATGGGAGGCAAATCATGAAGAATACCTCAAGGAGTGACAAGGCATCCAATTTCTACTACTTAAAAAAAAAAGGGGGAATAAAATAACCTCAAAAAGGAAAGAAGGGAGAAAATAAAGACGCGAAAAAGAGAACCAAAGAAAATGGGAGGCAAATCATGAAGAATACCTTGAGGAGAGATGAGGCATCCAATTTCTACTACTTTTCAAGTTGTCATCCAAAGATTTTTTTTAGGATTCAATTATTATGCCTATATATAGTATTAAAGGTAACTATTTTTCTTTGAAATTTCATACATATAGAGTGTAGGTGAATATTTAATAAAAAACATGTAATTTACTATTAAAATTCATAATGTTTTGGCAAATATCATCCATTTAATCATACATATGTAAAAAAAGGGAAAAATTTTAACCAAAATTGCTAATATTTTTTTTCTAGAAATGTCCAAAACATAGTCAATTAGTGAAATTTCACCCCTAAAATATTCCACATCGCCATCCCTATTAAGATTGTTAACCACATGTTTCTCTATCTCAATGGATTCCCTAAACTTTCTACAATGATAATGAGAAATCCTAGCTAAGACGTAAACATCCTTTATACATATGTGATGCTTAATGTTAGCAAAATGCTCAGCAAAAGCTTAAGAACAAGAGCGATTATGTTCGATGTCCGCAACATGCTCCTAAATTCTTCCCTTGATGGAGCGACTTGTCTTACCTATATAAGGCTTCCCAGATGAGCAAGGGATCATGTAAACCCCTTTTAATGGATCTAAGGGAAGACCGATTAGTGGGAAGTGACTTAAATGTTGTATAAATATCATTTTTCTTAAGAATATGAGTCAACTTATATGCGGTTCCTTGAATAAAAGGAAGATGGGAAGTAACAATGGGATTTCCAGAATCAGTTCTAGTTCTAGGTCCTATAGTCACTTTGTTAAGCCATTTGGAATGATTTCAAGCCTTGAGGCTTACAATAGCCATTACTCATGAGAACATTTAAAATATAAGCTTTCTCATCATTGACAAGAAGACCATTAGAAATCCTAAGGGCTTTGGTAGCAAGGGTATTCAAAACACTGAATTTTTGGGTTGGGTGATGATAGGAATTGGCATGGAGATATTGCTTAGTGTGAGTCTTCTTGTGAAAAACTTGATGGGAGATGGAGCCTTCCTCCTTTTTGGTAATGAGGACATTAAGAAAGGGTATGTTTCCATCAACCTCAATCTCCATAGTCAATTTAATAAAATTATTTTGGTTATTGAGATGTTTCCTAAATATTTCAACCTTTTACTGACCATGGGGCCAAATGATAAAGGTATCAACAACATATAGTTTCGAAAGCTTAAGGTGGGAAGGAGAAGAAGCAACAGCTTTAATATCAAAATCCTCCATGAAGAGATTTGGCAGAATACAGGAGAGAGGTGATCCCATATCCACTCCACAAGTTTGGTCATAAATTTCATCTTGAAAGTTTAAGCAAGTAGATTTTAAGAAAATGCTGACTAATTTGGTTCAATTAGTTTCAGTGATATTATTAACAATGCCAATAGCCTCATTGGTAGGAATCTTAGTAAAAATAGAAACAACATCATAATTGACCAAAATATCATTAGGCTCAAGCTTAAAACCTTTAATTTCATTAATGAATGAGGATGAGTCCTTAATGGAAAAGTTAGTATTACGAACCAAAGATTTGAGCTTTAGGGCTAGATGCTTAGCAAGGAGATAAGTAGCCACACCAACTGTATTCACAACAGGGCTTAGTGGAGAACCATCTTTATGGGTTTTTGCAAGACCATAGATACGACTCATACAACGAATGAGCAGATTGCTTTCAATAAGCCTTTTACTAATGGAACTACAAACATTATCAGACATGACAACATTGGAGACAAAGTTAGAAACTTTTGAAAGAGGATTTTTACTAAGATTTTGATAGCTACCACTACTAGTGAGGTGATCTAACATCTTATCGATATAGTCCTTCTTATCAAGAATGACAATGGCACCACCTTTGTCAGATTTAAGTACTAGAAAATGATAATTATTATTAAGGGATTTAGGGGAAGGGAATTCAGACATCAAGATATTTCATTTGGGTGTTTTAGCATTCCAAATGATAATAGAGTATTCTTATCTAATATATTCTTTGAGGTGATCAGCAACATCCTTGAGGCCATACTCAATGTTGAACATAATGTCTTCAATAGGAATTTTGCGAGGAGAAATGGAAAAATTCAAACCTTTTTCACGAAGACATTGTGTGTGATAATCAATCTCCAAGCTTGATTGAGGTTTAGGATTATAATAAGCTGAATAAATAGTGTTCTAATAAAGGTAAAGAGAATCAAGGCTAGAATAATTAAGGCTTTCATTAGAAGACAAATTAGAATTAAAAGAGATAGAAGAATGAATAATATATGAAATGGAATTAGGAAAAGTGGAATTAGAATTAAAGGAGAAAGAAGAATTAAGATTATGATCAAAAGAGAAATTAGAATTTGAGTTATAGGAGATAGAAGAATTAGGACAATGATTAAAAGAGGAAATAGAAATAGAGGAAATAGAAAAAATAGAATTAGAAGAAAGATTAGATAATGAAATCGAGGAAGAACCATGGTTAGAATAAATCGAATTCGAGGAAACCAAATTAGAGAAAGAAACATGATTATAAGAATTTGAAATGGAGGAAGAGAAATGGTTAAAAGAATTGGAAGGATTATGGTTAATGGACGTAGAACTCGAGGGAGGATAAAATGACATATTAGATAGTGGATTAGAATAAAGAGTGGTCAGCGAATTAGAGGGAGATGACAATGGATCAGATTTTAATGAGTCGAGATAAGGGTCAGATGGTAAAGAAGAAGACCCAACAAAAATCAACGATTCATACAACATGTTCAAGTGAGAGGATGAGGATAGGTCGAGGAACGAAGAAGGGGACGACTGCGGAGAGGATGGGGAAGGAAGTGTAGAGTTGACAGGGATAAGAGATGGTGACCATGGAAGAACAAGAGACGATGCTCTAGAAGGAAGGAGAGACGTAGAGCAAAAGGGACCATAGTGCTAAGAGGAGGATAGGTTTTGCACTAACAAAGGCTAGGAAGGAATCAGATCAGAAGAATAAAATTGAACCCAAGAACTATGAGCTGACACCTTGCCTAAATTATGGTGTCTATGGGAGGAATAAATCTCAACATAACTAGAACATCTACGTAGATAGGAGACCAACAATAATTTATTAAACTTTATGCTCTGCTTATCCCTACAAAGGTCCTCAAATCTTAGAGCCTTAAGCGTTGAACATGCATCAATTCTCATCCATAGATGAGGAGAGATGGAATTAGCTAAACTGATATGAAGGAACAATAATTTCCTAGAGAGAGAATCTAAAGACTTATGAATATTACATATCTCAGAACGAAGCAAAGCTAAACTCGTAGAAAGAAAAATGTGACTAGTCATGTTATTCATAAGAGGATGAGAAACCTTAGCAAAATTCATAATAATAGAAGAATCCTACAAAGCTTAAGAAATGTTAGATCATATTCTCTCTTCATTACCTATAAGTGCAAGCGTTCAACTAAGCAAACATTGTTAGCAATTTCCCTTTGACATAAGGTTAAAATATCTGAATGGAGGCTTTTGTGAGTAGAAATATTTAAAAGACTATCTTTCAAATCCATCACATATCAAAGTTTATTGTTGATGTGTTTTAAACCAACTAATGTGGTTCATCTTAGGGACGATATAGATGAAGAGAAAATTTGATCCAAAGAGAGATATGGTTAGTTCAAAAAGTCAAAGAGTTGCGTTAAGAATCAAACCACAAATAGAATAATAGTTAGAATAATAATAATAATAATAATAATTCAAAGTAGAAAGCATTAAAATAATGAATAAATAAATAAAAATGTATAAGAAAAAAAATAGATAAATAACTAATACCATAATAATTCCAAAAAATAATAAAATAAGGAGCATTTTATTGTAAATAAGGAATAAATAAATAATAAAAAACCTAATAATTTTAATTATATAAATAATAAGAGTCATTAAGTAATAAGAAAGAATCAAAATAAATTAAATAAATAAAGGGCGAAAAATAAATTTTAATCCAAATTAATTATTATAAATGAATAATAAAAATAGATTATGTAAAAGGAGATACAAAAGCGAAGATATAAATAAAGTAATCTAAATTATTTAACTAAAATTTATAAATAAATCTAATTAAATCAAAAGTTATAATAGGAAAATTAGGGGTTAAATATATAAATAAAAAACATCCAATATAAAAAAAAACACAAAAAATAAGGAACAAAAATAATAATTATAGATTATATATAATTTTCCTTTGGAAGGTGGTAAAACCTATCAACTCAGGTGTCAAACCAACAGTGAGGACAGCCATCTCTGGCTGCTATCCGCGAATGCTGGGTTTGACTCATCACTGTTAAATAGGAAAACCACGCCACCTGGCATAACCCTGCTGGTGGTCCGTAATCGGGAGCAGGCTCTCACTCCTGCCAGATGCCTCTGGGTCTTGGGCCGTTAACCTGTTTCCTTACGTCCGAGGAAGACGAGCTCTTAGCCAAGCAGAAGCAGTTTTACGGTATAGATTATATATAATTATAATAAGGGAATTTTTATATGAAATTATAATAAGGGAATAATAAATAAAATGAAAATAAATAAAAATAGGTATTAAAATATGAAAAATAATCAATAATAAATTAAATAGATTATAATTATAAAGATAGGGCTATAAATAACAAAAAATAAATTATTATAAAACAATAGTTATAATGGATAAAAAAAACAAGGGCAAGTATAAACCTGAAATAAATATTTAAAAAAACAAGAAGAATAAAATAACGTTAAAAAGGAAAGAAGAGAGAAAAGAAAGATGCAAAGAAGAGAACCAAAGAACATGGGAGGCGAATCATGAAAAATACCTCAAGCAGAGAGTAGGGATCCAATTTCTACTAAGTTTCCAGTTTTCATCCAAAAGTTTTTTTAAGGATTCAATTATTATTCCTATATATAGTATTATAAGTGACTATTTTGGTTTGAAAAGTCATACATATAAAATGTAGGTGAATATTTAATTAAAAACATGTAATTTACTATTAAAATTCATAATTGTTTGGCGAATATCATCCATTTAATCATACATATGTAAAAATTGGGAAAACATTTCACCAAATCGGCTAATAAATTTTTTCAAAAAATGTCCAAAAATATTCAATTAGCAAAATTTCACACCTAAATTTTTACCTATCATCATCCCTATTAATATTGTTAGCTGCATGTTTCCTATCTCGATGGATTCCCTAAATGTTCTCTGATGATAATGAGAAATATTAGCTAGCACATAAAACATATTATATACATATGTGATGCTTAGTGTAAGGATAATGCTCCACAAAAGCTGGACAAAGAGAGCGATTATGCTTGATGTCCGCACATGCTCCTGAATTCTCCCCTTGATGGAGTGACATGTCTTACCTATATAAGGCTTCCCACATGAACAAGGGATCATGTAAACCCCTTTTAACAGATCTATGGGAAGAACAAATAGTGGAAACTGGCTTAAAGGTTGCAAAAATATTGTCTTTTGTAAGAATCTGAGTCAACTTGTATGTGGTTCTTTGAATAAAAGGAAGATGGTCAATAGCAATGGGATTTCTAGAATTAGTTCTAGTTTTGGGTCCTACAGTCGCTTTTTTCATATTTTGGAAGGATTTCAAGCCTTGAGGCTTACAATAGACATTACTCATTAAAACCTTTAAAATATAAGCTTTCTCATCATTGACAAGAAGATCATCACAAATCCTAGTGGCTCTGGTAGCAAGGGTATTCAAAAAATTGAATCTTTGGGTTGCGTGATGATGGGAATTGGCATGGAGATATTGCTCAGTGTGGCTCTTCTTATGAAAAACTTGATGGGAGATGGAGCCTTCCACCTTTTTGGTAATGAGGACATCAAGAAAGGGTATGTTTCCATCAACCTCAATCTCCATAGCCAATTTAATAAAATTAGATCGGTTATTGAGATGTTGCCTAAACATTTCAACCTTTTCCCCACCATGGGGCCAAATGATAATGGTATCATCAACATCTAGTTTCCAAAGCTTAAGACGGAAAGGAGAACAATCAAGGGCTTTAGTCTCAAAATACTCCATGAAGATATTTTCAACAATAAGGGAGAGAGGGGATCCCATAACCACTCCACAATTTTGGTCATAAATTTCATCTTCAAAGCTGAACAAGTATATTTTTAGAAAATGTTGACTAATTTGGTTGTATTACAATCAGTGATGTTATTAAAAACATCAATATCCTTATTGATAGGAATATTAGTAAAAAGAGAAATAAAATAAAAAATTTACCAAAATATCACTAGGCTCAAGCTTAAAACCTTTAATTTCATTAATGAATAAAGATGTGTCCTTAACGAAAAAGTTAGTATTACCAACCAAAGGTTTGAGCTTCAGGGATAGATTCTTAGCAAGGAGATAAGTATCCCAACCAATTGTATTCACAATAGGTCTTAGAAAAGCACCATATTTATGGGTGTTTGCAAGACCATAGATACGGGGAGTCAGAGGATTGCTTTCAATGTGTCTTTTACTAATGGAACTAGAAACATTATCAAACATGACAACATTAGAGAATTCCTTAGAAACTTTTGAAAGAAGATTTTCAGTAAGATTTTTATAGCTACCACTGTTGGTGAGGTCATCTAGCGTCTTATTGATGCAGTCCTTCTTATCAAGAATGACAACAGAACCACCTTTTTTAGCTTTAAGAACTAGAAACTGATTATTATTTTTAAATGATTTAGGAGAAGAGAATTCAGACCTCGAGATATTTCATTTGGGTGCTTTGGCCATCCAAAGGATAATAGAGCAGTCTTTCCTAATAATTTCTTTGAGGTGATCAGGAACATCCTTGAGGACATACTCAATGTTCCATATAATGTCTTCGACAGGAATTTTGCGAGAAGCAATGGAAAAATTCAAACCTTTTTCAAGAAGACATTGGGTGGGATAATCAATCTCCAAGCTTATAATATTGTCCACCTTACTTCTGGTAGATTGAGGTTTAGGATTAGAATAAGCTGAAGAAATAGGGTTTAAATTAAGGTAAAGAGAATTAGGGCTAGAAGAATTAAGGCTTTCATTAGAAGACAAATTAGAATTGAAAGAGATAGAATAATGAATAATAGATGAATTGGAATTAGTAAAATTGGAATTAGAATTAAAGGAGATAGAAGAATTAAGGTTATGATCAAAAGAGAAATTAGAATTCGAGTTATATGAGATAGAAGAATTAGGACAATGATTAAAAGAGGAAATAGAAATAGAGGAAATAGAAAAATTATAATTTTGAAGAAAGATTACAGAATAAAATCGAGGAAGAACCATGGTTAGAAGAAATCAAATTGGAGGAAACCAAATTAGAGAAAGAAACATGATTAGAAGAATTTGAAATGGAGGAAGAGCAATGGTTAAACGAATTGGAAGGATTAGGGTTGATGGACGCAGCACTCGAGGGAGGATAAAACAACGTAGTAGGTAGTGGATTAGAAGAAAGAGAATTAGAGGGAGATGATAATGGATCAGAGTTTAATGAGTCATGAGAAGGGTCGGATGGTAAAGAAGAAGACCCAACAAAAATTAAGAAATGAGAAAACATGTTCAAGTGAGAGGATGAGGATAGGTCGAGGAACGAAGGAGGGACATACATAGAGTAGGAGGGAGCACAGTGTGAAGAGGAGGAGATGATCTGCACTAACAAAGGTTGGGAAGGAATTAGATCAGAAGAAGAAAATCGAACCCAAGAGCTATGAGTTGACACCTGCCCTGAATTAACACGGCTATGTGAGGAAGAACTCTCAACATAACCAGAAGATCTACATAGATAGGAGCCCAACAATAATTTATTAAATTTTATGCTTTTCTTTTCCATGCAAAGCTCCTCAAATCTTATAGCCTTAAGCATTGAACATGCAAACATTTTCATCCATAGATGAGGAGAGATGGCATTAGCTAAACTGATATGAAGGCACAATAATTTCCTGGAGAGAAAAACTAAAGCCTTATGAATAATACAAATCTCAAAATGAAGAAAAGCTAAACTCATAGAAAGAAAAATGTGACTAATCATGTTATTCATAAGAGGATGATAAACCTGAGCAAAATTTAGAATAACAAAAGAATTCGTACAAATCTTAATAAATGTCAAACCAAATTTTCTCTTCATTACCTATAAGCGCAAGAGTTTAACTAAGCGAACATTGTTAGCAATTTCCCTTTGATTTAGGGTTAAAATATCTTAATGGAGGCTTCTATGAGTAGAAATATTTAGAAAGTTATCTTTCAGATCCATCACATATCAAAGTTAGTTTTTGACATGTTTTAAACCAACTAATGTGGTTCATCATAGGGACGATATAGATGAAGATAAAAATTGATCCAACAAGGGTATAAATAGAGGGGATAAAAGGTTAGTTCAAAAAGTTAAAGAGCTAAGTCAAGAGTCAAACCACAAATAGATTAATCATTAGAAAAATAATAATAATACAAAGTAGAAAGAATTAAAATAAGGAAAAAATAAATAAAAAGGTATAAAAAAAGGAATAAATAAATAACTAATACCTTAATAATTCGAAAAAATAATAGAATAAGGGGCATTTTATTGTAAAGAAAGAATAAATAAATAATAATAACCTAATAATTTTAATTGTATAAATAATAAGGGTCATTAAGTAATAAGAAAGAAACAAAATAAATTAAATAAATAAAGGACCAAAAATAAATTTTAAACTAAATTAATTATTATAAATGAATAATAAAAATAGATTATATAAAAGGAGATATAAGAGCGAAGATATAAATAAAGTAATCTAAATTATTTAATTAATTTTTATAAATAAATATAATTAAAGCAAAATTTATAATAGGAAAATTAGGGGTTAAAGATATAAATTAAAAACATCCCATATTAAAAAACACAAAAAATAACCAAAAATAATAATAATTATAGATTATATATAATTATAATAAGGGAATAATCAATTAAAATGAAAATAAATAAAATAAGTATTAAATAGATTATAATAATAAAGATAGGGGCTAGAAATAAGAAAAAATAAATTATTATAGAACAATACCTATAATGGTTAAAAAACCAAGGGTAAGTATAAATCTGAAATAAATATTAAAAAAAAAAACAAGAAGAATAAAATAACCTCAAAAAGGAAAGAAAGGAGAAAATAAAGACGCAAAGAAGAGAACCAAAGAACATGGGATGTAAATCACGAAGAATACCTTGAGGAGAGAGCACGGATCCAATTTCTACTAATTTTCCAGTTGTCATCCAAAGATTTTTTTAACGATTCAATTATTATGCCTATATATAGTATTATAGGTGACTATTTGGGTTTGAAAAGTCATACATATAGAATGTAGGCGAATATTTAATAAAAAACAGGTAATTTACTATTAAAAATCATAATTTTTTGGCGAATATCATCCATTTAATCATACATATGTAAAAAAAATGGGAAACAATTCATCAAAACAGCTAATAATTTTTTTCAAAAAATGTCCAAAAAATAGTCAATTAACGAAATTTCACCCCTAAAATTTTCCCTATCGTCATCCCTATTAAGATTGTTAGCTGCCTGTTTCTCTATCTCAATGTATTCCCTAAAATTTCTGCGATGATAATGAGAAATCTTAACTAGGACACAAACATCCTTTATACCTATGTGATTCTTAGTGTTTGCAGAATGCCCAGGAAAAGCTCAAGAACGAGAGAAATTAGGCTTGATGTCCATAGCATGCTCCTAAATTCTCCCCATGATGGAGTGACTTGTCTTACCTATATAAAGTTTCCCACATGAACAAGGGATCATGTAAACCCCTTTTAACAAATCTAAGGGAAGACCGAATAGTAGAAAGCAGCTTAAAGGTTGCAGAAGTATCGCATTTCTTAAGAATCTGAGCCAACTTATATTTGGTTCCTTAAATAAAAGGAAGATGGACAGTAGCAATGGGATTGCTAGAATTACTTCTATTTCTGGGTCCTATAGTCGTTTTTTCAGCCTTTTGGAACGATTTCAAGCCTTAAGGCTTACAATAGCCATTACTCATGAAAACCTTTAAAATATAAGCTTTCTCATCATTGACAAGAAGATCGTTAGAAATCCTAAGGGCTCTGGTAGCAAGGGTATTCAAAACACTAAATTTTTGGGCTAGGTGATGATGGGAATTGGCATGGAGATATTGCTCAAAGTGATTCTTCTTGCAAAAAACTTGATGGGATATCGATCCTTCCTCCTTTCTAATAATGAGGACATTAAGAAAGGGTATGTTGCCATCAAACTCAATCTCCATAGTCAATTTAATAAAATTACATTGGTTATTGAGATGTTGCCTAAAGATTTCAACCTTTTCCCGACCATGGGGCCAAATGATAAAGGTATCATCAAAATATAGTTTCCAAAGCTTAGGATGGGAAGGAGAAGAAGAAAGGGATTTAGTATCAAAATCCTCCATGAAGAGATTTGTCAAAATATGGGAGAGAGGGGATCCCATATCCACTCCACAAGTTTGATCATAAATTTCATCTTGAAATCTTAAGCAAATGCTGACTAATTTGGTTATATTAGGATCAGTGATATTATTAACAGCATCAATAGCCTCATTGATAGGAATCTTAGTAAAAAGAGAAACAACATCATAATCGACCAAAATATTATTAGGCTCAAGCTTAAAACGTTTAATTTCATTAATGAATGAGGATGATTCCTTAACGAAAAAGTTAGTATTACGAACCGGAGATTTGAGCTTCAGGGCTAGATTCTTAGCAAGGAGATAAGTAGCCCCATCAATTGTATGCACTATAGGTCTTAGCATAGCACCATCTTTATGGGGTTTTGCAAGACCATAGATATAGGGAGTGAGCAGATTTCTTTCAATAAGCCTTTTAATAATGGAACTACAAACATTATCAGACATGACAGCATTAGAGACTTCCTTAGAAACTTTTGAAAGTGGATTTTTGCTAAGCTTTTTATAGCTGCCACTGTTGGTGAGGTGATCTAACATCTTATCGATGTAGTCCTTCTTATCAAGAATGAAAATAGCACCACCTTTGTCAGATTTAAGAACTAGAAACTGATGATTATTATTAAGGGATTTAGGGGAAGGGAATTTAGATCTTGAGATATTTCATTTGGGTTTTTTGGCCTTCTGAAGGAAATAGACCAGTCTTGTCTAATAAATTCTTTGAGGTGATCAGGAACATCCTTGAGGTCATACTCAATGTCTTCTATTATAGATCTGACCCAAAAATATATGTGAATACAAATATACCCAAGAAATAACAAGATCTGAATATAGATAGAAATGCTTCTTTATTGATCAAACCCTTGAGGTAGGGAAACACCATACATTCACTCCTTAAGGGAGGAGAACACTCCACAAGCCATATGCTTGTTCATAAAATATTCCTTGATGTCTCTCAATGGGGAGTCTCTAGCTTCTATATAGGCCTCATACATACAATACCATGGGTCATTACCATGGTTCCCTCAATACTATCTATCTAATGCAACGAGCTTATTACATTATTGCTAACTACTTGTGGTCCCTTACATGATACGAGTTAACCACTTTATTTATTACTATGGCTCATCCCATTATTACATTATTCCCTTGGGTACCTCCCTCTGTACCCCATACTATCCCCCCTAGGCATACTACATTCATTCTATTGATTTTATGGTTACATACATGATAGATGCTAGTTTATTAGTGTAGTTATATGCACATGTGTCAGATAGTGATGAATGATACCAACCTGTGGTTGTATGCATTGCTACTGTTGTTTTATGTTAGATGACTTGATGATTATGTTATATGTTGTTTATGAGTATGGTATAGGCTTGTTATAGATCTGACCTACAAATATATGTGAATACAAATATACCCAATAAATAACAAGATCGGGATATAGATAGAAATGCTTCTTTATTGTTCAAACCCTTGAGGTAGGGCAACACCATACATTCACTCCTTAAGGAAGGAAAACACTCCACAAACCATATGCTCATTCATACAATATTCCTTGATGTCTCTCAATGGGGAGTCTCTAGTCTCTATATAGGCCTCATACATACAATACCATGGGTCATTACCATGGTTCCCTCTATACCATCTATCTAATACAATGGGCTTATTACATTATTGCTAACTACTTGTGGTCCCTTACATGATACGGGTTAACCACTTTATTTATTACTATGGCCCATCCCATTATTACATTATTCCCTTAGGTACCTCTCTCTATACCCCATACTATCCCCCCTAGGTATACTACATTCCACCCCCCTTAAACATGTTTCGTCCCCGAAACATAAGAAGAACACAAATAATAAGATCTACTCAAAAGAGTAGTTCACTGGTACCATGCAAGTGCATCTAGTCATCCAAGAGAAAGGTGAACCCTCAATTTAGCTAGTGCCTCGCTTGCTTGAGATGGAAGTTGATCCTGGCGGCTCTTTTGTGTTGTTGTGTTGTGGGTGGATCATCACCCCTCTTTATATGTCATGCGGAGGTTGTTGTCCTTGTTACTAATTCATTTCCATCTTGTTGGTTGTTTTCTTGTGGGGTGATGTGGGTGGTGATATGCTGAAGTTTTAACCAACAACATATCTTTCTTTAATTTACCACCTAATGGAGACTAATTGGTATCTAGTACATGTTGTGGCATCTGTTGTTGTTGCTTATCTTCCAATATTACTTCAACTATGATTTCCTTATCTGATGCATCCGCACCTGTAACATTTTCTGCTTCAGCCTCCTTGGACTCTACCTATTTTTCTTGTACCTAGTTTTGTATTTGTGTTTGCTTATTGACCATCAAGGGCTCATCATCTGATGTGTCAGTCCCTAGAACATCTTCTGTTTCAGCCTCCTTAGACTCTACCTATTTATTGATGGAAATATCTTGTAATGTAATTTTCTTCTTTTTATACCAGAGCTTCAGGAATTTCTTCTGCACATTAATATTGATAATACCCACAGATTCCATCCAAGGGTATCCCAAAACAACATCCATATTAGTCATATCTAAAGCATAAAAATCAGAATGCAATACATACTTTTAAATAGAGGATGAATGAGCTATTATAGAGCTTTATGAACCCTATAATAGGTCATTCCTCCTCTATTTAAAACTATCCTCACTTGTATGGATTCATTATTTAACAAAATGCAATACATACTTGTCCATAGAAATCTTCAAATCTTTATAAACTTGCACCTCCTCATTATTAATCTTTGTGTGCTTTATTTGTTTAGCTAGAATTCGCAATCTTTTTGCTAAATTGACATTTATAAGATTTTGCTTGCAACTAGGATTTATAGACACAATGATCTTCTCCTTATGAATATATCCATGAACCTGTAACAAGGAGATACTAGTAGAAAATAACCCCTTACATGTCTCATTCCCCTATTTTCTAGCATGAGACCATTTGTCCAAAAGGAGTTTTTCATATTCTTCATCCGAAAGTTTGGACAATTGTTTACTGTCAAGTGAGTTCCACCATATGGCAGTCTCCTCTTTCATACTATACCATGTGAAACATTTCCAATATTTCAGATGGTTTTTCTTAAGATATTTTATGAATTCTTCAATAGTAGGACCATTATCTTTCTGTGTAAAAAATTGCTTGCTAGAAGCCATGAAGAGGGTTTTGAAAAAAAAAAAAATCACTTACTTGGCGAAAATTTGAAATGGCCACAATTCGGTTAATATTGCTTAGAATCCCTATTATGACCTATTTTCATAAATGGAACAACCATTCTGCATCTTCCCATGTGATATAAATCTTGATCTAGGCACTGGAATTTCAAATTCTCGCTACAATTGTCACACCGTCACAAAAATTTCTAAAAAAAGAGTTGTTTTTAGATCAGTGATATCTCCCTCATCCGGACTCCGATTCGACTGATTTTTTTTTTAAAATTGGGTATCTTTTTGCAAAGAACCCAGATCTGTAATTATATTCTACAATGTTTTCACTAGAATGTATAGACCTGATCTGCAAACTCACCGCCCCAAAAAATGTCTACAACACAGCTAATTTTTAAATCAGCGATATCTCCCTCATCCGGACTCTGATTCGGCCGATTTTTTTTTTCAAATTGGGTATTTTTTTGAAAAAAATCTAGATATTCAATTAGATTCTACAAATGTTGCACCAAAAAAGACAGATCTGATCTGTAAACTTGTTGGCCCAAAAACTCCTGCAAAAATAAAAAAAAATTCTCCCCTTTGCCCAATAAAGTGCTCTTCGTTATAGATCTGACCCACAAATATATGTGAATACAAATATACCCAAGAAATAACAAGATCTGAATATAGATAGAAATTCTTCTTTATTGATCAAACCTTTGAGGTAGGGCAACACGATACATTCACTCCTTAAGGAAGAAGAACACTCCACAAGCCATATGCTTGTCCATACAATATTCCTTGACATCCCTCAATGGGGAGTCTCTAGCCTCTATATATGATTCATACATACAATACCATGGGTCATTACCATGGCTCTCTCAATACCATATATCTAATACCATGGGCTTATCACATTATTGCTAAATACTTGTGGTCCCTTACATGATGCGGGTTAACCACTGTATTTATTACTATGGCCCATCCCATTATTACATTACTCCCTTGGGTACCTCCCTCTATACCCAATATTATCCCCCCTAGGTATACTACATTTATTCTATTGATTTTATGGTTACATACATGATAGATGCTAGTTGATTAGTGTAGTTATATGCACATGTGTCGGATAGTGATGAATGATAACAACATATGGTTGTATGCATTGCTATTGTTGTTTTATGTTAGATGACTTGATGATTATGTTATATGGTGTTTATGAATATGGTATAGGTTAACTTGTTATTGTTATATGTTAGTTAACTTGATGATTAGGGTTATAGAATTAATATTTTGATGTTATATGTATCATGCTAAATTTGATTGGCCTATGCCTATGGTTAGGACTACGACATTCAAGTACGAGTCGACTTATTTTTGACATTGTGTTGTACTAGTCTATATTGATCATACATATCTAATTTTTATGCATGAATGACAAATGTTTATGAGCTTATAATGTGAACATGTTTGTTAGTTACTGTTATGGATATCATGATCTTATTTGTGTTTGAGCTATGTGTTGTGAAGTTATATCGTGCTAACTAGCTTGATTGTGTAGACAAAATAGCCTCCCCTGAGATACATTAAGGTATGAGCTTGCCTATGTCATCTACTTTGTGCTTGAATGTTTGATTATGTCATCTATTTGGTGTTTTAATGTTGGTGTCTATTATGTCATCTATCTATTGTTGAATGTTTGATTAATCGCATGATATGAGTATGTGTCTATAAGGTTGCATTAAGAAATGATCCTATTTTAATATGGTTTTACTTACACATATGTGTTGATATAGCTTACATGTACTTGAGTGTAATAGGTAACAATTGTAGGATTATGTCTAATGACTATGAGTTGACTATGGATTATGAAATGATTGCTAGTCTTGGTAAAGTTTGAATTCAAATTGATAGATATGATTGTCTTGATACTTGGAACATGTGGTCGACATGAGTAAACAATTGCAGGAAACATGCTTCGTATTAGTGTGACAAGGTAAAAATTGACGTGTTTATATAACTAACAGTTGGGTGATGTGATAGTACATAGTAAGCCTCGATTGCAACAAGGTGAAAAGTTAAAAGAAAGGAACTGGGCAAGAATTCCTTTGGTTATGTTTGGAAACCCTAATTCCAAATGAATGAGTACTTTGCATACCGGAAGTATTATTAACCTTGATTTCGTCTAACATTATGTGGGTATGTGCTATATTTATGGACATGTGTTTGACAAGTATAAAAAATAGTGTCCAGTTATAGCTAGATCTGTCAAAGGGATTGGAGTCCCTTGAGAGATGGTGTGGATGTGTTCAGTTGCAATACAACATGCTTGGCACAATAAGGTAAGGTAACCAATGTATTGTTATGTTTATTTATGCAGTGACATTTATGTGTTGATGGTAGTATGATGCAATGGATTGAATGGAAAAGAGGCACCATGAAATATTGAAGAAGGCTCAAGTTGATATTTCCCTTGGAAGCATTGGGAACCACGATGATTTAGTCATGGCATCTGTGGTTAGTCTTGTGATTTTGGTATTTTGGTGATTTGTTGTGCTTGATTGTGGTTTCGTTTCCATCTTGTGCATGGACAAGCCACTTTGTTTGTGGTGTCATTATGTTGTTGTTTTTCCATGGCTTTCTTCTTGTTTTCTTCTCGGTATTTCCTTTATTTTTTTTATATTCTTGGGAATTGTTTAAGGAAGGAGGAAGTTAATGGAGATTGGGGAGAGTTGTGTAGTACCCGATAGGTAAGGTAAGACCTAGATGAATCTCAATGAATGTATAAGGTCAATTGAAGGCAAAAGTATGACGGCTAGTTGGATTGGTTGGTCCATTGCTGTCAATGGACGATGGTGGGATAGCCATGAGAAAAGTAACCAGGAAAGGTAAACTAAATGGACTTGAGGTGTCAGATGCCTTGGCTATGTTGGGAATCATTGTTCTCAATGTCGTGCATGCTATGAACAGATAAAGGGAGTTCTTTTAACCTTGACCTTATGATATCTAGTAATTATGTTATGATCATGATTATGTTGATGCATGTATATGTATGTATGTATGTTGTTGTCTAACATGATCCTAATTGTTTAATGCTAATATTTATATGTATGTATGTATGTTATTGTCTGACAAGGTCGTTAGGAATCATTCTTGTGAAGGAATGATTGCTTACGCAGGTGAATGACATGAAGAGGTTCCTGGTTCATGAGGAATCAAGTGGGAAGAGTAGTCCTGACAAATCTATGAGGTCAGTATCATGTGGATATGAATTGATATTATGTTATTATAATATGTTTATGTTATGGATAGGATAGGCTGAGGGATACATCAGTGAAATGAAATCAGTGTCGTCTGCGGCATGTTGGGACAACCATGGATAAGACACTGTAAGAAAGGTTTCTTGGTAGAGATAGTGTGGTTTTGGATGTGTGGTACTATTGTTGTGCATATGTTATATATTTTGTACATGTTGCATCTGTGATGTTGTCTGCATGTGGTGTTGTGTATATATAATGTGTGTACATGTTGTTTATGCAATGTTATGTATAGGGTGGTATAGATAGCGTTGTGTGAATATTGAATATGCAGTGGTAGGTATAGATGGTGCTATGTACATGTTGGATATGTGGTGTTATGTACATATTGTACCGAGCGCATGATGGATATGCGATGTTGTGTGAATATGGTGTTGTGTACATGTTTGATATACAGTGTTGTGTACGTAGGGTGATATGTACCTATTGTATATGCAGTGCTATTTACATATGGTGTTGTTTGCATGTTGTACATGTGGTTCTATGTACATATCGAGTTGTGTGCATGATTGTATAAGTGGAATTGTGAGAATGTGGTGTGGTGTACATGTGCATGTGGTGCTATGTGCAAATGGTGTTGCGTACATGTCGTGCATATGGTGTTGTGTACATATGGTGCCATGTAGGTTTTCATGTGGTGCTTTGTATGCATGTTGTTGTTTATGCATTTTACAATTGGTATGATGTACATGTTGCGTTGTGTACACGTTGCACAGGAGGTGCCATGTACATGTGAATTTGTGCACACATTGTGCAAGCGATGCTTAGTACAGGTGGTACTGTGTACATGTTGTGCATATGGTACTAGTGTACATGTGGTATTGTACACATGTCATACATGTTTTGTTGTAGGAATGCGGTACTATGTATGTGCATTGTGTAGTCATGGTATCGTGACATGTGTATTTGTTTTGTTGTGCTCTGTGTACGTATATGTATTGTGTTCTATATCGGTTGTAGGTGTATGTATTATGTGGTGGTGTACAACAGATGTAGGTGTATGTATTGTGTTGTGTTATACATTGGGTGTAGGTGTATGTGTGGTATGTCAGGTGTAGGTGCATGTATTGCATGGTGTTGTATTTCGTGTGTGGTTCTATGTGTGTGATTCACACTATGTGTATGTGCACATGGTTGAGGAGAAGGCATTGGGTGTTTGTCAAGTGTGGCAGTCGATCAAATGTGCGTATGGAATAAATACAATGGTAGAAGCTAAGGATTGATTAAAGGATAAGTATCAGTATTTTTTTTCAGTTTTATTATGAATGTGATTTAGGATTTCGGTCTATGCTAATTACATGTGATCTATGATTCTGGTTTTGGTTACATGCGGATTTGGTCAAAGATGCTAGTTGACTTGTTGTGATAGGAAGTGAACAAAATTGCAAGTGTACCTTATTGACGAGATACCAATGAGGTATGATGTGAATTTATTTCAATTTATTTTAAATCTAATGGAAATTATGTGCATGGCACATAAAAGCACGAAATTTCAGTTAGGTTGTTGAAACCGATTGCAATAATTAGCAGCAACGGTGAAAGAAATTGGAACAAGTAGCAGTATGCTAGTAAATCATTCAGGAGCAGGATCATTATGGAACACTGGTACCCAATAGTGTCCATTGATTTCCATGAGCATGTTATAACCATTATGATGGTTTTGAGGCAGGTATATGCCTTGGTTGTTGACCTTCTGATGTGAAGAAGCCTTGCCAAGGGATGGATCACCTAGGATAGGGGATGTCGGGGAACTTGAAAGGTGAGTGACTACATGGAAGGGGTTGACCAGATTACCTGAGGGACTATGTAGCAGAGAAGGGAAGGCCAAGGATGGACTTTTTCTTCTCATTAGCCTTACCAAATGGAATCATATGTATATTGGAGTGTGCCCTGGAACAATGAGCTGGTAACTGTTCACTGAGAGGACAATTGGCATAAGATTGTAGCATTGGACAATGGATGCAGCTTTGACTTTGATAGTGGATTCTGGACTTCCTGGGAAGGAGGTGAATCCTGGTACTACTTTTGAGGGTGGAGGTGTGAGCTTCTAGATTCCCTTGTTGATTGATATGGGCATCATATCCTTTTATTTTTTGGTTGAGAAAATGTGCATATGTGTACATGTGTATATTATTGTAAATATTGTATTGAGCTGGATTTACAAAGCTCCATAGACAATATGGTTATTTGTTGGTTGATAAAATGTGGTTGTTAGTGTAAATACCATAATGAGTTGTGTTATAAAGCTCCAGTAAACGATATGTTTGTCATTTTTCAGCAGTATTCATTGTAAATACTGCAACGAGCTAAGTCATAAAGCTCCATGGGAAGTATGTTCAGTTGTAGCAGTATTTCTAGTTATAGGTGTCATTGAGCATCGAGGACAGTGTTCCCCCAAGGGGGGGGGGGGTTATGTAACAACACTACTTAAAAATCCATGTAAAATATATAAGACCACAGTCATTGGACACATATTCTAATAATTGAGTGTGAGAAACTCAATTCAAAGACAAATTTTGTAGAGAAATCCCATTAAAAGCAATTTTCAATCATATGAAATTTAGTTGTAATTTGACATATGTTTGAAAATACAACATATCTCGAAGTATTTTGTATATGTTATTTTTTCCAAAGTTTTCAATATTTTCAAAAAATCAATATTTTTCCCAAAAGTTAGTTACCAGAAACCTATCATATGGAATATTTTCATGAAACTGAACCTAATGAATGGAAATATATTGTAAATTTTCTTGTCAGATTCATGGTACCATCCCATACATTGGACCCACCTTGTTTCTCCACTCGTCGGGATTCTCCTATCAAGTAATTTTCATCCACTAAACTACTTCCAGAAACAACAATACCATCTAAAGGTATCATCTCCCCTGATTTGGCAGACAACACCATGTTAATGGCCACATACTTCACATATATTTTTTCTCAACTTTCTTTAATAACCGCTATTTGTGGAGCTAAATTCATAATAAACAAAATCTCTACTCTAGCCTACCAGGAAATTCCGAGTAAAATTATCAATAAAATTCCAAACATTTATCTACAATACTTAATAATCTATCAGGAATTGCCATAAAATTAATATTGTTTGGTCACTTCATCAACTTTTGAGCCATTCACCCAATGTAAACAAGAAGACATTAGTGCCTCCTTCCAAATAATCCCCCAATCCAATAGTGTCTGCAACTATTTCAAACTCATCGAACCTCATTAAATATTATATATTCTTGCAAAAGGAAAAGCTTCCATTATGACCTAACCTATTATAGGTATTAGGTTAAATTCCTGTAATAATCATGAGCACATTTATATCCAACATGAAATTGCGAAGGGCCACAAAACTCTTCAGCAATATAGGCAAATGCTCATAGCTATTGTACGTAAAGCCACCCACCAAAAAGGGTGGCACAGATACTGGAACAAATATAGTGCAAGGAAAAACGTTGAAATTAAAGTGGAAGGACTTGGCCATTTACTTGTATTTTTCAACTGTCCAGCCACACAAAGACTTACATGTAACCTTTCCTAATTTAATGCCTTAACTTTATAAAGCCATAAAAACATTAACATCTTAAAATTGCAAATAAACATCACTTCCTAAAATGTTAAATATCATAGGTTATTTCTACAAGGTTTTACAAAAAGAAGGGGATTTCAAAAGGTTGAGGTTTTTTCATTCCTCCAGGGCTAAACTGTTTGTGGATTTGATTACATGCTAGTATCAAAATAGACAATTAGAAAATGCGAGGGGAACATGTATCTGGTGTTTACATGGTTTTAATATCTACTGAATTCATTTTTGTGGGTTTCTATATTTGGTAGAACTTGGTAACTAATATAACATGTTGAAAATGCAACAAGATGATGGAGCTTAGTGGAAAGGAGTCGCCTTCACTAAGTGAGCCCGCAGGCTATTTTTGGCGCAAAGTCTATTTTTAGACATATGGATCATGGTCTATGAGTTGCAGGATGCTATTGGTGGATGATTGGTCATGTTGGTAAAAATAGATGGACTTCTATTTTTAGACATATGGGCGGAGTCTATTTTTAGATTTCCAAGTCTAAATATAGAACAGTCGAATATTATTAGATCTTAATAATATTTGGACTATAAACATTATCTTATCCTCTTGGAGCACTTCAGTTCAAGTTATGGATGTGGCACATGCAACTGCCAGAAGGAAATACGCTTTTCCTATGGGTTACTTGAGCTATTGCATGATGGAATTCAGTTAGAACTCATGTGGTTGAGTTTGGTGGAGTTGATTGAGGAGTTGTGTTCAGTTTGACTTAGTTGAACTAGTTGTATTTAGTCTAACTAAAGAATACACTAGTGATGAGTGATGTGAATTAATTATTAATTAATTCACTAATTATTAACTCATAAATCAACTAAAGAATACATCAGTTAACTCAGTGCATGGACTGTTCAGTGGAGACAGGTGTTAGAGGTTGAGATTGCTATCAATTGTGACTATAGTTGTGCATGAGATCTTGCACAAACAATGGATTGAGTAATGCCAATGAGGATTGCATGGTTCAGCCAAGGAAATACGAGTTTGGTTCAGCCATTCATCATTATTCTCATGCAGGATTGCGCAGTGGAGGCAGGCAAGCAGCGGAGAAGATTTGAACCTGTGATTGATTCAGATCTGAGCTAGTTTGTGTGTAACAAGTGGAGATAGTACCGAGTACTTGCAGGGAGTATTGTACTATGTATTGTTACATGTTCTCAATCAATATAATATACAGATAGTTGGGGGTTTTCAGTTGTATACTTTCCCCGTGATATACTGTGTTGATATGTGTGATTGATGCTTCAATGTGCACATGTGATTGTTTCTGAATACTGCAAAATTGATGATCAACGTAGAGGAGGTTATATAGAGGTTATGTATTATGCATTCATTCCGTAAATAGTGTATAATCAGGATAATCTCTTTGAATAAGTGTTATATTATTCAAAATTTCTACATGGTATCGGAGGAGAGTTGATCATCAGATCTATTATTCAGAAAGTGGTTACATTTTATTTCTTCAGGCAGAGTCTGTAATCAGGCCAGGTAGCCTTTGGATTCATCCTTCTTTTGGAAGGTGAGATATCTGGTAAAAGCCCATACAATCAATCTCTGTACGAGGAATACTTTGTTCTCACGAATTTTAGATCAGAAGCGGTTGAGTTTTGAGCTGGTGGAATTCGAATTTGCAGCAGCGTTTTCTTGGTGTCGAAGTTGAAATGTCTTTCAACGGATTGCGATTGGAGTATGCTCTTGAAGGCAACTCAAATTATATTGCATGGAAAGACAGGATGGAGGTGGTGTTAGATGACAATGGGTTGAAGGATTTCATAGATGCTGAGGTCCCAAATCCTACTGATGCTGCTCAAGTTGAGGCTTGGCAAAAGAAGACAGCAAAGTGTCGAAGGATTCTGTTGGAGGGCATGAAGGATCACATTGTATCTAGCCTGCATGGAAGGGCTTCTCCATATTTGATGTGGAAAGCGTTGACAGAATTATTCCAAAGCAAGAGCGACCAGAGGAAGTTGGCGCTCAAGGATAAACTCAGAAACATTAAGTGTCAGAATGGAGACAGTATGCCCAAGTATCTCACCAAGTTCAACCAATGCCGGGATGAGTTAAGAAGTGTGGGGGTGGTTGTCGATGATGAGGACTTGGTGAACTTGGCTCTCCTTGGTCTTCCAAAGAGTTGGCATTCCTATCAGGACTCTGTCAATGGCCGGGAGAAATTTCCAGGATGGGAGAGACTTTGGTCAGATCTTGTGCAAGAGGAGATCAAGCGGAATACCTGGGACGAATCTTCATCAAAGGCATCTGATGAAGAAAATTGTGCTTTGGCTGCCAAAGAAAAGAAGGGGAAGGAGAAGGGTTCTCTTTCCGAATCCAATTTTTCCAATGATGGGAAGAAGGTTGACAAATCGAAAGTGTGATGCTTTCGTTGTCATGAAGTGGGCCATTATGCTGCAAATTGTCCACGGAGGAAATCCAAGAAGGGATCCGGGGAAGGATCTGAAGGTGAGGCACTTGCTTCACAATTTGAGTTCGATTTCACACTTTTTACATGCATGGTTCCATCCATGGTGGGAAGTGGTTGGTTTCTTGACAGTGGAGCTTCTTTCCACATGACCGGTGACAAGAGTGTGTTCAGTACTTTGGAGGAGAAAGATCTCCAGATACTCATAGCGATGGGTAATGATGAGAAGTATAGTGTCTCAGGTGTAGGCACGGTTATTTTTCAGAGGGAGCATGGAGCTCGGCTTGCCTTGACCGATTTCAAGTATGTACCAGGACTAGAGAGAAACTTGGTGTCGATCGCGATGCTGGAAGACAGAGGCTATGATGTAGCCTTCAGTAAGGGAAAGGTTTTTCCTTAGACACATCATCACTAGACAAGTGAAGCAGATTGGTTCATGGGTCAAAAACCTATATGCTCTTGAGGTTCAAGATACATGCAAAGCCTTGAGCAGCAAGGCAACTGATGGAGACTTGGTGGTTGAGGGGGAGCGTATATTACCTCTCAACATGCAGAGCCAGAAGAAGTCTCAAACGATTGTGGAGGAGCCACGATTGGTGCAGTAGCTTCAGGAGGTTGTGGAGCAGCCACAACGAGGGAAGCTGAGAGGAGATCGAGTAGAGACATCTACTCATGCAGAGACCTCGAGTAGGGTGAAACTTCGAGCCAGGTGGGCTGAGGGATCATAAGCAGCCATACCTCCAGGTAGGAGGTGGGGCGATATAGAGTGATTGTCCCAAGGAGGAGGGGCAGGATCCTTGAGGTACCCAACCTCTTGGATGAGACCTTGCTACGGGAGCCCCGATGTGGAGTAGCAGGAATTGACTGATTGGGTAGAGACAGATGCGGATGGAGCGGCAGAGAGAGGGACATTGTAGGGAATCCCAGGACAGCGCATAGCTAGTAGGCTGCAGCAATGCAAGAGGCACAAGTGTTTTGCACAGTGCTAGGTGGCACAGAGAAGTGTGCAATGGTGCGAGATGCATGGAGATGTTGCAGTAGCGCAGATTTCGGAGAGGGAGCACTTGTTAGTAGCAGGTAGAGCTTCAGCATCAGAGTATGTTCCTAGCCCAACAGAGTGGTCAGTTGGGAGTGTTTTTGTTCCAAGTGTTGTTGGAGCAAGTGGACCGGGCAAATGTGTTGCATGCAGAACATTCTAGAGTTGTAGGATAGGGGTTGCAGATAATCCATATCTTGTTGAGAGGGAGTGTTGAAAATGCAACAAGATGATGGAGCTTAGTGGAAAGGAGTCGCCTTCACTAAGTGAGCCCGCAGGCTATTTTTGGCGCAAAGTCTATTTTTAGACTATGTCTATTTTTAGACATATGGATCATGGTCTATGAGTTGCAGGATGCTATTTGTAGATGATTGGTCATGTTGGTAAAAATAGATGAACTTCTACTTTTAGACATATGGGCAGAGTCTATTTTTAGACTGCCAAGTCTAAATATAGAACAGTCGAATGTTATTAGCTCTTAATAGTATTTGGACTATAAACATTATCTTATCCTCTTGGAGCACTTCAGTTCGAGCTACGGATGTGGCACATGCAACTGCGAGAAGGAAATATGCTTTTCCTATGGGTTACTTGAGCTATTGCATGATGGACTCCAGTTAGAACTCATCTGGTCGAGTTTGGTGGAGTTGATGGAGTTGTGTTCAGTTTGACTTCGTTGAACTAGTTGTATTTAGTCTAACTAAAGAATACACTAGTGATGAGTGATGTGAATTAATTATTAATTAATTCACTAATTATTAACTCATAAATCAACTAAAGAATACATCAGTTAACTCAATGCATGGACAGTTCAATGGAGACAGGTGTTAGAGGTCGAGATTGCTATCAGTTGTGACTATAGTTGTGCATGAGATCTTGCACAATCAATGGATTGAGTAATGCTAATGAGGATTGCGTGGTTCAGCCAAGTAAATACGAGTTTGGTTCAGCCATTCATCATTATTCTCATGCAGGATTGCGCAGTGGAGGCAGGCAAGCAGCGGAGGAGATTTGAACCTGTGATTGATTCAGATCTGAGCTAGTTTGTGTGTAACAGGTGGAGATATTACTGAGTACTTGCGAGGAGTATTGTACTATGCATTGTTACATGTTCTCAATCAATATAATATACAGATAGTTGGGGGTTTCTAGCTGTATTCTTTCCCCGTGATATACTTTGTTGATATGTGTGATTGATGCTTCAATGTGCGCATGCGATTGTTTCTGGATACTACAAAATTGATGATCAACGTAGAGGAGGTTATGTATTATGCATGCATTCTGAAAATAGTGTATAATCAGGATAATCTCTATGAATAAGTGTTATATTATTCAAAATTTCTACATAACATACATTATATTGTTGTTTGTGCTCCCTCTGGTTTTTAAAAGAGAAATTCTTGAACTATAAATTATCAATTTAAAGATTTCAATAGCTATCTCTGATGGCACATTTTGTTTTAACCAAATAAACTAAAAATTATATGCACACAATTCATGTATGCAAAAATAAGCAGTGACAAGCCACTTCATGGCTCTTGTTAATGGAAAATCTTATACCACCTTGGAAATGTAAATATATTATTGTTAAGTATTAATGTGTAATTTATCTATATTCACATCCATTCATATTAATTTATATTTATATCACATTTAATTAGCATATTATTTTGGTATGTCAATGAAATTGTTGAAGTCAGTGAAGAGTTGAATATAAAAGATGGAGAAATAATTTTTTTTAATTTATTATTTTTTTAAATTGTGAAATTTGAAAAAAAAAACAGTTATATGAGTTTATTTTAAATACTTGAGGGACATAATTATCATTATCCCCACTTAAATTCAATTTTCATAACTAACATTTTAAATTCATATCAATTGTATTATTGTATAAAAATTTATTTATCATATATAACTTCCTTTTATTTTCGTAAGGCAATATATAACTTCCTTTCTTTTCTTTCTGTAACAAAATATCTGAGCAAATCCACCCACAAAGATCACTAGATTTGAGGATATCGAGGAGAATTTACCCTGTGACCTCCTATTAGCGAGGTACTTTTAACAATGAGAACTCAACCAATTGAGCTAAACCTCAGGGTTATTTATCATTTCTGATATGAAATTAAAAAATATGAAGGTTTTTCGAAAAGTTTTGCAATCTAGTTTATGTCTTTTAGGCAATAGATCGTGATTGAAAAAGCACACAAAAAAAGTTAATTTTGCAGATTTTTGACAGTTAAAATGGACAATAAGAAGCATTAAAACACAACAAATTGATGACGGAGTTCACCCCTCCTGGGCTACATCTCTGGGTCCAGCTTCCAATGGTGGCCCTTTATATTATATGCTCAAATGTTCAAATACATCAACATACAATGCTAAAATTGAAAAAATAACACTGCCATTACGTCCAAAATGCCTAAAAACACTTGTATAGGTTCTTCTTGGGCTCAAAACACTAAAAAAATGACCAATATAGGCCTCCTTCAAAATTGTCTACAAACAGCTCTATAAAATTCGTTCCCTCTACAAAAAGCAACAAATAGGCTCAGTGGTGTGTTAGTATGATGGAGATTTTGTGACCCGTAGGTCTCAAGTTTGACCCATGAAATCGATTCCATTGGGGCATTTTGTTGAAACATTCATTTTTTTTTTAAAGGGTCAAGCCACCTCCACTAATTCCACTGTTTATTTTCCATTCATATTGTACAAAAAGTGACCATGGAGCATGGGCCATAGGCCATGTGCTTCCCTATCCCCACTCTCAGTCATGTGTTGGTTCATATGACTATGGATGAGGCATGGGTAGGATTCCACACGCCGTGCCCCTCCTTTTCCTTCGTTGGTGGTCATGTGATCCCATATAACTACGTCTTGTACCTAGCCATCATGCCCTCCTCCTCCGCCATCGCCTTGGGACTTTGTCCTGGCCACGACTGGTTCATATAATCGAGTGCTAGGCTCAATGAGTTAGCCCACTAGCCTGGTGTTACTTCCCAATGTCAAAACCATATGTCTATAAATATAACCCTATCAACTATGTTTAACAAGCAGTAATGGTGGCGCACCTGTAGGGTGTCGGGTTGATAAATGAGAGGTTCTATGTTCAAAACTTGTGGAGGGTTGGTTATTCAACCTGACCAATTTTGGCCTCGTCCGGAGTGCCATGTGGCACCCTAGGATTGGGTCATGTGTCACTTTGTGATTGGTACATATCAAAACACCTTCAACCAATAAGAGTGTGACAATTGTACACGTGCGACTGAGTCATGTGTTAAGTTCTAATTGGCTTTGTACTACTTGGTCATCTCGCCAACATCAACAACACGTTAGTTTATGAACTTCCATGTGGCATCCGTACACTGCCTAGTCAACCTTGCAAGTTGAATTTTTTTTATTACTTGCCAAAAAAATCAAAATGAGATAACTTCCTAATATGATGCCAGATTGAGGTGATTCAAGTGTCGTTGGGATAAAAGCAAAGAGATATGTGATTTGGTATTAGTTTTTGGAGAATTTGAACACTTTCATTTTCTATCATAATTTTTTATCCTTTGGATCATTCCTCCTAACTGGAAGCTTTTGGACCACCAAAATTCTATTTTTTTACTTAGAAATTAATTGAGGGTACACCTCCCACTCTTTCCTGATACCTATCCATCTTGCTTTTCATGGATTGGTACCTTTGAGCCCCTCATAAAGATTCTCTGCACTGCCTCTGCATGAAGTTGTTATCCTCCTATCAAGAATTGAGTCTTCCTGCAACTCATTTAAATATTAAAGACCAAAATCTTCTATATATAAAATCTGAACATTATCTTCATGATCATCAATCATAGGAGGCTCATACAATATCAAGTTTCCCACATTCACAACAGAATAAATTTTCATGTAAGGTGGAAAATATAATCAAAATTTGTTGTTACCAATCTTATCCAAGATTTTGAAAGGACCATATATGATTGGCTTGAGCTTTTTACCTTCATATTGAAGTCTTTCCTTGCTGATGTACAACTAAACTTGATCTCCCATGTAGAAATAATGATCAACCTGATGCTTATCATGTCTTGCTTTGTACTTGGATTTGCTTTTCTCCAGTTGTTCTTGTACCCTTTGATGCACTAGATGGATTTTCTCAATGAAATTTTTGGCTTTGTCCACATCACTATTTCCATCTACTACAATATCCTTACCTAAGTTGAAATCCAAAGGAGACTTTGGCGAATAACCCAAATAAGCTTCAAATAGAGATACTTGTGTAGATGAATTCTTGGCATGATTGTAGGCATGTTGAATGTAATGCAAATGCACATCCCAAAGTTTAGGATTCTTACCACAATATTCTTAAAGGAGATGCACTAATGTTATGTTTTCTAGTTATGTGTGGTCATCGGTTTGTGGATGAAATGTTGTGCTTTTCTTCAACTTTGTGTGCATGAGTTCCCATAAACTTAACCAAAGCTTCTTGATAAATTGATAATATCGATTAGAAATAATCAAAGTAGGTAACCCAAAATGAACCCATACATTTTAGAAGAACATATTTGCAGTCTGTTCATATATAACCTATTTCTTACATGGCATAAACACACACGTTTTACTAAAATGATCCACTACAACATATATGTAATCATGACCTTTCTGAGACATTGGTAGTCCCCTAACAAAATCCATAGAAATACCTTTCCAAGGACGAGAAGGGATAGGAAGTGGAGTGTAAAAACCCAATTTCCGATTATTTGGCTTGCTAGTAACACACATAGAACATCCTTCTACATATGTTGATACAATCTCATTCATGTGAGATCAATAACAATACCTCTGAAATTGAGCAATTGTTTTCCCTACACCAAAGTGGACAACAATAAGAGAAGTGTGGGCATCCCTTATGATATTGACTCTTTCACCCTCTGGAACACATAACTTGCCAAGATGATACAACAACTTGTATGAACATGAAAATCCAACTCTTCAACATTTTTTCCTTGACCCAAAGTTTCATAAAAATCTTTAAAATCTTCATCTTCAACATATTGTTCAATATAAATTTCATGCTTGACTGAGTTATGCTTAAGAATAAAATGTGCATTAAAAATGGGCCTTGATAACATATATACAACTTTGTTTTTATACCTTTCCGATACCTGATTACCAAATGGAATTGTTGTAGGAATCCCATCCATCTAAAATGTCTAGCTTTTTGTAGCTTGGTTTGTGATTGTAAATATTGCAAAGGTTGTCAGTATGAATAATCATTTTTTTACCCATCAAATAATGCTTCCATTTATTTACACTTTATACCAGAGCATACAGCTCTTTATCATAATTTGGATAGTTAATTATTGCATTGGTAAAGGATTTAAAATGAGAACATATTGGCTTACCATGTTGCATCAAAACTGCTCCCATAGCATATTCGCTTCCATCGGTTTGAATTTCAAATGGTTGCTTAAGATCTGGAAGTGCTAGACCTAGTGTTGTATTGATTTTCTCTTTCAAAGTGTTGAAGGCTTTCAGATGCTTGCCTTCTCTTTGAAATACTTGTTTCGCACTTGTCAAAGCATGTAATGGTGTTGCAATGAATGAGTAGTGATAAATTTTCTCCAATATTAGGTTGCTCCCAAAAATATCCTAACTTTTGTTACATTGTTGGGTTTAGGCCAATTCACAATAACATCAGCTTTGGAGGGATCAATATTCAATTCATCCCCTCCTACAACATGACCCAAATAAACCAAATATTTTTTTCCCAAATTCACATTTAGACATCTTCAAATACAAATTTTCCTATTTCAAGACATCTAAAACTTATTTCACTCGCTTGACATGCTCTTCATGTGTCTTACTAAAAATTAGAATATCATCTAATTAGACTATGACAAAATCATCAAGGAATGGCCGCAATACATCATTCATAACTCTCATGAATATGGCAGGTGCATTGCAATGTCCAAACAACATAACTAACCATTCAAACAAACCTTGTTTTGTCTTGAAAGTAGTTTTCCAAATATCATCTTCAACCGTCCTTGTCTAGGATAACCAATTCTAAAATCTAACTTAGTAAAATAAACAACTTCCTTTAATTAATCAAGCAAAGCATCAACGTGAGGAAGAGGATAATGATTATTTACCATGATTTTGTTCAAAGCTTATAAATCCACACAAATGTGCCATGTACCATATTTCTTTGGAACCAAGACAATAGGAGACCCACAAGGATATGTACTAGGCCTGATGACCCTTTTGTCAAGCATCTCTTGAATTTTCTTCTTAATTTTTGCATTCTCCAAAATTGACATTCTATACATTCCAATATTTGGAGGTGGTACATCCTACTGCAATTGAATCTCATGTTGGATTCCTCTTTTTTTAGGTAACCCTTCAGGTTCCTGAAACATATTAGACAAGTGTTAACAAATTCAACCAATTCATGGTTGATTTTAGAATCGCATCATGTGAAAGCTTCATATTCAAAAATATATTTAGCTTTACTCATCAACAATACAAAATTATTACTAGAATTTACAAGCCTTTTCATCTAACTAGCACTAACAATGGATAAATTCATCTTCTTGCGATGTGCTCTAGAAATATACTCAACTCCATCTTTAAAAATATGATATTTGTTCTCATGACGCTAAAATATGGTTGTTCGTTCATACAAGTATGGACTCCCTAAAACAATCCTACAAATATTAAACAATACAACATCAAGCTCTACCTCATCTATAAAACTAGTAGTGATGGCAAATTTGAGTTTACATTTTCTTATCACTTGTAATTTGGCATCATCACATACCCAACCCAAAGGGTAAGGTTTTGTATGAGGTTTAGTCTCTGGATTTTTTTCTTGAAAATTGGTTCAAAGATAAGATTGACTTGGGATCCACTATCAAATAATGTATCAACCTTTGTATGTTTTGTAATGACCCTAATATGGAAAATCTCACTTATTTCTTTATCATTTTGAGATTCAATAGGCTTACTAGAAGAAATATCACTTGCATTAGAAGCTATACCTTTCATTCCCATGGCTGTGATTTTGGTTTCATCACCTGAATCAGATCCTAGATCTTGTTGAGTTGTAGCAGCATTCTTTTGTTTCCCCTTGATATTGAACTTCTTTGGTCTCAATTTTGGATGTAATTTCCAACAATGGTCTTCATCATGGCCATATTTTGAACAATGTTTACAGGTAAGTTTCTCTCCCTCTTTCTTGACAGTATCATTCTTCTTTCCTTTGCCTTTAAACTTCCCCTTTCCTTTGTCTCTAGATTTAAAAGGTTTCTTGTTGGTCTCTTGAGGAACATTCTTTCCTCTTGATTCTAAATGAGTTGCTTGAACACATACTTCATCTAGATTGGTGGGATTAAACATAAGTATAGTATGTCTCAAATAACTATGTAATCCACCTATATATTTAAGGAGAGTATCTTGTGAAGTCAAATCAACACCCAAGATTAAAGATATTCTTCTAAATTCTTGTGTGTAACTTTGGACACTCTAATCTTTAGCTTGTCTAAAATTTTGCCAATACATAATTACTTTTTGCATGTAAGATAATGGATAAAATTTCCTTCTTAATGCAACTATATAATCATTCTAAGAAGAGACAATTTTACCACTTTTCTTCAAATATTCTTGAGTTCTAGCCTCCCACCAAATGAGAGCTTCACCTTCCAAGCGAAGAGAAGCAAGCTCGAGCTTTGTGATATCATCATCAATCTTTTGAATCCTGTAATATACTTCAATTTGATGAACCTGATTATTCAACTTTTAAGCTTTAATTCCCAATTGTACATAGGCAATTCAAACTTGACATCGATCTTAATCAAATGAGACTTAGCATGTCTGTCACACCCCTGTTCATATATGCTTAAATCAAAAATTTGAGTACTTAAATGTATACCATAAACATAAATTTCGCTATACTATATGCTTATACCTTGTGCATTGCCGCATGTTTAAACTATATGCCGCATAGTCCAACACTTATGCCATGCATCCTTCGTAATAATAAATTTATTAGTCTAACACTTGATTACTTTGCAATGTGGTATACATATGCACCATGGTATTAAGTTTATGCCGTAACTTGTTTATGAAGCACTTTTGGCTTACAGTTGAACCTAATTATTAACCCACCTCAGCATACAGCGTATATTAAATAGGCGCGGGGTTTGGTGGTCCGGCCGCAGCCCTTGCAGGCGCCAACTCATCCGTTGCTTGAATGACCTCGGTCCGCAACAGGGCAGGTGGCATGGCTTGCCCATCCGGCCATGTGACACCTTGGGTTTGGGTTTCTCGGCCTTCCCGCTTCATTTTCGCGCTTTGTTTGAACGGATGAGATCTCATCCTGGGAATGAAGGGCGGGGATGAGTTCGAGGGTTTTAAGTTATTACATAACCCTTTGGAGCAAGCTCAAGGTTTATTTGCTCGCACTGCTCTTCCGGCTCCGCCTCGGCGTTTAGACGCTGGTTCGATTCCACCAGGGTCATTTTCACAACCTGCAACCTCACCAGAAGCCGTGAAGTATGCAGCACCAGGCCTACACAGGTAAATACCCTCTGTTCCGAATTTACTGGTTAACGCTCACTATTCTATTGTTAAATGTATCGACTCATGTTAATTTGTTCATTTTCGCTGGTAGCGAATGCAGATGGGATTATTCAGACCCCTTCGATGGTGTCGAGGTGACTAGTCTTGACGGTTCAGCCCTCTCGGCGGCTACAGGTAAGCTCTCATCTAATATTTTCTTTTCCCCTGCATGCGAGAGCTCAGAGCTCCTCGTTCCTGAGCTATTCTCATTGTGTTTTGTTACAGACTGCCGTTGGTATGCTGGTTCTTTGCTTTGGTTTGCTGAGGCATTCTCCGAGGAGGACCCTCACGGTTTACCTTTATGTTTTAATGTCTGGTTTGAGTCAATGACCCGCCTGATGAGTTGTTGTCCCCGGCGGAACTCATGAGTTCTAATACATGTATTTACGGATTCATTTTGTTTGTATTGCTGCCCTTGCGGCATTCCCAGACTTTGGCCTGCTATATCTGTTATAAGACATAAGGCATCGGATCTGGCCGTAATGCACAGATCTGGGCTAACGGATTCAGGTTCCTTTTATTTAAAGTTGCCTCCATTTATCATTGTATATGCACTTGTTCCCTTCCCAGAGTTACACTATCTGGTATTATTTTTGTTGAAAGATATATGAACATGTTGCCCTGTTCGAGCCCTTAGGATGGCTTACGCTTTGAATCATTGATTAATATACTTTTGTGCTTAGCAACATTAATTCGTTGCATGGTTGATTGATTATTATCGTTGATTCCGCCTTTGACTATGGATACGCTGCGCATCTCAGCGACGGAAGGACTCCTAAATTTATTCAAGATATACTATGGTTTTGAATAATTCGTTCTGATATATTCATGCGTTTCTCATCTTTACTAGCTTTTGCTATGAATGCTCTCGGTTAGTTATGTTGACAATACCTTACTGCTTCCTTTATTTTACAAATGTTGGAATATACATATGTTTTGAGTTTTGTTTTTCCTCCCTGAGGTAGTATGCACAGGGTCCTTGTTCGGATATCTCGTTTCTTCCTTTATCGTTTCTCATTAAACTAGTTCCTCTGTTATTTTATCGGCAAACGCTGTGGTTTGATAAACGCTGTTTATAACCGGTTACAGAATGGCTCTCTCTCTGTCTCATACAGCTATAGAATAGATTTTTCTTGTCTGGATTAGTATGTTTAATCTCGCATTTCAACAGTTTTCTTATAAATCACAGTAGATTCTTCTCTTTCCTATCACTGAGTTTATAATCCGGCTACAACCGTGATTTCTTCCCAAGCTCTGGGGTTTCCAGGCTCGTTCTTGTTGGCACATTATATGTATGGTTTAATTATGTTCAAGGTATTCGGGACTGTTTGTCTCGGTATTGGCTTCTTCTTTACTTAAAATACCTCTGTCTCTCTGACTGTTTCGTGCCATGTTTCCCTATCCATAAGTGGTCTTTTAATTAAACTACACCTCTGTAGCTTTATTAACGGCGTGACTATATTCAGGTCAGGTCTATCAACTGATAACCTGTCTTTAATTTATTACTACGGTTATGCAGTTATATGAATAATATGACAGTTTCTAAGAAATGAAGCACAGTTCTTATTTAACTACTGTGAATTCACTGTAGGTTTCTCATTTAATTCAAAATGACTCTGAGGTTTGAAACTGTACCTGTTTCACCAGAGTCATAAATAGATACTCAAGCAAGTCACCTGTGCTTCGAGTCTGCTCTTCCACCCAGCCGTGAGATCCATCTCTCAGACGGAATTCCCCCCCCGAGCCATCTTGCAGGCCTCGAGCCCTCAACAAGATCTGTGCACCTTGTGCCTGGTTATCTGGTCCCTACCAGACTTAACCAGTTTTCCTTTGTATTTTCCTTTTTCTTTTCCCTGGAAAAGATCTCTTCTGTTTGTCCCAACAGCACAGAACTTCCTCCCTACAGCCAGGACTTTTCCTGTTTGGGAGGGTAGTTTCAATCATTTATTACAACTGATCTCTTTCTTTTAAATCCACCTCCTAGAGGCTACCAGCATTTCAAAAAAATATTTAAATTACTTTAATAAAATAGTTTGTCATAGTTTTGTTTTTTTTAAACATAAAACAACAACTGTCATACTGTCTTTTACCATAGTAAAATTTCACATTTACATCATCTGGGGTCATTACATCTCCCCCTCCTGTGATTGGACATCGTCCTGATGTCTGTTTCCCTCAACCAAATTCGGGTAAGCTTCTTTAAGGAGTTCCTCATCCTCCCAAGTGGCCTCTTCAGGCCCATAGTGCTGCCACTGCACTTTAGCTTGGAAAATAACCCGTTTCCGCAGCCGCACTTCTCTCCGGTCGAGAATTGTCAGTGGTTCGACCAGAACCTCGCCTTCCGGCTCGACCTGCAAACAACAAAAGATTTAGTTATTTCCTTGTTTAAGAACAAATCTTATCTATAATGACCAGATTAATTCTTACCCGAACATTCTGCCATTGAATCACATGTTTAGGATCGTAGACGTATTGTTTTAATACGGAGATGTGAAAAACATTGTGGATCTTAATATGGCTTGGTAGGGCGAGTTGATAAGCTATTGGCCCCACTCTTGCCAAGATTTGAAAAGGTCCAAAATAGCGAGGTGCAAGTTTGGCACACCCACTCCACTGCAAGGTACTCCTTATGGTTTGGATTCTTATAAAAACATGGTCTCCGACTTGGAATTCTTTGAACCTTCTCTTTCGGTCTGCAAAACTTTTTTGTCTATCCTGAGCAGCCTTTAAGTTGTTACGCACCTTTTTCACCATGTCTTCCATTTCTTTGAGCATATCCGGGCCAAATCTTAACCTATCCTCAGGTCCACCCCAACTTGAGGGTGTGCGGCACTTTTGCCCATACAGAACCTCAAAGGGACTCAGCTGTGTTGACGTATGATACCCATTATTATACGCGAATTCAACCAGGTGGAGGTATTCCTCCCATTGGGTTGGTTTCATCATAACACATGCTCTCAGCATGTCCTCCACTACCTGGTTCACCCGTTCCGTTTGACCATCGGTCTGAGGATGATAGGCTGTGCTAAAGTTCAGTTGTGTTCCCAGTTCAGCAAACAATGTCCTCCAAAAAGTTGATGTGAACTTAACATCACGATCCGAGATTATTACCTTCGGAAGTCCATGCAACTTGAACACATTTTGCATGAAAATATGAGCAATTTGCACAGCTTTATACGTGGATTGTACCGGTATGAAGTGTGCTGCCTTACTTAACTTATCCACTACCACCATAATGGAATCATTATTTTTCTTCGTTCGAGGCAGCCCGGTTATAAAGTCCATGGAAATAGTTTCCCATTTCCATTCCGGAATGGGTAAGGGTTGTAGCAGCCCTGCTGGATGCAAATGCTCCGCCTTAATCTGTTGACATTCTAGGCATCGCGCTAGATATTCAGCTACCTCCTTCTTCATTTTTGGCCAATAGTATTCCTTCCGAAGTGCGGTGACCATTTTCTGGTATCCTGGGTGCCCGGTGTAATGGCTGATATGAAATTCGTCTAGGATCAGTTTCCTAAGACTATCTTCATTGGGTACATACAGCCTTTTATTAAAATACAGCATTCCGGCATCATCTAGCTCATATCCCTGTTGTGTTTCCTTACCAGAAAGTTGTTGTACCTGCTGTTTAATTTGCTGGTAAACAACATCTTGATCAGCCGCTATTTTTATCCTTTCAAGTAGGGTACTCTGCCATTTACTGACCGAAATCTTGCACACGCATTGTACCTTTCGACTCAATGCATCAGCTACTCGGTTCTCCTTCCCCTTTAAATGCTTAATTTCAAAATCAAACCCACTTAAGAAGTCTGCCCAACGAGCTTGTCTCGTATTTAAGGTGGGTTGGCTGAAATAGTTTGTTAAGCTATGGTGGTCTGTCAATAGCAGAAATTTTCTTGCCAAAAGGTAATGTCACCACATTTTCAGTGCATGGATAACAGCTGCCAGCTCCAAGTCGTAAGCAGAATATTTCTGCTCATGTTCCTTTAGTTTCCTTGATTCATATGCAATTACTCTTCCTTCTTGCATCAACACTCCTCCCACACCTTCTTTACTTCCGTCAGTACAGACCACGTAATCCTTGTTAGGATCAGCTATATTCAAAATAGGCGTGGTGGTGAGTAAGTGCTTAAGTTGTTCAAAGCTCCGCTGACATTCTGAGGTCCACTTAAATACCTTTCCCTTCTTTTGTAAGGAGGTGATAGGGTATGCTACCCTTGAAAAGCCTTCCACAAACCTTCTATAATAACCTGCTAGCCCCATAAAGGACCTAATATCTGCCACGTCCTTTGGTATGGGCCACTCCATTATAGTTCTGATTTTTTCAGGGTCTACTGCAATCCCTTCCTTTGTGATTACATGGCCTAAGTATTGTATCTCCTCCTTAAAGAAATCACACTTACTAAACTTTGCATATAACTGATGTTCTCGCAAAGTTTGCAACACCACTCTAAGGTGTTCCTCATGCTCCTTCCTCGATCGGGAGTAAATCAGAATATCGTCTATGAATATCAACACAAATTTATCTAAGAACTTATGAAACACACTGTTCATCAAACACATGAAGGTAGCAGGTGCATTGGTCAGACCAAAAGGTAGCACCACGAACTCGTAATGTCCATACCGCGTTCTGAAAGTTGTCTTAGCGATATCCTCCTCTTTAATTCTAATCTGATGATAACCAGATCGCAGATCGATCTTAGAGAATACCGTTGCCCCCTTCACTTGATCAAAAAGTTCGTCAATTTGGGGAAAAGGATATTTATTTTTGATCGTGAGCTTATTCAGCTGACGATAATCAATACACATCCGAAAAGTTCCATCTTTCTTTTTGACAAATAACACTGGGGCTCCCCAGGGTGATACACTGGGACGGATGTAATTTTTGTCTAGCAGCTCCTGCAGTTGCATTTTTAATTCTGTTAGTTCTGGTACACTCATTCGGTATGGTGCCCGTGACACGGGTGCTGCCCCCGGAATCAATTCAATGGTGAAGTCCACATCTCTTTTAGGTGGTAATCCCGGTACCTCCTCGGGGAAAACATCTGCAAATTCTTGTACCACCGGAATGTTACCCAGCATAGCAGTTTTATCTTTCTGATTTGCGTAACCCACCTGAATAACGTAAATTTTACATTTCTTTCTGATGCATTTAGCTAACTGAGATGCTGTAATGGGTCGAATCTGTACGGGATGCTTGATTCCTTGTAGTTCCTGTTGCTCTCCACGGTCATTTTTATAGTAAATGGTTTTTGTCTTGCAATTCACTAAGGACCAGTGCTTCTCCAGCCAATCCATCCCAATCAGGATTTCATATGAACCCAAGGGTAGTATGTTTAAGTCTACCACTATTGGCTGCCCTGCTATGGTTAAAGAGCAATTATTTATTTTGGCCAAGACCCATCTCTTGGCTCCTGTAGCTAATTGGACCAACCACGGATTTCTGAATTTTTCAGATTGTAACTTACACTGTTCTACTATCTTTGGGCTAATATAACTTAAAGTAGCTCCTGGATCAATAAGAACAACTATAGAAAGGTTTGAAATTTTACCTTCAAATTCAACCATAGTCGGCTGGTATTCCGCTTGGCGGTCCTCCAAGGCTGCATTAATTCTGGGTACACTACGTGCCACGTCCCCAACAGTCGATGCTTCATGAATTTGGGATATCTGGTCCGTCCCCTTTTGCTGTGGGCAGTTTTTAACATAGTGAGGTCCTCCACAACCCCAGCATTGAACTGGAGGTCTGGTCATCCCTTCACCTTCTGGCCTAATAGGATGCTCACTTACTCTAGATTCACTTATTGGCCTAGCTCGGGGCGCACTCTTTGCTACAGATCTACTGTTTAATCCTTTACCAGCTCCCTTACTTCCATTGCTGCGACCTCCCTTGCTGCTTCCAACCATCCGACTACTTCTTTTTTTATTCCATCTTTTATTTGAGGTATCCCCCTTCTGTTTATTCTGCTGGTAGCAGATCCTTGCTTTACGAATAACCTCATCCATGGTCCTTGGATTGTCAAACTCAATCCTCTCTCTTATATATGAAGGTAAGCTGCTCACAAACCTTTGGACCTTGGCTTTTTCCTCCTTGATATAAGGTACATAACGTAGCAGAGAGGTAAAGCGATTAATGAACTCGTCCATAGTCTGCTGCCCCAGTCTTAAATCATGGAATTCTCTCGCCTTTTCATCGTAGAAGCGCTCAGTCAGGTACCTTTCTTTGAAGTATTTCTGAAATTTCTCCCATGTAATGGTCCGTTCACTTACCCCCTTGACAATCTTGATTTCCTCCCACCACAAGGTTGCCTTACCTTGTAACTGGAAAATAGCCAGTCTCGCCTTCAAGTTATGATCATACTCATACAACTGAAAATATTTGTTCATATTTATTAACCATGCTTCAGCTGCTTCTTCCTGTTCTCCATCGAAATGTGGGGGTTTAATTTTTCGAAATTCCCCCTGTAGCTCCATCCTCTGACGTTTTGAAGTTTGCTGCTCTGGTACATTATCAGAATGATCCTCTTTTCCTTCTGAATTTTCAGGTGCAATCTGATAGTCTTGTTCTTCTGTCATCCTTTGCTGTTCCGCGCTGGAGTTAGATAAAGGTGGGTTTTTCCTGTCCGACAAACTCTTTAGAATTATTTATTGTTCTACCGTCAAATGCGTGTTGTCTTCTCGCAATCGTGCCATCTCATTTTTCAACTCCTGAACAGTTTCCAGTATTGCAAGATTGGTACTTCGTGTTTCCTCACCCAACTGTACCCACAGCTCTGGGTTCTCCCGAGGGTTGCTGCCGGCTCCTTGCATTTCGTTACCTTTTCTGGCTTAACTTTTTGCTGTTATAATTCTGTATCTCACCCCTAAATAGACAGAACAACAGTTAAGTAATTTATTAGCTTTCATATGTATGCATGGTGTATGCTTCTGCACAGTGAAACATGTCATGCTTGAGGCCACAGTGTTGAAACTGGGCTCTGATACCAATTTGTCACACCCCTGTTCATATATGCATAAATCAAAAATTTGAGTACTTAAATGTATACCATACACATAAATTTCGCTATACTATATGCTTATACCTTGTGCATTGCCGCATGTTTAAACTATATGCCGCATAGTCCAACACTTATGCCATGCATCCTTCGTAATAATAAATTTATTAGTCTAACACTTGATTACTTTGCAATATGGTATACATATGCACCATGGTATTAAGTTTATGCCGTAACTTGTTTTATGAAGCACTTTTGGCTTACAGCTGAACCTAATTATTAACCCACCTCAGCATACAGCGTATATTAAATAGGCGCGGGGTTTGGTGGTCCGGCCGCAGCCCTTGCAGGCGCCAACTCATCCGTTGCTTGAATGACCTCGGTCTGCAACAGGGCAGGTGGCATGGCTTGCCCATCCGGCCATGTGACACCTCAGGTTCGGGTTTCTCGGCCTTCCCGCTTCATTTTCCCACTTTGTTTGAACAGACGAGATCTCATCCTGGGAATGAAGGGCGGGGATGAGTTCGAGGGTTTTAAGTTATTACATAACCCTTTGGAGCAAGCTCAAGGTTTATTTGCTTGCACTGCTCTTTCGGCTCCGCCTCGGCGTTTAGACGCTGGTTCGATTCCACCAGGGTCATTTTCACAACCTGCAACCTCACCAGAAGCCGTGAGGTGCCCAACACCAGGCCTACACACGTAAATACCCTCTGTTCCGAATTTACTGGTTAACGCTCACTATTCTATTGTTAAATGTAGCGACTCATGTTAATTTGTTCCTTTTCGCTGGTAGCGAATGCAGATGGGATTATTCAGACCCCTTCGATGGTGTCGAGCTGACTAGTCTCGACAGTTCAGCCCTCTCAGCGGCTACAGGTAAGCTCTCATCTAATATTTGCTTTTCCCCTGCATGCGAGAGCTCAGAGCTCCTCGTTCCTGAGCTATTCTCATTGTGTTTTGTTACAGACCGCCGTTGGTATGCTGGTTCTTTGCTTTGGTTTGCTGAGGCATTCTCCGAGGAGGACCCTCACGGTTTACCTTTATGTTTTAATGTCTGGTTTGAGTCAATGACCCACCTGATGAGTTGTTGTCCCCGGCGGAACTCATGAGTTCTAATACATGTATTTACGGATTCATTTTGTTTGTATTGCTGCCCTTGCGGCATTCCCGGACTTTGGCTTGCTATATCTGTTATAAGACATAAGGCATCGGATCTGGCCGTAATGCACAGATCTGGGCTAACGGATTCAGGTTCCTTTTATTTAAAGTTGCCTCCATTTATCATTGTATATGCACTTGTTCCCTTCCCAGAGTTACACCATCTAGTATTATTTTTGTTGAAAGATATATGAACATGTTGCCCTGTTCGAGCCCTCAGGATGGCTTACGCTTTGAATCATTGATTAATATACTTGTGTGCTTAGCAACATTAATTTGATGCATGGTTGATTGCTTATTATCGTTGATTCCGCCTTTGACTATGGATACGCTGCGCGTCTCAGCGACGGCAGGACTCCTAAATTTATTCAAGATATACTATGGTTTCGAATAATTCGTTCTGATATATTCATGCGTTTCTCGTCTTTACTAGCTTTTGCTATGAATGCTCTCGGTTAGTTATGTTGACAATACCTTACTGCTTCCTTTATTTTACAAATGTTGGAATATACATATGTTTTGAGTTTTGTTTTTCCTCCCTGAGGTAGTATGCACAGGGTCCTTGTTCGGATATCTCGTTTCTTCCTTTATCGTTTCTCATTAAACTAGTTCCTCTGTTATTTTATCGGCAAACGCTGTGGTTTGATAAACGTTGTTTATAACCGGTTACAGAATGGCTCTCTCTCTGTCTCATACAGCTGTAGAATAGATTTTTCTTGTCTAGATTAGTATGTTTAATCTCGCATTTCAACAGTTTTCTTATAAATCACAGTAGATTCTTCTCTTTCCTATCACTGAGTTTATAATCCGGCTACAGCCGTGATTTCTTCCCAAGCTCTGGGGTTTCCAGGCTCGTTCTTGTTGGCACATTATATGTATGGTTTAATTATGTTCAAGGTATTCGGGACTGTTTGTCTCGGTATTGGCTTCTTCTTTACTTAAAATACCTTTGTCTCTCTAACTGTTTCGTGCCATGTTTCTCTATCCATAAGCGGTCTTTTAATTAAACTACACCTCTGTAGCTTTATTAACCGCGTGACTATATTTAGGTCAGGTCTATCAATTGATAACCTATCTTTAATTTATTACTACGGTTATGCAGTTATATGAATAATATGACAGTTTCTAAGAAATGAAGCACAGATCTTATTTAACTACTGTGAGTTCACTGTAGCTTTCTCATTCAATTCAAAATGACTCTGAGGTTTGAAACCATACCTGTTTCACCAGAGTCATAAATAGATACTCAAGCAAGTCACCTGTGCTTCGAGTCTGCTCTTCCACCCAGCCGTGAGATCCATCTCTCAGACGGAATTCTCCCCCCGAGCCATCTTGCAGGCCTCAAGCCCTTAACAAGATCTGTGCACCTTGTGCCTAGTTATCTGGTCCCTACCAGACTTAACCAGTTTTCCTTTGTATTTTCCTTTTTCTTTTCCCTGGAAAGATCTCTTCTGTCTGTCCCAACAGCACAAAACTTCCTCCCTACAGCCAGGACTTTTCCTATTTGGGAGGGTAGTTTCAATCAGTTATTACAACTGATCTCTTTCTTTTAAATCCACCTCCTAGAGGCTGCCAGCATTTCAAGAAAATATTTAAATTACTTTAATAAAATAGTTTGTCACAGTTTTGTTTTTTTTAAACATAAAACAACAACTTTCATACTGTCTTTTACCATAGTAAAATTTCACATTTACATCGTCTGGGGTCATTACAATGTCCTTTTGGAGATGGAATAGGAGTAGGTATTTGGGATGAAGGAGGTGAAAAAGGAGGTGAGGATGGAGGTGTAGATGGAGGTGAAGGAGGATGTGGATGTGGAGGCTTGCTCCCATCACCACGCTTACCTTTTTGTTGATTAGAAATTTCTCCTTGAAACCTTCTTGTCCTCTCATTGTAAAATACTTTCACCATCTCAGTCATATCATAGAAAGCCTTTCTAAAATCTCTCTCATCCTCATACATCAACTTTGGTCCTTGTCCTTCATCATGTGACATGACTTGTGGAGTTTGTGGCCTCCTCTAACCAATTTGAGATTTTGGTTCTTCAAGTACTCCTCCTCCTATTTTCAATTTAGACCTTGTAATAATTCAAGAAAAACACTTGCAATTTTGTCAAACCTTTACAAAATCCATGCTCTGATACCAAACTAATATGAAATTAAAAAATGAAGGTTTCTTGAAAAGTTTTGCAAGCTAGTTTATGTCTTTTAGGAAATGGAATGCGATTGCTAAAGCACACAAAATAAGTTAAATTTTACAAATATTTTATAGTTAAAATGGACAATAAACAACATCAAAACACAACAAATTGATGGCAGAGTTCACCCCTCCTGGGCTACATCTTCGGGTCCAGCTTCCAATAGTGGCCCTTTATCTTATATCCTAAAATGTTCAAATGCATCAACATATAATGCTCAAATTACAAAAAAACATTGCCATTCCATTCAAAATGCCCAAAAACCCCTGTGTAGGCTCTTATTGGGCTTAAAAAGGCTAAAAAATGGCCAAGATAGGTCTCCTTCTTCAAAATTGTCTCCAAACAACTCTACAAAATTATTTCCCTCTGCAAAAATAGAAACAAACAGGCTCGGTAGTGTGTTGGTATGGTGGAGAGATTATGACCCATAGGTCGTGGGTTCGACCCATGAAATTGGGCACATTCAGTGCATTTTTTCAAAACATTAATTTGTTTCTAAAGGGTCAATCGCCCTCTGCCGATTCCACCTCTCCTTTCTAGTCATATGGAACAAAGAGTGATCGTGGGGTGAATTCCATATGCCACATGCCTCCTTAACCCAGCTCTCATTCATGCGTCAGTTGATATGACTATGGTCAGGACATGGAAAGGGTGACATGGGCCCCACCCCTCTATTTCCTTTGTCGGTGGTCTCATGATCCCATATAACCATGTCTTGTACCTAACCATCACGCCCTCCTCCTATGCCCTTGCCTTGGTCTTTTTCCTGACCATGAGTGGTTGATATCATCGAGCATCAAGCCCATTGGGTTAGCCCGTCGGCCCAACATTAGCTCCCAATATCAAAACCATATGTTTATAAATATAACCCTACCACCTATGTTTAACAAGTGGTAATGGTGGCACATTGGTAGGGAATCGTTTTGATAAATGAGAGGCTGTATGTTCAAAACCTACAGAGGGTTGGTCGGTCAACCTAATCAATTTTGGCCTCATCCGTAATACCATGTGGTGCCCTAGGATTGGGCCACGTGTCACTTTGGGATTGGTCCATATCAAAACACCTCCAACCAATAAGAGCGCACCACTTTTCCATGTACAATCAAGCCACGTGTCAAGTCCTGATTGGCTTCGTACTTCTAGGTCATCCTACTAACATCAATAACACATTAACATACATACTGCCATGATCCAAGTGGATGTTGGTGGCCACTTTCCTATTCCACTTGCACCCTCACCACTATCTCTTTTAGTTTTTCAGTTTCCTTATTTGTAGTACATGTTAGTATTTTTGGCAGTTTTTTGGGTCCAGAACTTCCTGTGCCGTTTTGAGGCCCTAAACGACATTTTTTGGGAAACCCGGTATCAACAATAGACATTGTCCAATGATGGCCACTCGAAATTTGTAGTCCTCAGATAGATCTTTATAATGAGGTATTGTGTGCATCAAACGAAGATCGTATGCCAAAGTTACAACCTTGGGAAATTGATGTACCAATTTACCCGAACGGGGCCCATAGTGTGGTGCTTCATCTCCTAGGATTAGGTTTTTGGATGTTTAAGGTTTTCCATTATTTCTAAATAATTAATATGTCTTTGAGCCTCATTGTAACACAGTTCATAGGCATGTAGCTACCACATCTCTTCTCATAGATAAGTTATCATCGCCCGAGCTAGTCTTCTTTCCATTTTGTTTGTAAGCATATTTCAGTGTTTGATTTGAATGACATGAAGTGTTATTTCTATTGCATCTCTGTATTTATGGTTATATCTATAATTTGTTGCATTCCTATTTAAGTTCGAATAATGCCACGTGGCATCAGTACATTGCCCAGTCAATGCTGCAAGTTGACCTTTTTTAAGGTTTGCCAAAAACTTCAGAATGTGGTAACTTCCTCATACAATGTCGGATTGAGGCGATTCAAGAGTCATTGGAATTAGGATGATGAGATCTACGATTTGGCACTGATTTGAGGAGAATTTGAGCACTCTCATTTTTAGCATATTTTTTATCCCCCAGCTCAATGTATGAATTACATAATAAATATATAGGATATCCCTTTACAAATATACATAATATTTAAATGTTTTTTCCAAACACAAATTTGATATTAGCTACCAATTAATAAAAATGAAATTTACAATATTAATAAAATACAAATATAAAGAGAAATGCTCCTAAAAAAAAATAAGAATCAATTTACATAATGTAAGTTGTATATTGAAATACCAATCTCTTTTCATTATCTTTTATAAAGTAGCCAACACAACTTTGAGATTATTTCAATACTAAGTCAATATGCTGTGAATGTTTGTTAATTTCTAATTCAAATTTTCCCTGATTAAATGTAAAATCTTAATGAGATTTGAATTTTCCTATGATAACAATTTTTACTTTTTATTTGAGAGGGAAAACGAGAAAATAATTCACATGCACCTATACATTATGAGGGATTATTTTTTATCTGAATTATTGACCTTTCTTTATTACACCGAAGGTGTTCCCTTTTGAATTTGTTCACCACCAACTATTGTCTACCCTTTTTTTTTCCACCATTGATTCGAGCAAACAATTGTTACTACTACTTATTTTTTCCATCATTGATTCGAGAAAACAACTATAAAGGAAATATTAGTTTCAGAAGAAAATTGTCAAGGAAATGTTGCGTGCTAGCCAAGCTTTGTCTTAATGGATTTTCCTCCTTACAAGCACATCGATTACTAAATATAAGAAGTGGGATCTAGTAGAATGATCATGATTCAGAAGAAGTTAAATGGTTAACATTGGCATTCTTTTAGTAGAAGATTTCTTCCGAGTTCCTTCGTTATCTACATGTAAAAGGAAAATCTAATTCCGAATGAAGTCAAGGCTTATGCATGTCTTGCAAGACTGGTCTCTCTCTGGCGAGCAATTTTAAAAATCCGGTTGTGTCATTGATAATGGAGCTTTTCATCACTAGAATAGCAACAAAATCTGGACTTCACATCCCTCAAAACCTTCTAAGATAGTAAGAGCCTTCCTCATTTCCAAGAAATCAGTTCAAGCCATAAATTTTACCTATCGGATACATCCACCACCCTTCAAATCCTTGAGGAAAATCAGGTAGTCTCAAGTCAAGACGAAAACCCTTAATCACAAGCCCTAAACAGTGAAGAAGGAGAAGGTACTTTGCACCAATTTAACAACATTTACAAAACCACCAGCAAAAAAAAAGGAATTTGGTGGATGTTGTAAGAAAAATATGCCAAATCCTTGAAAAGTGCAATGCGGGCATGAAAGAAACCCTTACTCAATTGGGTGTTTAGGTAAATTTGTGAATGGTAAAGGTAAAATTGGATACAACTAGTTCATTTAGCTTCGCTTTGAGATTTTTCCAATGGGCTAAAGAAAATCTAGGGTTTTGACATAACACTTCAACTTGTGATAAGACTGTTAATGTTCTTGGTCACTTTAGGGACTTTAAAACACTACAAAGGGTTTGTTTAGAGAGATTCACCAATTTTTTCATTAATTCTAATGAAACATTATCATTTGCTATTGTAAGTAATGATGATCCCAATTTGTTGAATGAAGTAATGGAGACACTAGATAAGATAGTTATTTGTTCTAGGAGACACAGTTATGAAAATGTTGTTGCTTCTCTTTGCAAATAGAACCATGTCGATGTAGCCTTAGTCATCTTGGAAAAGATGGCGAGTGTTGATTGTGCTCACCAAATGTTCACATTTCGTCCACTAATATTTTTTTTTGTCACAAATACTAGATGGATAAGCTCCAGTGGGTTTTTGAGATGATGAAGATATATCATTGTCCTCCTCATCTAACGTCGTATAATCTAGTTTCAATAGTAATTTGCGAGGGGAACCAATTGGAAGAGTGTCGAACTCCTTGAGAGTATGTCTAAAATGGGCTGCAAACCAAATGCAATTACATATGATATAATGATTCAAGCTACTTTCATGATGGAGAGAGTCCAAGGTGCATTGTAACTCTTTGATAGATTGAAAGGAGGAGGAATTAACCCTTTGTATGGTACTCATAATTATTTTCGATGAATTCTTCCAAACCAGAGGTTTTAAAGAGGCACACTCATTCTTAATCCAACACAGTGGAAAGAATAGCATTTTGGATTTGAACAACTATGAATATTTGATCGCTATTTGTACCAAATTAGGTAGAGGGAAATAAGAGTGTCATCTTTTGATGGAAATGAAAGCTATGGATTTGGAACTTCTAGATGACCAATTAGGCAACAATTTTTTATACAAAAACCAAGTTATTCAGTCATGAAATGTAGTGCAATGTAGTATAGTTGTTAGTTTTCCATTTGATATGGACAAATATCATGATTAATTATAATGTTGAATATCTAACAAAACAACTTCTAGAGCATGATCAACTATTGCAGTGTGCAGGTCATTTTTCTTACATAAAATCATTAGAAAAATTACCTTGTTGCTAATGTAGCCCATCACAACAACACCAATAGGGGAGAATTTTAAGTTAATACACCACTTGAGAGTTCGAAGAACCCAAAATAATACACATATTCCAACCATTTTCTTGCTAACTATTCATAGATAACGTTCCCTGAGCCTTTTAGGTTTTTTAGGTGACACATTAGCATCTGATGATGAAAGTGTCTCTGGGAATTCCTCATTTCTTCATTGAATTCACTTTTCTTGAAGGAAGAAAAATTGGGAAGTAAATCTTGTGTTTCTAAATCCAATGGCTACTATGGCCAACTCAATCCAATTACAAAGATTGTATACATTCTCTTTAATTTAGAACCAGGTGATAGAGCTTGAATTTTTGAGTTTCATAAAGGCTCCAACCATTTAATTTCAATTCTTATAGAATTTTTGTAGCTCCACAAAAGATTTTAAATCTTGTACTGTTGAATCAATTAACTCTTCTGGCTAGGTTGATCTTGCTCTCCCTTAGAAGTTGGAGACTCTCCTAAACCTATATAGATTACTAGAATCTAACCAATCTCTAATGGTATCTTTTCCAGTGCTTTTAGACAACAAATTAGCGTCTTCATTACTAGCCACACGTTTTTTATGAAATGGTATTTCATTTGCAATGGTGTTAGAAGCATCAAATGCCTTGACCCTCGATGGCGAAGGAGGAGCACTATAGCATTTACAATTGGATTTATCTTGGTGTTTCCTATTCAATGTTCTACGAATGATAGTTTCCCACTTGGATACTAGGCTCTTATCCTTAACACCAAAAATACTACCAGTATTCAAAGGAACTATCTCTTGGAAAATACATAGACAAAAATTTCCATGAATGAGAACTAGTGAACCTTAGCATTGCTATGGGATTATTACAACTAGAAGGCATTTACAACACATATAACTAAGGCTTTTTATGGAAATTCAAATGTAGAAGAGAGGTCTAGTCCAACAAAATTATATCTCATCTCTAAGCAAATTTCACAACCATACAAATCTACAAATCTACATAATTCAGTTTTCTAATCATCTACCCCATGAGAAATAGAGATGGATAGCCTTCCATGAAATTGAAATAATGAATACAGAGTTCAAAGGGGTAGAAAATTGAAATTCTGACAAAGAGGCTTATGTTTTCGCCATTTTTAATTAATTTTCTCAATAAATATAGCACATTTTCTTTTCGTTCATATGATAACAAACTTGAAATCAAATGAAGCATAGCTAGATAATAATCAATAGCAGGATTCAAATAAGGAAAGTTCAATCTAGAGAATTACCGAAGGACATACATATCTTCTTGCTCTTGTTTATCTAGCTTGTCCTCAATATCCAAATCATTGGGTAGCACATTCCCACCAAAATTCCAAGTGCCTACTAATATTTTGCCAAGAACAAAAGAAGAAATATTACGAAAAGTGAGTTGTAGCTCCACACCCTAAATTTATAAAGAAAAAAAAATGGAGCAAATATGACATTGATTAACTTAATTGCTTAGGTGTCTATGTATTGTGCTCGCATTGTCTCTGATTTGCCTCTTCTTAGTCTATGCAATAACGATTCTGATGGAGTCCCTAAAAATCAATGGAAACATAGACAAAATAGTGTGAGATATTTAATAATCACTTGCACAACCATAGATGTGATAAACTATGTTACTAGATTCACCACACTAGGGTGGCCAAACCATTTCTAACTTAAACCAGCAATATGGAATTGCCAAATGGAACAGGAAACCACACTAGAAATAACACCATTTCCCCAAAAACTGCAAGCTAGAAAATAAGTAGAAATAGACCTCACAATTTGACACCAATTTGAAAGAAAAGCAATAAGTAGAAATATACCCAACAAGTTGTAAGCCTACAAACTACGAGTTCAAGAATAGCTTGCACACTTTCACTAGCACGTTTATCTAAAGAAAATTGTAAGTATCAACTTTTGGACTTTTCTTAGCCTGGAAATATTCACTTAAATATTTTCAAATTCGTGGTATAGATTAGAAAAATTGATTGCTACTAATTTCGTGGCAAACTAAAGACAATTCTAAATTGACTCAAATGATGACAAGGAAACAACACTCTCTACATGGTCCATTTTAGGGGAATCACCATATTGAGCCAAGTCATGGTAAACAAACCTATTCATGCCTCACAATCACACAATTGTTCTAGCCGATTTCCAATAGTTACATGATTAGCATGGCTTTCAACCATGGGAAATTTTAGGGGTGAATTTTCACCCTTGGACGAAATTAAGGGATTTTAAATTTTTATTGAGAAAATATTTTAGTATATTGTTACAAATTGTCTCCAATTTATTTTATATAAAAAAATAGGTATGGAGGTTAGCCCACCTTATTTTAAGGGAGAGGGTAAAAAAAATAAATTTAGCCCTTGAAATTAGGAGTTGCAACCTTCCATTCACCCTAATTTTCAAGAAAAGGTATTTATTATAGTTATTTTAAAAATTAGGTATGGAGGTTAGCCCACTTTATTTTAAGGGAGAGGGTAAAAAAAGTAAATTAGGAGTTACAACCTTCAATTCACCCTAATTTTCAAGAATAGGTATTTATGATAGTTATTTTTCCCTCCCCATTCGGTGTAAAAAAGGGTTTTTTTTTCTTTCATTCACGGATGAAAATTTTCAAGAATAGGTATTTATGATAGTTATTATGCCCTCCCCATTCGGTGTAAAAGATGTTTTTATCTTTCATTCACCCATATTTTCAAGAATAGGTATTTATGATAGTTATTATGCCCTCCCCATTCCGTGTAAAATATGTTTTTATCTTTCATTCACCCATATTTCATGGTATTGGGATTAATTTCGAGAAAATGACCCTCATTTTTTGGAACAAATGGTCATAAAAGAATAATTCATTTTTATTTAAAAATTCAAGTCTCTTATTGTCATGTCTATTTAAAGATTGAATAGTTCTCTTTCCATCTTCCAAGTTTGCATCTGTTTAGTCATAATCATATACGAGTGTTGTTCACAAACCTATAGAATTTGAATTAAGAAGTTAAGGTTGAGAATAGTGGTACAAGGTTGTTCACAAAGTAGTGAAATTTGAATTAATAAGTCAAGAATCAATGTATAGTGGTAAAGGTAAGTCTGTGTTTTAATGGATTTTTGGTATATATAATTATTAATTTTCTGATATATACTTGTCATTTTCAAATATTATTTAGATAATAGATTTTTTGAATTTTCAATGCGCCTGTGTTTTAATGGATTTTTGGTATATATAATTATTAATTTTCTGATATATACTTGTCATTTTCAAATATTATTTAGATAATAGATTTTTTGAATTTTCAATCCCATTAAAATAATTGATGTTTGATTCTTTATTTTCAGCTTCCACCCATCATTAAGTCAACACCTATGAAAAATTTAAAAATCTCTATTTCAAAAAAGTAATCCCTTATGTTCCAAAATCAATACAACCCAAATTCCATCATTTATTTTGTTACTTACCCTTTATCTTCAATGTACACTCTATGTAAATTATGTTTCTACAAAGAAATGATAAAGTAGTTGTTACTATTTGAATACCAAGGTGTTGGAAGATGGTTTATTGGAAGACACCCTATTAAAAATCAAATTTCGCTAAAATTGTTTAAATTAGAATTGATAAAGTAGTTGTTGTTATTCTTGGAATAGTAAGGTGCTGCCCATTTGAAAAATTCAGTTGGAACACAATTGAATGGATGTCTGAAGACATCTTATTAAAAAAAAATAACCAGATATATTTAAAATATATGTATTATCAAAACAAGGACTGTCATCCAAACTTTCAAGATTGAAACAAAAAAGGTTATATTAAAATGAGAATTTAAGAAAATGAATAATAAATTTGAAACTATTTACTTCAAATAAATTTCATTAGCAAGATGAAGATGGAGGAGATATTTTGAGTGATTTTATATGCATAGATGTAGTGCAATTTTTATTTACTGGGTGCCCATAGACATCAACAATCATTGACATCCTATTCATATATATGGTAGCCATGAAGAGGAGAGAGATTTAACATTTTGAAGACATTAAAAAATTACATGTGGTGTGTGTGTGTGTGTGTGTGTATATATATATATATATATATATATATATATATATATATATATAGATATAGATATATATATATATATATATATAGGTTTCAGAGAGCGATTAGATCCGTTGTGTGTAAATTTTTTAGTCAATTTTTTCATTGTAAATAAAAGATGTGGGCTATAAAAAAAATGAATATAAGTGTTATACTCTTACCTTCAGCCATAAATAAAATATTTCAATGTTCATATGGACTATCATAATATTATGCCAAAATTTATAGAGAAATAAGTAACTAAAAATAATTTAAAAAATGTTATACTTTTGAGTACAACAAATTGTATAATTCTTATACTTTCTAAAAATATTTCAGTAACTCACTTAAAAAAAATGTTTTAAAAATATTTTAATGCATAACACAAATAATGTTTTTAAATATCCTTGTCCAATAATTTATTTCAATCTCAACTTCATGTATATATATATGGAAAGAGTGTAAATGACTAATTATTTTAATGTCGATCATAATATATGTATTTTATTTAATTATTAATATAAAATTAAAATGCAACATTTAAAAATTTATAATTAAAAATAAAGTATTCAAGGTGATTAATAAACAAAATATTTTAATATGGAGGGATAATTAATATTGAAATGTATTCAAAAATATATTAATAATAGTAAACTAATTTTAATGTGGAAAATACATTCCATAGATAAAATATTTCAAGAAAAATATTTAAATGTGTATATATTATATATGATTAAAAAAACTATTGTAGGAATTTACAGGGTAAGTTCCTTAGACAGAACACCAAAGGACACCACTCAAAAACATATCATACATCAATACACCAATATCCTTGAAGTGGTTAAAACCCTCAAAGAGGGAAACAGTCCACGGCGTGAGCCAACGCGGCCACTTCAGGCAATTTATTAATAAAAGAAATAAAATTTACATATGTTTCTGTCATGAATGGTCACCCTACAAATGACCCTCCATGCTCTTTAAATAGAGATCATGGACCAATCGGGTGTTAAGCCACGGATCAAGTGTCGGTAATACTGAGGAGAGAATGAACTGTCGGATCACTTCATGTCTAGAACATATCATGACCATCGGATTGTAAGTTACAAATGTACATAGTAAAGAAGCACACTTTACCTAACTGTACACTAAACCAAGTTATACTTAACTATTTCCTATGTGTCGGAATATCCTAACATCCCCCCTTAAGAACAACTTGGGATAAGATTGAAGGATGTAAAAATATGACACAATAGGAGAAGGAAGGAGGCATTAGAGCCTATCCCCCCTTAGTGACAACTTCCTGAACTCCAACCCTTAATTGAAGTTTAGTAAACTTTGCCTCTATGAGAGCCTTTGTAAAGAAGTCTACAACTTGATCATTGGTTGAACAATATTGAACTTCAAGAACATGGTCATGAATGAGCTTTTTGATGAAGTGCATGTGTAGTTCAATGTGTTTTATGCGCTGATGTTGGACTGGACCTTTGCATAGTTGAATGGCACTTTGATTATCACACCAAAGTGTAGTCAGATGTTGTTGCTGAAAACCAAACTCTGGCATTATCTGATGAAGTGACAGTGCTTCCTTACTAGCTTCTACGGCGCCACGATACTCTACTTCTACTGAAGAAAGAGAAACGACACCTTTTTTCTTGCAAGCCCATGTAATAGGTCCAGAACCAAGAGTGAAGACATAACCTGCGGTAGAATTTCGATCATCAGGGGCACTAGCCTAATTGGAATCAGTGAAACCCACCAATAGAGGAGATGCTTCTGCACTGTAATGAATCCCAAACTGAATTGTACCTCGAACATAACAAAGTATTATTTTAGCTACTTTCAAATGACTTTCATGTGGGTTTTGCATAAATCAAGCAATAAGGCCAACAACAAAGGAAAGGTCAGGATGAGTATGGGTCAGATAGAAACATTTTCCTACAAGTTGATGGTATGCAGTAGCATCAACTTAAGGGGAAGTACAAGTAACTGAAATTTTGGCTCTAGACTGAAAGGGAGAAGGGGTTGGCTTATAGTATTCCATGTGAAAGTGGCGTAGAAGATCACAGGCATACTTGGAATGGGAAAGGGAAATACCTTCCTTGGATTGCAAGACTTGAAGACTAAGAAAATAATGCAAGTGTCCTAATTCTGTCATTTCAAACTTCTTTTTAAGGTTGCACTTCACATGGTTTATAAGGTTGCGATCACTACCAGTAAGGATAAGATAATGAACATAAAGAACAAGAATGATAAGAGACTTACCCACCTTCTTAGTGTAGACAATATTGTTAGAATGACACCTAGAAAAGTCTGTATCTAAAAGAACGTTATCCATTTTGGCATACCAAGCCTGAGGGGCTTGCTTGAGACCATAAAGGGATTTCTTAAGCCGACATACAAGGCTGGAGTCTATTTTTATATAGCCAAGAGGTTGTTCCATATAGATTTCTTCATGCAATTCCCCATGCAAGAAGGCATATTTAGCATCCATCTGATGGACTTCACATTTGAAAGAGGAAGCAAGGGAAAGAACAAGGCAAATAGAGTTCATTTTGGAAACAGGGGAGAAGGTTTCACTATATTCAGTGCCTTCAACTTGTGAAAAACCCTTAGCAACAAGACGAGCTTTATGTTAATTAATTTTTCCATCTGGTCCAAACTTGGTTCTGTAAACCCATTTACATCTATCAAGTTTTCATCCCTTTGGAAGAGGAACAAGATCCCATGTATCATTTGCCAATAATGAACGATATTCTTCATTCATAGTTGCGTCCCAATCTGGGTGGCCTGAAGCTTCTGCAAAGGTGTCAGGATCATAATTCGTTGAAGCTTGAGCCAGTAAGGAAGAGGTTCTATCGAACTGAGAACATGTACGTCGTTGATCTGTAGGATCACCTACAAGAGCACCTGCTGCATCCCGAGTAGCACGAACCCATTTTGGAAACTAAAGGGCTGAAGGAGAATCCTGAGAAGGTGGGGTAGGATTGTCATCCTCGCTATCATCATCTGAAGAAGAAATATTTTCAGAAGTAGAAGGGATAGAGAGAGGTGGCACATCCGTCGAACTAGGCTTGTAGGTCGATATATTTTTAGCAAACTTTACATCTCTTCTAATGATAACATTTTTGGACTTAAGTGGAATAAGTCTATATCCTTTGGCATCTTTAGAATATCCAACAAAAATACATTTTTCACTCTTAGGTTCCAGAGCTTTATGTTTCTCATCTGGAATATGGGCCCATGCTTCACTTCCAAAAATATGAAAGTTACTTACGTCCAGTTTAATTGATCTCCATGCTTCTTCTAGAGTGATATTCTTTAAAACCTTATTAGGAGTGTGATTCACATAGTAAATCGAACAGTTAATTGCTTCAGCCCAAAAATTAAGACTAAGTCCTTTAGATTGAAGCATACAATTAGCCATTTCCTTTAAGGTGTGATTCTTCCTTTCAGCTACACCATTTTGTTGTGGAGTATATGGAACAGTATGTTGCATTTGAATTCCATGCTCAGTGCAAAAGTTGATGAAATTTTTGTTAACATATTCGCCACCATTATCAGATCTTAGCTTAAGAATTTGATGTCCAGATTGTTTCTCAACAAAGGCCTTAAAGGCCAAGAAAATGTTAAATACTTCACTCTTGAGTTTTAAGAAGTATACCCAAGTGTGTCTAGAGAAATCATCAATGAAAGTTAAAAAATACTTGTAGCTAGAGAATGAAACAACTAGAAGTGGACCACATAAATCACTATGCACAAGCTATAAAGGGGCTGAGGCATGCCAAGAGGTACGTTTTTCAAAACTATCCCGATGATTTTTTCTGAGTACACATCTGGAACAAACACCATCTCTACAAGAGACCATAGGAAGACCTATCACCATATTTTCTTTACATAGATTTTGAAGGCAGTGATAGTTTAAGTGACCAAATCTCTCATGCCAAAGTTTGCTCACTTCATCATTATGAGAAAAAAATATCGAGGGAAGAGTTGATGACCAAAAGTTGTTAAACTTATACAACCTTATAGAATCATCAGCAATGCCAGTAGCTAAAATCTGTCTAGGATCTCTTAGGTCCTTAATTACAACATCATGAGGTGAGAATTCAACGATTTTAACTTCACCTGAATGAGTTATCTGATATACAGATAGAAGGTTACAGGATAAGGTTGGAACACATAATACATCATTAAATTGACCATTGTCTAGATGAATAGTTCCAATCCATACAACACTAAGAGATCTATCATCACCAATATATATATTTTTGGTGTTACAATCATTTAAAGAAGAAAACATGGCTTTGTTTTTGGCCATGTGATAAGAAGCTCCAGAATCAATGAGCCACTCATGAGAATGAGAATAAGAAGATACATTTAGTGCATAACCAGACTGAGATGCTTGACAACCACATTTAGAAAGTGTTATTCCTGAAGATGAAGTTGAAGTTGAAGAATTCTCCAAATGGATGTTATGCTTCTTCATTGCTGCTTCCAAGGCTTCCATCTTCTTAAAGCATTTGGATTCTAAGTGTCCATCTCGATTACAAAAGTTACAATGTCTATCAGTCTTATTCCATTTTTTTTAATTGCCTTATCATTTTGTTGAAATGATTTTTAATTTTGAGAGTGAAATTTCTTAGGACCCTTGTTTGGTTTAGGACCATTCTTTTTAGGATACTGCTTCTTAGGATTCTTTGAATTTGGTTGTTGCTAGGTGGCTAAGGCTTTCTTAGAAGAGTTTCCAAGATTAAGAAGACAAAGATGTAAAAATAATTCTTCTTCTCTTATTGAAAAATTATAAAAGGCATCAAAAGAGGGGGATTTGTAGTCTTGTCCTTGAGAAATAAATGCTTCTCTAGTAGAATGGAAGGTGGAAACAAACAAAGAGTAGGTTGGTCCCAACTTAGTAAGAATGGAAAAGATAAGGCTACCATCTTCTTTCCTAACCTTAACACCTTCCAAGAGAAGTCTAAGGGTCTTGAACTTGGACAAAAAATCTTCAATGGAAGAAAAAATATTGGGGTCCAACATAAGCAACTCATTTTCAAGTTGATGGGCTCTAATTTCACTTTTAATTCCAAAAACTTTAGTGAGTTGTTTCATTGCTTCATTAAGGGAATCAAGTTCTACAATATTGAATCTAAGGTCTGGAGAAATAGACATCCCTATTAACCCATGTGCTTGATCTTGCCTATTTTCCCATTTGGCTACCTTATCTTCATATTTAGGTTTAGTTTCTTGGCCTGAGGCTATTCTGTAAATACCTTTACTTCTAAGTAAATCCACAATGTAGGACCACCATTGGAAGTAGTTGGTGTTGTCAAGAATAACTAGGCATGGACTTTCCATTTTAACAGAAACTAAAGCTATAGATGCTAAAACTAAATGTTCCAATGGAAATATCTTGAAAAATTAGGCTGATTAAAAAAAAATGGCACTGAAAACAGCTTCCGGATGAAGAAGTTATTACTTTTTGAAAAACAGTTGTTGAAGACGCCGACGAAGTGCATGAATGTGCAGAAGTGAATGATAATGTTATATTTAAAAAACACCCCCCACCCCCTTTCCAAACTTAATCTAATTAGCTCACTTTAAAAAAAATTATGTGACTCACTTTTATAAAAAAGTGAAAGTCACTTTTACAATTAAGTGAAAGTCACTTTTACAATGGTACTTTATGAGCTACCCGCTAAATTACAACTTAAATAAAAGATAAAGAGACTTTAGAATGATAAGTGACTCACTTTTTATAATGGGTGAGAACACTTTTACATAAAGTAACTTTTAAACATAAGTTACATGTGCTTTTTGAAAAAGTAACTCAACAAAAAGAAAGACTTCAACTCAAGACCTCTATTCTCATAAAGTAACTTTGGACCAAGAGAGCTAGTTCAAAAGGGTAGTAATTTTTGGAAAAGAGGAAGGCAGTTTTTTTTTTAGTCACTGAAGCTTTGTGGTGCGTGCTTACTTGAAAAAGCTCATTTTCTGCCTACAAAAAAAACCACAGAACCCAACACAGACATACAGAAAAAACAAACCTTTTGGCTTGAAGTTAGCTTTATGATTTTCCGAGATCACACTAAGGCACGGCGAAAAAGAACATACGCATGAGAAAAATCCTTCCTTTCTATTTATGATTTGCCTGGATCGCACAAAGTCACAGGGCAAAGAGCATAAGCAGAAATGAAAGGTATAGATCCAGTAATAAAAAACAGAGAGATAAATAAACTGAAATAAACAAAGAGAAAATAACTAAAAACTGCAAATATACATTGTATACCTCCAGATCTTAAAAAATACGTATCTAGGGCTATCGAAAACCTTTTCGTGTGAAACGAAAGGGGTTCTTCAATCGAATAGATGCTCCTAACACAATAAACCAATCCTCTCGGCCCGGAAGCAACCAGAAATAGTAGATCTAGGAAACAACAGTCGGGTGCAATTTTATCATCTTCGGATTTGGATCACCAATAGATACGGCCCTCAAATAGCTCTAATACCATGTAGGAATTTACAGGGTAAGTTCCTCAGACAGAACACCAAAGGACACCACTCACAAACAAATCACAGATCAGTACACCAGTATTCTTGACGTGGTTAAAACCCTCAAAGAGGGAAATAGTTCACGGCTTGAGCCAATGCGGCCACTTCAGGCAATTTATTAATAAAAGAAATAAAATTTACATAAGTTTCTCTCATGAACAGTCACCCTACAAATGACCCTCCATGCTCTTTAAATAGAGATCATGGACCAATTAGGTGTTAAGCCATGGATCAAGTGTTGGTAATACCGAGGAGAGAATGAATTATCAGATCACTTCATGTCTAAAACATATCGTAACCGTCGGATTGTAAGTTACAAATGTACATAGTAAAGAAACACAATTTACCTAACTTTATACTAGACCAAGTTATACTTAACTATTTCCTATGTGTCGGAATATCCTAACAACTATATATTCATTATATAAAGCAATTGAAAAAATATTTTTTCATGGTTAAAACACACATTTTAAGTAGTCTCATTGTGCCAATTTTATATGTTTTATTTTTTGGTCAATTTTGTTTGAAATGAAGCAAAGATGTGTTAGAATTGCAAGTTTAAGCTATGTAATTTACTCAATCCAAGTTCTCAAGTAATTTTTGAAGACATTGAACTCATTTTTAACATTCAAAAATATAATTTAAACAATGAAAAATTACAGCAAGTATGTGTGTCTATATATATATATATATATATATATATATATATATATATATATATATAACAAATCTATTAGGTTTCCAGATCTATTGTGTGCAAATTTTTTAGTCAAAATTTTCACTGTAAAGAGGTTTTCCTTGGAGCTACAAGATTGTCTTGCTCTCCCGAAAAAAATCCTATATACTCTCTCTCCAATATTGAAATCTAATCTAAACCAACACAAACATATTGGTGTACATGTGTGCACAAATTTGTTGTTAGTTCCAAGTATTGCAGTTAAGCTTCTAATTAAAGAGTTGACCCTCATATCCCACGGATGAAACCATACATGCAAAAAAAAAAATCATCATGATCACTCTCAATAAGAATTCGAGGCATTGTACATACATATTTTTATCTAAAATCCTCAAGAAGCACTTGGAGAAAGCAAAATCTTCATGGATAGCCTGGTTTCAAAACCCTGGGGTATAGAAGAACTATGTCTTTCAGAATTTTCCCTTACATAATTATATTTTATATCTAAATTTTTGTTACATTAATTTTAATCAAAAAATTATTGAAAATGGTCTATATTTATTTTACCTCTAGCTTGGTGCATAACAAGTGAGTTCTTATTTCAATCAAAAAATATTACAAGGTAATTTAGTATGATTAAGTAGACAAGCTAGAATATATACCTCTATTTTCATGCATAACATTAGCAAAGAAAGGATATGTTCCATCCATAGTTCGTTATTCCCTAATGGTATCCTATAACCATAATATTGATTCAGACAACGTGTTCATCACAAGCTATAATGTTATGGATGTTTACTGGCACACTCACATCCAAAAATAAATAGAAATAATGATACTTAGTAAAAATGTTGTACCATCATATAAGATTCCATTTAAAATAATTACGTTAGTACATATAACATTGATTTCTCATTATGAAGAAATAGTAAACCTATATTAATATTCAACATTCAACATTCAAATACTAAAATACTCCAACAAAGTGCATTGTATTAATTAATTGAATAAACAAACTAAAGGAAAAACTTATCTATTTGAAAGTTAAAGGCCAACATTAACTTATGTAGATAATTGTTCCACCCAACCATACACTCTATTGCACTTATTCTTTTTATACTAGGCCACCCCAATTTAGGCTATGATACCACTAAGGAAAATTAGAACATTTTTATGGAAATCATTCTATCTTAGGACAAAAAAAAACCTATCCCATTGTCTTGCCACTATTTTTTTTCTTGGAACAACACAACTATTTTGGTGACACGTTGCTTTCCTTACATAGAAAAAGGAGAACACCTTCCTTATCTACTCAATATTCCCTCAAAATTCTTTGAGCTCTCCATCTATGTGTGCATAGAGGATCTAGATACCATCCATTAAACCCAACAACATTTACTTAGTTCTTGACCTTTTTTCAAGTTTTAAAGCCTTCCTTGCTTGGTCATTCAACTCACACTATGCTTTCCTCAGATTCTATCCATGGATTCTCCATCACATAGCTTGATATATTTCCTAGATCCCTTTCCAACCCAATTTTTGAATCTCTCTACGTTCTCCCTCTCTAGGATTCACTTCTTTTCCAAGGAATTAGCTTCTAACCATTTGAATCTATTCCTTATCTATTTTCATAATCTATACATATTTATGTAGTTCTCATCACATGAATTCAAAATGGTCTCTATCATTCCTTGATCAACCTCCTAGTATGAATCAATACCTCTAAAACTACTTTCATGGATGTTAGCATCAACCAAGAGAGAATGAATTTACCTCTCCCTCTATTTATTTCTCTCTTATAACCTACTTCTCTTCCATATGATTTTCCTTCTCTATTGTGTCTAGCCCCATGCATCTCTCTTCAATATTCTTTGCATGAGTTCATAATGGTCACACACCATTCATGTGAATGTGAAATGGCCTCCACCATTCACCTTAGAACCAAAATTAATTATGTCATTTAGGTGATCATTGTGTTGTACTGTGTTGCTTGTCTTATTCCAATAATGACCAATAACGAATCATTTTGTCTTCCCTCAAACTATTCACATACATGACCCTAAGACTACATGATTCATTGCCTCTCTACAGTCAATTTCCTACATCTAATCTTGATTGTGTTCCCTCCCCATCTACCACATGTGGGGGAGGTATAACGATGAATGAATCAATCAAAAAATCACCTTGTCCCCAACACCCCACGAGACCTCATTTTCCCCCTTATTGTGGGAACATGATCTTTTTCAAAGAAAATGTGAGAAAATATAGGTTTTACCACTCCAATCATTATTCCCATGATGAAGGTAATTATTGCCTTTATTTCGTAATTGTGGAAGGTGTACATTTCCACAACCACCACATGTGTTCCATGATTGGTAATTAAGGTTTCTATCTTTTTAGTAAGGAACATGGTGATGAAGGAAATAAAGTAAAGTTTGGAAAAATGGAAAGCTAAGGATTATTCAACATGTAGAACCCATTAGTACCCTCTCACCTTTCCCATCTCCTTCTATCATAACCCCTTTTTTATGTGCTCCTATCTCAGGTAGCTCTATTATTTTATTAAATTCAAGAAAGATAATACTTACATTATTCAATGTACCATAAAATTTCTTCCTCGTGGTGTAAATAAAGCATGGTAATTAAAATATACATGCTAAACAAAATTGAACATTTAATCATAATTAAGTATAGTTAATCAATGGGATTCAATACTAGGACATTCTATCATATCCCCCTTCGAATAACACAATCATAAATATTTTCTTCTGATTAACAACACTTATTTTCCTCATTATTCAATTGTATTTGTAGTGTCATCCTATTCACTATCTTGGTATACCACCAGACTTCAACATTCCAACATATGCCTACATTAGTAATCAAGTAAGCATACATATTATAGCAATTATCAAGAAACACTTATCTTATGCACAAGATTTCTCAATTCCATGATGTAAGCATCTATTCAAATATATGTATGTATTTTTTATTTAATACTTATCTCTATGGATATGCATCTATCCCATATAATGGCTTCCATAGGAAATAATTAATTTCATTATCCTTTCTAACTCACCCACAATATTCTAGCCACCATCCCACATGAACTTTTAAGTTTCCTCCTCCTTGATACACTCACCCTCTAGGCTTAGATGTCCCCTTCTCTACTAAACAATCCCTTAGGTGATCCATCTTGTCATGGATTTCTCATGTAAGGAGAGCACTAACTTACTACTAGACATCCACTAGTAGTATATAATGTGTGGAAATTGTGGGGTTCCTTTTTCCTAACAATGGCCTTTCTTCGAGGGTTTCCATCTTCAATAGTCATCATCTACCATGTATCACACACATATAGTTACCATGGATATATTCGTAATAATATGACTTATAAATTCCAAGTCTAATTCATAAAGAATATCATATTTCATAAGTATGAGATTCCTTCTCATAGTGTTTGGCTCTTGTGTGTTGTAGCACCTAATCTTTCTTACATAATTACACTCATTTTCATATTTGAGACCATTCTACCTACAACCTAAAATTTTTAATCAACCAAATAAAAGTGAGTATCTATGCATATAATCCTTTCTTTCAATATTTACTACCATCCATGAGGTGTTCTCAGAATAATATTAACAAACTAATAATTCAATCATTTTTAGTTGTTAATCATACTCAATGAAATGGAACTATGATTCAATGTACATGGGTTACTTAACATACCTACCATTACAAGATGAAACTAAATATTTATTCCAATAAACCAATGTGTCAATACTCATGATCACATCTACTCAATCTATCTTTGTCACTTGATATCAAAATACTACATTTCTATACCATGTACTCCACCATCATCAATTGGAAGGTCTAGCCAACACCTCAACGCATCATCTAGTGACCTCCCATCTATACCTTATTAATACTACAAGGAACTTCCCTTCTCTACTCTATATTACCTTAGGAACCCTCTCCTCTATATGTGCTCCTCACTATTTCCATGAGGGTTAAAGTCTATAACACCAATATAAGCAGGGATAAAATTGGAGACTTGTGCAGTATTATATCCTTCCATATCCATCAACAATATGGTCTCACACATTAGCTCTATTGGCATTCAATTTCATGTGTTATACAAATTAATACCATGATTATGTTATCCATTCACTCATTTTCATGGGACTCAATCATGAGATATTATTTCATGGTTGAATCAAAATGATTATAACAATCTTGCCATACGAAAATCTTCTTACTGCATTATATCCCACCTAAGTATCATTATCATACATGCATTCCATCATAAACAAATAAATGAATATATAAAGTATGCCTAAAATATTCCTTACTCCAATCATTTCAAGTCATATATGTTGGCATGATTAATTTTCATACTTGGATAGTTTCCTTTAGCATTCCTGACCTTACTTGATTAGTTGATGTCTCATGGCAACTCACATGATACCTTAATCAACCTATTGACAAGAATCTTATCAACTTTATCCTTTTCACAAGGTTTTCTATCATGGGCCACTTCATCATCAACATTTTCAACCGTTGTTGATGTTTGTTTTGGAATAAACTGCGTGTCAATATTTGAAATGCCCAATATTCGAGTGGACACTCCACCCATCATTAAAGAAAAAGAAGGAAATAAAATATGAAGTGAGTTTAGTAATGAAAAGAGAATATAAAGGTAACGGAAAGGAGTTAACCATGAAAGAATAAAATGGATTCCAAGGAATGGAAAAGATCTTTAAATCATATAAAGAATAATGTAAACATTACGAGAAATTTGAGCCATAAAAGATAAATTGTTTTCTTTATCTATTTGATTATTTAAGGAAAGTATTTTTTTTTTCTTTTCACTTTGTGGTGGCACAAAATAATCTTCACCTTTTAGAATCTATTATGTTTATTTTATATTTTCTTTGAAAATACTTATTGTTTGTTAAGAAATGAAAATGAGATTTGCTTAGTTAACTGAAGAGAAAAATGCTCTATGCATTAGGATCCTATCTGGTCATCATAGGAGTCCTATTATGATGAGACTGACATTCATCTAATGCAATTATACTTTGATTCCAATACCAAAAAAACATCAAATGTTATTAGATGAGAACGATACCCTGTTTAGTGTACTACCATTCTTGAAGTGAAAAATCCCTTGATGATGATTATTTTGTGACATTTTTCGAAGTAATGAACATGGAGAGACTATTATTTATATTTGTGTTATATTTTTAACTCACCAACTATAGTCTTTTAATGAGTTTGTGTTATTACCTTCTTTCTTTTTTCATTGTGTAGGAAATTAAGTTTCAATACATATTTATCTTCCATTCATTTTCATTTTTCATTTTGTGTGATTTCAAATAATTGTTTACCAATTCAACATTATTAGAGTTGTCAACTGTAGAATAAAGTGCAACAACTACTACAATAGTTATGATCCAAAAATTAGGTGAAAAACCTACATATGATGAGGAAGAACCATATTTTAAAGTTCTTATTTCATTTGAACTCAAGGAATTGGATAAGTATCTACCTTTTATAAAAGCGATATATGAGAAAACAAAATAATTTGATGTAAATATTCATGATTTTGATATAGCTATTCATAGACCTTATTTTCATGTGAAGCCTATAGAATATGAATTACATTAAATATGATTGAGTTATCTAGATGCATCAAGAACAAGTTTGAGCAAAATAATTTCTTTAGTTCAACATCACACGCCTTTGGGGGTGCCTTTCCAACTAATTTCCCCTTGGGATGTGATAATACCTTTGTGGTAAAACATGATAAAAACATGCAAAAATATTTGCAATAATGTATAATAAGAACCTAGAGCAACATTACTCGTGATTTTCTTTTCCAAAACATGGAAAATTAGTATATTATAATTTAACTAAATATTTTTCTTATTATTATATATATTTTATACGTTATCAAGGAATCACCAATATTTTATAATGTTTTCTATTTTTTTAGAAGATTAGCCAAAAATTTGCAATACCATATAACCTAATGAAAATTTCGCTAAGATTTAACAAAATTTTATAATTCAATAAAAGATTCACCAAAATGTTTTATGTGTATATTATATCAATGAAAAAATAGCCTATACATTTTTTCTATATACCATGGGGATTCGCCCATTTATTATACATATAAATTTGGGGGGTTTCTTAAAATTTTACATGCTTTCAACCTTTTGCTCTAGTGTTGATATTGCATTAGCGGGATTATCTGCACCCTTACATGACCATGGTTAAAATGTGTAGTAGCATATTTTTGGGGTACCACACTCTTAATCCTTAAATTTGGGTCAATTGTTGCGACTGCGCTCACAATTCAGATATCTTGGTGATAATTCACTCATGATAGTGTATACATAACCACAATACAAACTTTCTACTTTAAGCACAATGATGAAAAACAAATTTTCCCAAATCTTAGCAAGATGATCTTCCTAAATCTTCCTTTCCTTTAGTAAATCTTTACACCAATAAAAACAATAATTACTAGTATTTAACCTTTTTTAAATCTATAAAATGATGTAATTGTCTTTTCTCCTTATTATTAGAATATATATTCTAAAAGTACACCTTTTAACCATGCTTTGGTATTCCATCGCTTATACATTCCAAAATTATAATATGTAATGGTCATATTTCTTTAAATTCTATTCAATTTTGTCTATGCCTTTTTGTAAGTGTGCATTCCAAAGTTCTAACATGTAGATCAAATACTTCTTCAAACTCTACTCAATTTTGTATTATATTTGATTTCAGCATAAGTGGGTTCTTGCCTTTTTTGCTTACACTTTCTAGCCATGCTTTTCTTAAGTAGTTGAAAAACTTTTTCAAAGTGTGTTCAATTTTGTTTTATATTTTTATATATAACAAATAAATGAGTTATTAAAAATCTAAATTCAGTATTTAATTTAATTTTTAAGTTAATTAAAATTACCGTAAAAGTTAAAGATGGGATTTAGATTTTCAAAATGACCAGTTAGTTGTGTTTTTTAATTTTATTTGTAACGTGAATATATATAAATCAAAATCGAATATACTATGAAGAAATATTACAACTATATGTTAAAATTTGAAAGGGACACTTAGAAAAGATATGGCTAAAAGGTGTACTAAAAGAATATATGACATTGAGAAAAAGCAGGTAATCCACTTTACTAACATTGAGGAGAAAAAACAAGTAGGCCACTTGACTAAACTCGAGTAACGAAAAAATTGAATTATATATATGAATGATAACATATTTTATATATATAATTTTGTATGGACGAGAAAAAACAAGTAAGTCACTCGACTAAACTCGAGTAACTAATATATATATGAATGATAAAATTATATATATTCTATTTAGTATTGATTCTAGTAAGTAACATGCAGAGCTTTTAATATAGTTCATTGGTTGAGTTTGTAGTTAAAATATATTTATAAAAGGGTTAAAATGTGAAAGAGATATTTTTTGTTTGTAGTTTTTTTTTTAATTTGTTGATTTTAATTGTGATAAAAATCGCTCTCGACTGTAATATGGGAGAGAGGTTGTAATGTAATGTTTAACATTTTGGCTAAATCAAATTATATAAAAATAAAAATTAAATTAAATAAAAAGATTAATACAATGTAATGTAAACATTTTAAGTGAGTCAAAATAAAATAAAAATGGTCCATGGTATTGAGAAACCATGGTATTGACTTATGGTATTGAGAAACCATGGTATTCATGTGGAATATAGCCTATTAAAGGGAGAAATTAAACGAACCTAGATCCACCTAACTCCAGATCTACCACACGCCGAAAGGGGTCAAATAAAGTTTTCACTCTTAAAAAGGTTTGCATAAAGAGAGATTTGATCCCTCTCGACGCTTGGTAGGTATGAACTTAGATGTATCTAGGTTGGTTACTTTATAATTCAAACATAAAAAATAGCATTCTTACTATCGTGGTCAGGCGCAAGGGAAACCAAACAACTGACAATAGATATGTTACAAATTCTTCTTTCGACCGGAATTACCCAATATAGAGCTATTACATAACTATCTCTAAAACATGCCAAATGGTTGGCCATGGCAATATATAGGTTTCAAAAAACAGTGGGTTATAGAACACTACCCAGAATTGTGTAACATATAAAATAGTAAAGTGCAATTCAGAAAACATAAGCATAAAAATATTATGAACCCAGGGTGTCATCCTTCATTGGAGGAAGTTGCATGGGCGAGATCTTCAGTGCTCGGTCTTGGTGATTTTTGTCTTCCGCATTGAAGAGTCATCTCTATATGTGCCAACCGAGCATCCAAACTAACTAGACAGGATCAAAAATGCTTTTGAACCCACTAAATATCATTGAGATGGACAATTATCTCATTGTGCTCTTCCTTCTTTTCTCAAATGACTCTACCAAGTATCTTTTTCATTTGGTAGTGCAAAGTATAGAGTGGAGATATTGGTTTTTGTGCCCTTGGCATGTCCAGGATTTGGAACCCAATTAGCAATGCTGATTTGAATCTTAGAGTTAGAGTGGGTGTTCCTATATTAGATTACTCAAGCTTCAAGAAATCGAATTTCGTCTTGAATTTTCAAGGGATTAGTTGCAAGGAAAATTTCAAGGATGGAGGTTTATCTTAAAGTTTAGAAACCTTGCCGAATCTTACTAGTCTTTAATATGCAAATTCTAAAACGTTTGGCAACATTTTTGTAAAAATATTTATATTTATAATGATTTTATATTAGTCTATAAATTTTGGTGATTTTTAGGGTAAAATAATTTTATACTATAAAATGTAAGTGAATCAGTTTTAGAAAAAATCGAAATTAGCGAATATTTTTTTTGGAAAATCATGGAAAATTAGCCCATCTGTGAATATTAGACCCTAAAATTTTCCCTAATTAGTTGCATGGTAGAGGTGAGTAATAGTTTGGGCTTGCGACTAGGATCAAGGCCTACAAGAGGGGCCTCGGTACAGATCCTCCCACAAACAAATATGCGAGCTAACTACATGTAACCCCATGAACACTAGGAAATTACAAAGAGTCGAGCTAATGAAATGGAGTAAGTGGCAAAAGGCCACACGATGAGGGGCTAGACCTTTCACAACTGTTAAACCACGAGTCCAAGCCTAGTGAAAGAAAAATACCACAAGCGACTTAGAAACCTAATGATGACACCAAATATTTGGAACTCACCCCAACACAATTGGATCTAGTCATAAGAATAGAAGAATTCTTGGTGTAAATAAAAATAACTCCTTAGTCATTCCAAGAAGTCGAGGAGATCTCAAAAGTTTCTAAATTAATGCTTTGCATTGTCATTACTCGTCGGCATGTGTGGTTGCATGAGAGTGGCTAGTCACCCCATCCCCTTTTTAATGCTTGGGGTGACGATGAGGTAACAAGTCTACTACCCTCCCTCCCTGGAACACATTACAACGCCCCTTTTAGGGTCACTTGTGGATATTTTAATTAGTATATTAGCCTTAGAGATTTTATGAAAATTTTGTTAACACACACACAATTAATCTCCGCTTAAATTGGATTCTAGTAAGCAATATATTAAATTTTTAACATAACTAACTTGTTGAACTTTTAATGAACATATTAATATAATAGCTTAAGGAAAAACATTATCCTAAATTCTTAACTCATACAAATTTAATAATTCAAATTTAGTATTTCATCAAAATTTTACCACTAATAAAAACCAAATTTCGACACTCTAATCATTTTAAAAAATATATGTTATAAAAGCACTCTCTAGTCAAGTATCATAGAGACGTTGTAATGTTCTATTTAACATTTTGACTAGGTCAAATTACATAAAACTAAAAATTAAATTAATAATATCAATTAATAATTAATAATTAAACAAGCCTAGATCCATCTTAACTCCGGATCTACTAAGAACTTAGAAAGATCAAATCTATTTTCTCTCAAAGAGGTTTGTCTCTGATCCCTCTTGGTGTGAGGTGGATCTAGATTGGTTTAATTATTAATTATAACTATAATTATTAATTTTATGTTTTTTATTTTATTTTCTTTTTATGTAATTTGAAAAAGTCAAAATGTTTGGAGGATATTACAAAATCTCCACCATACTTAAGTGGAAAGGCTTTGTCTCTAAGTTAGACTTTTTGATAAGTGAACTCTTCACATCGAAGTGCCCTAAAAGTTTTTGAGGATGTTGAATCCATATATAGTTAAAAAAACAATTTAAACAACACAAATCAAGATTTCACCACAAATTTTTTTAAACATAAATCCAAAAAAACATTTAAAAAACTCCAATTCTAAATAACCTTATATCTTTCATTATAATTTAAAAATACAAATGGTTGATATATTTCTTATTCACGTGTGGTGGTTTAGTTTTTTATTATAATTTTAAAAATATTATTTATTAAATTAAAGTATTATTGTATATCTCTTTCCCCTTATTCCATACCGTCAAAACCAGCCGGCGACTCATAGCGAAACCGAACATTTTCAAGCCTTGCTTTTCGCGTTTCGCTTTGCTCAACGCCGGCACACTCTGTCATGAGGGCGGTTGAGTAACTGGTCGAGCCTCGAACCGGTCTTCAACTGTTCACCACTCACCAGTGGAGAGATGACGTGATAGTTCCAACCTGGGAGCAATTTAACTGATTCCACTGGTTTGCTTAATTAGCTGTGAAATGAATGCAAAACTAGTTTAGCCTTAGGTCAGGCGTGAAAAGGGTCGTTGGGAGCAGGTGGTTTGAATGCTTAATGAGCCTCGAACCGGTCTTCAACGCCGGCACACTCTGTTATGAGGGCGGTTGAGTACGTGGTCGAGCTTCGAACCGGTCTTCAACTGTTCACCACTCACCAGTGGAGAGATGACGTGATAGTTCCAACTTGGGGACAATTTAACTGAGTCCACTGGTTTGCCAGGGCTATTAATATTTTTGGAGATACTCATTTATTAATAGACAGGGTAGTGTCTCACTGCTTGGATTTAAGTCATTATAAAATTTAACGGGTGACATATACTGAGCAGTGTATTAATGGATGGGTAGATAATCTAACCGAGGACATATACTGCTCAGTATATTAATGGATAGATAGCTCAAGAAATATTAGTTAGAAAATATGATGTGACAGTAGTACATGAAATAATAATCCACAAATATAAAAAAAATTGATTAGTTTTAAACAAAAATCACTCCTTAAAAAATACCTTTAAACATAATTATAAAATCTAATTACATTATGTTTAAATAGATATTAATGTAAATCTACTCTTTGCTTCATCATAGGTTAATTACTAATAGTGGATGATCTTTAATCTTTTATGGAAATACTCCATGCAATCATAATGATATACATATATCATGGTTTTACATTATGTACATATATCATGGTTTCACATACATAATGTAGGTTGTTTAATGCTTAATATTTATATATTTGAAAATATATGTTAATGGCATTTTTAAAAATATATAAAATTAATTTGTTAATTAAGTGTATCTTAAATTGTTGGGAAAGTTTGATGATAACTTTGTTACCAAAATTCCACTTTAATTAATATAATGTTCTATTAAGAACCACTTTTATAATGAATATTTTTAACTATGTTAATTATATATATTTTTGTGAATATAAAAAATAACAAAAAAATATTTTTAATAATAATAATAGATCTATCTAAAGTATAGATCTAACATGAGTCAAAGGGATCAAATTTCTTTAGTTGCAAACTTATTTTAGAGTGCAAAAGAAATGTCTTATTTTTTACTGTTTAAATTTCATTTTTGAATGTTATAAAGATTACATAACATGTGTATTGCACCATTTTATACTAATTCATATTAAAATATTTTATTCATAACTCACATTAAAATATATATATTTTTTAAATGCATAGCATATTTTTTTTTTTCTTTTTTATTATAGCTAACATTGTTTTTCTATTTAGAGAATATTGTATTTTTATCGGGTTCACACTAAGCTGTAGAACTAGTATAGATGCATTTAAACCATGGATCTACCATAGTCTAGAGGGATCAAATCTCAAACTTACACACATCGGGTTCACACTAGGCTGTAGAACTAGTATAGATGCATTTAAATCATGGATCTACCATAGTCTAGAGGGATCAAATCTCAAACTTACACATTGCCTTCACACTAGGTTGTAGAACAAGTATAGATGCATTTAAACCGTGGATCTACCATAGTCTAGAGGGATCAAATCTCAAACTTGAGATAAAGATTTACATGTCAATTAATCCATTTTAGTGCTTGGTAAATATGTAATTAATATAACTGTATAGTGGTACTTTCTCATTGTTTAAATTGTATATTTTGATATTTTATCATTATTAATATTATGCATTAAAAATTGAATGAGTTACACATTTTCCTCTTATTAAGAAGTAACTACTCTAGTTTATTTTTAATTATTTTTTCCTTTCTAGCTAAGGTTAACATTAATACACATATATATACATACACTTTATGATTTAAGATATACATCGAAATATTGTATTTATTACTTGTAGAGTGAAAGTGACATATCAACAAATGAGTTAATTATTGTGTTAATAGATTTTTTTGTTTATTTATATGGTTATTTAATTTTTGATTTTTTGTTCGGCCAAAATGAACAAAAATTATTTTTATTATTTTTTTGAGGACATGACATACTTACACATATACTTACACATGTCCTTCATACTGGATTCTATAATAAGCCTCTAGGCTCAACAACTGTATTAAGAAATACTCAATAAAGTGTTTTGCAAAGATAGCAAGTGGGAAGGTAAGGATATGGCTTGGCATGAGCTAGTAAAGATAAGATTTCTGACATGATGTAGTATGAGAGGAGCCTCCACCACATAAGGGTTCAGTTTAAACTTTGTTTTTTTATTTATTTGTTAATTAGATAAATTGGAAAAACATCAATCGTAAAAACTAATAAATCATAAAATCATATCATTGTAATTAGAAATTTAAATTTTCAAATTAAAAATTAAAAATAAATTTATTTTTAAAAACCATTTAAATTAATATAAAATTTTAAAAACCTTTAAACATAATTACAAAAATTTAATATAATTAAAAATTGATATAAAGTCATTATTTTTAAAAACAATTACATTGAAATAAAAATTAAAAACAAAATCTTTAAACATAATTGATATAAATTATTAATAAATTTATAAATACAAAACATTTAATATATTTATAATGTAAATGAATTAATAACATACCTATAAATTTAAGTGAATAAATATAGTGAATAAATATATAGTCAATACAACCAATAAATTAAAATTACAATCCCAACAAACACAAGAACTAATAAAGATATACGGACATGGTTGGAAATCCCATTTTATTATTATTTTAGCTAGACAAGGAAACCCTATCTAAGAATCTTGATAAAATATTAACTCTTTAAAATATAAACGAGACATGGACTAGAAATAATCTTTGTTGATATTATTTGAGTATTAGTTTTAAAAGGATTTTAAATGGGAAGGTGATGGGATCAAAATTTACAGATGTGATGAGATGTTCATATGGTAATGTTGGGAAAAAGAAATTGTTAAGAAATTTTAAATATTTAAATTAAGAGTAGGTTTTGATTTTATTCTTTTAGAAATTATTTGAAGTTACTTATCTTGAAACTTATTTTATGTTGTAAATGTAGTTTTATGTTTTTCTTATTTTGTGGAGAAGGGGAAACGATTCACATTTTCGTGTCTCTTAGTTGTCATAGACACTTTTCTTTTTCGGGAATAAAGAGACGAAGTTCTTTCTTAATAGATGTAACTACAGTTTTGAAGTTTGCAAACACACTTGTACCTTCAAATACATTGAAGCTTGAAAACACACTTGTACCTGCAAATATATGTGAATCAGAAGGTATTTTTGTGTGAATGGTGTAAATGAACAATGAAATAGACTGAATTTGCACTATGTTATGGTGTAGCAAATGCATGGGTTTTTTTTCTAGATATTTAGACACTATTAAACTGAAACAAAGCACCCTATTTTGAATAGGGCACAACACAAGGCAATAAGGTTTTGGAAAGGACGCTGCCAAATTATTTGACAACAAAGACTGCTCATTTTCCCAAAAATCACTATACCGAATTTTGGATAGTGCGCTGCCAAGTCATTCTGTAGCGACTTTCCAAAGAAAAATTGGAGGACTGTGTATCGGTCTTAAATCATTTTTTAGCATGTTCTTTGCACAAGAAGGTGATGGTTTAATTTATTAACAATTATGGAAGTTGTAGATTTATGATAGTATGTGTGAATGGTTTGGGTTGTATAAGGCATGAAATGAAAGATAGGAAAGGAAATGAAACACATACAAAGATTTTTTTTCTATGTGGTTCATGGACCCCGAAGATTGGTGACCGCTACATCCACGGAATATTTGTATAAGGCAGATCCACCCGAAGAGATCACTTCCTATTGGCTTAACCACATAGCCTAACCCTAAGAGTGTCAAGAGAATTGAACCCATGCCCTCTAAACAAAAAAAGTGCTTTAACAACGAGGACTCAATCAATTGAGCTAACCCTTAAGGCTCTTCAAATATTTGTACTATACATATCCACTTGAAGGAATCACTTCCTGTCCATTTAACCATTGAACCTAATTTTGTGGGTTTCGAGAGAATTGAACAACATGCACAGAGAAATATAATAGAACACAAAACAATATGGTCAAAACCTAACTTTTATTAATAAATGAAGCAGTTTAATATTGCAGAACACAAACTAGCTAGAATAGTGATAGCTATCTCTGAATAAAGAGAGATGGTAGCTATGTCATTCACAAAAGATATTACAAGAGGCGGAAATAATGACCTTTTAACATAAGGAAAGAACCCTAGAGGTCCAAAACCATAGCCCTAGAAGATGAAACACCAAAAGGTTTACAGGCCTCGAGGTGGTTAATTAGGACAACATATTTGTTTGGGCACACAATAACTCGATGGAAAGAGTTATCTAAGGACCTCAGACCAGGGCCAAGACATGCCATGGAAATATTTGGCCCCATAAATTGCCATAAAACATCATTTAGGGCCTCAAAACAACCCCAAAAGTTTAGGACCCAAAAATCATAGAAAATTTGTTAAGAAGATAGAGAACCATTGAGATAGTGGAAGAGGCCCCCCTTAAGAAGAAATGGTCTTCATTGTGTCAAGTTCCCTTTTTAGATGGGTAAACGTCTATTGGATTTGTCTCTTGGTGAGCCACTTGCCTTGGTGAAGAAGCTACCATGTTTTAAGACCTTAATAGAGTTGTATGTGTTATTGGTGAGTATCCATTGTCTTGGCGTCCATGATCCAATCCATTGTATCCTATGAAATGCACTTAGAATTGATTTTTATAGTGCCTAATTGCTTAGTTACCTCCAAGATGTCCAATAGAGGTGGAAAATATGGTCAAAGAAACTCCACATTAAATAGTGAGTGTAAGCCAAGGAAAAGTGGGAATACTCGATTCAAAATAATTTTCACTCACAACCTTTGTGATTGGGTAAGGCCCTTATTAGAGTGGTATGAGTTTCCTATGGGAGCATGTGAGGCACTCTTTTGGAAAATGTAACCACGCCTTATCACCAACATGAAACTTGTGTGGAACCCTGTGCTAGTCATGTTGCTATTTGTACTTGGCATTCACTTTCTACAAGATATCATGAGCCTATTGTTGGAGGTGTTGGATTTGTTTAACGAATTTAACTACTCTATCTACCTCAACCCGGGCATGGGAGGAATCTACTGGTGAAGATGCAATGGGCATAACTACATCAACCAAGGCCAATGGTTGGAACCCCAAGCACACTTAAAAAGGACTATGGCCAATAGAGTCGTGGAGGGCTCTGTTATAGCTATGTTAAACATAGGGAAGGATTTGGTCCCATGTACATGGATTCTTGGAGTTGTACATGTACAAGTTATACACAATCATCATATTGACCACTCTTATTTGTCTATCATATTAGGGATGAAAGGTGAATAAATTGGTCAACTTGGAATCCAACAGAGACCATAGGTTGGAGAAAAGGTGCTAAGGGACTTGTTATCCCTATCTAAAATAAGAGTCTGAGGTAGCCCAAAATGAACCCAAAAATTCTCAAAGAAAAATTTAGTAATGGCTTTAGTTGTGATAATCTTTTTGCATGGTGCAAAAATGACCATCTTAGAGAACAAATCAAAACCATAAAGACACAATCATTACCATGCTTGATGGATGGAAAACTTGACATGTAATCCATGGATACTAACTCCTAGGGCTTGTATGGGGTAGGTAGAGAAGTGTACAACCTTTTATTCTTGATGGATAGTTTAGTAATGACATAGGAACTGCATGATTTGATATACTGATAGACATCCTATCAAATATCTTGCCATTACAAATACTTCTAAAGTACTTGTAACACCCTCCTCCCACACTTACCCAAGTTCACTGGTCCACCGGGGTAAATATGTGATGAAGAGTTACTATGATATGACTCGACCTCCTAAGTATAGTTAAGGAAGTGGAATCGAAAAACTGAAACTTTAATGACATTCCTTAGGAGCTACAAGACTCCCAAGAGCTAATCCACCCCTCTGGGTGCCCAAACCCTAAATTGGATTGCTTTTTCAATGACTTGAAATCCTAGTTGCATGCACAAGCCTACAGCCATGAGACTATGGGCCTCCAATCGAATTCATAATCCTACAAGGGAGTGACTACAGTCCCAATTTCCCAATTATGTGCCTACAATAGGAGAATCTATGTCACCTTTTTAGGGCTATACTCCATATCACTGCCTAGAACTTAATGAAACTTTCCAAAATAATAAATGACACAAAGAAAAAGCCTCTAACACAAAACGTGATCAAGGAATTGACCTAACCAAGCCTAACCATGATAGTCATTTCATCAAACACATGGAAAACATGTAATCTATAAGTAACAAATGCATATTTAAACATAGGGGTTTGATACTTATCTGAGAATCGTCAAGGAGGTCTAATGCCCTCTCATAATAGCTGCAATAACATATATTATCTCATGCATTCATCAACGATTCATTAACAAATCAAACACATCAAGATCCATAGCCACAATACATCATATAATCAACATATAACCAGTCAATGAACAACATATACACCATGATAAAACAACCACCAAAGCCACATAATAATAAGTATAATTTCTCATGGAAATACAAGAGGGAAAGAGCTCTTATTAACATATGAAAATCCAACCAAGTTAGGGACTTCCACGTACCACCCAACCATAGATTTGGTTGAACCAAATCTCTATTTCAGCCAATCACACTCATGCCATATTCCAAGCATGAATGTGGGATCTCATGGAATAACCAAAACAAAACCAAACTAGGGTTCCCAAAGGAAAACTGCCTGAACGCTCAACCAATGATTGCACATCATAGTCGGACATCACTAACCATCAACAGATTAGTCTCTACCCAAGTTGTCTAGGGCTCTAGAGCATTTGTTCCAACCTCACTTCGGGACTACTAACTCAACCCACAAATTTTGCAGGGCTCTAGAGCACTTGTCCAACCAAGGCTCTAGGACTAGTAACTGAACCCACCAAGGGTTCTAGAGAATTTTTCCAACCAAGACTTCCAAGACTAGTAACTCAACCCAAGTTGTTATAGGGCTTCCAGAGCACTTTTACAACCAAGGCTTCAGGAACTAGTAACTCAACCCATAACCATAAGGAAATATGAGCACCAATCAGGAAAAAAAAATGGGAAAACCCACAACACCATGGCTATCGAGGAAATAGAAAGGTTAGGTAAAACCACTATCAATCTCGGAAATCCTCCATGCCAATGACATATCATAACCAAATAACTGCATGCATATACCATGCATGTCAAAGCTAATAAGTAAATCATACATGCAACTCAGTACCTGTAAAGAAATCCAATTGTAGTTGTTGATCCCACTATCCCCTTGCACTTTCCTTCTTTCCCTTTCCTTCTTTCTCCAAATTCAATATATGCTCAAGTGCTCCAAGAATTCTCCAAGAATACTCTGTGTGCAAGAGTATGAGAGAGAGAGAGCTCCAAAACTGAACTAAAAAAAAGCTAACACTGATAAAAGTCATGAACTGATCCTTAGAAGTCTTTTTATCATTGAGGCCTCTAATTTCTTCATTTTCCTTCATTTTTCCTCTCATGCAAATTTGTGACCTTTCACCTTCCTCTTCTCCTATTTTCCATTATTTTCATAAATAAAATGCCAATAATGCCTCTTTGTCTTTTCCAATTTCCTTAGCCATAATAAACTGAAAGTGACACCCACTAGGATGTTTTTCCCACTATTCAGCTTGGAATACGTGAACCATGACCTTGGTCTTATATCTTTTTTACATGGAAATTCAACCAGGGGCTATTACAAAACCCTCCCCCTTGAGGGAACATTGTCCTTGGTGTTCTATGACACCTATGACCAACAAACCACTAAAAACAAAACATACTACCCATGGAGCTTTATAACATAGCTCATTGCAGTATTTACAATGGCATCCTACTGAAAACATGAAAATCATATTGTTTACTGGAGCTTTATAACACAACTCATTATGATATTTACAATAACAACCACATATACACTCATGCACATTTTCTTCAACCAACAAATAACCATATTGTCTATGGAGCTTTATAACATAGCTTGATACAATATTTACAATAATATACACATGTACATTTGCTCTAACCATCAAATAAAAGGATATTGTGCTTGTATCAGCAACAAGGACATCTAGAAGCTCATACCTCCACCCTCAAAAGTAGTACTAGGATTCACCTCCTTCATCCAAAATCCACCACCAAAGTCAAACTTACATCCAATGTCCAGCGCTACAATCTTGCACCACTTGTCCTCTCAGTGAACAGTTATCAGCTCATTGTTCCAGGGCACACTCCCAATGTGTTTTTGATTCCATCTGGCAATGCTAATGACCAAAATCAATGTATCCCCTAACTTTCCTTCTCTTCTACACAGTCCCTCAGGAAATCTAGTCACCCCCTTCCGTGTAGTCACACACCTTCCAAGTTCCATGGGAATCCCCTTCTCTGCTACACAGTTCCTCGAGTGACCCCTCCTTTGGCAAGGTTTCCTCGCATCGGAAGGTCCAAAAACCAAGGAATATCCCATTGTGGGACATTATTGGGTATCAATGTCCCACAATAGCCATGCTCCTAAAGTGCTTTACCAACATACTATTGCCTATTCCAATTCCTTTCACTGTTGTTGCTAACATTCTTGCAGTCAGTTCCAACCACCCAACTGGGCATTTTCATGCTTTCCTATACCAAGCACATAATTTCCATTAGATTCAAAATAAATTGAAATAAATTCACATCATACCTCATCGGTGGCTCGTCAATAAGGTACACTTGTAATTTTGTTCACTTCCTATCACAACAATTCAAACTAGTTGTTTGATCCAATCATCATGAATAAACATATCACATCTAGTTAGCTTAAAAATCAACCATCATAAATCCGAATCATAGATCACATGCGTAATTAATATGAAAATAAAATGTCGATATTTATCCTTCAAATCATTATTTTCTTCTGCCTTTGTTTTTTGTTCTTTTTGTACACACACTGGATCGGTTGCCAAACCCAACAAGCACCCAGTACCTTCTCTTCTCTTCAATCACATACACATACATACAATGTACATCACATGCATACACCCACACACAGTGTACCACCCAACACATACACCTACACCCGGTGTACCCCACAACACAATACATACACCTACACCCGGTGTAAAACATAACACATACACCTACACCCAGTGTACAACATAACACATAACCCTACACCCAGTGTACCACACAACCCATACACCTACACCCGGTGTACACCACAACAAAATACATACACCTACACCCAATGTACAACACAATACATATATGTACACATAGTACAACATAAATAATATACATGTCATGATACAATGACTACACAATACACATAACATAGTACCACATGTGCACTATATAGTGTGTATGACGTGTACACAACACTTCTTACACAATGTGTACACAACACCACATGTACACAAAACCACCTGCACAATGTGTACACAACACCACATGTACACAACACCACTTGCACACAACACCCCATGTACCACGTGTACATAGCACCACATGAACGCATCACCACATGTACAACATGCACACCGCACCATGTGTAAACAATACTACATATACAACATGCACACAACACCATATGTACACAACACCGCACATACAACACACACATAACACTATATGTACACAACACCACATAACGAACATGCACACAACACTATATGTACACAGTACCACACATACAACATGCACACAACACCATATGTACAAAGTATTGCATATAAAACCTACACACAACCCTATAGGTATAAAATGTACAATAGATACACAACAATACTACTACACATCCAAAGACCACAATGTCTCTACCAATCAACCTTGCTTCTAGTGTCTTTCCATTATTCATGCTTGTCCCAACATGTGCAGATCGCACTACTTTCATTCCGCTGATGTATCCCTCAACAATACTTGTCCATAACATAAACATAAACATAATATAATCACATAATATCAATTCATATCCATATGATACTAATCTTATAGATCTGTCAGGGCTACTCTTCCCACTTGATTCCTCATACCCCAGGAACCCCTTCATGCCATTCACCTGCATAAGCAATCATTCCTCCACAAGCATGATCTCTGACAACCCTGTTAGACAACAACATACATACATACATTATATATATAAACAGTAGCATGAAACAATCATGATCCTTGATTACCCTCTTAGACAATGGCATACATTCATACATATATATAATCATTAACATAAAGCAATCATGATCTCTGACGACCCTGTCAGACAACAACATACATACATACATATATACATATATAGACATCATCATAATCATAATCACAACATAATTACTAGATATCATAAGGTCAAGGTTAAGAGAACCCCCTTTATTCTCCATACACAACATTGAGAACAACAATTCCCAACATAGCCAAGGCATATGATGCCTCAAATCCATTTACTTTCCTTTCCTTATACCTTTCTCATGATTGTCCTGCCACCGTCCATTTATCCCAATGGACCCAACTAGTCCAATTGGTTATCATATTCTTGCCTTCATCTATCCTTATACATGCATCGAGCTTCATCTGGGTCTCATATTACCTATTGGGTTTCATTCATCTCTTCCCGAGTTCCATTAACTCTCCTCTTTCCCCAACCAAATCCAAGGCCCTTAAAGCACAAAATACAAGAACAAAAAACAAACAAGAAGAAAACCATGGAAAACCAATAGCAATACAACACCACAAACAAAGTGGCATGGCCATGCACTAGACATAAACAAAACTTCAAATCAAGTGCAAACAAATCACAAAAGATCAAAAGAAAAAAACTTTCAACACACACTATGATTCAACCCCATGGGTTCCCAATGCTTCTAAGGGAAATCTCGACCTGTGCCTTCTTCAAGATTTCATGGTAATTTATTTTTCCATGAAATCCCCTACATCATACTGCCATAGACACACAACTGTCAGTGCATAAATACACATAACAATATATCAGTTACCTTACATTGTTTTACCCAACACACTGACCTGTAACTGAAAATGTACATATATCATCTCTAAAGATACTCCAATTTCTTGACGAATCCAACCATAATTGGAACCATTTATTATACCTGTCAAATACACGTTCATGAATATAGCACATATCCACATAATGTAAAAAAAAATCAAGGTTAAGAAGACTTCACGTATGCAAGGCACTCATTTGTTTGGAATTACAGTTTCCAAACATAGCCAAAGGAATTCTCACCCAATTCCTTTTTTTTACCATTTTACTTGCTACAATTGAGTATTATTAGGTGTTATCACATCAACCAGTTGTTAGTTATATAAACAAATCAACTATTACCTTGTCACACTAATACCAAGCATGTTTCCCTGCAATTGTTCACACGTGTCAATCACACATTCCAAAGATCAAGAAATCATGTCTATTAATTTGAAATCAACCTTTACCAAGACTAACAACCATGTCATAGCCAATTGTCAACTCATAGTCATTAGTCATAATACTACAACTAGCACCCACTTGCACGCAAGTGCATATCAATTGTCTCAACACATATTATGTTAGTACGATCGTCTTAAAACAAGATCATTCCTTCATGCAAACTTATAGACACATACTCATATCATGCAATTATTCAAACATCCAAACAACCTATAAACATACCATGTTAGATAAACCAGATAGATGACATAATCAAACTCATACCTCAATGTATCTCAGGGGAGGCTATCACATATGCACAAGTCAGTCCAGATTAGTATGACACATTATCACAAATATATCGACTCGTACCTAAATATCATAACCATAACCATCTGCACAGGCCAATCCATATTATCATGATACATAATAACATCTAGATCTTAAATTCAATGACCATAATCATCATGCATATGACCACAGTGCATATAACAACAAGTTAACTACCATGCATGACTATTCGACGCATGTGTTTATAACTGTATTAATCAACTAGCATCTATCATGCATGTAACCATAACAAAAATAGAATAACATACATGTATATAACCATAATTCTTATAACAACCAATAACAGACATACCTACATGCCAAACATACAATACATGTATGACAATCTGCTCTTACCCCGAGATCTAGTGCTGCAACCTCGCTCTAATGATCTACATCTCCTGCTCTATCTCAGCCAACACATTAGCATCATAACATACCAACAACATCATGATGACACAAACTGCAACACTAACTATCCCAATGCATGCATAACAATCACATAGACAATTAACTTGCATGCATGACAAACACATTACTCCCATCCAGTCCAAGCGTTTGAACCTGGGAGCTCTGATACCACTCTGTAACACCCTCCTCCCACACTTACCCAAGTTCACCGGTCCACCAGGGTAAATATGTGATAAAGAGTTACAATGATATTACCTGGTCTCCTATGTACAGTTAAGGAAGTGGAATCGAAAAACTGAAACTTTAATGACCTTCCTCAAGAGCTACAAGACTCCCAAGAGCTAAGCCACCCATCTAGGTGCCCAAACCCTGAGTCAGTTTTCTTTTTCACTAACCTGAACTTCCAGTCACATGCACAAGATTGCATCCATGTGACTATAGGCATCTAATCACATGCATAAGCCTACAAGGGAGTGACTGCAGTCCCAATTTCCCAGTTCTATGACTGCAACTGTGGAATCTGTGCCACCATTTCATGGTTAGACTCCATATCACTGCCCAAAACTTGATGAAACTTTCCAAAACATAAATGACACAAAGAAAAGCCTCTAACACAAAACTTGATCAAGGACTTGACCTAACTAAGCCTAACCATGACAGTTATTTCGTCAAACACATGGTGACACATGTAATCTATAGGTCATGAATGCATATTTAAACATAGGGGTCTGATACTTATCTGAGAATCATCAAAGAAGTCTAATTCCCTCTCATAATAGTTGCAATAACATCTATTAGCTCATGCATTCATTAACCATTCATCAAAAAATCAAACACATCAAGAGCCATAACCACTATACATCATATAACTAGCATATAACCAATAAATGAACCTATACACCATGATAAAACAACCACCAAATCCACATAATAACAAGTGCAATTACCCATGGAAATACAAGAGGGAAAGAGCTCTTATTAACATATGCAAATCCAACCAAGTCAGGGACTTCCACGTACCACTCAACCATAGATTAGGCTGAACCAAATCTCTCTTTTAGCCAATCACCCCCATGCCATATTCCAAGCATGAATGTGGGATATCATGGAATAACCAAAACAAAACCAAACCAAGGCTTCCAGAGGCCAACCACCTCAATCATCAACCAGTGATTCCACCTCACGGTTAGACATCACTAACCATCACAAGAATGGTATCTACCCAAGTTGTCCAGGACTCCGGAGCATTTGTTCCAACCCGGCTGTAGGACTAGTAACTCAACCCACAATTTTCATAGGGATCTAGATCGTTTTTCCAACCAAGGCTCCAAGACTAGTAACTCAACCCACCAAGGGCTCCAGAGCATTGTTCCAACCAAGGCTTCTAGGACTAGTAACGAAACCAAAGTTATTTCAGGGCTTCCAGAGCATTTGTCCAACCAAGGCTCCAGGAACTACTAACTAAACCCATAACCATAAGGAACATGAGCACCAATCAGAAAATAAATGGGAAAACCCACAACATCATGGCTATCCAGGAAACAACAAGACTAGGCAAAACCACTATCAATCGAGGCAATCCTCCATGCTAATGAAACATCATAATCATATAACTACATGGATATACCATGCATGCCAAAACTAGCAAGGAAATCATACAGGAAACTCAATACTTGCAAATCAATCTAGCTGTAGTCGTTGATCTTGTTGTCCCCTTGCGGTTTCCTACTTTCCCTTTCCTTCTTTCTCCAAATTCAATGTATGCCTAAGTACTCCAAGAATGATCCAATAATGATCCAAGAATGAGCCATGAACTAATCCTCATAAGCCTTTTTATCATTAAGGCCTCTAATTTCTTCATTTTCCTTCAATTTTCCTCTCATGCAAATATGTGACCTTTCACCTTCCTTTTCTCCCATTTCCCATTATTTTCATAAATAAAATGCCAATAATGCCTCTTTTCCTTTCCTAATGCCTTTTCCAATTTCCTTAGCCATAATAAACTGAAAGTGACACCCACTAGGATGTTTTTCCCACCATTGAGCTTGGAATACCTATCCCATGACCTTGGTCTTATATTTTCTTTACATGGAAATTCAACTAGGGGTTGCTATAGTACTACTACTATCTTCTCCACACCAAAGTTCCTTTCCACCTAACTATAATATGCCTCCTAGATCAACTTGGCATGCTCACTTGATGGAACACAAAGGCAGACCAAGTAGCACAAGAGAAAATCTTGGAGGTGGAAGTATGGAACTTGCTTTCTTGCGATCAACATTTGATATATGGTATCGAAATCATAGTCACTATTGTATAATTGTGGCCACCCAAAAGTATTGTGCCCACAAGAGTTAAAAATTGTGGTTAGCACCACAACCAACAACTAACTAAGGCAGTCTGTGACATGATTGGTGCTACCCTTCTTGTTTTTTATGTTCAAGTGGAAATGTTGCAAGTATGTGGACCATTTTTTATGGAAATAATTCTACAACTTTCCTTGTGTTTGCATGAACATAGAGGCCTATGATTAGTGTAGATGATCATCTCCTTCCCTATAATATAAATCTTCCATTATCATAATTCTTGCATGAAAGAGTACATTTCCTTGTCATAGGTGGGGTATCTCTGGAAAATATCATAGAGTGTTTCACTGTGATAGGCCATCAGATGACCTTGCTGAGTAAGGAATGCCACGATAACATATTTAAAGGAATTTGTCTCAATCTCAAATGGCTATTATAGGTCTGGTAAGGTGAGGACTATTGCAGAGAAAAGGTGGTGCTTCAAATCTTCCAATGTTTTATGTTGTGACTCAGACCGGGAAATATTTTCTTTTGCTCCACCCTTGGTCACTTGGAAACCCAACACAAACCTTTGATAGAAGTTAGCAAGGCATAAGAAGTTATAGAGCTCTATTAGAGTCATTTGAGTTTCCCATGTTACACATATTGTTGTCATTGATGAAAATAAGTGTCATTGGTGTCAAAGGGGATGCCTAAGGAAGCAACAATGTCATTCATAAATCAATATTCTAGCTTGATCTCTTGCACGACCTCATCAATTGAAGTCAAAGAGGCTTGAATTTTATTGAGTTTTTTTTAGTTATGATGTCCTCATGCATTTATGGATGGTATGGTTTGATAATCCTCTTTTAGACCTTTCCAACGATATATCATACTCTGGAAAACTCCTACCAGATGAGAAGTTATGGCTATTTGAATATCAACATTAGTAAATGACCTAAACTATGGGGAAAAACCCACAAACCCCAAATTCATTAAACATCACACATTTTTAGAGAGGATATATGTTCTTGGATAGATCAATGGTGGATAGTGGCGCCCCAACTTGCATGAAATTTAATGAAGCTAAAGTTTGACCATGTTTACTCAGATCCGACAAATCTAGTGGTCGAATGAAGAACTAAACAACAGAGAATGTGTCAACCTAATTGAAGTTTAACATGGGGCTACCTTTCCATGCTAGCCCAATCCTGCTACGACACGTGTCCTTTTGTGATGACATGGAAAAATAGGATGATGTGTTTGATTGATGATGACATGGCAGCCTATCATTATGCCATGTGGAATTTCAATATGGGTCTTTTTAGTCAACTAATAGGGAGATTTTGTGTGACATGTGGCCCACTCCAAATGAGCCACATGGAAGGTGTGACACCATGATGATGTTAGCACTCAAGTGCCTAGTAACCCTTATATCATAGGCATTTTAAATGGTCTCATGGGTTAGCTCATCCCTAAAATATGGCCCCCTGACGCGTATATATATGGAGGCATGATTATGATTAAAGAGTATGGATTTTGAATGAATATCATATGTGAGTGTTTGTCTTCATGGTGAGTCTAAGGCATTTGTGTTAGTTGATTGTAGGGTTGAAGACCTATAGTTCAATAACTTGGCATTGTTGGCTCATTGTTCCATCTCGATGACTTGGAATTGTTGATTGGCTCGTATAGCTTAGACTTGGCACCATTTTTGGCACTATTGGTTTGTTGTTCTAGCTCAATAACTTGGAACTGATGATTGACTCGTATAACTTAGATTGTTAGAAACCATGACACTATAGAGGGGGGTGTGAATCAATATTCTAACCAAATTATACAGCTATTGACAAATTAAACTTTTCAATCTATTTGAAAACCATTAATGTAAATAGCATCACAAATCAACAAGAAAATCATTCACATATGTAACATATAGAGATGCAAATATTCTTCTTAATTCCTTCATCCAAGATAAGCTACAACTAGCTTTTACATCACTGCCCTGCAAGCTTCTACTTGTAAGTTTCTCAGGTTGCCACTGTAGGGACCAACCCTATAATTTTTAATTTTTTTATTTTTTTTATTTTTTAAATACGAAAATACATCCATAAGAAAAATAGCATTGGAAATTCAAAAATAATTTAAGCAATATATAAAACTTTCTGGAAATTCTCTTTATTGAACATATCATTAAATTTACATGTTGTTAACTAAAACCATAATGAAGTCATACAAAAGAATACTATAACAACATAGGTACCATTCACCAGGAGACGAGATTCAAACTTCACTTGCCACTATTTTCCTTCCTTCGTTGTCAGTTGCCTCCAAGTGTGAATGTCGACGTGCTTAATCCGAATGCAATGACCCACCGGTTGACCTCCCAACCTACTCCTTGGGTACTCTCCTTCCCCGCAGACCCCCGAGCTGCAATGGGGTTGTACAATGGAGGATGTAATTAGCTAGTAGAGGAGAGCACTCCTTGGCTCAAAAGTCCCCTCTCTAAAGTCCTCTACCTCACCAAACTCACTATAGCTTGTAGTTACTACTCTGGCATAGTCTCATCCATCCAGCCTTAGGGTCCAAAAAGTCCCTTCTCCCATGGCTTGCCCCTTCTTTTATAGGAGTCCTCATAGGTGACACTTGGCATTTCATGCATAGTTAATTATTTTTGATAATTCAATAGTTTGATTATTCACCCACCCGTGTGTCACTCTCTCATCAAGGATCTCCAAGATTATTTACTTAAATTTTAATTTAAAAATAATATTTTTCCTCACCTCAACAAGATTCCTATTTCTTCTCCTAGTTGTCTCTTGATCCCCCTTTATTACTCCTTAATTTGTGTTCATTATTAAATTCAATTTATGATTCAAGATTTGATCCCCTATCTACTCCCTAATTTAACTCAAGTTATCTCTTAGATGGATATTCTTATGTTGGTTGTTGCCACATGGAGGTTCTCTATATTTCTCTAAAATTAATTTATTAATCTTATTTTAATTCACCATCCTCTTCTCTTAATTAGGTTTAACTATTTTAGGGTTAATATTTATCCTTACATTTATGTCCCTCTTTCCCTTTTTACCTAATTAAACTACATTATCTACTTAATATTTTCCAACATGGGAAGGGTAGAGTTTTTAAGGTAAAATATTTTATTTCTTCCTACGATCCTCTTAACCCAAGTTTTATTCTTGATTTAATTACCTCAGTTTCTAACATCATTTACCCTTGATGTGAATTTACCTGGTTTTCATTTCTTGATTATATTTATTAATTTATTTATTTTTAATGATTCCAAGGGTGCCATGTTTGGTCGTTCCCTTTAGGAACTTCCCTTGAAGTTCCAAGGGTGACATGTCTAACGGTTTATTTGTGCTTAACCCAAGTTTTATTCTTGATTTAATTACCTCAGTTTCTAACATCATTTACCCTTGATGTGAATTTACCTGGTTTTCATTTCTTGATTATATTTATTAATTTATTTATTTTTAATGATTCCAAGGGTGCCATGTTTGGTCGTTCCCTTTAGGAACTTCCCTTGAAGTTCCAAGGGTGACACGTCTAACAGTTTATTTGTGATGCCAAGGGTGCCAAGTTGGTTGTGCCCTTCAATAAATTCCCTTGAAGTTCCAAGGGTGCCACACCACTTTCCCTTCAAGCATTCAATGACTATGAGGGGAATGTATAGGTGCAACGACAGAGACCACTATCATCTCATATGTTTCCTGCTATAGTGAGGATAATGGTGTCAGGGATCAAGGAATCCACCTTGATGCGCGCCCCCCGGTAAAATCCTCATGAGCAACCCAACTTTGGGACCTACCCTCATGACATCGTGATCTTCAAGGCGAAGGTGTTTCAACCTTTCCAGCCCAAGTCACGGCGGGAGTGCTACTGGATGAGATCAGGGACACTGTCCCACCCCTCCCATGTAGTTCCATCCAATTGTACAACCCCATCACCCATATGTGAGTCATTCGGCCAAGCAACTAATTTGTGTCTACAACAACTAACATATCATCAGAATATAGATAAACATATATAGCAGGTTTCAAAATCGACTTAGAATTTCAAAGATAAAATAATATAAATTTTCATCAAAATAGGTGTCGCCAACTCGTCATGTGTGAGTGCCTCTAGTGGTTTCCTGCCATACTCAATAATAATTAGTAACAAGGTTTCTCAGTGTTAGTCATTGTCATAATAGCACCATTACCATCACCTGGTCATTCACATCATTGTTCATTGTGAACCAGAACTAATGCAAGTAGGTAGCATAGGGGACACATCCATCATGGCTATCATCATCATAACATCAATGGAAGCATACATATTCATCGAAGATAACAACATCATAACATCAAATATATAACAAACATAACCATTTATGCCACAATCATCATAATATAAATAGAGAACATGCATAACCATTAATGCTATCTTCATCATAATATCAATGGAGATCATACATAAACATCACAACCACTAGTATCACAACCAATAATAATAGAGTCATGTGTCTAGATCCTCAAATAATAAAGTGTGGGCCTTAGGGCTAAATAAATGTTAATCTCATACTAGTGTCAATCAACTAGAGCGGGGCACTACATACACCCCCTCTTAATAATAGACTTCGTCTCAAAGTCCTTGGAATAGGTAAGGAAAATGGTGACACATCTCCACGGTGTCCTCCCAAGTCGCTGAACTAGGACTATAATTGTCCCACTGGACCTTAACTTGGTCCATTAACCATCACCTAATCTGCAAAGTTCACTGGTCCAGTATGCAAACTGGTTTGGCCATTACTATTCCCTCGACTGAAACCTGCAAATGACCAAAGTTAATAACATGCGAAATATCTAAAATATAACGATGCAAAACATAAATATGAAACACATCATGCTTTCACACTAAATATGGAGGTAAGGAAAGCCTATATGCCACCGACCCTTTCTTTTCTAAGATTTCAAAAGGTCCCATAAACCGCGGAGACAATTTTTCTCCCTTTCTGAATCTTTTAGAGTTTTTTTGGGCCCTTAGTCTCAGGAATACCCTATCTCGCACTTCATAACTTTGGTCTGCCCGATGAGCATCAACATAGCTCTTTTGTCAATCTTGTGCTGCTTTTAGCATTCCTCTAATCATAGTCATCTGTTCTTCCATCTCTTGCACCACTTTTGGTCCTATTAATACTCAGTCCTCTAGTTGGTCCCAAGTAAGAGGTGTTCTGCAAGGTCTTCCGTATAAGAACTCAATTGGTGCCATCTTGATGGAACTCTGATAACTATTATTGTCAAAAATTTCCATGAGGGGTAAAAACTCCTCCCATCTCTTTTGTTGGTCCATCACATACATCCGAAGCATGTATTCAAGGATTTGATTAGTCCTCTCTGTCTGCCCATCTGTCTCAAAGTGATAAGCAGTGCTGAAGTTCAACTGGGTTCCTAAGGCTTCTTGGAAACTGGTCCAAAACCTTCCTATAAACATCACTTCCCTATCAGATATGATAATCTCATCAATAAAAACTCTGGCTATTTCTAGTGCCTTAACTGGTATGAAATGGGTGCTCTTGGTCAACGTGTCCACCACTACAAATATGGAATCATGTCTTCTTGAGGTAATTGGTAGTCCCACAAAGAAGTCCATTGATATAACTTCCAATTTAGATTTTGGTATCTCATGGGGTTGCAATAACCCTGCTGGATGTCGGTGTTCAGTGTTTACTCGTTGACACTCTAAGCATCTTGCTACCAAGTTCACGATGTCCTTCTTCATCCCTTTCCAAAAGAAGAGTGGTTTCAGGTTCGCACTCATCCTCTTAACACCAGGATGTGCCATGTATATTGCGTAGTGTGCTTCATTCAAGATTAATTAGCGTATATCTTCATTCGATGGTACATATATCCTTCCCCGAAATCATAGTAGCCCATCATTATCAAGGGAGTATTCTTTATATTTTTGGACCCTCATTTCATCCTCCCTCAAACTTTTTCTAACCTCCTTATACCAGGTGTCTTTAAATTGTAAATCAAGCAGTTTCTCCCTCAAATTTGTCTTTAAGGGAATCCTGAAATATTTCATTCATCAAACTCATGAAAACACCCAGGGCATTTGTCAATCAAAAGGGTAAAACTACAAATTCATAATTTCCAAATCTTTTCTTAAAGGTTGTCTTCGGGATATCTTCTTCCTTGATTATCAACTGATGATATCCCGACCTCAGATCTATCTTTGAAAACACAGTTGCCCCCCTCATTTGATTAAACAAGTCATCTATCCTTGGCAAAGGGTATTCATTTTTTTATTGTCCTTTGTTCAACTGGTGGTAGTCAATGCATAGTCGCCAAGGCCCATCCTTCTTCTTAACGAAAATCACAGGGACTCCCCATAGAGATATGCTATGTCGTATGAACCCCAAGTCCAACAGTTCCTTGAATTAGGTCTGCAATTCCTTTAGCTCTGGAGTTGGCATACAATAGGGTGCCTTTGCAATAGGCTCAATGTCTGGTATAAGGTCGATGGTGAAATCAAATTCCCTTTTTGGGGGTAGGCTGGGTAGTTCCTCGGGAAATACATCCTTAAATTCAATAAGAAATAGATGTTTATCAAGGTTTTCATAATCACTCTTATCGTTTAGAGATAACATCGAGAACATTTGACATCCCTTTCACCTATATTTTATTAATTGCATGAAGAAGATGAACCTCAGGGACACCCCTCGGTTTTTTCCCCTTAATGATTTTCTTTGGCCGTCATCATCTGTGAAATGTAGAATTTTGTCTTTGCAGTCTAGGAGTGCCTCATGTCATTCCAACCAATCCATACCTATAACTACGTCATAGAAAGGATACCTTGGTCTTACATACACCCAGGTCCACCTCACAATCCTTTACCATCCTTCCTACATTTCTTTTCAAACGACATGCCATTTATACATGTCTAAATTCATATTGTGAAATTGCTTTATGTTTATCTAAACTCATTGCATCCATGCAACGGTGAACACTCACCAAGTCGAACATGCATGACTAGTTTGTTAAATATCTACTACACTCTACCCCTCTGGTTTTGAACTTGTGACCTTTTAAGAGGAAACCCATGCTCTTAACCATTATAACAATAAAGAATTCAAGGCTCGTAATTGGTTCCTATAACAAAATTTACAAGGATCCCCTCTCAATAACCAAACAATAAAAATGAATTTACTCTTAATAACATTTAACTACAAAACGATTTATTTACTTTAATTAAAATTTATGGAAATATAGTTCTGCAAATATATATACCAAACTTGAACTTATTTCATTTCAGTAAGCACCTCAATTATTATTTTCATCCTTTAATAACGTAATTACTTCTTCACATAAAATGAAAATACCATTTTATAAAAAATATGACATAAATAAAATTAATCACATTTCATAAAATGAAAATACCATTTTATAAAAAATATGACATAAATAAAATTAATCACATTTCACCTTAATATGACATGTGATTTTGATACCAATTTGTAAACCGTTGCAAATATAATTACATATATACACATTACCTAAATAAGGAAATAGATCTTTATAATGGTGTACTTTATGGAATTTAATATATATATATATATATATATACACATATATCCATGTATAATTACCTTCCCTATTACATATAAATATAGACATATATCCATATATATAAATATTTCCCATATCATACCTAATTATAAACATATATCCATATTTAAATATCTTTTATATATATATATATAAAGGTACACATATATCCATGTATAATTACCTTCCCTATTACATATAAATATGGACATATATCCATATTTAAATATCTTCTATATCATGTATAAATGTGCACCTATATCCCTAAGTGTCTCCCACATCATCTATCTCATAATAGGCTCTCATATATCATATATAAGAAAAGTAGCTCTTAGAGCAAGAAGAAAAGAAAAACGGTTGAGTAGAGTAGAATGTCTAGTCTACAATGGTACAGGAAGAAGCGTCCTCGTAATGATGTTTCTCCGACTTTAATGATGATGCTTACTTTTACCCATAATGAACTTTATTATATTTACCTAGTTCTTACTTTTGCTTTAATGGTGACTCTTGCTTTTTACTGAGAATGAACTTTATTACTTTTATCCAGCTTTTAACCCATTTTTGTTATACCTTTCTCTATTTGAAGAATATAAATATTTCAATGGGACTTTACATCATATCCCATTAAAAATTATTCTTTCCACCTTTATTTTATTTCTCACTTGTTCATACATGTAACCATTATGTTTTCAAAAAATTAATTATTTGGTACCATTTATATATGACCATTTATATATAAGATAAAATTTTTTAACAAAATAAATTGAGCTCCATCAAATAAAAAAAAATTTAAATCTATTCTATGTTATTGAAGTGACAAATATATAATCGAGACTACCTTTTTACAGAGACTATATTACAATGAATGAAGCTTCTTTAAAGAAGTATTTGATTTATTTATTTTACATTAAGCCACATTCTTCATATAATGCATATATAATATAGATATAGGTACGTAAATCCTCAAACTCAGTAGTAAGGAATCCCGTTTATGTTGAAATTCTTACAATTTAGCTGGCCTCACCAAAACCCTTCTCAGAAATAAATTTAGTTGCATTAAAATTTGGGTCTACATCTACGACATTTATAAATGGAAGTCCTCAGCTCAAACACAATAGACATAACAAACCAAATTTTACTCACTCATTTATCTAATAAATCATGCACTCACAAACCAAGTATTACCAAATGTCCGCAATTGCTTACTACACAGCCATATTCTTATGTCAATTTACGACATAAGGATGATATCATGTGGCAAAGTATTTAATTTGCCGACATCTCTATCATAACAAGATTGTCCAAGATAAACACATACCAATCTTCAAATTCCACTAGAGGTGCTTAATTTCTACCTTAACTTCAGTAATCAGTTGCCATGGAAGCCCTTCTCAGGCTACTTGGCTCTCTCTGGAAATTTGTTCTAACAATTTTTAGTAGCTCATGGTTTGTTCCCTGTCAAATTATATTGAACTGAACTTATAGGCGTGAGTGTCTTGTTGGGGAAAACTTTAGATTTTAATTTTGAATGAGGATTCTCTTTTACTAAAATAATTGACTATAACTTCCTCCTTATATATACGCTATTAATTTTGCACCATTCAATGGAGAAAAATCAGGAGGAAAATGGATCAAAGAAATGTGAAGAGTGATTATCGGGCATGTGTGGGAATTTTTTTTTTGGGCCTAATATAAATGATGAATATCTAGCTGTAGTATACCAGATATCTCAAATTTTCCAATAAAATTTTTCTGAGTTTAATAGTTTTTCTCACTGAGGAGTTTTGTCAAACATCTTGTAGACATGTGGCTGTAGGTGCATTTTCTTGGTTTTAAATTTAAATGAACATGCACAGTGGGTAACACATGCCAAAGAAATACTTCAGAACAATATTATGTGCTTAGAACTAAACCAAGAAATTCATATATCACCCATACAAGTCTGCATACCCATAACTTGAACATAAATTGTCATTTTATTAACGTGGCACAAGAATACACAGTGAGCAAAAGGAGTAGAGGAACCTGGCAATAACTCAGCAATGTGAACTTCAACACATTGAGGGAATTATGACGTGGTTCCAACAATACACTATTAATGGAAATGACCTTCAAGATGACTATAGCTCGTCCCCCTTTCATGTAGAAATATCAGTTTGTGCAAAGAATGTTTATACCAACCTCTAAGTCAGCTGCCAATCAACCTCCTCTTTTATATTCATCCTCACTTCAAATTTCTATGATTATCTTCAACATTATATGCTTCAATATATCAGTCTTTTCTTGGCAGCTCCAACAGAAGAAATCTTCAGAAATATCAACCCTAGAATGACCGTGAACTTGGCCTTTTCCCACAGATATATCAATCAACAAATATGTTATGTATACAATCCTTTTGACCAGCAATTCGTGCTTCAGGAAGGCTAGTTGTAGCTTGTCCCAATGACTAATAAACTTACCCTAGAATTGTCTCCCACGAACAACAACTAGAATGGATACTCCTAAAGAGGGATTAGACCTCCCTTAGTCATCTATTCGACCCATTGTTAAACATCGGCTTTATACTAGAACTTGGCCCTTACAACAACGCTGAACTTGGCTCTCTTCCACAAGAATCTCAACCTTGGATTTATAGTTCTCTGCATGTGAAATTGAAGATGGATTAGAGTATTAATCTGTTAATTGATTCTGGGTATAAGGTAATTGTGAGTTTTCATTGAGTTTAATGAAGCATTTGGATATTTTTCCCAATGACCAACGTTGAAGAAATTGAGTATTCTAATGGGGTAATAATATGAATTGGACATTGTTTACTGTGAGCAGATCAAAGAAGGTGTCTAGATGATTCGATGGGAATTAATGCCGTGAGAAGGAGCCAAAATTAATTTTGATCTGGAATGTTGGAGTGTGAGGACCACCATAGCATGGAGCCTTGTGCGTACTGCTCCAGATCTACATAGAGAAGACTATGTGTAACAGAGTATGGTGAATTGCGTGGGTACAAAAGGGAACTGAACAAATTTTTAAGCATGCCTTTGTGCAGAAGTGATGGAAAGAGATGAGCACCAAAAAGAGAAAAAAAAAACATTCAAATCAAATGAATTTGTGCAAAGTCAACTGTTTGATTTTGCTATATAATTTTTTAAGAAAACAACTTCCCCATGTGTAATTAATGCTCTTCACAAAATCAAAAGGGAAAAATATGTTAATTTGCATTTTCTGAGTACCTATCACCACGATTTGGAGGGTTGAAACACTCAAAAGATAGAAAATTCATAACAACAGTGATAATAAAAGATCAGAATATTCATAACAATATTAAAAGAAGATCGCATTGGTAAATTTCCCAGAGAAAGATGAGGGCATCTGAGAAAACTTAAAACGAAATCTGACAAAATGAGGCACTACTTCGCTTAACATTTTACAAAATTAAATGAGACAAACAGTGCAGGATACGGAAAAAGTTTCTTGCCGGGTTGCAGAGTGCCATCTAAATGTGCCTCCGTTAGATACTCTTCGACATTAGGCTGGTCCAAATCAAGTTCTGACTTGGAAGAATTCATTTTCGAAAACTTGTCGGATTAAAGGCAAAAGAAACCTCGTGCGGAGGTTTCAAGATGTATGAAATGAATAACACAGATTCTGATCCACGGAGAAATCAAAGGCAACAGTTTAATCAACGTATCCTACTGTAGTTGTTAGCCAGTCATTGAGGGTTGCATTCTAATAGTCAGCTCTCTAGGGCTGCGATTAGTCAAATTGAAAGGATTCAAACTCCTGAGGAAAACTTAAAACAACATGCTAGACATTAGATTAATATTATGATACTTGGGTTGAATAATATAACACAATACAATTGGATATCATTAGTTGGAGTACTGGTTACCAGAATTCAAGTCTGACCCTTCCAAAATTTCATCAGATGTATGTTTTGATAAAGAAAGCTCTAGTTTTCATGGGTTGGAGACTATCTTCCAACACGGGTCAATAACTAATTTTTTTTTTTAATCCAAGAGGGTAGAAAACACAAAGTAGGTGTAGGGCCTATAAGGTCCCAAAGGGTTTGAAAACTTGGCTCTGATACCAAGTGTAGGGACTAACCCTATAATTTTTTTTTTTTAAATACTAAAATACATCCATGAGAAAAATAGCATTGGGAATTCAAAAATCATTTAAGCAATATATACAACTTTCTGGAAATTCTCTTTATTGAACATATCATTAAATTTACATGTTGTTAAATAAAACCATAATAAAGTCATACAAAAGAATACTATAACAACATAAGTACCGTTCACCAAGAGACGAGATTCAAACTTCACTTGCTGCTATTTTCCTTCCTTCGTTGTCGGTCGCCTCCAAGTGTGAATGTCGACGTGCTCAATCCGAATGCAGTGACCTACCGGTTGACCTCCCAGCCTACTCCTTGTGTACTCTCCTTCCCCGCGGACCCCCGAGCTGCAATCGGGTTGTACAATGGAGGAATGTAATTAGTCGGTAGAGAAGAGCACTCTTTGGCTCAAGAATCCCCTCTCTAAAGTCCTCTACCTCACCAAACTCACTATAGCTCGTAGTCACTACTCCGACATAGTCTCATCCATCCAACCTTAGGGTCCAAAAAGTCCCTTCTCCCATGGCTTGCCCCTTCTTTTATAGGAGTCCTCATAGGTGACACTTAGCATTTCATGCATAGTTAATTATTTTTGATAATTCAATAGTTTGATTATTCACCCACCCGTGTGTCACTCTCTCATCAAGGATCTCCAAGATTATTTACTTAAGTTTTAATTTAAAAATAATATTTTTCCTCACCTCAACAATATTCCTATTTCTTCTCCTAGTTGTCTCTTGATCCCCTTTTTTACTCCTTAATTTGTGTTCATTATTAAAGTCAATTATGAGTCAAGATTTGATCCCCTATCTACTCCCTAATTTAACTCAAGTTATCTCTTAGATGGATATTCTTATGTTAGTTGTTGCCACATGGAAGTTATCTATATTTCTCTAAAATTTAATTTATTAATCTTATTTTAATTCACCATCCTCTTCTCTTAATTAGGTTTAAACAATGTAAACTTTGAAACGAGAACTGATACTGTTACCCATTTCGTAGAGATAGCAAAAAAGTGACCCGATTTTGAAAAGGGGCGATGCAAAACACACATATTTTTTTTAAAGCATAGTTTTTGGCACTTTATTTTTTTTTATGTACATTATGTTTTAGAATGTTAGTGATTTGCATGCTGATTTAAAAAAGTGATGATTCTGCATCATGTCGTTTTTTTAAAAGATCTATTTTTTGACTTTAAATTTTTTAATGTATGAAATGTAAATAATTATTTTCTAAATTTAACGATTTTTAACACGTTAAATTTTTTATGTCAATTTTTTTTTGACATAATAAAAAATATTAAAATATATATTAAAAAAAAACTAAGTAAAAATAGAAAAATTAATAAAAACTTTAATAAAAACTAAAAAAAAAAAACAAATTAAAAACAAACTAGATTTAATAAAAAAATTAGAAAATTAACAAAAAAAAATTTAAAAAAGTACTAAAATATAAATTAAAAACATTAAAAAAAAACTAAAAAAACAAAAAATTCAAGTTAAAAAAAGAAAAAGAAAAAAAAAAACATTTAAGATTTAAAAATATATACGTATTTTTAAATTAAAAAAAATAAAAAATAAAAAAACATTTAAAAAAAAAACATATTTTTTATTTAAAAGAAAAACATTTTAAATTTTATATTAAAAATTTTTAAATTTAAAATTTCAATTTAAATTTTTTTTAACATTATTAAAAAAAAAACTTTTTATTTAAAAAAAAGAACAGTTACCATTATATTTAAGTGATACCAAAGTTGTTAATCCACTTTATCAATTCTTCATTTAGAAATCCAAGAGTTAAAATGATAAAATAGTAACTTCAGTAACATTAACAGGGAATCAAATAACATGATATTTTTCTAACATAAATAGGGAATCAAATAAATCTACATGCATCAGTTTGGAGTGCTTACAGTTATAATAATTGCAACATAACAAGGTCAAAGCTTTTCTCATTTATGTTGGGTGATTCCCAAAATCGCCCGGCTGCTAATATATTTTAAATTTAGGAATTTTAATTTGAATCTAAATCCTCTAAGTTCCGGCAAAGTATCATTTATTCTAGTGTCGCCCATTATGATTTTCAACAACAAAACAACAAACTTTATTTATTGATACTTATTTATTAATTTAAAAAAATATTATTTTCCAACCAGAATCAACTAGTCTCAATCCCTAATTAAACCACTAGTAATAATAAACAAGACACAAAAACCGATAGTTTTAATTACAACACCGGTGTTACAAAATCACTCAAGTTGCATAATTTTCTTGCGACAGAATAAATCCAAGAATTTTATTTTTAGAAAAAAATTGATTTTTTTGAAAAAAAAAATCATTTAAATTTTTTTTATTAAATATTTGTAAATGATGGAAATTTAAAATGAATGCTTATAAATAATAGTTTTTTTTTTTTGACAAAAACGGTTATGGAGTATTTATATTCATCTTGGCCTGAATGCCGAAAATCTGATTACATTGAGGATGTCTATATCCTGTTGCATCTCACTGCTAAGAATGAGAATGCAGCTGAAGCTTGAAGACTTCTTCCTTGATAAGGAATCTATAGATTCAATTTCAGAGATTTTTCCCCACTTGAAGATACAAACAAATTTATTTAAAAGTAAGCAGTAAAACATGGCAATAATCATCTTATGGGATGGGTTCCCATGATTCTTCTTCGTCTTTCATCTTGACCCCGGCAGAGAGGAGGGCAGCTTTGCTGGCTTCAACATCCGCCTCTTTATTATGAGTTCTCAGCACATGGTGGTAATTCAACTTCTGAAAAGCGTTTTCCAAGCCCTTAATTCTGGAAATCAGCCTTGCTAGTTTAAGATCCAAAGCTAAGGAATTAGAAACCATTTCGTTTATAACGATCTGGGAATCACCTATAACATTAGCTTCATTTATATTTAAATCTTTGAGGATCTTGAGGCCTTAAAAGAGGGCCAGAGCCTCAGCTTGAATGTTGAATGAATGTCCAAGCCCCCAAGCAAAGGAATGATTTTTTTCCCTAATTGGATTTACAACAACACCTCCTGCACCATTGTTTCCCAGATTTCCCTTTGCTGCCCCATCAAAAAAGGGAGAGTGCCTTGAGTGCGATTTGAGCCAGTCTTGAAAGTCAGTTTCAGATTTCCTTATTTGCCAGTCTTTAAGAGGAGGGACGTTTCTAATTGCTGATTGAAATTGCAAGCCAAGGAATGATCCCCAAGCAATGTCCTGTTGACTGAGATTAGAATCATCTTTTATATTAGTCAAGCACTCTTTTAAATGACATTTAATATTGATTTCTAAGAACTTGGGATTCTGATTAGTATTTCTGAAAATTCTTCTGTTTCGTTCTAGCCATATCTGCCAACAAATAACCTTTGGAAGAACAGCCCATGCAGTTTTGATTATCTGGTTTTTAGGAGGAGGGCTAGGATATCTAGTTGCCCAATTAGAAAAAAGATCAGCAGTGGAACAAGGAAGCAAAAAGTTGGGATCCAAATTGTGAATAAAGGAGAACCAGATCTGCTTAGAGAAGTTGTATTCAAGGATTAAATGGACTGTTGTCTCTGCATTTTCGTTGCACAGCGAGCAGATGGAGGGACCATAGAACCCTTTCCTCTGCAATATGTCATACGTTTGGATTTTTCCATGGCAAAGAAGCGAGGCAAAGAAGTCGACTTTGGGCCATGAAGGAAAAAGCCGGACACCCTGCCAAGGTGCTGGGTCGGGGGGGACGTATGGCCTCTCGTTTAGCTTAGCATATCCCATGGAGACAACATAGCCTCTGGCATTCGGCCCCCAGCCTTTCAAATCTCTTTTCCTCATGTGCGTGGGCGCCAAGCCATGAAGGAGGTCAAGCAACGTGGACCATTCGTTGATCAGATGGGATGGCACCTCAATACGTTTCCAATCTGCCCAAACAAAATCGCTCCAAAGAGAAATATCCCACAACGAACACATCCCCTCTCTATCCATCCAGCATTGCAGCACTCTAATGGAGGCTTTGTCTTCAATTGGGTCCATATTCATGATTTTATCAGTCCAGATGTTGATCTTTTTGCCATTTCCTGGGATCCAGTAGGAGTGCACATTGATTAAAGGAGCAGCTTTAGCATACCGTTTGAGGAAATATGAGTTAGGCAAATGAATCACATTGTCTAAACAACTAGAACGAGGACCTCTGAAATATTTTTTCGAGAGAGCCAATTGGGCCCAGCCAGGCTTGGGCGCAATGATCCTCCAAATAATCTTAGCTGCCATAGCCACATTCTGCTGACAAAGGTTTTTGAAATTCAAACCACCCTCCCACAGTGGCTTGGAGATGGTTTCCCAACTGATAAGGGGAATCTTGTTTTCATTTTGTTTTCCTCCCTTCCAAAAGAACCTCTGCATGAACTCTTCCATTTTTTTAATATGATTGCTAGAGCGAGAAGCCCAACAAATTGAAATAGAGGGAGGCTGGTAAGCACAGATTTAATTAGGATAGGTTTGCCAGCAGTGTTGAGCTAGGAGTAACCCCAGGCTTGGATCCTAGTCTTGAATTTTTCAAGCTGAGGGAGCTAGTCTTTGCTTGCAGGTCTCTTATGAAAAACAGGAAGGCCCAAGTATTTGAAAGAGGTCCAAGAAGAGGAGGCTGCAAAACCCAAACATCTAGAAATAGCGGAGAGCAATCTGGGCGAAGTGTTCTAGCTGAAGATGTGACATTTGTTCTTATTTACAACGCTGCTTGAGGCCTCACTGAATTCATCCAAAACTGCTTTAAATTTAGAGGCAGAGGAAAGAGAGGCAGTACCCAAAAGCAGAGTGTCGTCTACAAATAAGGCGTGATTTATGTTTTTGACCCCTCTTGCAATACACAGTCCATTAATATCTTGATCTTGCATCTTTTTGTCTAACAGGAAGTTGAGAACGGAGGCTTGGATGACAAATAGTAGACGGGAAAGAGGACACCCCTGCCTAAGCTCTCTCGAAGCTTTGAAAAAATTAGTGGCTCTTCCATTTACAAGAGGAGAAATCCATGGCTCTGAGATGCATGCCCGAATCCATTTACTGAAGTTTGCTCCAAAACCAAACTTGCTCATGACTTTTAAAAGAAAGATATGATTTACTTGATCAAAGTCATTTGCTAAATCGAGTTTAATCACCATACCTTTTTCTTTTCGAAGAAGACTTGAATGACTTGCCTCTTGAACAAGGGTGAAGTTGTCCATGATCTACCTTCCTTGGATGAAGCCTCCTTGATTCTCTGGAATTATTTTGGGAAGAATGTGCTTCAGTCTATTTTCAATTACTTTGGTGATTAACTTGTACCCAATATTGCATAAGGAAATCGAACGGAATCTGCTGAAGTTGTTGGTGCCTTTTTCCTTGGGAATGAGGGCTAAGAAAGCGGAGTTTTTGCTACCTCCTATTTTCTGATTATTTTGAGACTTTTGAACCATTTTGAGAAGATCCTTTTCAACAATCGGCCAACAAACTTGGAGAAACCTGGCAGAGAAGCCATCCGGCCCAGGGGCCTTATTCAGATCCATATCAAAAAGGGCCTTTTTAACTTCATCTTTAGTGACTTTGGCCTCAACGATCTCATTTATACAAGGAGAAATTGCAGAAGGAATAATGTCTAACAGATCTTAGTATTGGTGCGGATCCTTATCTTCACTGTACAAGTTTTGAAAATGAGAAAAGGTTGCTTTCTTAATGTCTTCAAAATCCTTGTGAGTGTCGTTATCCTCCTTAATCTCAGAAATAGTGTTGAAGCATTTCCTGGCTTGGGCTTGTTTGTGGAAAAAAGCAATGTTCCTATCCCCTGCTTTGAGCCAAAGATTTCGAGATTTTAATCTCCAGTATTCTTCTTCAACTAAGCAGGCCTTATGAAAACACTGTTGCAGATGAGCCTCTTGGTCTAACAACTCCTCTGTGACTATAATGTTCTCCATATGAGTTTGATGAGAGACAAGAGAGGCTTTAATGGCTTTTCTTTCTGTATCAAGGTTGGACAGGGTTTTGACCCATCGTTTTAGAACTCCTTTTACCCTTCTAAGCTTTTCCTCCTAGATAAAGAAAGGAGATCTTTTGACAGGCTAACTCCAACATTCCTTGACTGTTTGCATGAAGTCTGGCTCCTTCACCCAAAGGGGAGTAAATCTAAAGGGAATAGGACCCAGATCAAGGTGGGCTAGGAGCTCTAGCTTTACGGGTTTATGGTCTGAGATGCTGCTAGCAAGAATGTGCATTCTGAGTTCTAAACCTAGTAACAGATAGGAGCTTTGAATGAAAAATCTATCTAATCTGGCAGCAATATGACCAGGGCCCACTCTTTGTTAGACCAAGAGTACTTACTGGAAGAAGGTTTGATATCCAACAAGTCCCAATCCTGCATAAGATCATCTACCCATTCCCTTGCCGGATCTCGGATTGTGCTGCCTCCCCTTTTTTCAGACGAGTGAAGAGTGAGTTTGAGGTCTCTAGCAATAATTATATTTTCCAGGTTTATCAAGTCTTCTTGGTGCCTTATAGAATCCCAACAATCCTTTTTTTCCCTGACATTGACTGGAGAGTATACATTGAAAAGGCAAAAGATTTCCTTAGTATCCAGATTCTGCATTTTCAGCAGCAATCAGTGAGTATTACTAGTCTCAAAGATGACTGCAAATTTGCTGGCGTTCCATAGAGTGCCAATCCCTCTTGAGGTGCCCCGGGCAGAGATTGCTCTTGCTTCACTTTTAAACCAAAGTTTCTTGCTTGCTTGCAGGAAGACTATGTCTTCCAGCTTAGTCTCCTAGACGAGAAGTATGTCTGGAGTTTCTGTTCTTATTAAGCTTCTCATGGCTTCTTCCTTAACTTTACTCCCCGTACCTCTACAATTCCAGTAGATGACCTTCATTATTTATGTTTCTGGTGGGCTCCCTTGGAGCCTTGGGGCTGATTTTTCAACATCCTAGGCTTTGAGGCTAGCAGTTATTCTAGAGTTGGTTGGTTGCCCTTTAGCTTGTCTTTGTAAGTCTCCTGCTCTCTTTTTTCCCTGTCAATTTTACGGCCTCTTGTAGATCTTCTTACCGAGGTTTGGGACTCTCCTATTTCTCCTTCCTCCTCTGACTCATCCGTTTCCTGCTCTTCTTCCTTATCTTCTAAAGTCATACCTTTGGGATCTTCAGCACTTGTTCCTTTAAGGGAGGCTGAGGGAGTACCTTTGCTTGGAGAAACTGGTTTTTGGTTCTCGATCTCCTGAGTAGCTTCTGTCTCCTTTTGGACCACGACCTCCTGGGTGTCCTCTGGTTGCGAGCTAAGAGGATCAAACTTATTTTCTGGAGCAGGCTTGGGCGGGATCTGCTGAGCAGAGGTCTGGTGGGGTCCTTTGCCATTAGGGCCTCCCGACTTCTATGTCTTGAGATAAGGTTTGGGGCGCTTGACTTGATTCCATCCGTCCTCCTTCCCTTGCACAGCCTCATTGTTGGTTGGGCAGCCTCTGGCGAAGTGACCATAAACATGGCATTTCCGGCATTTGAAGGGCCGCTGCTCATAGTCTAGTTTCTGCAAGTGTGTTCAGCTTCCGAAATTTATTTTGATGGCCTCTGGTAGCCCCACCTCTAGATCTACTTCTACACAGATCCTAGCGCAGTCATATTGGTCCTTATTGTTCGCTCGGTCTATAAATTTCCCCACGGCATTTCCAATGTGCATCAAAGAGTCCCAATTCCAACAATGCACTAGGAGATTTGGAAGTCTAACCCACATCGATACTGCTTTGGGCACATCTACTGCCGAATCGAAGTCCGGAGTCCATTTATTCAGATACAAACCCTAAGGGCCCATGAAGTAGGGGCCGTTTTGGAAGATCAGATCTTTGTCATCCTTTGAAGTGAATTCGAAGAGGAAGTATCCTCTCCCCAAAAAGTAAGAGGTAACACTTTCTTTGATCAACGACGTCCAGTTTCTGTTGACCCAGCTCTCAGTGGTTTTTGGGGACGGCCATAGCCCAGTGAACTGGCCGATGAGAGCCCGTTCGGCCAAAGACAATGCAACTTGGATTGAGGTTTCTGGAGGAAGGGAGATCACAGGAATATCATCGAGCTTTTTTACAAATTTCACAGCTTCAGAATTATTCTTCTTTGGGAGCCCTGCCAAGAGCCGATTGAAGGCCTCAGAAGGCGAGAGCGGCGGAGGAGAAGGTAGAGGCGCCTGGGGAGTGCCCAACACCTCCATGGTCGCAAGCCCTAGGGAACGAGCCTGTCAAAAGCTAGCAGGTAGCAGCGCAGTCCTTGATGAACCAGTCCGCCCGCAGTATGAAGGAGAGCCCCAGGCGGACACGCTTGCAGGGATCAAGGCGACCGAGAGTGGGCGCGCTCGCTGTCTACAGAATGCGCGAGATGCAAATCTCGAGGGTTTGCAGAGCGGGAGCCGAGTTGCAGAGAGAAAAAATCGAATGCTTATAAATAATAGTTATTATTAGCTTGGAATTTAATTATTTTTTATTATAAAGCAAATTTGTAAGAGTTGTTGAAAGAAAGTTTTCAAATAAAAGCAGGTAGATACTCACAAATTTGATTGGATTAAAACGTAAAATGACATGCATAAAAAAATGCAAAAAAAGTAATCAAATTTTCATTAAAATTTTACAAGTAAAGATAATGAAATTCCAAGCCTACGTTGGCATACATGGGAACTTTCCGCACACATTTTAAGATATGAATCACATCCACTCTCCCAGTTTAATCTTTTATGAATTTCAAAGTTGTGAAGTACAACAACAAGTCACAAGCGTCGTGCATATAACCAGAGAAAACTGTTTTAGAGGTATCTATTAATAGATATCATATAAATGACCGAGCATAAGATATCGCTGAGATCATTTTCGTGGTAACACATTTGAACTCCATGCACACACCTTTCAATTTTTTTTTTATTTGTGTGGGTTCCTGACAAGTCTGTTTCCATAATATTCAAGTCCGTTTTCCACCGATTTTCAAATGCGGAACCCACGTTCTCCTTTCAGAATGACCCAATATCTTGCATGTCACATTAATTCAATGAACAAAGTATTCAATCATATGGAAGGACAAAGTTCTTTTAGACTGTTGTACCAAGAAGGAAAATAAATCCTATCACACCTCCGTCCATTATGATGCAATATCTTGTGTGTGAAAAACATTTTTTTTTTTTTTAAATAAATATTATTTGTTTGAAAAAATTAAATGTATTTTTTAATAAAATATTCTTTTTTTTAATATCAAATTTTATTTTAAAATAAAAATAATTGCAACATAACAAAGTCAAATCTTTTCTCCTGAAAAGCCAGCAGGTTTACGTTGGGCAATTCTCGAAATCGCCCAACGCCAATATATTTTAAATTTAGGAATTTAGAGGGATTAGATTCAAATTAAAATTCCTAAATTTAAAATATTATGAATAAATACTAGTTTTATTTTAAAATAAAAATAATTGCAACATAACAAAGTCAAATATTTTCTCCCCAAAAGCCAGCAGGTTTATGTTGGGCGATTCTTGGAATCGCCCAACGCCAATATATTTTAAATTTAGGAATTTAGAAGGATTAGATTCAAATTAAAATTCCTAAATTTGAAATATTATGAATAAATACCAGTTTTATTTTAAAATAAAAATAATTGCAACATAACAAAGTCAAATCTTTTCTCCCCAAAAGCCAGTAGGTTTACGTTGGGCGATTCTCGGAATCACCCAATGCCAATATATTTTAAATTTAGGAATTTAGAGGGATTAGATTCAAATTAAAATTCCCAAATTTAAAATATTATGAATAAATACCAGTTTTATTTTAAAATAAAAATAATGGCAACATAACTAAGTCAAATCTTTTCTCCCCAAAAGCCAGCAGGTTTACGTTGGGCGATTCTCGGAATCGCCCAACGCCAATATATTTTAAATTTAGGAATTTAGAGGGATTAGATTCAAATTAAAATTCCTAAATTTAAAATATTATGAATAAATACCAGTTTTATTTTAAAATAAAAATAATTGCAACATAACAAAGTCAAATCTTTTCTCCCCAAAAGCCAACAGGTTTACGTTGGGCGATTCTCGGAATCGCCCAATGCCAATATATTTTAAATTTAAGAATTTAGAGGGATTAGATTCAAATTAAAACTCCTAAATTTAAAATATTCTGAATAAATACCAGTTTCATTATAAAATAAAATTAATTGCAACATAAAAAAGTCAAATCTTTTCTCCCAAAAAGCCAGCAAGTTTACGTTGGGCGATTCTGAGAATCGGCCAACGCCAATATATTTTAAATTTAGGAATTTAGTGGGATTAGATTCAAATTAAAATTCCTAAATTTAAAATATTATGAATAAATACCAGTGTAAATACTCGTGTGCGATAGGGTAGCTAGGAGTAGGTGCATCTGGATTTGTCATAATCTGAAAACACAGAGTTAGTATTATCATTTTTTAATCTAAATCAAAGAAGACTCCAAGTCTTTTAGAATAACAAAGCAACTAGACTGATATTCGAAACAGCTTTTAGACAGTTAGGATTTCTATATCATGTAATTGATAAGAGACTACTCAGTCAAACTATTTGTTCCTTGAATTTATTTTCTCCCTAAAATCATTTCAAATTTATTATGAAGGCATAGATAACACGATAATAAATCCATATTGATGTTGTGGTCAGAACTGAAATTATTGTAAGTTATATCTATCAAAACTCAAATTATTGTATATGATATCTATCAAATATATTGAAATCTATTATGAGCATTATTTTGAGAAATCGTCCAAGAACAACTTGGATGATTCGAATGAAAACAATCTGGATAACTCTGGTGATTACTCTAATAGTGAATGAATAGACGAAAAGTCATTTATCTCTTAAATGACCTCGCTTAACAAAGCTAAACCTTTAGCCTTCCTCTTCCTTTGTCGTATCTAGGCATATTTTGTTTATTGTAAAGGACGTTTATTAAATGTTGTGATAATGGAAAACCTTTAGATATTGAGATCATAGTACACTGATTAAACAACCTTAGATATTGAGATCCTAGTTCAATGATTAAACGGTTGTTTTGATAAGGTTTTGTTATTTTAATAAAAAAATTATCGAAAAAACTTTAAATATAGAGATCCTAGTACAATGATGAAACAACAATCTCGATGAATAATTAAATATAGAGATTCTAGTACAATGACTAAATGACAATTTCCATGAAAGTTTATTATTCTACGTATAGAAATATCTCGATTACACATGCATGAAATTAAAAAAAATGGAATGAAAGATTTGAATGTAAGTATTTTATATAATTTTAAAGTATAACGTATTCAAATAAAAATAAATATATAACAATTTGAATTTAAATATATATTAAGATAAATTTATAATAAGGTTTATATAGTAGTTAGTAGGTGTCATTTAATTTAAATATATTTTAATTAAATGAAAAAAATAATAAAGACAGTTTTTATCACAAAAAAAAAACTAATAAAACAATTTATTGTTAAATGCCATCACCAAAAATTAAGAAACATGACTATTAATACTATGTTTATATTAAGATATCTACACTTTAATATATATATTTAGGTGTTTTATATTTTATTAATATATATAATATTTTTATAGTTAAATTTATTAAAATATGTTAAACTCATTAAAGAGTGAATACAAATATATAGGGGTATGATGTATTGATATAAACAAAAACATTCAATTTAAAAAAAAAAAATACGCATAATGTTAATATTTTTAAGTATTTTTAATGAAATATGTTATGAACGTTATTTTTTTTTTTTTGTAAGCTTCGGCGGGACCCTTCTCATTTTACAACTTTTTACAACATTTTACAACCTCGCAGGATTCGAACTTGGGTGGGGGGTGTGAAAGCCATCCTCCCCAGCCATTACATCATGCACGTCATGTGCATGTTATGAACGTTATATAATAAAATAATAATTTTAATTTTTTTAATTTGAATCAAAATTAAATTTATATTTTTATAGTGTAGTGTGAGTCTTTTTTTTTGTTTTTAAAATAAAAATTATTTTTTTTAGCAATCATAAAAAAAAATTAAATTGAAATTTTAAATTTGGTTTTACTGACATTTTTTTAAAATGTTGAAAATTGACCCTAAAAAAAAAGCCATCATTCCAGTATCAACACTTTTCATTTTCAGGGTGTTTTTTGCACAATTTTTCCACAAAAAATTCGTTTTCACTGCCATTTTTAAAACATGTTCAAAATTGACCCTAAAAGAAAAAACCATCGTTCTAGTATACACACTTTTCATTTTTAGCACTATTTTTCATGTTTTTTCAGGGTTTTTGAGCCAGAGTTCCCGTTTTGAGTTTATAGTTCCCGTTTCAAAGTTTACATTGTTTTTAACCATCTTAGGATTAATATTTATCCTTATATTTATGTCCCTCCTTCCCCTTTTTACCTAATTAAACTACATTATCTACCTAATATTTTCCAACATGGGAAGGGTAGAGTTTTTAAGGTAAAATATTTTATTTCTTCCTATGATCCTCTTAACCCAAGTTTTATTCTTGATTTAATTACCTCGGTTTCTAACATCATTTACCCTTGATGTGAATTTACCTGGTTTTCATTTCTTGATTATATTTATTAATTTATTTATTTTTAATGATTCCAAGGGTGCCATGTTTGGTCGTGCCCTTTAGGAACTTCCCTTGAAGTTCCAAGGGTGCCACGCCTAATAGTTTATTTGTGATGCCAAGGGTGCCAAGTTGGTCGTGCCCTTCAAGAAATTCCCTTGAAGTTCCAAGGGTGCCACGCCACTTTCCCTTCAAGCATTCAATGGCTACGAGGGGAAGGTATAGGTGCAATGACAGAGACCACTATCATCTCTTATGTTGCCTGCTATAGTGAGACTAATGGTGTCGGGGATCAAGGAATCTACCTTGATGCGTGCTCCCCTGTAAAATCCTCATGAGCGACCCAACTTTGGGACCTGCCCTCATGACATTGTGATCTTCAAGGCAAAGGTGTTTCAACCTTTCCAGCCCAAGTCATGGCAGGAGTGCTAGTGGGTGAGATTAGGGACACTGTCCCACCCCTCCCATGTAGTTCCATCCAATTGTACAACCCCATCACCCATATGTGAGTCATTCGGCCAAGAAACTAATCTGTGTCTGCAACCACTAACATATCATTAGAATATAGATAAACATATCTAGTAGGTTTCAAAATTGACTTAGAATTTCGAAGATAAAATAATATAAATTTTCATCAAACCAGGTGTCACCAACTCATCATGTGCGAGTGCCTCTGGTGGTTTCCTACCATACTCAATAATAATCAGTAATAAAGTTTCTCAGTGTTAGTCATTGTCATAATAGCACCATTACCATCACCTGGTCATTCACATCATTGTTCATTGTGAACTAGAACTAATGCAAGTAGGTAACATAGGTGACACATCCATCATGGCTATCATCATCATAACATCAATGGAAGCATACATATTCATCAAAGCTAACAACATCATAACATAAAATAGATTAAAAAAACATAACCATTTATGCCACAATCATCATAATATCAATAGAGAACATGCATAACCATTAATGATATCTTCATCATAATATCAATGGAGATCATACATAAACATCACAACCACTAATATCACAACCAGTAATAATAGAGCCATGTGTCTGGATCCTCAACCTGAGGTCTTCAAATAATAAAGTGTGGGCCTTTGGGCTAAATAAATGTTAATCTCATACAAGTGTCAGTCAACTAGAGCGGGGCACTACAGCCACCTAAAGGAAGGTAACACTTCCAAATTTATCAGTTACCACTGAAAGGAGCTACTACACCTGGTTTTATCAGCTACCACTGAAAGGATTTTCTACCACTGATTGGTTTTGTTATCACACACTAGCATGAATCACACACTCCCTCTTTATAGACATCTAATCAACTTACAAAAAGCACCCACTCCTTGATTTTGCAAGCACCCACATATGGAGGATCACACCCCCAAGCTATTCTTCAGACACCTACTTAGAGAGAATCATATACTCCCTAAAGTGCAAGCTCCCACTTGTTGTCCATGTTGATCCCTCTTTGATACAATTTTCAAACTTAGATCAACAAGACTTTCTTGCTTCAAACATAATTTCCCCTATCTCTTTAACACACCCTAATCACTTATCTTAACACTTCTTCCACCATAAAAACACCTTCAACAAATATTATTAATTTATTTCTTATCTCTTTTGAACACACATCAAAAACACCATCATCACCAATATCACCAATACATTCTTAAGCACCTTTCAGACACCAAATATGATCTCTAATTCACCCCTAATGCATACTACAATATGCATATCGTTGCTCCAACAACAACCAACTTGGTTGTTCGATTTTACTTAGAGCTACGGGAAATACCACCAGGGTAAATCTGTCGGGATTACGTGTCCTTGTGGGACGTCACACTGTCACTCTTGAGCTTTATACCAATGGGAAAATCCTTGGGGTTATAATGTGAGCACTACCATTTCTGTCACCTTTACTTCTCTGCCACATGTCATCTTCCTAGAGTGCCACATGTCTTGGGACTTTCAGACACTGGCATCATCTACCACGGTATCTCCTTCTTGTTGGCCCACGTCATATGTAGAAACCACATCACAGTGGCAGATCACCCTTTAGTTGTTGGAAACCTATTAAACTTTGTGTAATTTTGTCACCAAAATTGATCCTGGTTGTTAATTTGGATCATTCTATGTCATTAGATCCCTTCGGGTGCAGGACAATGCATTAATCATCGCACTAGTTTTCTTCCTTATATGATCTATGTTTTCAGATCAGACTCTTTTCTACTCAATCTATGGTTCTGATTAATTTCCTAATACATTTTCCTCTCTTCTAACCTTGATAGAATTCCAAAACGCCACCATGTATGGAGTGCGCTAGGTTCACTACCAATTTTAGCCCTGCAAATTTTATCTTTTAACTTGCACTTTCATTGGCCATATCTTTTGCTCCAAGGGGTCTTTTTATGACTTTGATATACTAGTGGAAAGCATTCTTCAAGGCCTATCAATCTGAGTTATTTCCAACTACATCATTTCCAAGAGCTTCTGATCTAAACTTGTGAACTGAAAATGACTCCAAATATTAGGAACCTTAACCACATTTATCATGCTTCTTGATGCCACTTTTATCAATGATTCAACACGTTTTGTTGAAAATAGCAACAAGAAATGCTAAAATTAGCATTGCTATAAATAGCATTTTAGGATATACTCCAACCCTGTTGGAAATAGCAAAAAATAGAAATGTTAAACATAGCATTGTTATAAATAGCATTTCATGATAGATTCCAATTTTAATTAGTCCCTGAATTGAAATTGAGAGTTAAAATTCGAATTTATTCTCACCAGCTATTTGAAAGATAATTAATTAATTCATCTTGAGTTAATTAGTTGGAGAAAATCAAACATGAAGTCTGTGTAAAGACATGCAACAGTTATCCCTTTGATTGAGGAAGTTATCCCTTAATTAAGAAGCTCAGGATGAGTTGTACTTTAAGTTGTAATTAGTTAGCTCAGTTAACTTAGTTAAGTCTAGTTAGATTAGTTCCAACAGTTTGTGGAACTGATTGTGAATTCAGTCAGTTAATGCATGCATACATGTAACTAGTGTTCTCCAAATAACTAAATATTCTCTCATAAATAACTCATGCATGTCAGCTCAGACAGAGACCCAGTTGAGATTAAATGAAGGGATAGTTTACTATCAATTGGAGGATTTTTCCTATAAAGGAAACTCATCCATGCATAAGGAATTATCTCCTCCAGGATTGCGCAGTTATTTTAGAGGTCAGTGTTGTGTGCAAGGTGAGATTCACACAAGTTGCAGCTGGAGGATCCAAGAGAAACTGCACAAGGAAATAGGAGGCTTGGAGGATTGAAGGGAGGCATATGTGTTGTCTATTCTATCTATGAGCAGCAGTGAGGGATTGTAGTGAGAGCTGGATAGCTTGTGAGCTAAAGCTTTGTGTAATCTTGAGATATTTCCACTTATATGATAATACAAATATCTGGGTTTTTAGCTAAGGCTTTCCCCAGAGTATTCTTTTGTGTTTCATGTGTGATTGATTTCTTCTTCATCTGTTATATGTGTTCTTTTGATCTTGCTCAAAATCAATTAAGCTTCTGCAAGTTTGATTGTAGAAGTAGATTAAGTATTTTGCTTTAGTACATTGCATAATCAGTTTAATCTACAATGAGAATTTCTACATGGTATCGGAGCAAAGGAGATCAAAGTAGAGAACAATATACTTTGAAGGGAGAAATTCAAAGTTTTGAAGTTCTTGATTGTAGGTACAAAATCGATTTATTATCACATCTCAAAGTTCACCAATGGTGTTCAATGGCTTGAGACTCGAGTATGCCCTGGATGGTAGCTCGAATTGCATAGCATGTAAGGATTGCATGGAAGCAGTATTAGAAGACAATAGTTTGAAGGACTTCAATGATCAAGAAGTCCCCAAGCTAGCAGCAGCTAATGCCCAAGAATTGGTGGAATGCAAGAAATGTGTGGTGAGAGTAAGGAGGATTCTTTTGGAGGGAGTTCGAGACCATATTGTCTCAAGTCTCCATGGGAAGGAGACTCCGTTTTCAATATGGAAGACATTGAAGGATCTATATCAGAACAGCAGTGACTAGAGGAAGTTGGTGCTGAAGGACAAGCTTTGGAAAATCAAGTGTGAAAAGGGCGACACGACCTCTACATATTTGATCAAGCTCACCACCTGTAGAGATGAGCTTGGAAGTTTAGGAATCACAACAACTGATGATGATTCTTATTCTCCTCGGTCTTCCTAAGAGCTGGCATAGCTACCAGGACTCAATGAATGGAAGAGAGAAATTGTCAAATTGGGAATGACTGTGGTCGGATCTGATGCAGGAGGAGATCAAGAGGAGCACTAAAGATGGTTCTTCATCCAAGGATGATGAAGAAAATCTAGCCTTAGCCAGTAATGCAAGGAAAGAGAAGGGGAAGGATTCTCATTCCAAATCGAGTTCTTCTCATGGTTGGAAGAAGATTGACAAATCTAAAGTGAGATGCTTTAATTGTCAAGAGGTGGGCCATTATGCAACTAATTTTCCATTGAATAAATCCAAGAAGGGATCCTTGGAAGGATTTGAAGATGAGGCCCTAGCCTCTCAGTTCTAATTGGATTTTACCCTCAGTGCATGTATGGTTTCATCGATGATGGGTTGTGGTTGGTTTCTTGAAAGTGGAGCCTCATTCCACATGACCAGCGATAAGAGTTTGTTCAGTACCTTGGAGGAGAAAGACCTCAAGATACTCATAGAGATGAGTAATGATGAAAACTATAGTGTTTCAGGAGTGCGCATGGTTTCTTTTTAGAGGGAGCATAGAGCTTACATTACCTTGACAGATGTGAAGTATGTGCCTAGACTGAAGAAAAACTTGGTATCGATCGCGATGCTGTGGGACAAAGGCTACAATGTTGTCTTCAGTAAGGGAAAAGTTTTCCTTAGACACATCACCATGAGAGAGGTGAAGTAGATTGGTTCACGAGTCAAGAAATTGTATTCTCTTGAGGTTCAAGATGCATGCAAAGCCTTGAGGAGCAAGGCAAATGTTGGAGACTTGGTGGTTGAGAGGGAGAGTACATCACCTCTCAACATGCAGTGCCAGAAGAAGTCTCAAACAATTGTGGAGGAGCCACAATTGGTGAAGTAGCTTCAGGAGGTTGTGGAGCAGCCACAACTAGAGAAGCTGAGAGGAGACCGAGTGGAGGCATCCACCCATTTAGAGACCTCCAGTAAGGGGAAATTTTGAGCCAAGTAAACAGAGGGATCACATGTAGCCATACCTCTAGGGGTGAGGTGGGGCGATGTGAAGTGATAGTCATAAGAAGGCTGAAATAGGGGAAGGATCCTTGAGGTACCCAACCTCTTTTATTAGACCTTGCTATGGGAGCCTCGATAAGGAGTAGCAGGACTGGCTAAGTAGGTAGAGACAGATGCAGATGGAGCCGCAGAGGGAGCTTTAGCATTAGAGAGTGTTTCTAGCCCAACAGGGAGGTCGGTTGGGAGATCAGTTACTTACTTCTCAGTAACTGAGTTGCAGTGCAACAGTGGGCAGCAAGATGAAACATGATGAGAGGAGGAATCAGTGTGATTGATGCAATCATAGATCAAAGTGATAAAGGGTAGAGCAGTCAGATACTGAAGGGCACAAAGGTGCAGAGTTTTCAATCGACAGAGGCTATAGTAGTCAGAGACTTTGATGATAGAAGAATCATTCTGATTCAGGTTGGATATTTTTCGTGTTTCTAGAGTTGCTAGAGCAACAACACTTGAGAGAAGTGTTGCATGCGGAACATTCCAAAGGTTCAGGATTGGGTTCAAGTTGAATGTCTTTCTTGTTGAGAGGGAGTGTTGAAAATAGCAACAAGAAATGCTAAAAATAGCATTGCTATAAATAGCATTTTGGGATATACTTTAACTCTATTGGAAATAGCAAAAAATAGAAATGCTAAAAATACCATTGCTATAAATAGCATTTCAGGATAGATTCTAATTTTAATTAGTCCCTGAATTAAAATTGAGAATTAAAATTCGAATTTAGTCTCAATAGCTATTTGAAAAATAATTAATTAATTCATCTTGAGTTAATTAGTTGGAAAACATCAAACATGAAGTCTATGTAAAGACATGCAACAGTTATCCCCTTGATTGAGGAATTTATCACTTAATTAAGGAGATCAAGATGAGTTTTACTTTGAGTTATAATTAATTAGCTCAATTGACTGAGTTAAGTCTAGTTAGATTAGTTCCAATAGTTTGTGGAACTAATTGTGAGTTAAGTCAATTAATGCATGCATGCATGTAACTAGTGTTCTCCAGATAACTGAATATTCTCTCATAAATAACTCATGCATGTCAGTTCAGACAGAGACCCAGTTGAGATTAAAGGAAGGGACAGTGTACTATCAGTTGGAGGATTTTTCCTATAAAGGAAACTCATCCATGCAAAAAGAATTATCTCCTTCAGGATTACACAGTTATTTTAGAGGTGAGTGTTGTGCGTGAGGTGAGATTCACACAAGTTGCAGCTGGAGGACCTAGGAGAAACTCTGTAAGGAAATAGTAGGCTTGGAGGACTGAAGGAAGGCATGTGTGTTGTCTATTCTGTCTATGAGCAGCAGTGAGGGATTGTACTGAGAGCTAGATAGCTTGTGAGCTAAAGCTTTGTGTAATCCTGAGATATTTCCACTTATATGATAATACAAATATCTGGGTTTTTAGCTAAGGCTTTCCCCAGAGTATTCTTTTGTGTTTCATGTGTGATTGATTTCTTCTTCATCTGTTATATATGTTCTATTTGATCTTGCTCAAAATCAATTAAGCTTCCGCAAGTTTGATTGTAGAAGTAGATTAGGTATTTTGCTTTAGTACATTGCATAATCAGTTTAATCTACAGTGAGAATTTCTACATGGTATCGGAGCGAAGGTGATCAAAGTAGAGAACAGTATACTTTGAAGGGAGAAATTTGAAGTTTTGAAGTTCTTGATTGTATGTACAAAATCAATTTATTATCACATCTCAAAGTTCACCAATGGCGTTCAATGGCTTGAGACTTGAGTATGCCCTGGATGGCAACTCAAATTACATAGCGTGTAAGGATGGCATGGAAGCAGTATTAGAAGACAATGGTTTGAAGGACTTCATTGATCAAGAAGTCCCCAAGCTAGCAGCAGCTAATGCCCAAGAATTAGCGGAATGGAAGAAATGTGTGGCGAGAGCAAGAAGGATTCTTTTGGAGGGAGTTCGAGACCATATTGTCTCGAGTCTCCATGGGAAGGAGACTCCGTTTTCAATATGGAAGACATTGAAGGATATATATCAGAACAGTAGTGACCAGAGGAAGCTGGTGCTGAAGAACAAGCTTTGGAAAATCAAGTGTGAAAACGGCAACACGACCTCTACATATTTGAACAAGCTCACCACCTGCAGAGATGAGCTTGGAAGTTTAGGAATCACAACAACTGATGATGAGCCTTATTCTCCTCGGTCTTCCTAAGAGCTGGCATAGCTACCAGGACTCAGTGAATGGAAGAGAGAAATTGTCAGATTGGGAATGAATGTGGTCGGATTTGATGCAGGAGGAGATCAGGAGAAGCACCAGAGTTGGTTCTTCATCTAAGGATGATGAAGAAAATCTAGCCTTAGCCAGTAAGGCAAGGAAAGGGAAGGAGGAGGATTCTCATTCCAAATTGAGTTCTTCTCATGGTTGGAAGAAGATTGACAAATTTAAAGCGAGATGCTTTAATTGTCATGAGGTGGGCCATTATGCAAGTAATTTTCCATTAAATAAATCCAAGAAGGGATCCTTGGAAGGATCTGAAGGTGAGGCTCTAGCCTCTCAATTCTAATTGGATTTTACCTTTAGCGCATGTATGGTTTCATCGATGATGGGTTGTGGTTGGTTTCTTGATAGTGGAGCCTCATTCCACATGACCAGCAATAATATTTTTTCAGTACCTTGGAGGAGAAAGAACTCAAGATACTCACATAGATCCCCTTGATTGAGGAATTTATCCCTTAATTAAGGAGATCAGGATGAGTTGTACTTTGAGTTGTAATTAATTAGCTCAGTTGACTGAGTTAAGTCTAGTTAGATTAGTTCCAACAGTTTGTGGAATTGATTGTGAGTTCAGTTAGTTAATGCATGCATGCATGTAGCTAGTGTTCTCCAGATAACTGAATATTCTCTCATAAATAACTCATGCATGTCAGTTCAGATAGAGACCCAGTTGAGATTAAGGGAAGGGACAATGTACTATCAGCTGGAGGACTTTTCCTATAAAGGAAACTCATCCATGCAGAAGGATTATCTCCTTCAAGATTGCAGAGTTATTTCAGAGGTGAGTGTTGTGTGTGAGGTGAGATTCACACAGGTTGCAGCTGGAGGACCCAGGAGAAGATTCACAAGGAAATAGGAGGCTTGGAGGACTGAAGGAAGGCATATGTGTTGTCTATTATGTCTATGAGCAACAGTGAGGGATTGTACTGAGAGCTAGATAGCTTGTGAGCTAAAGCTTTGTGTAATCCTGAGATATTTCCACTTGTATGATAATACAGATATCGGTATTTTTAGCTTAGGCTTTCCCCAGAGTATTCTTCTGTGTTTCATGTGTGATTGATTTCTTCTTCATCTGTTATTGTGTTCTATTTGATCTTGCTCAAAATCGATTAAACTTCCGCAAGTTTGATTATAGAAGTAGATTTAGTATTTTGCTTTAGTACATTGCATAATCAGTTTAATCTACTGTGAAATCTCTATACCTTTGACATACTTAACAATCACTATGACATGCTAGACAATCCACTTGTGACATCAACATTGGCATCAACAACAACACTTGTTCAATCATTCTCCCAATGCCAACAAAACCTTTGACATAAATGACAAAATATTTCCAACAATCTCCATGATACTACCTTTGACATCAATGACAACACCTTTGACATCCTTTTCCATCGATGACAACATATGTCTAACATTTTCCCCTTTTGTAATTGATGGAAACACTAAACATTGCTACCAATCATCAATCATGGAAATCTCTCCCATCTTATTCACAAATGCAATGTTTTGTACTTTCTCTCCCCCTTTGACATCAATGGAAAAGGGAAACACTTTCAACCAACAATTGGTCAAGTCTATCAATGTTTGTACTTATCTCTCCCCCCTTTTGTGTACTTTTCATTTCACCAGGCAAATCAACACATCAATGGCAAAGATACTCCCCCTGCAACTAATCTCCCCTTGTCATTCTGATTCTATGGATTTGTCAGCATCTTCTCATGTTAATTGATTTAGCTATATCTATTCTAATCTAAACAACTACATTCTATCATGTGGAGAAGATTTAGTTGAGAGAAAAATGAGAAATCACTTCCAATCTTTGCCATTGATATTCAACCACCACTTACTAGGATTTTAAGATATCAACAACATGTGTATCAATGGGCCAAGAGAACATTCATGCCTATTGGTCTAAGTCTCAACCAAAATTACATTTATAATTGTGTTTCTCCTTTTTGGAATTATGCACATGACCTCTAACAACAACAAACATCTCTCTTATGCATGTCTGTCATAAATGATGTGCTTATACAAGGGCTTCTCAACCATATACCAACTAGTGATAACATACTCTACTCTGAAAAAAATCCTAATGACAGTAGACTCCTACCTACATTACCATATAAATTTTGACTCAACATAAAGATTAGCAACATGCATACACTCTTGGACTGAAAATCTCACTCTACCATAGACTCAACAACCTGATTATGCTCAACTCTCATGACAATATCCAAGTAACAATATGGATACCAATTTTAATACATTTGATACCAATTTCCGAGCAAGTGTTAATTGGATATTCTCCCCCTATGATCATGCTCTCTCTATGGAATTAAGAGTCTGCAAAAAAACACCTTCTGTTGCATTGTCTGCTCTTTTCACCAATGTCTAATCTCTTCACAATTATGTTTCCAATTGTTAATGAAATAGTTTGGAAGTAACATAAAAATCCTACAACTCATCATATCTGCAACATAAACTCATATCAATCAAGCAACATTAATATGCAGCAAAAACACCACCAACCTCTTTCTACCACACTTATTCTTAGCAACAACACATTTCAAATTTTCATATGGTCATATGATCAAAGATTAGTAGCACACCAACAACTATTCAAAAACAAAACGAAATAGTCTTCCCTTAATCATTCAAATGCATTACTTCAATATCTCTTCTTCTACTCCTTGCATCTGATATTTATGGTTTCACTTGAAGCCAACCTCTTCTTTTCAATGAAGAGGGACAAGGGATATACTCCCCCTAAGTAGATTGTATCCCTTTTTCATCCACACCTTTATATGTTGAGTTCTGATAGGAATTTCACCATCTTTTGGTAGCTTTCTCTAGTCTTGTCCTCTTTCCTATCTGAGTGACTTTCTACTGCAATCTAAGCATGTGTACCACTAATCATTCTTTTTCTTATCAATTAGAGCTAATCTACATATTTATTTTGGTTCTTCTTTCTCATTTTATGTGCTTTCTTTTTGTTTGATCTACTTTGGAGGACTAACTAGAACATGGCTAATACTATTAGTGAGATCCACCATGGGAATATTAGACTCGGATCGTGACTAATTTCCTTTTGATAGTCAAATCTCTTATTTTCTTTGAAACAAAAATCAGAGTTTCTTTGCCTTCTTTCTCTATTCAACTTGTTGCTCTTATTGTTGTAATAACTTTGTCTTTGTTGGTTCCTAATGTGATCCATGCCTTTGTTACACTTATTCTATAAAGGGGGTGTTATATTTCCAAGTCTGCATGTTGTTGCTATGTGCCCATAGTTTCCACACCTGTAGCACTCAACATTATTTAAGAGAGGAGAAAATGGATTAACATGATTCTTACCATATCCTTTGTTCAACGAATCTCTTGGACTCAGTACTTGCTTCCCTAATTCTTTTGGGCCTTTGGAAATTTTATCCTTGAGGGGAAAAGGATCCGTGTGTGTGGCTATTTGAATTACTTCTTTGATAAATTCATGGTTGTGGCTGAAAAAACGTGTTTTTTCTCCTTTGTTGCAGTTAATGATTCTTCTTTACAAGACACTTAGAGGCATATTTCCCTTCTTTACCACAACAAAAACATGTAAGGGGTTTCTTACCTTTGGCTTCATGATTTCCTTTCTCCTTGGGTATTTATTTACTTGATTCTTATTTAGAGTCCAAAGTTGTCTTAACATGAGGGGGACTATGGTTACTTCGAATGTCAAACAAGGATTCAAAAATATTTTCATGCTTCTGAACTTGAGACAACTAATCTTTTAGCACAACAATTTCTACTTCCAGCTTCTGATTTAAGGATTTAAGATTCTTAATTTCCTCAAAAGTTGACACAACCTTCCTTCTAAAATAGATATTATCCTCAATATCTTCTAACTCATTAGAAGAGCTACTAAATTCACAACTAGTGTCTATTTCACCTACAATTTCTTCAATAACTTATTCCCTTGTTGAACCTAGGGATTCTTCTATAAACACATGAGATATTCTATCTTCCTCTCTAACAGAGGTGCACCCATTATCTTCTATAGAAGTATCTAGATCTATTATTGCTACCAAAGTAGTTTCTTCTTTACTACTACTAGATGAACACCTATCTCTTTAATCAAAGATTGTTATTGAACAACTAAACGATAGATGGCTTATTCTTCTACAATAACAATAGAACATAAACTTACTTGTAGATTGCATCTCCTTTGAAACCTCTTAGTGTTGATCAATAAGGTGGCCATTTGATATAGGGGAATCCTCTTCTTGTTATGATTCATGATCTTTGAACTTCTTTGAATCTTTGTGTGCTCCATTCTTCAAAGAAGGCTTCTTGACATCACATGTAGCTTAAGTGTCTTTATCATGAATGATCTACAACTTATTCCATATCATGGAAAATTTTAGGGGTGAATTTTTTCCCTTGGGTGAAATTAAGGGGTTTTAAATTTTTATTGGGTGAATATTTTGTATCATAGTACATTGTTACAAATGGCCTCAAATAAGGCAACTCCTCACAAGATAGTGTTGCGAGGCTGAGATGAAACCCTCGATGAGAGGTCTTGGGGTTCGTTGCCGCGACTGATGGCAGCGCACATCCATTGCTGCCCGCCTACACCTGCCCCCATAACCTGCGAACAAACCCTTGCTCCCCTCTGCGTTACTTAGCTCTGGTTAACTTTTTGACCATCCCTAGCTATTGTGGTATCCCTCTACCTCTCAGGGTTTCAGCCTTTCCTAGTTACTAACCTCCACAGTTTTCTGTTGTGTTTTTGTCCTCTTCTGGCAGCTGTCATAACAATTCCCGACAATCATGGATGAGCTGGGTGACTTTCCAGATCCTTCGGAGGATGTGCCCATATGGACACCCGCCAAGACCACCACTGCCAGTTTTTTCTCTTTCATGTTTGACCTCACTGATGAGATAGGAGCTCTCCCACCATTATCTCACCCATGCATTCCGTTGATTTCTCTCCCTGAAGACGCGGCCTCCCCCCATGAGTTCATCTCTCAACCTCTCTCATCATGCTCTCTGGCTCTTATTGACCCTCCGCCAAAGCCTAATTGCCTGATTCTCGAAGACGTTTCTACCCATAACCCTCCTCTGGTGGTGACTAGCCCTATTCCCTCTAAAATCCCCCAGGGTTTTGCGGTCCTTGGTCCAGTTCCTTCTGCTCCGTTGTTCTCTTCGACTCCCTTTCGAAGGCATTATACAAGCATTGGACCAATTTCTGGCATTTTTGCATCTATTCCGTAGGAGGTGACTGAAAACCCTAGGGTTTCTCCATCATTGGGACCTTCCCAACCCTCCTCGACTCAGGAAGCGTCGGCTATTGGGGGTTCTGGGCTTGCGAGAAATAAAAGGGGTCTAAAGTTTCGGGCCTGTGTGGCGCCCCTCAACTTTGCAGAAGACATTAAATTATTGGACACCATGGACATAGCAGAGAAGGTTTTAGTCAGTCGGGTGTGCGACATACACTACAGTGTGGTAAAATTACAGCAATTGGTCTCGGAGGTTTGCGGTGAAAACCTGAAGGATATCCTAAAGGTTCAAACCCTAGTGAAAGGATGGTTTGCTTTGCATTTCAACTGTTTGGAGCACACCAACTAGGTGCTCTCCATGGTCTAGCACCTTGACCTAGCTCCCATTCTTCTCAGAAGATGGACTCCCCTTTTTGACCCGGAGCGGGAGAGGGTCGATGCAGGTTCTATATGGGTTTGCTTGCTCGGATTACCCTTGCATTTTTGGACAAAAGATGTCTTCAATCGCATTGGAAATTCCCTCAGTGTCCACCTCACATTTGACGATTCATACAAGACTTCGAGGAAATTAGCTTATGCCAGGATATTGGTTCATCTGGACCTTTCAGAGGGCTTGCTCGAGTTCATAGAAATCCGTTGGAGGAACAACACCAGAAGACAACTTCTGGACTATGAGGGCATCCCATTTCGATGTCGTAGGTGCCATAAGGTTGGGAATCTCTATAAATACTACCCCCTACTAGGAAAAAAGAAAAATCAGGCCTCGGCTCCAGATATTTCCTCCCACCCGCACTCTCATCAGGACGCTCAGCCTAGGAGACAGGCTCCTACTGCACCACAGAACCTGGCTGCTTATAAGATCCTAGCCAGCCAGCAGAAGAACCCAGCGGAAGAGACAGCGGCTCCTCCACATCCGAAGAAGCAAGGGTGGCCTCCCAACCGTTCTCAACCGCCTCCACCAACTTGACCTTAGTCGCCATCCGAGGGATTTCCCTCATTGGGTATGATTACTCCCTCCATCCCTATTTCCTCTTACTTCTCAGCTTATGTTGATTGCATTTTATCCAGTTCTTTCTCTGAACTACATGTCATGAACCCATCATCTTACAATTGTAGAGGGCTAGCTAGGCCGGATAAAAAACTAGCTCTTCGATGTCTATTAAAAAATGTTCCGCTTGATGTTATCTTTCTACAAGAAACCCTGGGACCTGTTTTAGACATTTCACAGTCGCTCCAAAACATGCTTCCTGGTTGGATCTTTATTGGACTTGATTCTCATGGGAGGTTGGGAGGTTTAGCTTTGGGCTATAACTACCATACCATAAAAATGCTCAATTGTTGGGGTGGCCTGGGCCATCTTGGAGCAGACATTAGATCTGTAGACCTAGGGATGAATTTTCGAATATTAAATGTCTACGGGCTGTGCCAGAATAGACCATCATTTTGGCAGAACTGATTTATTTTTTACTGACCACCTAATCCTGGGTGGGGAGCTTAATTTTTGCATCAGACATTTTGAATCCTGGGGACACAGGGCACAACGAGACACTCTTTCAGATTACTTTTTATCTGAATTGGACGCTCACCATTTGATTGATATCCCCTCTGCAAAACCCCAAGCGACTTGGAGGAATAATAGGATTAGGGAAGACAGTCTGGCCCGCAGACTTGACCGCTTCCTTGTCAAAGAAAAGGTGTTGGACTTGGGTCTACAAATCAGACACTGGGTAGGTACTGGTGGGATCTCTGATCACCTATCCATTTACCTAGAAATTGAAGGAGGGCAAGAAAAACCTAAAGGACCCTTCAAGTTTTGTTCTGTCTGGCTCAAGGATGATTCCTATAAAAGACTGGTCACAAATTTTTGGAAAGCAAACCCCTCTAGGAGAAGAGAAGACATTACTAGAAGATTTATACAAAATGTTACAAGCCTTAAGACGATTTCCAAACTTTGGGCACATAACAAAAGATTACAGGAGGAACAAACTCTTTGTAGGATTGAATCTGAAATTATTGCATTTGAAAATGATCTTGGAGGAATATACACCTCAAACAATCATAAGGAACATAAGGTTTCTCATTATGCTGAAAGGGAAAAAATACTCAAGGATAAGGAACAAACATGGTGCCTAAGAAGCAGAGCCATATGGATGCTTGAAGGGGACGAAAACACTAAATTCTATCACAAATTCGTTAATGGAAGAAAGGTGATCAACACCATTTGGCAGCTAAAGAATGAGCAGGGGCAGATTGTTAATTCATTACTGCAACTTGCTGAACTTGCCTCCTTTCACTTCAAAAGTACATACCGTGCCCCCAGGGAGATCAACTTGGCAGAGATTATTAGGGTTGCACAACTCTTTCCCAGATTTGTGGATCCTGGGGAAGGAGATGAATTAATAAAGGCAATCTCTCTAGAGGAATTGGAACACATCTTTAAGTGCTTCAAAAAGGATAAAAGTCCGAGGCCCGATGGCTGGTCGATTGAATTCTACTTGGCCTTCTTCGACATCATTAGGGGAGACCTACTCAGAATTGTCGAGGACTCGAGAATTAGAGGTTTTCTTGAAACCTCAATCACCTCAACTTTCATTGCACTCATACCAAAGAAAGACAACCCAAACTCATTTGAGGACTTTCGTCCCATATCTCTCTACAACTGCATATATAAGATCATAGCTAAGATCATTGCAAATAGGATGAAACCTATTCTTTCTAATCATATCTCTCCAGAACAATTCGCATTCCTACAGGACAGACAGATCCATGAAGTTGTAGGCACCGCTCAGGAAGTAATTCATACTCTACACTCAAGGTGAGGTAAAGGTATGATCATGAAGGTCGATTTATCAAAAGCTTTCGACAAAGTAAATTGGCTTTATATTAGAATGCTATTAACCCATTTAGGTTTCCCTTACTTATTCATCAAATGGATCAATGAGCTGCATTACTAATATCACTTTCAGTGTTCTGGTGAATGGAAGTGCTTCTCCTTTTTTTACCTTTGAAAGGGGGCTAAGATAGGGATGTCCCCTTTCGCCTTTTCTCTTCTTGCTCGTTATGGAAGGTCTCAGCAACCTCATCGGGCAGATTAAAGGGTATAAATATAACAGAAGGTTGCATCCTGACTCATCTTCTCTTTGTAGATGATATCCTGGTTTTCATCAATGGAAATATTGGGGACATTAGTATCATCAAAGCAAATTTCACCCTTTTCCAAGAGGCAACAGGTATGATCATAAATGACAGCAAGTCCACATTAACAGTAGCTGAATGTACTCTGCATGAGATCTATTTTTCACTACAGTGTTTCCACTTCACTCAGCTGCAATTAGCTGATGGTTTAAAATATCTGGGGTACAAGTTGAAGCCACTTGGATACAAAATTGCTGACTGGACTTGGCTCATCTCCAAGATGGAGAAAAGACTTAACACCTGGTACCTCAAATATCTTTCGCATGCAGGACAACTCACTCTAATCAAAAGTGTCATGGAGGCCACTCCTGTATATTGTATGTCCCTGGCTTGGATACCCAGAGGCATTCTCAATAGTATACAAGCCCTCTACTGTAGGTTTCTTTGGTAAGGGAACAAACAGGGCAAGATTTTTGCTTGGGTCAGGTGGGAGGCTCTGAACCTACCAAAAAAATGAGGGGGTTAGGGCCTAAAAAAGTTAGAATATTTCTCATTAGCACTAGCTGCAAAACTTGGTTGGAAATTAGTATCAGCAAACAACCTTTGGACGAGGGTCACATATGCCAAATATATTGCTCCAATGCACATCATGGACTAGATTAGAAGAACCCATCTAAGTACCTCAGGCATCTCAATTATCTGGAAGGCTATACTAAAGGCTTTGAACCCAATCAAGGATGGCCTCACCTAGAGAATTCGATCTAAGCGCACTATTCGCAATGGCTTCGATCCGTGGGTGGGATGTGGGGACATGCACCGCCTACCTAGGGATCTCACATAGTATCTCCATCAACAGAACATCTCTTATATAGCACAAATTGCAGATCCAGAGAATACCTCCTTCCTTCAACAAGCCTAGAAATCTGCACATCAGTTAAACATTCCTCCTAATTGGACACAGCACTGGGAGGAATACACTCAAGCCCTCACTGAAGCTCACATCTGTATCCTTGATGGTGATGATGAGATTATATGGGCTCTTTCAAAAAATGGCAGGTACACACCAAAAGATGGATATCTGACATTATCGGTACCAAGGAAGCCTCTACTGCTTGTTGACTGGTGGAGACATCTTTGGAAACTCAAGGCTCCTCCCAGAACTAGACTCTTAATGTGAACCATCCTCCAGAACAAAATCCCAACTGGTGAAAACCTCCTCAAACGAGAACATTATTGTCCCCATTGGTGCAGCTTTTGCAAGCAGGAAAATGAGTCCACTTCTCACCTTTGTTTGGAATGTACAGCTGTTTATAACATGTGGAAACTTATCCTACAGTCCATTGCATTCTCTGTAATCTGGGTTGGAAATTCTATCCTTGCAGCCTGGCAGTCTTGATATTACACTTCCTCGTCTCAAAAGCTTCGGAACCTTCCCCTTCTGATCTGCTGGAAAATCTAGATTGCCAGAAACTGCATTATTTTTCAGGACATAGTGCCGAACTGCGTTGTGCTGTGACTAAAGTTGTGGTTGCTTTCTCCCTCATTCCAGATGATCCTCCCCCCCATTATCTCCGCACTCCCTCTCCTATTCAAATAAACTACAACAAACCTTGGGCTTTCTTTGACGGTGTAGCTCAAGAGCAAGGCTATGGAGGGGGGTCTATAATTCACATTTCCCATCATCATTCTTATAGCATGCTCATAGGATTCCACAGATGCAAAAACAATTCAGTTGAGCTCCTTGCCACTAAACATCTCATACATTACGCCTTGGAGAAAAACTTCACAGATCTACAACTATTTCGGGACTCTAAAATTATTTGTGACTGGCTGAACAGGAAATCTAGATATTCTACATATGCATTAAATCACATCTTGGAAGAGACATTGAGATTGATCTCATCTTTTGACACATTTACTTGCTCACATATTTACAGGGAGCAGAACGGAGCTGCCGACAGCCTATCCAAAGAGGCTGCGATCGGGGAGCCGGGCATCTGGTTGATTAGAGAATAGAATGGGGAAGCTTTCTACCAATATTATCATCGGCCTTTTATGGATCTACAAGTATAATTCATGATATTGTTTTAGTTATTTTTTGATCAGGCACAAGCCTTTTTTGTTTGTATATATTGTCACTGAACATGGTAACAGTCTGTTTATCATATGGCTCATAGTTTTTTGTTTATTATTGTTGCCCCCTACGTGGATCAAAGGCAACAATACTGTTTATACATGATATGATCATGCACTGCATATGCACCAGCATCTACAGAATGTAATTTCCTCTTTTTAATGAAATTATGAATTTTCCTTATGGGAAAAAAAAATGGCCTCAAATTTATTTTATAAAAAAAAAAGGTATGGAGGTTAGCCCACCTTATTTTAAGGGAGAGGGTAAAAAAAGTTAATCTAGCCCTTGAAATTAGGAGTTACAACCTTCCATAATCCCTTTATTATAGTTATTTCTTCCTCCCCATTGGACCTAAAAAGGTATATTTATTTCATTCCCCCGCATTTCATGGTATTGGGATTAATTTGGAGAAAATGACCCTCATTTTTTGGAACAAATGGTCACAAAAGAATAATTCATTTTTATTTAAAAATTCAAGTCTCTTATTGTCATGTCTATTTAAATATTGAATAGTGTTCTTGCCATTTTTCAAGTTTGCATCTATTTAGTTATAATCATTTACGAGGGTTGTTTGCAAAGTTGTAGAATTTGAATTAAGAAGTCAAGATTGAGAACAATGGTACAGGGTTGTTCACAAAGTAGTGCAATTTGAATTAATAAGTCAAGCATCAACGTATAGTGGTACATGTAAGTCTGTATTTTTTTCTAGTTGCAATTCCTATTGCACGCTCTCCCTTTTCCTCTCTTTTTTTTTTAATTTTTGGGAACCATAATGATTTTTGTTTAGAAAAGTACTGGTTTTCATAATAAAATAAGTATCATTTATTATCTCTTCCCATTATAGAAACTCATAACCTCCTCCTCTTTTCCCTTCAACAATGGATTTTTGTTATATATAATTATTAATTTTCTGATATATACTTGTCATTTTCAAATATTATTTAGATAATAAATTTTTTGAAATTTCAATCCCGTTAAAATAACTGTTTGATTCTTCAACATCTATGAAAATTTTAAAAATCTCTTTTCCAAAAAAGTAATCCATTGTTCCAAAATTAGTACAACCCAAATTCCATCGTTTATTTTGTTACTTACCCTTTATCTTCAATGTACACTCTATGTAAATTATGTTTCTACGAAGAAATGATAAAGTAGTTGTTACTATTTAATACCAAGGTGCTGACAGTTTGAAACACTCTACCAGAAGGCCATTTGCTGGAAGACACCCTATTAAAAATCAAATTCCGTTAAAATTGTTTAAATTTTATCGATTATGTTTCTACTATCAATTAATAAAGAAGTTGTTGTTATTCTTTGAATAGTAAGGCCTTGGCCGTTTGAAAAAATCAGTTGGAACACATTTGAATGGATGTCTGAAGACATCTTATTTTTGTTTTTCTCGATAAAGACTAATTCTATTAAGTGAAATATAGTACAATCAGGATAAGCAAAAAACCGGCAGACCGGAAATGATGGACCCATCAACCTCGGTTCCGGAGGAAAGATTCAAACTCATAGCTACATCAGATGACTAGAAATCACAAATTGCCTCATAACCCCATAGGGGCAGAAATTACAACACATTGTTTTTTCCCTTTCTTTTTGCTGACTTTTGTCCAGCCATCCTGGGGGGAATGAGCTACGACAACTTGAAGACTGGAATTCTCTTTCATCGGGAGTTCCTTTTCTGATTCTTAGAAGGTCTCGTGGGCGCGTTTCTGGGCTATAGCTGAGTCATAGGAGTGCCCCATAGTGTTCTTGGGAGAGTCCATCGGCTGAGGCTCTTGGTCCGGTTCTGAATCGCTAACCCCGTCCTCCGAACTTGAAGAGCTGGATCTGCGAGCTGGCTACGGCATACAGGGAGCCCAACGCTTGGGTTTGGTTTTTGCGAAGATTCCCTTTTTCGCTCTTGCTTTCAGCGACGGGCAAGAGGTCTGAAGATGCCCTGTTAGGTGACAATGGCAGCATCGGAAGGCAGTATTTTCGTAATCTAGAAACTGTGTCCAAACAGTGTCATTGATCTTGAGATTGATTTGTTCTGGCAGACCCTTTCTTAGATCTAGCTCTACACAAATTCTGGCGTATGTGTAGAGGCCTTGCAGTTCCCTCTGATAATCTCCCATTAGAAAGCAGCCCAAAGCATTGCCTATTTGTCTGTATACTTCTGTATTCCACAGATATATTGGAAGATTTGGAAGTCTGATCCATACAGGGGCTTTTGTGATAACAACAGAAGCTGGGTCAAAGTCTGGGAACCATGGTGTTAGGAATAGGCCTGCTATCCCCATGAACCAAGGGCCTTCCTCTAAGGCCTTTTCGTAGTGCTCAAGATTTTCGAACAGCACTATAAAATACCCCTTTGCACAGAAGTAGATCTTGCAACTATGTGTCCAGTTGTCATAGATCCAGTCCATAAGATCTTTTGAACGTGGCCAGAGCCCATTGAATCTGCATATGATGGCCCTTTCAGCGAATTTTTGGGTGTCGTCTGCCAGGTTAGAGTAGGAGATCTCAACAGAGGGAACCTCCTCTACTTTGTCAACCAAAAAAGGCTTGGGTAAAGCCTGAACTGGTGGAATTGTCTTGTCAGTCTTCTTAGCATGGACTGCATCTTTATATGAAAATGCTTTTGCTGTGGACGGCTCTCCTGTAGCTCCTCCTCTCAAACGAAGGGTTAAAATAATAGATGCATCTTTCCTAATGCCGTAAAAAGAAATGGGAAAGAGATCCTCAAGTTTTTTACCTTCATGGAGGAGTCGTTGTGTTGCAGAGGGGATCCCCAGTTTGATGTTCAGTGTCTGCTTAAGATGCTGCACTAGATCCATCTGGCTCACCCATAGTAACATGGTTTTGCCTGTAATGAGCTTGATTTGTATCTGAAATGATGTGGAGGTTTCCGAAAGCCCCTTTCCCCTGCAGATCTGTGGAGTGGGCAGGCAAATGCATTGATTGATTTTCGTTTCCTGGAATTGCCTCATGGGCAGAAGAGGCGTACAGCCATTCGGTGCAAGCCCTTCTTTTCCGAGAGCCACGAACAGAGGATAAGTGGCTAAGGGATCTGCATGATCATCCTTGGTCGCTGCTCCGAAATTCTGAAGTGGGCTGAGTAGACGCTTTGTGGAAGCAGGGGATCGGGGCAATACTACCCCTGATCTCTCGGTCAAGAGGTCTGCATGCACGTTTGTGCCTGCGGCACCTGCGTTCCTGGTGTGGCCGTCATGCAAACCTGCATCAAAATGAAAGAATCTTGTTTTTTGCCAAAGTATCTCTAAGCCCTTCGCAGCCAGAACAATCCGAGCCTTGCCGACGGCCGAGGGCATGGATGCGGCAGGACTAGGGTTCATTCTTGGAGCCGAACGCCGCTTTCTCACCTTTCTGCTAGGGTTTCTCTTCAGTCCTTCTATCAAAGCTCTTTCGGAAGATGGGTACGTCTCGTCTGAAGACATCTTATTAAAAATAAAACCAGATATATTTAAAATAGATGTATTATCAAAACAAGGATTGTCATCCAAACTTAAGATTGAAAAGAAAAAGGTTATATTAAAATGAAAATTTAAGTAAATGAATAATAAATTTGAAACTAATTACTTCAAATAAATTTCATTAGCAAGATGAAGATGAAGGAGATACTTTGAGCAATCTTATATGCATAGATGCAGTGCAATTTTTATTTACTAGGTGCCCATAGACATCAACAATCATTGGCATCCTATTCATATATATGGTAGCCATGAAGATGAAAGAGATTTAACATTTTGAAGACATTAAAAAAATTTGAAGATAGTAAAAAAAAATTACATGTGGTGTGTGTGTGTGTGTGTGTCTATATATATATATATATATATATATATATATATATATATATATATATAGATATATATATATATATATATCTTAGTTACAAATCTATTAGGTTTCTAGAGGGATTAAATTTTTTCTATGCAAATGTTTGTCATTTTTTCACTGTAAATTTTGAAGGCATTGAATCCATTTTATTAATTCAAAAATATAATTTAAACAATGAAAAATTACACGTGGTATATATATATATATATACACACACACACACTAGGTTTCTAGAGGGATCAAATCTTGTGTGCAAAGTTTTTAGTCAAATTTTCACTGTAATAAAAAATGTGGGCTATAAAAAAAATGAATATACATGTTATACTCTTACTCTCAACCATAAATAAAATATTTCAATGTCCATATGAACTATCATAATCTTATACCAATTTTATAGAGAAATAAAGTAACTAAAAGTAATAAAAAAATGTTATACTTTTGAGTACAACAAATTGTATAATTCGTATACTTTCTAAAAATATTTCATTACTTAAAAAACATTTTAAAAATATTTTAGTACATGACTCAAATAATGCTTTTAAATATGCATGTCAAATAATTTATTTCGATCTCAACTTCATGCATATGTATATGGAAAGAGAGTAAATGACTAATTATTTTAATGTTGATCATAATAAAATATTTCAATGTTGTAAGAGTAATTAAAAGTAAAAATGTGCAAGGAGATATGTATTTTATTTAATTATTAATATCAAATTAAAATGAAACATTTAAAAATATATAATTAATAATAAAATATTCAATGCGACTAATAAATAAAATATTTTAATATAGAGGATTAATTAATATTGAGATGTGTTCAAAAATATATTAATAACAGAACACTGATTTTAATGTGGAAAATATATTCCATAGATAAAATATTTAAAGAAAAATATTTAAATGTGTATATATTATATATGATTAAAACAAAATTATATATTCATTATATAAAGAAATTGAAAAAATTAATTTTTTATGGCTAAAACATTTTAAGTATTCTTAGTTCTCAAGTAATTTTTGAAGGCATTGAACTAGTTTTTTACATTCAAAAATATAATTTAAACAATGAAAAATTACAGGTGGTCTATGTGTGTGTCTATATATATATATATATATATATATATATGAAAAATCTATTAGGTTTCCAGATCTGTTGTATAAAGAAACTTTAGTCAAAATTTTCATTGTAAAAGAGGTTTTCCTTGGAGCTACAAATTTTCACTGTAAAGATGTTTTCCTTGGACCTACAAGATTGTCTTGCTCCCCAGAAAAAATCCTATATACTCTCTCTCCAAGATTGAAATCCAACCTAAACCAATAGAAACTGTACGTGATTTGATCATGTGTGCACAAATTTGTTGTCAGGTACTGCAGTTAAGTTTCTCATTAAAGAGTTGATCCTCATATCCCACAGATGAAAACATACATGCAAAAGAAAAATTATAAATAAGAATTTGAGGCATTGTACATATGGATTTTTATCTAAAATTCTCAAGAAGCACTTGGAGAAAGAAAAATCTTCATATATTTTATATTTAAACAAAAAATTATTGAAAATGGTCTATATTTGTTTTACCTCTCGTTTGGTGCTTAACAAGTGAGTCCTTTAATAAAAAAAATATTACAAGGTAAATGAGTATGATTAAGTAGACAATGAAAAATATATACCTCTAGTTTCATGCATAACATTAGCAAAGAAAGCATATGTTCCATCCATAGTTCATTATTCCCTAATGGTATCCTATAACCATAATATTGATTCACATAACATGTTTATTACAAGCTATAACGTTATGGATGTTTACGCACACACTCACATCCAAAAATAAATAGAGATAATGATACTTAGTAAAAATGTATTACCATCATATAAAATTCCATTTACAATAATTGCATTGCCACATATAACATTGATTTCTCATTACTAAGAAATAGTAAACCTATAGAAATATTCAACATTCAACATTCAAATGCTAACATTTATTTCCCATTATGAAGAAATAGTAAACATATAGCAATATTAAACATTCAACATTCAAATACTAAAATACTCTAGCAAAGTGCATTGTATTACTCGATTGAATAAACAAACTAAAGGAAAAACTTATCTATTTGAAAGTTGAAGGTCAACATTAACTTAGGTAGATAAATGTTCCACCCAACCATACACTCTATTGCGCTTATTATTTTTATACTAGGCCACCCTAATTGATGTGATGATACCACTAAGGAAAATTAGAACATTTTATGGAAATCATTCTATCTTAGGACAAAAAATTACCTATCCCATTGTCTCACCACTAATTTTTTTTCTTGGAACAACACAATTATTTTGGTGACATGTTGCTTTCCTTACATAGAAAAAGGAGAATAACTTCCTTATCTACTCAATATTCCCTCAAAATTCTTTGAGCTCTCCCTCTATGTGTGCATAGAGGGTCTAGATACTATCCATTAACTCCAACAACATTTACTTAGTTCTTGACCTTTTTCAAGTTTTAAAGGCTTCCTTGCTTGTTTGTTCAACCCGCACTATGGTTTCCTCCTTAGATTCTATCCATGGCTTCTCCATCACATAGCTTTATATATTTCTTGGATCCCTTTCCAACCAAATTTTTGAATCTCTCTATGTTCTCCCTCTCTAGAATTCACTTATTTTCCAAGGAATTAGCTTCTAACCATTTGAATCTCTTCCTTGTCTATTTTCATAATATATACATATTTTTGTAGTTCTCATCACATGAATTCAAAATGGTCTCTATCATTCCTTGATCAACTTCCCAGTATGAATCAATACCTCTAAAACTACTTTCATGGATGTTAGAATCAACCAAGAGAGAATGAATTTACATCTCCCTCTATTTATTTCTCTCTTATAACCTACTTCTCTTCCATACGATTTTCCTTCTCTAATGTGTCTAGCCCCATGCATAACTCTTCAATATTCTTTGAATGAGTTCATAATGGTCATACAACATTCAAGTGAATGTAAAATGGCCTCCACCATTCACCTTAGAACCAAAATTAATTATGTAATTTAGGTGATCATTGTATTGTACTATGTTGCTTGTCTTATTCTAATAATGATCAATAATGAATCATTCATTCTTCCCTACAACTATTCACATGCATGCCTGTAAGACTACATGAATCATTGCCTCTCTACAGTCAATTTCGTACATCGAATCGTGATTTTGTTCCCTCCCCATCAACCACATGTGTGGGGGGTATAATGATGAATGAATCAATCAAAAAGTCACCTCATCCCCAACACCCCACTAAACCTCATTTTCCCCCTTATTGTGGGGACATGATGTTTTTAAAATAAAATGTGAGAAAATCTATGTTTTACCACTCCTCTCACAATTCCCATGATGAAGGTACTTATCGCCTTGATTTCATAATTGTGGAAGGTGTACATCTCCACAACCACCACATGTGTTCCATGATTGGTAGTTAAGGTTTCTAGATTTTTATTAAGGAACATGGTGATGAAGGAAACAAAGTAAAGTTTGGAAAAATGGAAAACTAAGGATTATTCAACATATATAACCCACTAGTACCCTCTCACCTTTCCCATCTCCTGCTATCATAACCCCTTTTTATGTGCTCCTATCTCAAGTAGATCTATTATTTTATTAAATTCAAGAAAGATAATACTTACATTATTCAATGTACCATAAAATTTCTTCCTCGTGGTGTAAATAAAGCATGGTAATTAAAATATACATCCTAAAAAAAATTAAACATTTAATCATAATTAAGTATAGTTAATCAATGGGTTGGAATAGTAGGACATCCTATCATATCCCCCTTCGAATAACACAATCATAAATATTCTCTTCTCATTGACAACACCTATTTTCCTCATTCTCCAATTGTATTTGTAGTTCCATCTTATTCACTATCTTGGTATACCACCAGACTTCAACATTCCAACATATTCCTACATTAGTAATCAAGTAAGCATACATATTATAGAAATTATCAAGAAACACTTATATTATGCACAAGTTTCTCAATTCCATGATGTAAGAATCTATTCAAATATATGTATGTATTCTTTATTTAATGCTTATCTCTATGGATATGCATCTATCGCATATAATGGCTTCCATAGGAAATAATTAATTTCAGTGTCCCTTCTAACTCACCCTCAAGAATCTAGTCACCATCCCACATGAACTTTTAAGTTTCATCCTCCTTAATACACTCACCCTTTAAGCTTATATGTCCCCTTCTCTACTAAACAATCCCTTAGGTGATCCATCTTGTCATGGATTTCTCATGTAAGGAGAGCACTAACTTACTACTAGACATCCACTAGTAGTATATAATGTGTGGCAATCATAGGGTTCCTTTGTCCTAACAATGGCCTTTCTTCGAGGGTTTCCATCTTCAATAGCCATCATCTACCATGTATCATACACATACAGTTACCATAGATATATTCATAATAATACAACTTATAAATTCCAGGTCTAATTCATAAAGAATATCATATTTCATAAGTATGAGATTCCTTCTCATAGTGTTTGGCTCTTGTGTGTTGTAGCACCTAATATTTCTTATAGAATTACACACATTTTCATATTTGAGACCATTCTACCTACAACCTAAACTTTTAAATCAACAAAATAAAAGTGAGTATCTATGCATATAATCCTTTCTTTCAATATTTACTACCATCCATGAGGCGTTCTCAAAATAGTATTAGCAAACTAATAATTCAATCATTTTTAGTTGTTAATCATACTCAATGAAATGGAACTATGATTCAATGTACATGGGTTAATTAACATACCTACCATTACAAGATGAAAATAAATATTTATTCCAATAAACCAATGTGCCAATACTCATTATCACATCTACTCAATCTATCTTTGTCGCTTGATATCAAAATAATACATTTCTATACCATGTATTCAACCATCATCAGCTGGAAGGTATAGCCAAACACCTAAACACATCATCTAGTCACCTACCATCTACACCTTAGGAATACTATAAGTAACTTCCCTTCTCTACTCTATATTACCTTAGGAACCCTCTCCTCTATAGGTTCTCCTCACTATTTGCAGGAAGGTTAAAATCTACAACACCAATATAAGCAGGGAGACAATTGGACACTTGTACAGTATTATATAATTCCATATACATCAACAATATCGTCTCACACATTAGCTCTATTGGAATTCACTTTCATGTGTTATACAAATTCATAACATGATTATGTTACACATTCACTCATTGTCATGTGACTCAATCATGAGATACTAATTCATGGTGGAATCAAAAGGATTATAATAATCTTTCCATATGAAAAGCTTCTTCCTTAATTATATCCCACCTAGGTATCATTATCATACATGCATTCCATCATAAAAAAATAAATGAATATATAAAGTATGCCTATAGGAATCTTTACTCCAATCATTTCTACTCATATATATTGGCATGATTAATTTTGATACTTGGATAGTTTCCTTCAAGATTCATGGCGTTACTTGTTCAGTTGATGTCTCGTGCGAACTCACATGATCCCTTAATCAACCTATTGGCAAGAATCCTATCATCTTTATCCTTTTCACTAGGTTTTTATCATAGGCCACTTCATCATCAATATTTTGACCCACTGTTGATATTTTTTTTAGAATAAATTATGTGTCAATATTTGAAATGTCTAATATTTGAGTGGACACTCCACCCATCATCAAGGAAAAGGAAAGAAATAAAATATGAAGTGAGTTTAGAAATGAAAAGAGAATATAAAGGTAATGGAAAGGAGTTAACCATGAAAGAAGAAATTGGGTTCCAAGGATTGGAAAAGACCTTTAAATCATATAAATAATAATGTACACATTACGAGAAATTTGAGCCATAACAAGATAAATTATTTTCTTTATATATTTGATTATTTAAGGAAAAAAAATTTCTCCTTTCACTTTGTGGTGTCACAAAGAATCTTGGCCTTTTAGAATCTACTATGTTTATTTTATATTTCTTTGAAAATACTTATTGTTTGTTAAGAAAGGAAAATGAGATCTGCTTAGTTAACTGAAGAGAAAAATGCTCTATGCACTAGGATCCTATGTGTTTATCATAGGAGTCATGTTATCATGATACTGACATTCATCTAATGCAATTATACTTTGAGATCAGTACCAAAAAAACATCACATGTTCTTAGATGAGAATGATAGACTATTTAGTGCACTACCATTCCTGAAGTGAAAAATCCCTTAATGATGATTGTTTTGTAACATATTTTTCCAAGTAATGAACATGCAGAAACTATTGTTTATATTTGAATTATATTTTTTAACTCACCAACTTTAGTCATTTAATGAGTTTGTGTTATTACTTTGTTTTTTTTCTCATCATGTAGGAAATTAAGTTGTTGGGCCTCTAAATAGGACATAAATTAAGGCCCATATGACCATCCTTCAGCACATTAAACCTCTGTTTTTGCATTAGATAATGTATTTTTAACTTTAATATGTTAATCAGGAAGGTTTATGGATAATTTCATATTTGTGCCTAATATTATTTATTTTTGTGGAATATTGTGAGAATATTGGGCAGATTATGAAGATTTGGAGGAGGAGATAATTTAAGGACTTTCTCCATACTACAGGAGGATCAATATTAAATAATAAATCAAGAAAATATTCTGAAATAATTGCACATATTCTGGACCACCAATGCTTGATAAAATCTAGGAATGTGTTCCCTGTCATTTAATGCAAATTCCTAATATTGGGAACCTGTTGTAGCGGCTACAACCACCCTCTAAAATGTTGGCATGCACCAATTTCGGATCCTTCCTTGAAGAGTTTCACTTGATGAATGCACACACTCGGGTTCACTCCATGAGCTCGTGTGAGTCTTTACATTCTCCTTGTTTGTTTATTGCATTCATGTCTCTACATGTTGATGTCTAAGTCATGCTTGTGACCATGTTCTGGTTATGCTCAAAGTGTTTGCTTCATATGTGCTTGTTGTGTTCACCACAAAAGCATCTATCACACTCACACATGAAGTCACATTCATTGTCAGGAAAGCATCATTTCGATCATGAATAATCAATCACGAGTGTCATGCTTGTCACTTGTACCATCGGGTCAGTCATGTTGAACATGTGTGTATGGATGGTTTGGTTGTTTCGTCGTCAAGTCATGCAAGTGTGTGTTCGTAGGATCACCTATGCATCTTTCGATTGTTCATGTAGTAAGTCTTTTTTGCTGAAGTTCTGACGACCAGACTCCTCATTGATAGTCGAACCATCACCCTACTTTTGACTCGATCGGCTGTCAACCAGATCAGTGCAGAAGCACCAATCTATCCCTTCAAGCTGCGCTGCCTACAAGAAACTCAATCAACTCTCAGATTGGTCACCCAGATAGTTGGACCTGGAAGTCACCCCAGGACTGACTCCCCTAAGAAATTGCATAGAGGCCATTGACCTCACCCATTCAAATAACTAAGAAGATTACACAAACAGGCTGTACAGACACCAAGTGCCTATCCCTGTCTCCTTCAAAAAAATTTGTAGTTTTCCCAGTCAATCATCCAGACAGTCAACCAACTATTCATCTTATAAATTGCGCAGTTCTCATGATCAGGCATTCTGCTTCCCATCAATCAGCTCAGCTCAGAAATTGCACAAAGATGATCAGTAGGTCGGCCTCCCGGCCTCATTGCAGTTTTCCCAGCTGGCAGCTCCTCGCAGCAGATTGCTTGTTCCCTCCAGGAATTGTGTAGCTCCTGCTGCCAGTGAATGAGTAGCCAAATTCCAGTTCCCTCTTTGAATTGTGCAGTTCTGGTTGCCAGTGACCCCAGCAGCCAACTGGAAGTTCCCTCTGGGAATTGCGCAGTTCTGGATGCCAGTGACCCAGCAACCAACTGGTAGTTCCCTCTGGGAATTGTGCAGTTTTGGCTACCAGTGACCCAACAGCCAACTATCAGTTCCTTTTGGGAATTGCGCAGTTCTGGCTGCCAATCTCCCAAGCAGTTCCCCAGAAAATTTGTGCAATCCCTGCCCGCTAACCCTTCATGCAAGCCCGACCCGTTCCTCTGGAAAATTTTGCAAGTTTGGCTATCCATCCCCTGTTGACTATTCATTCTGGAAAATGTACAGAGCATGCCTGCCTTGCCCTCCTGGAACCCGGACTATCCCTCTCAAAATTTGCGCAATTTTGCCTCCCAGCCTAGCTAGACCTTGCAGAGAGTCACTATCGACTCAGATTGTCTGTCTCCATCTCTTAGTGACTCTTGCGCATTTTTCACCAACAACTACCTAGAGCCATCATCCTGCATCACAGCCCTATTTCCCCTCCCGATCACCTGCATCCGAATGATGATATGTCATGGTAGACTAGGAGGTTTTGGATTTGATGTCGTCTTATCATGAGTGACTACAGGTACAGGTACACCAACAAACATGTCAAGACGAAGAACGGGATGAACGAAGGGGGCACATTCAGATGGATAGGTTCACCAACGGCTGAACGAATGAAGCATGCGAAGCAGGTGAACATGACGAACATGCACCTTCATGAACAAGTGAGCCTATCAAGCCTTCTAGCATGAAAGCAAGGAACCACATGCTAAAGCTTCATAAAGCGAACCAAGGACCATCGAAGACTCCGCGCACTTCGCCATGCGGAGGTGAAGCTATGATACACCATGAAGACATCCATCACTCAACAGGATTGTAGCTCGACATGCACGCCAACAGCAACATGAATGTACTAGCATTTTCTTGTCAGGTCATGTCGAGTCAAGTCATGAGTCATGCTGTCCACATCTCCACTATGAACTTGTTATCAATCAATGTGATGTAACATGGAAGCCCAAGAGACCCACTTGTTGAACATAAAGTAATGTAAGTCGGAAAGTCATGGAAGTCGAACGGTCATGAGGGTAGTCGAAGAGCCACAAGGATCAGTTTCACACTTGGCTATAAATACCCCCCTCATTTGTACATGAAAGGACTTTTCACCTCAGCTCCTCCCACATAGCCAAGAGAGTCTGTAATCTTTTCTTTGAGGAATAAGTAGTGGCTCCAACGCCTCACTGACGGGATTAGTGATGTATGGTGTAACGACGTGTCCTGGAACCTTCTCTTAATTCAGAAGCCTGTGAACAGGCCAGCACGTTTTCACACATGTATTGTATTTGTTGTAAGAGTAATAGTTAACACTTGTAATGCATGTTGCTTTAACCTAGGTTCTACATATGAAATGATTCATTTGTTGTAATGCATAATATATTAATGGAAATGTGTTGTATATGTTGTTAATGTTGTCCCGTCCGTGTCGACTGCTCCAGTGGACATCAGACGGACCTTTCACATGAACCTTGTTGTAACAACCGTTGCACTCGTTCAGACTTATCAGTGAGTATTGTACGTGTTATCTTACTTTGTATGTTGTGACTACCACATCCGAGTGGACTGCTCCACCAAAAGCTATGCATGTCCTTTGTGTTGTGTGTTCCTAACCGAGTTGGGACTGATCCCTTTCAACCTGGAACTCACCTTCACTATCTTCCCCTCACAGTGAAAGAACCATTGACACAAGTACACTTATACTCAACAGGCATGCGAACCTCACTTCTCGAAAATAAAGAAGACCACTCTCCCGTGCTGACAAACAAGAGTTGAGGAAAATCCTTAAGACAATGGCAACCGGTCCATCATACCGGATGGGACTCCCACACCGAACGGTGTGAGGTCTAGTTGGGACTTCATACTAGGGTGATCCCCTGAATTTTGGCAGGTCCAGCACCATTAAGATTTATGGCACTAGAAGGAGGGCCTAATGACAAGTTGTGTCCTCTCATCCATTATTGAACTTTTACATATCTTTCATGGAGTCTTGCACTCTTCTTCCCCCGCGGTGTTTTTTGAATCGTGAATACGTCTCCATCTCGGGGAAGCTTTTCAATCTCTTGTCCACTTTCACATATGATGGTGATGGCAAAGTGGCCTGTTCTATGAACTTACATAAATTTCTTTCCATGATTCATGAGGAAGATGAGTTTTTTACGAGCAAGTCAATTTTCTTCTTGCATGCACACTTCACGAATCTCCATTTCATTGGTTTCTCAGCCCACCAGCTGACACCGTGTACTCATTTGAGCACTTATGTGATTTTATTGAAGACACGTTCTATCGTTTTGATCCAGACAATCTTGACCAGAAACTATTATAGCAACGGAGGGCTCTACATGAATCAGTTATAGATTTTTGGCAACACTTCCGTGACTTTCAGTTTCAATCTCCAAGGAGCCAAATGAAATTTGCTTATCTTTGGGACCAGTTGGAGTACTGCCTTAAGAAATATTCTCGTCCCAAGAGAAATTTTAAAATCAAGCCTCGCTCAACATTCTTCGTTGATGGAGCTACACAATCTCATGTGGATGTAGCCACTGTCGCTACTGATTGTCCACCTCCCTCTCATTCAACAGCTCCACCACTACCCAGTGATGTTGAGGATCATGCTCACACATCTGTTCATCTTTCACATTCTCCCAACATCAATTCACTCAATTTTCACGCAGATTTGGTTGTGAGTCCTTCGAGTTCTCATATGCTTCCTTTTATACGACCTCCGTCTTCACACCCGGGTGTTCCTATGGATGATGTTGTCTTGCGTTTGTCCATTTCAGACTCTTTACTTGTTGTGAATGAGGAACAACCCACTGATGGAGTTGGTGTTGCACAACCAACATGCATTGTCATTCATGAAGAGTATGAGTGGGAGCTTGAGCATCAACACTCGGTGAAGGATGACTCCCTTCCATCTGAGCCCCCTCCGTTCTTTCTTAAAATCATTGGTGAACCTGCCATCCACGATTTCACATGTGTGTCTTCATCCACATATGCACCCATTGTTGATCTTTCGCAGGACACACCGTATGTTAGCCCATCATCCAACAACGAAGAGGACTAATTATTAATTAAAAATACACTTGATCTTTCATCTGCTCTTTCTGGAAATGCAGAGGGTGAACATCCTTTCTTCTCATCTACCCCTCTATGTGATTCATCAAACCATGAGAATGCCGACCAACATCCTTTATTTTCTGATCTTGGTTTTCGTGATCTCTTCACCTCATCATCTGATCACGATGTTGATTCACTCGTTGTTAATCAATCTAAGCCACTGGTCTATGAAGATCCATCTATCAACGAAGTCGAAACCCCACACACTGTCGAGGCACTTCAACCCGAGTTGATAGTTATGTCAAGCCCTCGCTGTCCGAAGGTTGGTTTCACTTCCGATCAGGAAATTTCTCAAACACTCAAGGCTACTCATCACTCATCTGTGTGCACTCAAGATCAATATAACCCTCAGATTTTACCTCCTCCACTCGAACTACACAATCTCATCGTTCATTCATTGGAGGAATCTTACATAGCAAGCACACTTGTGCAACCTAAGTGGTCTACCTTTCTCACATTTGCTTGCATATCATGGTCAAGGGAATGCATACACTCAACATATGCACACAGTGTAGCACAACACCATGGTAAGTCCATAGAGTGCATGACATGCACTTTCACTCAGTTTTGTTCTGAGGACACTTGTAAGTTTGGAGTGTGTATGTTTTCATTGTTGTATCTTTCACATTTGCTGGTTTTCACAATGGGGTTGCTCATGGACCAAGCCTTCACCAACATGGGTCAACCAATGCATCGATGGCTACATTGGAAATATCACTTCATGTGATCATGACCATGCACCATTAGCTTAGGAGTAGGAGTAGTGTTTTCTTTCAGTTTGCTTGCTTACATGCTTGTTTTCTTTCTTGCTTTGCATGTTTGTTTGTTTGCTTTCTTGTGTGTTTGCTCACTCGCCTTTCTTTCGGTTTTACTTATGTTTTTGCTTTGCTTTGTTTGTTTTTCTTACTATTTTTGTTCATGTCCATTTTTTTTATTTAATATCTTACTATTTTTGTTTCCAGAAATAAGTGTTTCCAACTACTACGTTATGGCTTTTGAATAGAGTATGTGGCTGAAATTTGAGGAAACTCGTGACACTGCAGCACTTGGCGAGTCTTGTGTCCGCCTTCTCTGTGCTTGGTTGTAACCTTTGGCTGATGAATTCCTGATGGAAAATACGAACCATCTGTAAGGGAAGCTTTAGTCCAGCCGTGAACCTATTTCCACACTAGGAAGCCCCATGCCTGTAATCAGCCTTCTACTCTATGTGTTTGAGCTAATCCAACTAGTAGAAATGGAGAAGGGGAAAAATATAAATGAGCAAACCTATGTTAGAGGTCCTACATGCTTCTCTAAAGGAACAACCTCTTCTTCTCTCAATAAGTTGAGATCCCTCTTCTGTCCCAAAAATAAATAAGTGCCTATGCACAATTCTCTTAAAAAATACAAAGGCGAAAGAAGAGAAAGGCTTCCTACGCTGAGAGGTGAAACATGCACCTCCACTGGGGCACTAACTAGGCTCACTGGCAATGGAGCAATGTGTGTGTTCCTGCATGACTTCGTTGGGGTACTGTCCAGGCCTGTTGGCAACGGAGCAACACCGGAGATGAAAACTTATACTCTAAAAATCTTCAACTTGCAAACTAAACTAGCCTTCCCAGATTCAAAACACTGAGATCTACGCTGAAATTTTGATGGTGTTTGACTGCGTTGGCAAAGGGTGAACCATGTATGTCCATGGGGTAAGTGGAGAAACTAAAGTAACATGCACAAAAATTCAATACTCCCCTAAAGACCAAGGCACTGTGCTAGCAATGAATTGAAACAAAGAAGCTGGAGTTCTACCAGTGTGTCGCCAAGTGTTGTAGTGGCTACAACCACCCGCAAAAATTTTGGCCTACACCAATTTCAGAGCATCCCTTAAAGAGTTTCACTTAATGATTTCACACATTCGGGTTAACTCCGTGAGCTTGTGTGAGTCTTTACATTCGCCTTTCTTGTTTATTACATTCAAGTCTCTGCATGTTGATGTCTAAGTCATGCTTGCGACCATTTTCTAGTTATGCTCAAAGTCTTTGCTTCGTATGTGTTTGTTGTGTTCGCCATGAAAGCATCTGTCGCACTCACACACGAAGTCACATTCACTGTCACGAAAGCATTGTCTTGATCATGAATGATCAATCACGAGTGTCGCGCTTGTCGCTTGCACCGTCGGTCAGTCATGTTGAACATGTGTGTCTGGATGGTTTGGTCGTTTCGTCGTTAAGTAATGCGAGTGTGTGTTTGTAAGATCACATATGCATTTTTTGACTATTCACACACTTAGCCTTTTTTGTTGAAGTTCTGACGACTAGACTCCTCACTGACATCTGGACCATCACCCTACTTTTGACTCGATTGACTGTCAACCAGAACGGTGCAGAAGCACCAAGCTAGTCCTTTAATCTACACTGCCTGAAAGAAACTAAATTAACTATCATCCTAGTCACCTAGAAAGTCAGACTTGGCAGTAACCCCGGGACTGAATCCCCTCAAAAATTGCACAGAGGACATTGACCTCACCCATTCAATTAACTGAGAAGATTGCATAGACAGGTCGGACAGACACCAAGTGCCCATCCCTGTCTCCTTTAGAAAATTGCACAGTTTTCCCAGTTAGTCATTTAGATAGTGGACCAACTGTTCATCTCATAAATTGTGCAGTGCTCATGAGAGGGCTTTCTGCTACCCATTAGTCAGCTCAACTAAGAAATTGTGCAAATATGATCAGCAGGCTGGCCTCCAGGCCTAAGTGCAGTTTTCCCAACTAGCAGCAAACTTCTTGTTCCATCCAAGAACTGCGCAAATTATAACGCGAGTGACTGAGTAGCCAATTGCCAATTCCCTCTGGGAATTGCACAGTTCTGGTTGCCAGTGACCCCAGTAGCCAACTGGTAGTTCCCTCTGGGAACTGAGTAGTTCTGGCTGCCAGTTATCCCATCAGCCAACTGGCATTTTCCTCTGGGAATTGCGTAGTTCTGACTACCAGTGACCTAGAAGCCAACTAGCAGATCCCTCTGGGAATTGCGCAGTTTTGGCCGCCAGTCTCTGGGGCAGTTCCCCAGAAAAACTGCACAATCCCTGCCTCTTGACCCTTCATGCAAGCCCGGCCTGTTCCTCTAGAAAATTACGCAAATCTAGCTGTCCAACCCCTACTGACTGTTCGTTTCGGAAAATGCCCATAGGATGCCTGCCTTGCCCTCCTGTATCCTAGACAGTCCCTTCAAAAATTTGTGCAATTTTCCCTCCCAGCCAAGCCAGACCTTGCAGGTAGCCACTGTCGACTCAGATTGTCTGTCTCCATCTCTTAGTGACTCTTGCGTATTTTTCATCATTAGTTTCCCGAAGCCATCATCCTGCATCACAACACTATTGCCTCTCCGAGTCAACTACATCCAAATGATCATATGTCATGGTAGACTAGGAGGTTTTGGATTTGATGTCGTCTCATCATGACTGACTACAGGTACAGGTACACCAACAAACATTTCAAGCCAACGAACGAGATGAATGAAGGGTTCACATCCAAATGGACAGGTTCACCAACGGATGAATGAAGGAATCATGCGAAGCGGACGAATGTGACAAACATGCACCTTCATGAACAAGTGAGCATGTCAAGCCTTCTAGAATGAAAGTAAGGAACAACATGCTAAAGCTTCATCAAGCGAACCAAGGACCATCGAAGACTATGCACACTTCGCCATGAAAAGATGAAGCTATGATACACCATGAAGACATCCATCACTCAGGAGCACTGTAGCTCGACATGCACTCTAGCAGCAGCATGAATGTACATTGTCTTGTCAAGTCATGTCGAGTCAAGTCATGATTCATGTTGCCCACATCTCCACTATGGGCTTGTTGTCAATCAATGTGATGTAACATGGAAGTCCAAGAGACCCACTTGTTGAACATAGAGTCATGTAAGTCGAAAATTCATGGAAGTTGAATGGTCATGAGGGTAGTCGAACAACCACAAGGGTTAGTTTCACCCTTGGCTATAAATACCCCCTCATTTGTACATGAAATGACTTTTCACCTCAGCTCCTCCCACATAGCCAAGAGAGTCTGTAATCTTTTCTTTGAGGAGTAAGTAGTGGCCCCAACATCCCGCTGACAGGGTTAGTGATGTATGGTGTAACGATGTGTCTTGGAACTTTTGCTTAATTCAGAAGCTTGTGAACAAGCCAGCACGTTTTCACACACGTATTATATTTGTTGTAAGACTGATCTTTAACTCTTGTAATGTATGATGCTTTAACATGTGTTTTACATATGAACTGATTCATTTCTTTTAATTCATAATCTATTAATGTAAATGTGTTGGATATATTGTAAATGTTGTCATTTTAGTGTCGACTGCTCTGCCAGACATTAAACAGACCTTTCACATGAACCTTCTTGTAACAACTGTTGCACTCATTCGGACTAATCCGTGAGTTTTGTACGTGTTATCTTACCTTGTATATTGTGACTGTTGCATTTGAGTGGACTGCTCTGCCAAAAGTTGTGCATGTCCTTTGTGTTATGAGTTCCTAACCGAGTTGGGACTAATCTCTTTCAACCTGGAACTCACCTTCACTCTCTTCCCCTCACAGTGAAAGAACCATTGACACAAGTACACTTACACTCACCAAGCACGCAAACCTCACTTCCCGAAGACAAAGCAGACCACTCTCCTATGCAGACAAGCAAGAGTTGAGGCAAATCCTTAAGCTAGGGGCAACCAGGCCATCATACCGAATGGTACTCCCACATCAAACAGTGTCAAGTTTAGTTGGGACTTCATACCAGGGTGATCGCCTGAATGTTGGTGGGTCCAACACCGTCAATAGAACCGGATCCACTAATTAAGGGATTTTGGTGGACAAAGTTTCCTCCTTTAATGGGGAATGTTTTCTAATCATTTTGTATAAGTACCAAGTCAAATTTGCCTCTAGGGGTTGATTTTTCTTAGTCTTCTTACGGAGAGAACTCGTATTTTTGCAGCTCCACTTTCATTTCTTGTAAGGATGTAATTGTATTGATGGAAATAATGAAGATTAGTGCCATGTTCAGATTCTAAATCTTCGTCACTTTCGTAGGACTTTGAGTTTCCTTGGGCTTGGCCATCCCACGAGCCTCAAAGCCCTTTTGTATCATTTACTTTTTTTCTTTTCACATCTTATTCACATGCATCTCTTACCCTTGTCTTTTTTCTATTTCTGCATTTAGTATTAATGATTTCTTGTTGTAGGATTAGGTTAAATGGTTGAAGTAAATTATTTTTCAAGATCACAAGCATCATTTCATCATTGGAACAGCTTTGTAAGGTCATAGTAATCATTGAGCTACTTGGATTAGTTTTCTTATTCCCAAATCTAGATTTCTGAAAGTCCCTTGTGTCAAATAACAGTAAATTTCTTCTATTTTTTTTTACATGCTAATGAGCTTAAATTTAGTTGATTCCACTTGCATTAGATCATAAAAATAATTCTCTTTAACAACAAAATTTACCCCATTTCATTTCACTTGATTAGATTAGTCATTTTATAGATTTACTAGCTCACTAGTTCTCAAATTCTAGATTTTAGACTTGTAATTTTCTGCTATTTTTTAGCATGGGTTAAAAGAGATCTTTTTGAATGGATTCACTTGGAATGGAGACCTAATACATCCTATTCAATACAAAAATTTGTCCCATCCAATTTGGATTTGATTTTATTGGTCATTTGATGAATTACAACTTCATGTAATAAATTTGTAACATCATGTAGTTTCTTATAGTACTCTTTCAACGTGTATATACTTGCCCATATTTCCTCAAAAATATTGGTTTTGGTCCCTTAGGGTTGAATCATGACCCTTATACTCTAACTCAATGGTTGAGGAGGGATAAACACCACTTAGGACTTGCCATTTTACCCATGCAAAACATCTCAACGATTTGGGTTAATGGACAAGTTTATGAATTGGATAATACAATGATGATTTTCTTGATTGCCACATCCAATGAACTCTGTTAATGGATCTAAACTCTTTGAAATGTAATGGTTGAAATTTAGTTCATGATATTTACTTTATGAAATTAGAATAGGTTTATTTCCTTGTATTTTCTTTCTTGTAATAGGTTAAGGTTTCCATTTTAAACATTTCATTTTCTACAATTAGTTTAGGATTTGATTTCATTACATGCACTCCATTACATCATGACAGTGAACAAATGACACATTGTATGCTGCACATATAGTGCCAATACCTCTTTAGTTTGTATGAACCCCGGTTTGATAATTACATTTGGTAGTCTTGGGAGTTACAACATTCTTGTTGCAATACCGAGGCTCATCACTTTTTTGTGTCATTGCCAGGGAGTTGTCAAAGTATGCATTGTTTTCTTCCCTAGTTGATTCATTTCTTTTTACTTTTTTCAAAAACAAAAAATATTCGCATTAGGCATATTTCATTTCAAAAATAAAAAAGTCCATTGCATTAGAGTTTTCATTCAATTATAAAAACAAAAACAAAAAACTCCAACACCAACCCACCCCCCCGTTTGATCACGTGGTGCAGTAAGAGCCACATCACCATCCACTTTTGCAGGTAGAAGAAGAAGAGATGGCAAAGAATATAGAAGAAATGGATGGAGATGATGACAATGAGGAAAATCCTTTTAGATTTCCCATTCAAGATATTGATGGTAGTGTGCACATCCCTCCATCTTTTCTTCCAAAATTTCATGGTCTAAGGTCAGAGGATCCGGAAACCTTTCTCTTTGAAATTGAAATCCTTTGTAGATATTATGGTTACTTACTAAACACTCAAAATTTGAGATTGTTTCTAGCAACACTTAAGGATAAAGCTTTTAAATGGTTCATGATTTTAGAGACTAATTCGATAAGATCATGGAATGAGATGCAAAAGATATTTCTAGAAAAATATAAAGATCATGATATTAAAGAATAATTATGTAGAATGAATCAAAAAGAAGATGAGAGTCTAGAGGATCTAATAGAGAGGTTCATGTATAATGTTAAGAGGGTAAAACTACATCTTTTAGGATCTAAGACACTAAAAACCCTCTTACTTGGAACAGTTAGGGATGAATGGGTTGATCTCCTTGATCTCATGAGAAGAGATGATGTATACCAATTATCATTTGAAAAAAATTGTGAAACATGAAAACACATATCAAGAGGAAGGGCAAGAGTAGGTCAATCAGCATCAAGATCGGTAAGTCAAGATAAACTTGGAAATTATCTTGATAACTTTAAAACAAAAATTCTTAGCAATCTAAGTGAACAAGTAGAAATGTTAAGAATACAAAATGAGAAAAAAGAAGATGATGATATTTGTTGTCAATGAAGAATCACATGATATTAAATATTGCCCCCCATTACTAAGATTGAAGGAAGTCTCAATGGAGAAAGTCAATTGCAAATGCAGCTATGTTATGTAGCTCCAAGAGGACCGTGTCACCCTATTCAACCTGATATGATGCAAGAGCCTAATTCACAATTTCAAGCTTATGCACATCCATATTGAAGTAATTAGAACACACCCTTTTCTTGGCAACCTTGGCCATCTCAACCCCAAAACCAATCTTGGTAACAATCTTGGCAAGGAACTTATGGGAGTCATCCACAATATCCTGAATATTTTCCTCAATATCCTCCATACACAAATCCATTCTATCCCTACCATTCACCTCCACCATGACCACAACCACATCCATATCAAAGCGCTATGAAACCAACTCACAAAAAGATAGAAAAAATAGATCAATGCCTTAGAAATAAGCCTCTTCAAGGAGGCAACCTTATTTACATTACACAAATGAAAAATTATTAGAATATTCAAATGATAAAACCTCCTTTCTATATATAGGAATCTAAGGGGTCATAATATAACCAAAGCCGACCTAACAATAATAATATAAAGGCACAAAAATAAAAATAGTGGGATTCTATGGGGCACAATAATAACATTATGGGGACAATAGGGGCACAACAATAACAATAAGGGATACAATGACAATAGTAATGTGGGAATCGCTAGTATTATAGGGACCTAACATACCCCTCTCCTTCAAATAAGTGTTGTCCTCACTACTTGAGTAGTTCTGGATGCTTCTATATAAAATTCTCATCCTCTCATGTGGAATCTTCAACGGGTAGGTTCTTCCACTTGATGAAATACTCTGAAATTAATCGATTTTGTAGCTATCAAGTTCTTGTTTCTTTGACTACTTCAGGTTCCAATATTATTTTTCCTTCTTCATCAAGTTCTGGCAATATTGTTTGAACTGGAAGCTTATCGCCTACAACCTTCTTTAAACATGAAACATGGAAAACTAGGTGCACTTGGGAAGCTACAGGAAGCTCCAATTTGTATGCCATAGTACCTATCTTTTGCAAGACCTTGTACGAACCATAATACTTTGGTGATAATTTTTTATCCTTCTAGCTTGCTTGAGGGAAATTTTGTTTGTATGGTTGTAGTTGTAGGAATACCCAATCACCTACATCAAAACTTCTTTCACTGCAATGTTGATCTGCCTGCGGTTTCATTTTGTTCTACGCGAAGGTGAGGTTGTCCTTTAAGAGTTGGAGAACTTGTTGTTGATGCTTGATGTGATCTTCCACTACTTGAACCTTATAATTTTCTCTTAAATATGATGTGATGGATGGTGGATGATATCCATAAAGTGCCATAAATGGGGTCATTTTTGTTGCAGTATGGAAGGAAGTGTTATACCACCATTCAGCCAGATGCAACCATTTGACCCATTGTGTTTGTTTATCAGATGTAAAGCAACCAAGATATCCTTCCAAAATTTTGTTTACTATCTTAGTTTGCCCATCAGATTGAGGATGATAAGATGAACTATGAGTTAATTGAGTACTAAGACAAGAAAATAATTTTGTCCAAAAATTTCCAGTGAAAATGGGATCTTTGTCGCTTACAATAATCTTTGGGTTTCCATGTAGCTTTTGAATTGTTTCCATAAATGCAATAGAAACTATACTCACTTTAAATGGATGAGATAATGCACAAAAGTGTGCATACTTGGTAAATATGTCAACTACCAACATGATAACACTCTTTCCTTCAAACTTCAGTAAACATGTGATAAAATCCATTGAAACCTCCTCCAAACATTGGCTTGGAATGGAAAAAGGTTGTAATAGTCCTAGGGTTTTAATTTTTTCAACTTTATTTTGTTGGCAAACCAAAAATTACACCACAAAATTTTGAATATCAGATTTAAGGCCATCGCAAAAAAAATCCTTCTTAACCTTGTGGTAGGTTTTTAGAAATCCTAAGTGCCCTCCTAAGGGAGAGTTGTGAAATTCCCTAAGAGTCTTTTGTTTGAGTTGGGAATTCTTACATAGGTATAACCGATCCTTGTACCATAATGAATCATTTTTCTACTAAATGTATCAGATGTACTGGGATCTTGTTGTATCTTTCGAATGAGTGCCCATACTTCCTCGTCATTCTTCCATTCATCCCTTACTTCGTTTATCCAATCTGGTTGGATAAAAGAAATGGTACAAAGAAATGCTTCCACATCCTCATCCTTTCTTGAGAGTGCATCTACCACAAAATTTTGCTTCCCATTTTTGTAGATGATTTCAAAGTCATAACCCAACATCTTTGTGACCCATTTCTGTTGCTCTTCTGAAGATAATCTTTGTTTTAAAAAGTATTTGAGACTATCATGATTTTTTTACCTTGAAGTGTCTTCCCATTAGGTAGGGTCTCCATTTCTTAAGTGCATGTAGTATTTCCAACATTTCCTTCTCATAAATAGCTTTGTGTAAATACTTTCCTTTGATTGAACAACTTTCGAAAGCAATGAGTCTTCCTTCTTGCATTAAAACAGCTCCAATTCCATTTCCTAAGGCATCACTTTCCACAATAAAGGTTTTTGTGAAGTCCGGTATAGCTAAGACTGGTGCTTAGCACATTGCCTCTTTAAGATGTTCAAAGGCCTTTGTTGCTTCTGGAATCCATGAAAATGCATCTTTCTTCAATAATGTTGTTAGAGGTGCTGCTATTCTCCCATAATTCTTAACAAACTTGCGATAATACCTTGTCAACTTGAGAAATCCTCGTAGATGCTTTATGGATGTGGGGATTTTCCATTCCTTAATGGTTTTAATTTTGCTAGGGTCTACCTTAACACCTTCATGAGATACAATATGACCCGGATATTCCACCTCTTGTACTCCAAAGAAACATTTGGAGATTTTTGCATATAATTGTTTCTCCTCCAATAGTTTGAGCACCATGCCAACATGTTGGACATGATCCTTCCAAGACGCGTTGTAGATTAGTATATCATCAAAAAATACTAACACAAATTTTCTAAGGAAGGGTTTGAAAATGGAATTCATCAAACCTTGAAATGTAGAAGGTGCATTAGTAAGGCCAAAAGGCATGACCAAAAATTCATAATGACCCCCATGAGTTCTAAATGTTGTTTTTGGAATGTCTTCATTCTGATTTGATGATATCCTCAACCAAGATCCAACTTGGTGAAGTAAATTGATCTATGCAATTCATCCAATAATCCATCAATGACAGGAATGGGAAATTTATCTTTAATAGTGAGCTTGTTGAGCTCCCTATAATCTGGACATAGGGATATCTGTAAGGCCTAATGTTTGGAGGAACACTTCCTGGAATCAAATTAATAGTATGATCATGATCACGAATAGATGGGAGGCCTCTGGGAGTCTCAAATACTTTGGAATTATTGTCCAAGACTTTTTGGAGATCTAGAGAAATGGATGATTTCAATGTGGGAACCTCTAGTGAACATAATTGTGCAATTATGCCTCATTGTTCTTTCTTTAGAAGCTTTGTTATTACGTTAGAACTGATTATCCTTCCCAGTTTCCCTGCGATACCCCTTAATTCAACTTCATTTCCTTCTGAAGAGAATTTAATGAAAAGTTCTTGAAAATTAAAACCTATTGTACCCAAGGGTTGTAGCCATTGAACTCCTGGTACAACATCAACACCACCCATTGGAATGGAAAGCATTGGGCTATTCAATACATATTCTCCCATGGATAACTTGATATTATGGCACTTTCCTAAGCAATTTATGGTTCCTCCACTTGCAACCATCACTTGACACTCTGGTGCTAGATATAGGAAGCAATTCAATTCCTTAGCTATCTTACAATGAATAAAATTATGGGTACTTCCTGAATCAATAAACACTATTACCTTTTTCTTCTTGATATTCCCTTCTATCTTGATAGTTTGAGGAGTGGTAATTCCAAGCAATGCATTACAAGATATGGTTGGATTCATTTCTTCTTTTTCTATGGTTTTTTCCTGGTGTATAACCTCTTATTTTGATGTTTCTTGTTCATTTTCTTCCTCCTCTTCACAATCTACGTAAAATAATTTCTTTTCATCCCACTTATGCCCTTTAGTGTATTTTCTATCACAACTGTAACAAAGCTCTTTTTCTCTTTTTTCTTCCAATTGTTTCGATTTCAACCTTGTAGGTTGTGGAAGGCTAGGGGCAACAACACTTCCATATTTATAGTTGTGAGTGGTAGGCTTCTTGGTTGCCATAATTTTGCTTTCCATTTTTCTTGCTAACATAAATGCCTTCTCCAATGAATCAGGTTCCCAAAGGCGAACTTCATGTTGGATATTATACTTTAAATTCCCTATGAACACATCAATCTTATGCTCCTCTAGAATATCTTTTACCTTTATGTTCAATTTTCGGAAGTCCTCAATGTGCTCCATCATTGAACCCTTTTGTTTGAGATTTATCAAATGGCTAAAAAGGGTGTTTCTTTTTGTATCATCATAATGTGCTATCATTTCTTCCGTAAAAATTACCCCAAGTGACAATTTGTTTACGAGAGCAAGGCCATCGATACCATAAAAATTGATTTGCTTCCAAATACAAAGTTGCAATACGTACCTTTTGTGTGTTTTGCACATTATAGAGATCGAAATATTGCTCCATCTGTAGTATCCATGTTCCGAGATCCTTTCCATCAAACTTCCTCATATCGATTTTTGGAACATGGTGGGTCTTCAATCCAACATTAGAGTCTATGAAATCATGATTAACATTTTTGTTGTTCTCATCATGAGTTTCCTTTACTACCCTTTCACCATTAGTAACCATTTCTTGTAGCAACTTATTCAAATTTATCTTCAATTCTTCCATCTTAGCATCCATGCCTTTCATCTTAGCTTCAATGCCATCCATCTTAGCTTCCATGTTGTCCATCTTAGCTTCTATGTATTTCTTTAAACCATCCATCTTAGCTTCTATTACTTTTTGTGCGAGTGAAATTTGTTGCACTTGGTCTCGTAATTTTGACATATCATGTTTCATTTCATCCTCTTCTTCATGTGTCATGCTAGAGCTTTCTGGTTGCTTACTAGGTGTTTCCATTTTCTCTTTTGGAGGCATCAATTACTGATAATAATGCTTCACTATGCCCTTTGAGTTCTTTCAAACTAAATTTTCAAACCAAGCTTATGCAAAAATTTTAAAAGAACTACACACCTTTTTTCACTTTGTAGGAGCTCGATATTGAATCTAATGTATCTAAGTAATTTTGGATCTCCAAGGTCTAAAATTTCTTTCTGCGGTAACCCTGTGAGTAATATTTCTAACCCCGCGAGTCTGATCAAGATTTGATTCTCCAATGAAGAGTTATGCCAAATCTCCCATGATGACCTAAGTATAGACTAGTTCAGTAGAGCGAACTTGTATGACGTGCTGCGGGTGACTATTTCAACCTTAGGTTCTGAAAATGATACTCAAATAAACTAAAATTCATCCTCTTTTTGTAACTTCTTACGAAAATTCAATCTGATGCTCAAAGAAAACGTTATGATGATTTTCCCAAGGTCACCTGTTTGGAATGTAATTCGGGGGTCTGAAAAAATCCTAAATTCCTTAGATCATATCTCCAAAAAGATAGCAATACAAGCTCTGAAATTATGACCCAAAGTTAAGAATGATTTTGGCTCAAATGGATTTTTTTTAAGCTTCTGAAACGTCGCAGAAAAAAGTTATAACAAAAATTCCATGATGGCCTGTTTGGAGCAGCGAAACCCTAGAATCCAAAGCTCTAATATCAAATGTTATGAAAGTAGCTCACAAAAAGAGAGGAAAGATAGATCAACGCCTTAGAAATAAGCCTCTTCAAGGGGGAAACCTCCTTTACATTACACAAATGAACAATTCTTAGACGATTCAAATGACAAAACCTCCTTTCTATATATATGAGTCTAAGGGGTCACAATATAACCAAAGCCGACCTAACAATAATAATATAAAGGCACAAAAATAACAATAGTGGGATTCTATGGGGCTCAATAATAACAATATGGGGACAATAGGGGCACAATAATAACAATAAGGGATACAACGACAATAGTAATGGGGGAATCACTAGTATTATAGGGACCTAACACAAAGATCCATTCCCACTCAATTACATGTAACACCATTTCGAAACCCACACAAGGAAGTAGCTTAACTCACTTACAATGTAGAGGTACAAAACCTCCAAATATCTCCTCTTGATCTCAGTGGTATTCATTTTAGCTCAAGAAGAATATTATAAAAAAAGAGATTCTCTTGATGCCATTGAAGGACAACATGCAGAAAAATAACATTCAAAAGAGAAGACCAAAGAATCACAGGTTGCACTTGATGAAGACCAGACATCAAAATGAGATATTGAGAAAGCTCCCTCATGGTTGCCATCAAATCCTCCATGTATTCAAGAGAACGATCAGAAAAAAGAGGAAGATTTGAAGGTCATGGTAGAAAAAGGTATGAAGAATGATCCAGATAAGCAAGCAAACCAAGGGCATCAAAGTTATATTGAGGTTTGGTTCCAGAAATTCAATAAGATGGAGCATCACTCTCTTCTTCAACTGTGCTTGATATTTTCAAAATCGAAGCATTTGGTCTCTAAAATTCAGGTACATGTCAATTCATATATTGCAAGTCTACTCATCAGTTTATCTGTCATCTTTATGTGCACATGGCTCCAATGGAAGTATTCCTACACTTGAAAATGATTTTGTTTTTTCAAGTAGAGTATGATAGGAAAAGAAATAAAAAATGAAAAATAAGATAAAATAATTAAAATATCAAGTGAAAACCTCCTTTGAGGTGCCTGAGATTGGCTCACTGATTGAAAACCTCCACGAGGCAGTCAGTGGGTTGGACAAAAGAGAAAAAAAGATAAAAATAAAAGATCCTAGGTGTAATCCTCCTTTGAGGCGCCTAGGCAGATCTACTAGTTGAAAACCTCATTGAGGAGGCTAGTAGGACTAGAAGAAGAAAAAAATAAAAAAAAATTACTCCATGTGTCTCTCTCTCATGAATGCAGGTGCTCTCCAACCTCTGCAAGTAACAAAAACAAGTTAGCCACCAAAAGAAAAGTTGATCACAAGCCTAGTCAAAAGAAGTCAAATTTTGACTTTCTCCTCCTTTTCTCAAATGCTCCAACAGGACCAAGGCCATGGAAATCCATCACCCTCATTTATTTCCACCATCCACTCATCATTCCCAATATTTTACCACTCATTTTCCTTGTTGTCCTAAAATACTACAGGAAGATCTTGTAGTTACTACAAGAAACAAAAATAAATAGAGCAGAAAATTATTTTTGTCATATCTTGAAAACCATGGATCTGTTTGCCAAGTTGTTTCAGGGGGAGATGTATATGGATGATAGTAACATGCCCAAGCAATTTCAGCAAATTCTAGTGCACAGTTTTCGAGAAATCGACCTCCATCACCTACAGCCATTCTTGAATTTTCTCGATATTTGTAAATCCATTTGCAAAGTTGTTTCATGGGGATATGAATACGGATGATAGCAATATTCCCAAGAAATTTCAGCAAATTCCAATGCACAGTTTTCGAGAAATCGACCTCCATCACCTACAACCATTTTTTGTTTTTCTTGCGATTCGTGCATCCATTGGCCAATTTTTTTAATGGGGAGGTGCACAAGGATGATGGCAACGTTCTCATAAAATTTCAGGTCAATCCAATATACCATTTGAGAGATATGGGTTTAAACAAGATGTTACAGGGTTTCTTGTAGTTACTACAGGATGTCTTGGTTTTCTACAGGAAAATAGTTGAAGGCTATAAGAAGGTATGAAAGGTGAAATGAAGTACTAGTAAGGGGTATGATAGTTGTGAAAAGTGTGGGGAAGGTGAACATCACCCATGGCCTAGCCCAGCACTCCAAGAAAGACAAATTTGACTAAGATCACTTGCCCATGGTAACTGGAAGACAAAGGTTTAGAATCACCAAACTATGAAGACTTGTACAGAAGAAAACAAAGGAAATTATCACCTCCAAAGGACCATGGATCATCATCAATTCAGCAGCAGCATGCATGCCTTTCCAACAACCATCAGGTAGGTACAGGTATGCAGCATTCTTGACCTCTTCTCTTGAGCATATTATAGTTAGAAATTTATTGTCAATGCATGAGAGATGAGGATTTATAAGACAAGGAAGAGTCAGCGGTCTCAGCCACCTTCAACTAGTTAATATAGTTAACTCCTTCACTCATACAATGTGGAAAAACCAAATTAGGAAGGGTGATGATTTCGACGAATGGGGACAACAGTTAAAAGAGGAAATTTGTACAAAGTCCAAGTCACCATAGCACTCCAATCCCTCCATCCACTTCATATCCACTATCTATCCATCATTCATCCATCCCATTTCATAAGAAAAAAATAATATTTTTCAAGAACAAATCCTACACTTTGTCTCGCCTTGAAAATTTCTTGAAAAAAAATGCACAGAGCACATCCTCTCCATTTTCACAAACCTACACTACTCCCTCTGAGCCCTAGTATCATCCTCCAAACTCTCTACGTCATTTCACATCACTCCCATACAGTTAGAAGACCTTGAAAGAGAAGGAATGATTACTACAGGAAGACATAATGCTGCTATAAGAAGGAAAAAATGAACAAATTGTGCTAAAACCAAGAATGGTAGTGTCTAAGAGAGAGAGACCTAATCAAAACATGGAACTCCAAGGCCATTAGGAAATCATCTAGGTCACAAAAGATAAGAAGAAGGAAACAAAAGGAAAAAGGACATTCCCCATCAAAATAGAACTCAAACTACACTGATGAAAAGGGGCTTTCCAAGAGGTCTCTAATCTATTTCTAGCTTTTGTCCAAGGCCTCAAAGATATTATAGACAGGGGAGAAATACATGGAAGTCAAGTTGAGGGCCTACCCTAGGCTCAGACTATCATTTCTACTCAAAACAGGTTTAAATAAGCTGCTATAGGGTTTCTTGTAGTTACTACGGGAATTACTACAAGGTTTCCTATAGTTACTACAGGAATTACTACAAGATGTCCTAATTCTCATCTAAAGGTGTTTTGAAGGTTTTAGAGGTGTCCAAATGGTGGAAAAATGTAGCAAGAGGTTGGAAGAATGTCAACAGCGTTGTCAACCTTGGAAGAATGCCAAAATGTCACCATGTTTGGAGTGCGCTAGGTTCACTACCAATTTATCCCAACAAATTTTAACTTTTAACTTGCACTTTGATTAGCCATATATTTTGCTCCAGGGGGTATTTTTCTAACTTTGATATACCATTGGAAATATTTCTTCAAGGCCTATCAATCTGAGCTATTTCCAACTGCATCAATGCCAATAGGTTCTGATCTGAACTTCTAAACTAAAAATGGCTCTAAATATTAGGAAACTTAGCCACCTTTATCATGCTTCCGATGCCACTTTTATCAATGCTTCAACACCTTTGACATGCTAGAAAATCCACCTGTGACATCAACATTGGCATCAACAACAAAACTTGTTCAATCATTCTCCCAATCCCAACAACACCTTTGGCATCAATGACAACATATTTCCAACAATATCCATGATACTACCTTTGCCATCAATGACAACACATGTCTAACATACACTTGGCATAGTTTTTGGCATTGTTGGCTCATTATTCTAGAACAATGACTTAACATTGTTGATTGGCTCATATAGCTCAGACTTGGACTAGTTTTTGGCACTGTTGGCTCATTGTTTTGGCTCAATGACTTGGCACTATTAATTGGCTCATATAACTCAAACTTGGCATGGTTTTTGGCATTATTGGCTCATTGTTCTAGCTTGATGACTTGGCACCATTGTTTTGGCATAATTGGTTCAATGAATTGGAACTATTGTTGGCTCATATAAGCTCAAAATTGGCACAATTTTTGGTATTGTTGACTAGATGACTTGGAACTGTTGATTGGCTCATATAGCTTTGATTTGGCATAGTTACATAGAATACTTGGCACAATCCTCAAATTCAAATTGGCTCAAATCCCTTGCATGAGGTATCGTATAACACAGTTAGTTGGCACATTATTTGTCTTTCGTGAGGTTAGGGGTTCGAAACGATGAATGATTTTTTATTTTTTTATGAAAATACATTTTTTTGAATGATTAAGCTAACCAATGGTAGCCTTTCTATAGAATGCTCGCCAAGCTTTTTCCATTTTGTAGAGTGTGCTCAGATTGTGCTATTATTTCAAACATTTATTTAATTTTTGGTTTTATATGGTTTTTTGGTCATTATGAAGCCAAATTTGATTCTGGAAGAAGAAAGATGATTAGGATTCAGCCGTGAACAGTTGTGAAGGCGTGAAAAGCCTTGATGACATTTTTTTGATGTCCAAAATCAATTTTATGTGTTTCGAGGGCTTATGAGTAGGTTGCAGCAAGTGTTATGTATATGGATAGAACAGGTTCCATGATCCATATTTATGAAGGAACGAAATGAAATATAGATATGAACAGAAATACAGACATACAATGAAAACATAACTTCAATTCATTAATAACAAAGTATTGAAAATTGTTTACATGCAGAATGGAAATAAACTAACTCAGGCGATGGTAGCTTATCTCTGAGAAGAGATGTGGCAGCTACATGCCTTTTAAACTGTGTTACAATGAGGCTCCAAGGCCTATTTATTATTTAGAAACAATGGGAAACCCTAAACATCTAAAATTCTAATCCTAGGAAATGAAGTGCCAAACGTTTTGGGTCCCGTTGGGGTAAATTGCTACATCAAATTCGTGGGGTTGTAACTTTGACATACAATCTCTCTTTGACGCGTACAATACCTCGTTAGAAAGATATATCCAAAGATTACAAATATCGAATGCAAATCTTTACCATAGGCTTTCAGTTTGCTGTTTTCCAAAAAAAATTGTTTAGGGCCTCAAAACTGCTCGAGAAGTTCAAGACCCAAAAAACTACTAAAAATAATAAATTGTGCTACAATTAAGGAAACTGAAAGAAACAATTGTGGGGGTACAAGTGGAACAAGTGGGTGGCCTCCATGTGGATCAGTAATTCCCCCTTGGGAAGCAATGGTCCCCAATGCATTGGGAGCGTCTGTGAGATGGGGAAACTTCTCATAAACTTGGTCCCTGCTAAACCACTTGCCTTGGTGCAGGAGTGAGCCAACTTTGACAACCTAATACAGTTCAATCTTCTATTGGCGAGTGCTCTTGATCTCCATGTCCACGATCCAATAAATTGTGGATTGTTCCACGGATTCTAGGTTTAACTATGTTGGTGTGAGTTGTTGTGCAATGTCTGGTGTGTCCAATAACAGCGGAAAGTATGGCGAAGGCCGTCATAGCAAAACCTAACATTTTCAGGCCGCCGTGTTTCTCTTTGCTCAACGCCGGCACACTCTGTTATGAGGGCGGTTGAGTACGTGGTCGAACTTCCAACCGGTCTTCAACTGTTCACCACTCACCAATGGAGAGATGACGTGATAGTCATCAACTGTTCACCACTCACCAATGGAGAAATGACGTGATAGTCCACCGGTTTGCTTCATTAGTTGTGAAATGAATGCAAAACTAGTTTAGCCTTAGGTCAGGCGTGAAAAGGGTAGTTGGGAGCAGGTTGTTTGTATGCGCCCACTGACCAACTTAGTTGTGTCATTATAAGTTGAACTTAAGGCGTGACAAAGTGTGTACACCAGTTCGCCCTTTGAAAGAGGCAGCGGATTTCACGGCTGACTTCAACATTATCTTATCGATAGAAAGCTCGGCATGTTTATCACAATCTTTGAGCATTTGAATGAACGCGAGCGGAGGTCTATCACAATCTTTAAATTTCATCTATTTGAATAAATGCTTCTTTACCGGAAATTTTATTTTATATTTAGTTTATTTTAAAAAGACATTTAATATTAATTAAAAAATAAAATAAAAAATTACCCACAACCAGAAGGACCAAAATTTAGATCCGATGGAATTCTAATCATACTTAAAAGTTCAACCAAATTCAAATTAACAAATGTATCTGGAACAACGACAAGTTAGTACTTGGCCTGTTTGATTTGTAGTCAATTGTATTTCTAGAATTCACCGTATTCTGTTACATCAGTACTCCCACCTTTACACGTCTCTTTCCTTCACCGCCACTTTCATTGGTACGCCAGGCATTGCATGTAGATCATAATTATTGCCAAACGAACAATATTTCTTGGCCGAATGTGGGTAACTGTCGCTTTCCCTGGTTGTGTGTTTCAAAACCAAACCCTTCCCAAGTTTGACGTGAGGCTATAACATGAATGTTGGGGCACGGAGCACATTCAACCCAACAAGAAAGCAACGGTAAGCCAATGAAAGACGCCACTGCAAGATTCCCTGTGAAACATGGTTTCTGGTGGAGTAGTCTATACAATTTTTTGGAGATGGATGTGACGTTGCCATGGATGATGGTCATGGCAAAGGTTATGGGGTCTTTTGATTTTCCAGCAACTTTTTTTTTCGTTCGACCCTATTTTCATTTCTAGGAGATCTGACAATATTGTCTTATACCCACCCAATGTGGCCCTCTTTTTGAAATTTGAGAGTCAATCAAAACCAAATCATTATGTAAATGCGCATCAAAGAAAATTTTAAAGATTGGAAGTTTATCTTAATGCTTAGAAACTTTGGTGAATCTTACTAGTTCCAGAAAATTTTAAGGATGGAATTTTATGTTTAGAAACTTTGGTGAATTTTACATGCAAATTGTAAAATTTTTGTTGATATTTTTGTACAAATATTTAGATTTAAAATGATTTTATTTTAATCGATATAATATTTTGGTGATTTTTAAAGTAAAATAATGATGTATTATAAAATTTGAGGAATCATTTTAGACCAAAAAAAAAAAAAAAAAAATTGACGAATCAATTTTTTTTGGAAAATTAACCCATCTGAGAATATTAGCCCCTAAAATTTTCCATGCCCATGCCTGGGAGATTGACTTCTTGGTCTGTTTCTTCTGGAAATTGGCTTCTGGGTCTGTTTCTTCTCCTTTTTATCGTTGGGGGTTGCTCGACTACTAAGATTTCAGGTTTTTTCTGTAAATGTATATTGTATTTACTGCAGTAGTATAGCTATTTTGTTGATGTTCTTGCATTGATCGATTGTTGGTTTTGATGCAGTGTCGAAATGTTATTTTTGCATTGATCGTTGTTGGTTTTAATGCAGGTTGCAATGCCCTGGAAGACCACTTTCATTTACTGCACTAGTATAGCTATTTTGTTGTGATTGTTGGTTTTGATGCAGTGTTGAAATGTTATTTTTGCATTGATCGGTCGTTGGTTTTAATGCAGGTTGCAATGCCCTAGAAGACCACTTTCACAATTAGAGGCTTGCCTATGATGCCAACTAGTTTTTGTGATTAGTGTTTGATCCACCCATAAATGGCAATAATATGACTCACAAAATATTAATGGGAGGCTTCGAACACTTCAGAAATGATACTGGAGGAAATGTTTGCAATAACATCATCAATCAGGAAGACGTTACTGTTGTAGCACACTCGAAGCTCAACAACCTCCATGGTTGTCCAGGCCAACCTCCTCGACGTGAATTTAATGGGCAAAGTCATAACAGAAAATGGTAACTTCGGGAACTCATTACAACCGCAACTGGAACAATCGGTATCGTTACAGGCCGTTGAATGTTGGTACACCGAATTGGCCAGGAAAGATTGTATCTCAATCAGTTGAAGAGGAAGAAAAATGTTTTTCCAAACTGGCAGCCTACGGATTGCAGCTTTTCTCGACAAAGAACCAGAAGGTGCACGTATTGATATTCTGTGCTCCTCATTGGGTGCTCACATTGCAGGTAAAGAACAAACGAGGATCATGTGGAGGCGCTATCGCCGATATTGCAGTCGGCAGAGATCGTCTTTTCGTTTTGTATGATATAGAATGTCTTTGATACTTGGAACTCTAGTTTCTGTGAACACTAGTGTTTATGCGGAGGATGAATAGTCGCCTATTTGGTTTTGACACATTATATTTGGGACTATATTGCACCATATTGATTTATGCTTTTTTCCCGTTCAAGCCGCAATCCAAAGAATCTATTATGATGATTAGCTTCCAATTGCAACTCAATTAAATAAAAATGTAAGAATTTATGCTTAACTACTTTGACAAAGAGTCAGTTTCGGAAAGATTCCATTGTTGGTTATATTCTATTATGCAACGGAATGGTATGACAATAAGAAAAATCCTTGGTTGGGAAGAATTGCCTCAAACTTTGGATTGCTTCATGCTTTTGATTGAGTCAGTCTCGCAGTAAAGAGAGTTCCAACTTCCAAGTGACGACCTAGTTCGAATATTTTAAATCATAAAAAGTAAAACCAAATTAAATTTCGTCCCAATCTACCGCCAAAGGTTGCATCTGGATCAGTTGAAGAGGAAGAAAAATGATATTGAAAGATTAACTAGCAATTGTCCCAAAAGGTACAAAGAGAGGCCGATAGGATTATTAAATTGAAATTGTTGAATTTTTCTAAAAGAGTTAGTTGGTTTGTGGAAAACCTTTTTCTAAAAGAGTTAGTTGGTTTGTGGAAAAACTTGTTTTCTTGGATTGAATCATTGTGCAATTACTTTTTTTTAGATGTTTTGTTTATATCTATATTACAAGGAACACATTGAATGTCTTAGTTCATTTCTGCTATCCTTACTAATATCCTTTCTGTGCTTTTTCTTGATCAATTTGATGAAATATTCCATTATCCTTTGGTCAAAGTCCTCACCTGCATATTAGTGTACATCCCAGTAAGTTCAAAGCTCGAAAGCCAACCAAAAAATTCAATGATAACCACCGTGCACGTATTCAAATTCGTAATGTAAAACTGCCAGACAGAGTTCAGATAGATTACCTCCAAGATGGGTATCACCGTTTGTAGCCAAAACCTCAAAACTCCGTTGTCAATAGTCAGAACGTTGACATCAAATGTGCCATCGCCAAGATAAAAAACAACACTATTTTTCTCTCCACCCTTCTTGTCCAAGCCATAAGCTATTGCTGCAGTAGCCAAAACCTCAAAAACTCCATTGTCAATAGTCAGAACGTTGACATCAAATGTGCCACCGCCAAGATAAAAAACAACACTATTTTTCTCTCCACCCTTCTTGTCCAAGCCATAAGCTATTGCTGCAGTTGTGGGTTCGTTGATAATACGAGCTACATTCAAGCCAGCAATAACACCAACATCCTTCATTGCTTGGCGCTGTGCATCAGTAAAATAAGTTGCACAAGCCCACAAGTTAACAGTCACAATGCAGTCAACAATTGGTTACCCACAACCTCATTAAAAAAAAAGTTGAAAAGAAAGCATACCAGGGACAGTCACCACAACGTCCTTTATAGTCTTGCCAAGGAATGCTTCTGCAGTCTCCTTCATCTTAGTCAAAATCATAGCACTGATTTCCTCAGGGCTAAATACCTTTGTCTCTCCATCTCGTACCTGAACTTGAATATAAGGTTTCTCTTCTTTGTTCACAATCTTGTATGGTACTAGTTTCATATCCTTCTGAACTTCTTTGTCTTCAAACCTATATAAAACAAATGTTTTCATTTAATTGTGCTCATCAAGTAAAAGTTTTAAATCATTTTCGTGAAGTTTGGACAGGGTAGAAACCAAATCCTAATCTGACCCCAACCAAAATGTTGCTCGACCCCTAACTTAACATGCCAATTTCATGACTGGCACCCTTGTGGGTTCAATATCAAGGCGAGAATTAGACTTGCAATAAATATAATTGTCTAATAAATGGGCAAATCAGAGATCAGAGTACTTACTTTCTCCCAATGAGTCTCTTGACATCAAAGATGGTTCGTTCAGCATCAGTCAAAACAAAGAAGCAGAATTTAAACCAAAATGAGGGGAAAGAAAATAGGATCTGCGACTCGGCAATTGCAACGAGCTCCTCGCTGAGCCACTTCTGATTCGAAGGCGGCATAAGCAAGCTGGCATACTGTTGGAGATCCTTGGTATCCTTGTGCATACTCTTGGTAGCCTTCTTCCTGGCCAGCGCAAATACGACAGCGTCCATACCATACTCATTCATATAAACCTCAATATTGACCTCATCCTTACAAGGCACTATAGAATTATACATCCTCAATATCAGAGCAGCAACAACTGGAAGAAGAGTTTGCGCAACAGTCCATCCGTTCACCTTGGGGCGTATAGACAGTCGAGGGTATTCTCAATATTCATTATTTCCTCTATTCCACTTCAATAGGAATATTTTTTCAAATCTTTGTTTTAAGCTTAATTGAATGCAGAGAATGAAATGGTCATAACTGGATCTGCATATTACATACCACGACTTGAATGTCTATAAATGCATTGATCATATTGTAGATTGCCCATCCACCTTAACCCCAAGGTTTATATCAATTCAATCACCCTAATACTAATATATTTGGAAAGACTGAGTATTGAATTATTTTTCTGATTTTCTGAGAGAAGTTTTAATTTGGTATATGATGGTGTTCTCACATGAGGTTGAATTTATTATTAAGTAATTTGAATGTGTTTACTTCACAGTATATACTTTGGTGACTCAAGTAGTTGTATTCTTGGTGAATTCCTGGTATATCCCATGGCTATTTGATACACTATTGGTGAATTCCTGGTATATCCCATGGCTATTGGATACATTATTGGTGAATTCCCATTAATATTTGTTATATATTAATATTACAGTGATAGTGACTACATTTCATCATTACCAAAGAAGATTATTAGAAAGTAAAGTCATTTCTCTTCAGCAAAGCAAGCTCCTCCATCCATACCTCAACCCATTCAACCTAAAAAGGGCTCTGGTACTCTGTTAATTCAACTACCTAAATTCGTATTTCAACAATTTTTTCTTTGGTCAACACACCTGGTTCCATTAATCATATAAATTATTAAGTCGGTTGTTTCTTCTAAGCCAACACTCCATTGCCTCATAGCAATATATCAAGGGCACTGGTCTTTATTTCTCAGAACTATGTTCTGCTGATGCCAAATGATGCCAAATCCCACATATAGCAGACAAGTGTTGAGTAATTTCATGTGCAGTTAATGATAGAACTCATGAATCTTATTTCTGATATACATTGTTCGAGGCTCCAAGTCGTGATTGTTAAATTGCTAATTTAGTTTGCTTATAGACTGTTTGGAGAAATGCCAATATGAATTGGCTTATATAAACATCATTCACTGGTATTCGTTGCATTATGATCATAGACCTATGACTACTTACCAAAGAGTATGTTTAATGGCCTTAAGTCATAATATATCATTATAGGGTATTTATTCAAGGTCCTTGGCGCCAAATCCTGATATTAGGGTTCAATTCTAGGCTACATACAAAGAAGAAGTGGGTAGCTTATAAATTTTCAAATGGCTCAAGAATTGAATGCTAGGGCATTTTGTTTATTATCTTACTAGCAAACAATTTGCTGTTTGTTGTGCATAGATCCTGAAATAATTGCCTCAGATGTATTAACGATCATGAAAATTGACATTCTGTATGCTAGGGCAATTTGTTTATTATCTTACTAGTAAACAATTTTCTGTTTGTCGTACACAGATCCTGAAATAATTGGCTTAAATGTATTAACAATCATTTAAAAAAAAAAAAAAGGAAATTTAATTTTGAAACCCCAAATGCATTCATTCTCATTAAAAAACCTTTTGTACAAGCACAAAGGGCCACCCTTAACCTAAAGAAATAGCCCAATCTAATTAATCAAAACAATGGAAGAGATAGGATTGATTTTGAAACTTCAAACCTCATCAAAATTTCACTTATTGAAAATCTTTGTACAAGCACAATGGGCCACCATCCTTTCCCTCCCAAGATGGGGAGGCTAATTAATCAAATTTAAAAAAGCTGCGTCCAACTTAAATGTATGGTTTCCCTCCATGTTGCCCAAACCAGACATAACAGAGGCCTTTTGGTATTCCCCAACTCTTTTTTCAAAGAAATTTGTTTTCCCTCCGCACATTCATTGAAAAGAAACCCAATTAAAATTACAAATTTCTAAGTAAATACAAACATATAGGAAATGTAATCAACAATAAAAACCAAATACTTACTGAAGAGAGATCAGCTCCATCTAGTCAAATGGATTCTGTGCATTATACCCTTTTCTATACCCTAATGCAACCTGAATTGCCAACAGAGAGATTGCCCAATTAAATTGGTAAAACATTACATCATATGCATGTACGATACAAAGCCCTACTTATTCCTGACAATAAAAAATGCATACTAGAAGCCTGTCAACAACAAAGTCAATGTACTGACTCATGAGTTTAGCATTCATCCCAACAAGATCACATGGGAGAGCATCACAAACAAACTCTCGTTCAATCTCAACATCATCATAAACTATTTCTTTAACTCTCTTTTCACTAAGAGAGGCTGATATGATTATTAAATTAGAATTGTTGAATTTCTCTAGAAGAGATGTTGGTTTAAGCCTAACGGATGAGCAATTTGAGCTGGCTAAAGGCCTTCTAATTGTTTTTTATTATTGTAAAGTTATATTGATAATTCATTGGTTTTACTTTCAAAAGCTTGAAGGAATTTGAAGAGCGGAAATAGAATTGCTTTGTGGGATAAGATCCCAAATGCTGAGTTGATTGATTTAACTTGCCTGGAATAGAAACCTTGAGCGCTTTGATAATTGTATGTCTGTTGGGTTCTGTTGGGTGTTGGTGATCGTATCGTCTCCCCTTGCAACAACGGATGCATTTTTATTAAGTGCATTTGAAACATTTATTACAACCATAGGAGCATTGAAATCTAAATATAAAGTGAAGAAGTCATCAACTTCAGAGGATAATTCTATACCTGTGGCTGCCTCTACAATAACCTTACTATTGGTTGCTATCGTTTGTTTGCAGTAAGCGTCTCGCGGTTTTCTTCGGCTCTCCTGATGAGATAAGGCATCACACTCTCCACTGGTCCAAACGGAAGATATTTGCTCACCTCGAATCCCGCTTTGACCAAACTCAGAGATAGATTGTCCGACATGCCCTTCAATTGAGCGAACTATAACCCACTCTACCCTCCTTTCATAATTTCCAATTCTTCAGCCTTACCAACGGCCAATTTTGCTGATAAATCGTTACCATTACAAATAATGAATCAAATCCCATAATTGAACATTCTGATATCAACACAATAATAATGAAATTCTAAAATTAAGCTTACCAGAATCGAAATTGTGTGTAGCTAGTAGCAGTGATGCTTCGCCCTTAGAAACCTTCTCTAGCATCAACAAAGTGCAGGCGTTGTAACAGCTGTGTGCGTCCGTAATCAGAGAATGTATAGGGGAAGAGGGGCCAAATGATTTTGCCTCGGCACTTTCTCTTGTGATGTAGGCACCCCACACAAGTTTCAGAGCCATTGAAATGCCCTGCTTTTTAGCTGCTTCGGATGCCTCAATTAGACGAGGCAAAGCATCTTTCAAGTAAGCTTGTATAGTCCCATACACGAGAGGCTCGAGGCCTTTGTTGTATTCGGAAAATTCTCTGTAAATAAAGTAAACAATGGCAGGCTAAACAGTTGTTTATTCTGCATCTACCAGTAAAGGAAGCGAAATGGCCTCGCAGGCTCAGCAGAGCTGAAACAGCCTTTGCTCCGTTGAAATTAGATCGTTTTCCTCGGTGGGGATCAATGGCTCAGGCACAGAGCATGTGTGGTAAGTAGGGCTTGACGGAGCAAGAACAGGGAAAGCCTTTACCTTCCAAGGCAGGCTGAAGGCTGGATGGCGGTGCTGCCATCTTAGCAAGTGGTTGATTCTTTCCAAAAGAGAAAGAGGACAGATGGCCGTGATTTTCACACAGGAAAAACTTACCTGTAACACCAAATCCGCCGAAGTTAGCAGACAATTTAGGACAAAAAACTTTACAGAGGATTGAAAGGAGGCAAAGATGAGTTGCTTGCCGATCCAGGTGGAAGCAGAGGCGTCGACTGGACGGTGGTGAGAAACTGGCGGAGATTGGCATCATAGGCAGCGTTATCCACAGCATCTTCTAAGTTGTAATAAAGAATTCCCTTCAAACCCAACGCCCACATTCTATTCAAAGTATCCGAGGCCTCTGCGATGCTCTCACCAGCGCAGAAATGAGAAAACGTAGTCTGCTTTGCGGCTTTGAGAAGCAGTACTCTGTAAGGCGCGTAATCCATCAGAGGTGATTTCAGCGCTTTCATGCCCAGATCCGTGACAAGCTCGCAGGAAACAAGAAGGAGATTGAAAAGCGAAGTAATAAGCTTCCTCGTCGTTAAGCCCAAGAACAATCCCTCTGCATCTTCGAAGTCGTGAACGGTAGCAGGAGCATTAATGGCTCCATTGACGGAATCTGCGCGAACTTGAGGAGCCGTGGCTGCAGCCACCGAAGAATATTGCAGGGTTTTCGAAGAGGAATTCACGTTACGGGAACTGGTGTAACGGAATTCATGAGACCTTGCTGAGGACCAAACTCTGCAGGTTCTTCGGCTCACGAATGGAAGCACCCTGGATGCCATAAAACCCCTGCAAATCTTGAATTCCAGATCAAGATTGCCTAATAAATACCTCGAAAGGCCGAACTGATTCAAGCACAGGCAAAGCAATTGCTTTATTGGTTGCTCGTCTGGGACAAGAGATTCTCTGCCCAGGCGCAGTTCCAGCTACCTATTTTCCTCTTTTTCGGCTATGTGATGAATGAAACGCATGGCAATTGCATTGAAGAGGCAGAGGGAGGAAAGCTCCTTGACCAGTGCTTTATAATAGAAACAGCAAGGCTGATGCATACTCTGGTGCATGGCGTCCAGAAAATCTTGCGTTTTGCCAAAACGAGCACTCCGGCTTTCTGGACTTTCCGTGCTTTCTTGATTTTCCATTGTTTCCTTTTCTGGTTCAGATCCACGGTTGAAAGTGTCTCCTCTGATCGAACGGATCAGAGTAAAAGTGTTGACGAAAAGTTAATACATAGGAAAGGCCTATCGGCCTAATTATAAGAAGGAAATTAATTTAAAATAAAAATAGCTTTGAAAATTATATATAAAAAAAAAAGCGTTTAACCTTTTCCGATAGAAATTAAGTTTAATTATTAAAAATATATATTAATACATAGAATTTTTTTTTTTTTTGGAAATTTAAGTTTAATTGAAAAATTGAATATAATTAATTAAATCACTAAGTTAATTTGATAATTGTATAATTATTAAATTTATTAAATTTATTTATATAAGTTTTATTAATGTCTAAATATTTTTCATAATTTAAATATAATGAAGTTATATAAATTTTATTAATGTCTAAATATTTTATAGAATTTAAATATAATGAAGTTATATAAGTTCTATTAATATCTAAATATTTTTCAGAATTTAAATATAATGAAGTTAAATGGATCAATCAAGTATTCATTCAAAAAAACACATTTCAATAATCAATTACTCCCAACGAAAAAAAAAAAACCAACTTCCAACAAAATCAATGAAGCAATAAAGTTGTGTAACACTTCATTCATATATATTTTATAATTAAAAGAACATAATGTGATCGTTAGATTGTAAGCTACAAAAACTACATACTAAAGAAACACACTTTGCCTAATTATACATTAGACCAAGTTATACTTAATTATTTCCTATTTGTCGGAATATCTTGACACCAAGTTGTCTAGGGCTCCAGGAACTAGTAACTCAACCCACAACCTTCCAAGCCTCCAGAGGGTTTGTCCAACCTAGCTCCAGGGATTAGTAAGTCAACCCACCAAGGTCTCTAGAGTGTTTGTCCAAACCTATGCTCTAGGACTAGAAACTCAACCCTAGTTTTTCTAGGGCTTTTAGAGCATTAGTTTCAACCCATAACCATTAGAACCTAAGTGCCAATCAAGAAAAAAAATATTAAAAAAAAGTGTAAAAACCCACAAAACCATGGTTATCGAGGAAATGGCAAGGCAAGGCTAAACCATTGTCAATCGAGGAAAATCTCCATGCCAATGAGAACACATAACCAAAAAATCACGTGCATATACCATGCATCCAAAAATCAGAAAGGAAATCACACATGCAACTTGTTACCTGCAAAATAATCCAGCTATAGTTGTTGGTCCAACTTTTCCTATGCGCTTTCCTGCTTTAATTTGCCCCCTTTATCCAATCTAAGTGAATACTAGAGTGCTCCAAGCATCCTCCAAGAATGCTTTAAGTGTGCAAGAATATGAGAGAGAAAAGCTAAACTGATTAAAGCTCAACTAAGAAAAGCTAAACCAATAAAAGCTAGCAATTGATCCTTAGAAGCCTTTTTATCAGCCAGGTCTCTATTTTCTCCAGTTTCCTTCATTTTCCCTCTAATTTCCTTAGCATGCAAATATGTGTCTCTTCACCTTCCTTTTCTCCTATTTCCCTTTATTTTCATAAATAAAATGTCATTTATTGTCTCTTTTCCTTTGCCAATGTCTTTGCCAATTTCCTTAGCCATAACTAAACCGAAAGTGATCCCCACTAAAATATCTACCCACCATTTAGCTTGGAATACATGTCCCATGACCTTGGTCTTATATTTTTTTTAGATGGAAAATCAACCAGGGACTGTTAGAACTAGTTAGTATAAACTATGAAGTAGTGTGAGATTAAAACCTCTGAAAATTATCATTTGAACCAACATACATTTTCTACACTATCACAAAAATCAAATCGTTTATGAGGACATAAAAACAATCACAAGCCTAGAGGTGGCTAGTCAATAGGAAGTAAATTGAGGTTGAAATGTTGAAAAACTCTCATTTGAATTGGGATTAACATACGTTGTTTTATATTGGAACAAAAATTAAGCCATTTGTATGGACATTAGAAATGGTTATAAGCCTAGAGAGCCAATTATGAAGAAGTAACTTGAGATCAAAACACTAAAAGCTATCATTAAAATGGGATTAACATACCTTGTTCTATAGTGGCTCAAAAATTAAACCACTTTTATGAACATAGAATAATTACAAACCTATGAAATCTTTGTTCTTGTGTGTGATGCAAGAGATAAAATTGATATATAGAATGTTACTATGGGAAATAACTAGCATAAATCCATCTTAATTCCAAATTTATCAAGCCCTGAGTAGGAGTGATCTCCAAATGTTGACCTAATCTTGGCGCTATGCTATGGTATTTGTCCTTATATAGATGCACACAACAAGATATTTCTTGATCTTGGTGTTATGCTTGGGTATTTGTTATTATATAGATGCAAGCACTAATTTCTTTCCCTACCCCTACTAGCATAATTCCATCTTAACTCCAAATTTGTTAATCCCTCGCGACTAAAAAACCCTAATTGCAAACATGATCTTAGCCCTGTGCTAGTATAGTTTTCGTTATCTAGATGCACACACCAAACTTTTTACCCACCCTGGCTCTTTCCCCACCCCGAGGAAATAACTAGCATAATTCCATCCTAACTCCAAATTTAGTAAGCCCTAAGTAGGAAAGAAAAAACTCCAATTGTAAACCTGATATTGGTTCTATGCTAGGGTATTCGTCCTTATCTAAATGTGCACACTAAACTATTACCCCACCTCTCTGTGAAAAAATATTTATAACATTGATTTGGTCAGATGGTTTTGATGTCTCTGTCTTTTCTTAAAGATAGGTTTTACTGGGCAGTTCCAGTGGATTCAAGGAGATGCATCTTGAAATTACTAGTTTCTATGTTCTTTTTCTTCCATATCCTAACCCTAGATTCAAGAGTCATGATCTCTAACATGTGCTGCTAATTTTATATGGTGTAAACATCTAAGGTTTGACATCTATTACTTGCAACTTTCTTTTTCAACAAATAATCATTCTGCCTATGCAACAACATATAAGTCTCTCTGCAGTATTTTTTCCCTTTTCTTCATAAGCCTAATCCTAGATTCAAGAGTCACGATCTATAGTATGTGCTGCCAATTTTCTACCAATCATACATTAGTGATAGAAGCATGTAGGTATTTGGTACTCACATACATGCACAAAATTTCCAAATATTTCCATGGATTTCAAACATCTAACCTTCCTAGAACTAGATAATTCATCATCCAAGTCATACTGCCTTAAGGATTATTTGTGAGAAGAATCCAAACATTATAGAGTTTGGCACATTGCTACCTTGTTGTTCATTTCAAACATAATATCAGTAGTTAGTAAATGTATTTATGATCAGATAAGGCAATGTGGGCAATCTCTAAGTTTGATTATGGATTTTTATTTGACCACACTTTCTTATTTTATGTTGATCAATAAGATTGTTTAGCAAGCAAACACAAACATATTTGTAATGCCTTGATTAGTTACTCAGCAATTTTATTTTGAAGACAACTATCGTTTCTTCTATAAGCTATGAATAATGGTCTAGATCCAATATAAAAATTAAATTTGTCTTAATGTACTTAGTAGTTTCTCCTACAATGGTTTTTAATAAATCAGGTGTGTATCCATGGATTATGTGGTAATGGATCTCAAAGACCAAAACCTCCACCTAATTTCAGAAGATATACTTTGTCCCAAGCCACCAACACCCACATTTTGGCTTGTTGAGCACCCTGCCAAAGAAATTTATAAAATATTGCCACAATATTCTTATACACCATTTTTGGAGCTGAGAGCATAGTTATTTGGTAAACAGGGAGCACCTCCAGCACCACTTTAATGAGAATAATTCATCTAGGAATATTTAGGGCTCTAAAAGCCTAGTTTGACAACCTGCAAGTGATTTTTTCCTTGAGCTCCAACCAAATAGAGACCTTCATTGAACTAGCAACCAAGGGGACACCAAGGTATTTCGATGGGAGGGTTCCAATGTGAAATCCCAGTATTCTAGCCAAATGCCTTTGAACCATAATGTTAGTGTTGAAAAAATAAATATTTGTTTTGTCACCATTTACCAACATACCTTGAGCCTCCGTGAAGTCATTGAGTGTATTTTCAATGGTCCTAATATCTTGAACAGAAGGGGTGTCAAACATCATAATATCATCTACAAATTGTTGATGGGAAAGAGGTAGGTCTTGTCCCTATAGCCAGACCTTTGAGGGTTCCATTATTGACAACTACCTTAACGTATCGACTAAGGCCTTTTGTCGCCAAGATAAAGGGGAATGGGGAAATAAGATCACCTTGGTGCAAGCCTTTGGAAGCCCTAAAGGTATGGGATGGGGATTCATTGATGAGGATAGAGAAGAATGACATTGTTTTAAGAGATTTGATCAAGCCTACCCACTCGGGGGAAAATCCAAAAGATTCCAACACTTTTCCTAAATAGTCCCAATTAAGTCTATCATAGGCCTTTCAAAGGTCTAGTTTTAGCATCATACCTGAGTTTCTCCCCTGCCTGAGAAAATGTACAACTTCATGTGTAGTAATGACTATGTCCATGATTTGGAGGCCTTCAACAAAGTTGGATTGTTCCGAGCCTATAAGGTGTTTCAAGAGTGATTGGAGCCTATAGACTACTATCGAGGAGAGGATTTTGTAGATCACATTACACAAAGCTATGGGACGAAATCCCCCAATGCCTTTGGACTGATTGGCTTTGGGGATCAGGGTCAACAATGTGGAATTAACCCCCACCTAGAATTGTCTATGACATCTTGATTCCTCCACAACCTCGTGCACCTCTTTCCCAATAAAGGGCCAACAAGCCTTGATGAAAATAATGGTGAAGCCATCTCGGCCTCAAGCTTTTTTGCTAGGCATATCCATGACTATTCTTTGACACCTTGGAAGGTTATTACCCCCATGAAGGCCTCATTTTTCTCTTGGGAGAACAACTTAGGGATGTGTTGGGTGATTCTATCAATAGTTTCTAAATGGTCTACATGACCCTTTGTTAATATCCACTTGTGGTAGGTGACCAATTCCTGTTCTATCTCTTCATTCTCCATCAAGTGGGCACCCTGCTACAAGGTTAGGGAGAAAATCTAATTATGGTGTCGCTGTTTGACTAGGGCCTTGTGAAAGAAGCAAGTGTTCCTTTCACCCTCACGTAACCATTGGACTCTAGATTTCTGTCTCTAGTACAATTCTTCATGTTTCCTCTTGGCTTCAAGATATATCAGTACATGACCTTCCTCCTTCGCCAGAGCTTTCGTCCTCCCATTTTCAATTATAGTAGCTTGTATCGCCTCCATTCTTTGCTCTAAACGTTGTTTTTCTTGGAAAATGTCCCCAAATTCCTCCTGGTTCGATTGTTTGATGCAAAGCTTCATTTCCTTTATTTTGAGTTTAAGAACATGCTTCCGGTTTCTCCCCTAGACCTAGATTTCATTCCACCAATTCTTGACTTTGGGTATGATCCTAAAACTAGACCTTTCGAAAATTAGGTTTGATCCTAAAACTAGACCTATGCTGAAAATTGGGGGTGTCTTACCCATTGGTGTTTGACTAATGCGCCAAAAATGAATCGTCAGTTGGGGAAAGCCTGATGGGGAATGGGCCCGAGAGGCATGCAAGCTGATCTGAATTTGAAACTACTTGTAATTTGTTTGCAAGGTATTCAATTCAGAATTATACATGTTTAAAAGATTTCCATGTCTTGCAGAAAGAAACAAATGAAATTTTCAGCTATTCATGATCCATTTAAGCATAGAAGATTTATTTCCTTTTATTGTTTAACACACTAAAACGAATTTGTTCTGCAAAATAATTCAACCACAGATGCAAAAGAAGTTGATAAAGCAGTTCACCCCTCCTGGGCTACGTCTGCTGGGTCCAAAGCTCCTAAATGGGCTTGTCCTTGTTTTCATTAAATGCTCAAATTGAGAATACAGCTGAATAGAAGAATCTACAGGTGAAATAGATGGTAAAAATGGATTCCGAACACTTGGATCCTTGAGGATTGACTATTGGATCACCTCCAATGGATACCTGCAACCCTATACAGTCTTCACAATACTAGGCCCTAGTGGCTCCTAGAACTTTCACGGCTCCAAAACCTCTGTAAATGACCTCAGATGGCTGTAATACCTGCACCAATGGCTTCATAAGGTCAAAAATACCCAAAATAAAAAAAATAAAAAAATTCGTCCAAAACCGCCTTTCCTAACCAAAGTTATGGCCAATTAAAGTTTTCCTCCAGTTATGCCTAGAAACACTCCAGCTAACTTTAGTTGGAGTCCAGTTAACTCCGCCAATTATGGCGGGTCCGCCACGTCCGCCAAAATTTCTGCCAAATCCTAACTGTTAGTTAACTGCCCGCATCTGACTGCAATCTCGGCGGGTTGTTTGCCTTGGATTTCGTGCCCGGTGGATAATGGTCTCAGCCCATGGTTTTGGGCACCCGGTCATATGGTATGTGGGGGCTGGCCCCCTTCGTTTCCCGCCCATCCACCGTTTTAAAATTTAAATAAAATTTGGTCGCCACAACATTCAAGTCCCGCTCCCATGGTGTGTTGGTAAGGCATGGCGTTTGGTTGTGGCAGGTCGTGGGTTCAAACCTCATTGCCACCAAAGTTTTAACATGTGCCCAACACCTCTGCTGACGTCATCATGGGCTATGTGGCAGCCTCTGGGCCTGCCACATGGCAGCCTGTGATTGGTTGCTTAAAAGGGAATATTCCCTAGAATATTCCAAGGAATATTCTACGGAATATTCCTTTTTTAATTTTTTTTTTCAAAAAATTAAAATTTCCAATGTTATTGACAAATTCTTCTTTTTGCCATAACTTCCTCATACGGCGACCATTTTTCGAACCGTTTGTGGCGCCGGAATCAGGAAGACGAGCACTTTCCGGTCGTTCAACTTTGAACTAGTTCTGAGCACTTTAAATTTTGAGCATTATACGACACTTGGGACATGAGCACCTGATCACGAGGTGAGCGGGCAATATTTGGGCAGGGCAAGATGAATCTAGGAGCAGTGATGAAGAGGAGGCAAAGGTCACATCCCCGCAATCTCTAGGAAGAGTGGTGCAGTCACCCTCGTTGGCCACAATCACTTATCAGTTGTGGGTTTTGGCTGATATAATGGATGTACTACGAGAGAAATCATACGATGATCGCAATGAGTTGGTTTCCTACCTCAATGGCATCCAGTTCAGCCAAGGAGAAATCCTTGATCATCTTTCTTCTATCCGTTGGAGCCAGCGTTGCACCACTGAAAGGTTGGACGAAATCAAGTCCCACCTTGCTCATATTGATTTCCATATTCATCAAGATCTAGGCCACCCTGTGGGCTCAGGTGCAGTTGTTGAACCACCCCCTCTTATGTAAATGCTTTTTGCAGGCTGCATTTTGGTTTTGTCAGTGTTCTAGGTAGTTATTCCTTTTTGGATTAGTAAAAACTTGTCACTGATATCAATATATTTTAAGTTTCCATCTCGCCCTCTTGGGTAACGAATCCGATCAGAGTGAAGCTAAGAGAGGAACGTCAAACTGGCGTGATGACTGTAATACTCTTTTGAGAAAGTAATGAAATTTGGTTGATTGACAAACAAAAACCCTTCCAATTTGATTAATTTGCTTGAAATTTAGTTAATTTTTTTATTTGGTTATTATTTTATATATAAAGATTGATTATAATTATTTTTATATTGATGTTTGATTCAAAATTAATATATATGTGGATAATAATTGTTTTTCATCTTAAAATTTCATTTCAACATAATTAGTTATTTTGATTTGATTATAAAAATTATATGAATAAAGTGTTACACAACTTTACTACTTCATTGATTTTGTTGGAAGTTGTTTTCTTAGGGTAATTGATTCTTAAAATGTACTTTTTGAATGTACTTTTTTGAATGATTATTTGATTAATTCATTTGACTAATTATATTTAAACTTTGAAAAATATTTAAACATTAATAAAACTTATATAGATAAATTTAATCAATTTGATAATTATATAATTGTTTTTCGTATTAAAAATTCATTTTAACATAATTAAGTATTTTCTTTTCATTATAGAAATATATGAATGAAGTGTTACACAACTTTATTGCTTCATTGATTTTGTTGGACCCTGGTTTTTTTATAGTAATTTATTATTAAAATGAGCTTTTTGAAAGAATACTTGATTAATCCATTTAATTTCATTATATTTAAATTTTGAAAAATATTTAGATATTAATAAAACTTATATAATTTCATTAAATATTTACACATTAATAAAAATTATATAACTTCATTATATTTAAATTTTGAAAAATAGTTAGAAATTAATAAAATTTATATATCTTCATTATATTTAAATTCTGAAAAATATTTAGACATTAATAAAACTTATATAGATAAATTTAATCAATATAATAATTATATAATTACCAATTTAATTTAATGATTTAATTAATTATATTCATTTTTTCAATTAAATTAAGTTTCCAAAAAAAATTAAAAAGGTATTTTTATTTATTAATATATACTTTTTTAGCGATTAAACTTAATTTCTATAGGAAAAGGTTAAACGCTTGATTTTCTTTCCTTATTATATAATTTTCAACGCTATTTTTATTTTAAGTTAATTTCCTTCTTATAATTAATGTTTAATATCATTTTTCTTCCTCTTCAACTGATCGAGATGCAATTTTTTAATATCATTTTTCTTCCTCTTCAACTGATCGAGATGCAATTTTTGGTGATCGATTGGGATGAAATTTAATTTCGTTTAACTTTTTATGATTTAAAATATTCAAAACTGGCTCGAAGGTCATCACTTGGAAGTTGGACCTTTCTTTACTGTGAGACTCAATCAAAAGCATGAAGCAATCCAAAGTTTGAGGCAATTCTACCTAACCAAGGATTGTTCTTATCGTCATACCATTCCATTATGTAGCAAAATATAACCAGCAATCTTGAAGATGGAATCTGTCCGAAACCAGCTCTTTGTCAAAGTAGTTTAGCATAAATTGTTACATTTTTATTTAATTGAGTTGCAATTGGAAGATAATCATCATAATAGATTCTTTGGGTTGCAACTTGAAGGAAAAAAAAAAAAAATCGAAATCAATATGGTGCAATATACTCCAAAACATAATATGACAAAACCAAATAGGTAGCTATTCATCCTCCTCATAAACACTAGTGTTCAGAGAAACTAGAGTTCCAAACATCAAAGACATCTTCTTCATCATACAAAATGAAAAGACGATCTCTACCAACTGCAATATCGGCGATAACACCTCCACATGATCCCCGTTTGTTCTCTACCTACAATGTGAGCACCAAATGAGGAGCACAAAATACGTGCACCTTCTGGTTCTTTATCGAGAAAAGCTGCAATTTGTAGGCTACAAGTTTGGAATAACATTTTTCTTCCTCTTCAACTGATTGAGATACAATATTTCCTGGTCGATTTCGGTGTACCAACATTCAATAGCCTGTAACAATACCAATTGTTCGAATTGCATTTGTAATGAGTTCCCGAAGTTACCATTTTCTATTATGACTCTACCCATTACATTGACATTGAGGAGGTTGGCCTGGACAACCATGGAGGTTGTTGAGCTTCGAGTTTGCTACAACAGTACCATCTTCCTGCTTGATGTTGTTATTGCAAACATTTCCTGTTGTATCACTTATGAAGTGTGTTAGAAAATTATATATTACAGAGAAATGGAACACATAAAATATATTGTAAAAATATAAACACATAAAACACATAAAACAAGAGAGACACAAATATACATGGTTCACCCAATTTGGGCTATGTCCACGGAGAAACAACCTATCCTTCCTTTTATATTATCCAACAAACTAAATAAATACAACCTACAACAAATCCGTTGTAATTCTCTCTTCACTCTCACACAATCTCCTCTGTCTTCCTCACTCAGAATACAGATCTACATAGACGCAATACAAGTCCCCCATATATAGTGAGGGGTTTCCTTCTAGGGGAAAAACCCTAAATTAAACATAATTTTTACCACCGGATCTCCGCCTAATGAATGGCCCAGATTGACTACGACATTACAACATTTTACAAGGCAATTTTACATCTATTTTTAGCTTCAGGGGTGTTTCCCCCGATCCCCCCCGAGGGGGGGGGGGGGGGGCTCCTAAATATCACTGCCTCCCCCCCTTGGACCCCCCTTGTAGCGAAAATATTACGAGTGGCATTGCCGCCATATTTCAAATGGGGGTCCAATGCGGTGATATCTCTGAATAAAGAAGATAATTAGGCTCCACACCCAACAATATCCCACTTGGAGACTGATTATAACAACTCCACCACTGCTTCATTTGTTGGACAATGACTCCACTTTGGACCTGGTTGTTTCTCATCTTCTTCATCATACTTGAAGACTAATTGAAACTGAGCAGAATCTCAGTTTCTCCCTAGTTACAACTTTTGTTAACATATCTGCAGGATTCTGGCTAGTGTGTATCTTTTCTAGCTTCAACTGTCGATCTTCCAAAACTGACCGTATGAAATGGTACTTGAGCTGTATATGTTTAGTCTTGGAATGAAATGCAGAGTTCTTTTCAAGATTTATGGCACTCTAGTTGTTACTGTATAACATCCCAACTCCTGCTTCTTACCCATTTCATCCAAAAACCTTTGTAACCAAATCATTTCTTTATTAGCCTCTGTAGCAGCAACATACTCTTCTTCTGTTGTTGAGAGTGCAACAACACTTTGCAGTTTTGAAACCCAACTGACAGTTGTTCCACCTACAGTAAACACATACCCTGTTGTCCTCCTTCTTTTATCTTTATCACCCTCCATATCTGTATCAACATATCCCTGTAGAGCAATGTTTGAACCACCAAAGCATAATGCTTGATTTGTGGTACCTCTCAAATACCTGAGAATCCACTTCACCGCCATCCAATGTTCTTTTCCTGGATTGTTCATGTACCTGCTTACAACTTCCATTGCATGTGCAATATCAAGCCTTGTGGAAACCATTGCATACATTAAGCTTCCAACTGCTGATGCATATGGAACTTTAAACATATAAGCCATTTCTTCCTAAGTCTTGGGACACACCTCCTTACTTAGTTTGAAATGGATAGCCAAAGGTATACTAACTGGTTTTTCATTTTGCATATTAAATCTTTTCAACACCTTTTCTATGTACTCACTTTGAGACAATTTTAATTTTTTATTCTTCTTGTCTCTATTTATTCTCATACCAAGGATTTGTTTTGTAAAACCCAAATACTTCATTGCAAATGAGTTCGCCAATTTTCTTTTGAGCACATTTATTTCCTGCATGTTAAAACCTGCAACAAGCATGTCATCTACATACAATAACAATTTAATATAACTGCCATCATTTTGCCTTTTGAGATAAACATGATGATCAGAGTGACATCTAGTATAAACTTGTTCAGACATAAACCTATCAAATTTTAGATACCACTGCCTTGGAGCCTATTTTAAGCCATACAAGCTCTTCTTCAACCTACACACTAGTTTCTTCTTCCCTTTAAACTCATATCCTTGTGGCTGTTGCATATATATCTCTTCTTCCAAATCCCCATGGAGAAAGGTTGTCTTCACATCTAACTACTCAAGATGCAAATCTTCAGCTACTACTAGACTTAAAATATTTCTGACTGACGTCATTTTAACAACAGGAGAAAATATATCATTAAAGTCTATACCCTTTTTCTATACAAACCCCTTCACCACAAGTCCAGCTTTATACCTTTTTCTACCTCCATCTTCTTCCTTCACCCTGTAAACCCATTTATTCTGCAATTTTGTTTTACCTGTAGGAAACCTAACTAAGTCCCATGTCTGGTTATGTGCTAAGGAGTCCATCTCTTCTTTCATGGCTCGCTCCCACTTCTTCCTAGTTTCTACCTTCACTGCTTCTTCATTACATTTTGGTTCACTAGAATCAGTAAACAATACATAATATAATGAAAGAGAGTATCATTCAAGGGGTCTACTTATCATGGTAGATCTTCTAACACCACTTTCATGTTTTTGAGGTGCTTCTCGTTGTTGTGGTTGTTGTTGTTGTTCTAGTTGTTGATCATTATGATTTTCATGCGCCATCACTTTTCCTGTGATCTCATCAAGCACTGTGTATTCTCTGTTTTCTTTTTCCTGTTTCTTTTCCTGCAGTTGATCCTTATACAAAACCTTTTCATTAAATATGATGTCTTTGCTTCTAATGATTTTGTGTTTTTCATAATCATAAAAGTGATAACCAAAATCATTAACACCATATCCAATAAAGGTACATTTCTTTGATTTTGCCTCAAGCTTTGTTCTATTTTCTTTATTAATGTGGACAAAGGCTTCACAACCAAAAGTATTTAAAAATGAGTAGTTTACCTTTTTACCTATCCATGCCTCCTCTGGAATACCACCATCCAAGGAACTTGAAGGCCCTCTATTTATTAGATAAACAACATTATGTACAGCATCTGCCCAAAATTGTAAAGGCAATCATGCATGCAATTTCATGCACCTTGCACGCTCCATGATTGTCCTATTCATCCTTTCTGACACACCATTTTAGTGTGGTGTTCCTGGAACTGTCTTCTCTTTGTGAATTCCATTCTCTAAACAGTACCTATCAAACTCTTTGCTGTAATATTCACCTCCATTGTCTGATCTGAGACACTTCAACCTTTTTCCTGTCTCATTTTCAACCAAAGCTTACCATTTCTTGAAAGCATCAAATACATCATATTTATTTTGAATACAATAAATCCAGGTTTTTCTGGTTGCATCATCAACAAAAGTAACATAATAACGAGAGCCACCGAGAGATGATATTTGAATAGGTCCTCATACATCTATATGAACAAGCTCTATTTTTTTGCTCTTCTTTTCTTTCCCAACTCTGAGGAATCTGTCTCTCTTGTGTTTTCCATAAACACAATTCTCACAGAATTTTAAATCAACATGCTTCAAACCTAGCAACAAATTTCTTGAGTGAAGAATTTGCATCCCCTTCTCACTCATGTGCCTAAGCCTATGATGCCACAATGTTGTATCTTCTCCTATAGAGGTTAAAGAATTAACAAAATTAAAAATATCATTGCATAAATACAATGTACCAACCTTTTCTCCTTTTGCTATTATCAGGGCTCCTATAGTGACCTTCCAAGTCTTATCTGTGAAAGTAGTTACACAGCCTTCACCTCCTAATTTCCCTCTTGAATTCAAATATTTCTTCAGATCTGGGACATGCCTTACCTCCTTCAATAGCCATTGATTTCCATTCTATTGTTTTATGAAAATTGTACCCATTCCAATGATTTTACAGGGTTTATCATCACCCAATCGAACATGTCCAAAATCTCCTTGAACATAATCATGAAAATGTTTCCTATCAGGTGTGGCATGGAATGAGGCCCCTGAATCTACCATCCATGCATCAATAATATTTTCTAATGAAATAATCAAAGCATCTTGCAAGACATCACCTGACACATTCACTTCATGATTGTTTTCTTGATGCGCGTCTCCTTCTTTTCCCTTTCGAGATTTGCAGTATTTCTTCATGTGTCCTTTCTTCCTGCATTTCCATCACACTATCCCTGATCTAGACTTGGATCTACCTTTCCTTGACTTACTGCGATATCCTGGGCTCTTTCCTCTTTCCATTTTTCTTCCCCTAGTCTCTGCAGTCAAAGCATTACCTAATGTCTTACCACAACTTTTCTGTAGCATTTCCTCGCTAAGGATTGCACCGAAAACATCATCAAACTTTAAAGTACTAGATTCAGAGACAGAGTTACTAATGACCATAACTAAATAATTCCAACTTTCTGGCAATGAGCACAAAAATAACAGAGCCCTAACTTCATCATCAAAAGTTACCCCTACAGAACTTAACTGACTGGTAATTGTATTAAATTCATTTAAATGATTAGCAACAGATCCACCTTCTGACATATTCATATTAAATAAACGCTTCATAAGAAATACCTTATTTGAGGCCGAGGGGTTTTCATATAGTTTGGCCAATGCCGAGATTAAACCCTCTGTTGTTGTTTCCTTTGAAATATTAAAGGCTACCGACACTGCTAGGCACAGTTGTATTGTTCCAAGTGCCTTTCTGTCAAGAATATCCCATTCTGTGTCTATCATACTCATTGGCTTCTTTTTCTTTCCGCTCAATGGTTGGTACAGATCTTTCTGGTACAAATAATCTTCCATCTGCATCTTCCATAGCTGGTAGTTTTGGCCATTAAACTTTTCGACCCTAAACCTACCATCTTCTGCCACTCCTCCCACTCGAACCAGGAACCCTTCTCTCCTGCAAGTTTATTAGCCAGATAGACCTTCAGCTCTGATACCAGTTGTTAGAAAATTATATATTACAGAGTAATGGAACACATAAAATATATTGTAGAAATACAAACACAGAAAACACATAAAACAAGAGAGACATAGATATACGTGGTTTACCCAATTTGAGCTACGCCCATGGAGAAACAGCCAGTCCTTCCTTTTATATTATCTAGAAAACTAAAGAGATACAACCTACAGCATATCCGCTGTAATTCCCTCTTTGCTCTCACATAATCTCCTCTGTCTTCCTCACTCAGAATACAAATCTACATAGACGCAATACAATTCCCTCATATATAGCGAGGGGTTGCCTTCTAGGGCAAAAAACCCTAAATTAAACATAATTTCTACCATCAAATCTCCACCTAATGAACGGCCCAGATTGACTACGAAATTACAACATTTTACAAGGCAATTTTACATCTATGTTTAGCTTTGGGGGCGCTACCCCCGATCCCCTGCCAAGGGGGGCTCCTAAAGATCATTGTCACCCCCCCTGGACCCCCCTTGTAGCACAAATATTACGAGCGACATTTCTGCCACATTTTGAAATGGGGTCCAATGCGGTGATAACTCTGAATAAAGAAGATAATTAGGCTCCACACCCAACAAAGTGTTCGAAGCCTCCCATTAATATTTTGTCAGTCATATTATTGCCATTTCTGGGTGGATCAAACACTGATCACAAAAAATAGTTGGTGTCATAAGCGAGCCTCTAATTGTGAAAGTGGTCTTCCAAGGCATTGCAACCTGCATTAAAACCAACAATCAATCAATGCAAAAAAAACATTTCAAACCTGCATCAAAACCAACGATCGATCAATGGAAGAGCATTAACAAAATACTATGCTATTGTAGAAAATACAACATACATTAACCAAAAAAAACCTGAAAGCTTAGTAGTCGAGTAGCCCCCAGTTCTAAAAAGAAGAAGAAATAAACCAGGAAGCCAATCTCCCAGGCATGGGCATTCATGTAGTGATTTGCTTGGCACTCAAATTTCAAATTTCAAATATAAAATAGAGTGCGACATGGGGTAGGTATCACTCATTGTTGTGCTTTAATTAAGTCATCTCAGCCTATTCGTTGTCAGGCCTTCAGGAAATGAAAATGACGTCACACAAAAAAAAGAGTTGGCGGAAAATCAAAATACCCCATAACCTTTGCCATGACCATCATTCATGTCAACGTCACATCCATCTCCAAAAATTCGCAGTATAGACTACTTCGTTTCTTATAGCCTCCAGTGGGATGGGATTTAATGGGCAGTCAAATAAAGCTACAATTGTTTGATACCTGACACAAATCCTCATTGAAATGCTAAATAATACTTCTTTCAAAAAGTCCACCATCATCTCTCGTGAAGTGGGTTGAACTATACAAAATGTATTTTTGATGTTTTATCTTTTTGTAGAAAACGTCATTAATACCTTATCTCACATTTTAAAGTACACAACCACTAAGAAATATTCCATACTTCTGTACATGAGATCTCAAAATATATTAAGTGTGGGATGTCAAAACAGATTAAATGTGAATATGATTCACAACATTTCGACAAGATTTACAATTAACAACATTTTTAATACGATTCCATCCATCAAATCACCAATTTTAGAGGTGATATTTGTGCAAGGTTGGTGTGAATGGTACTATTCTCAATAAACAATAAATATTTACACGTTTATGATTTACCCAATGATGCTTTATCATTTATGAAGGTAGTTGATTCACACGCATCGACATTTCTAACATTGGGCATGGGTCGAATGGTAAACCATTTTTATTATGTAGTGTAGGGTTCTAAATAATTTAATCAGCGAATTATCCTAAATAGAAGATGAAACCTGCTTTAAATTATTAATTCGTAGTTGAGTTCCTATCTGATTTTTTCGTGGTTGAAGATGCTTCAGAATTTCTCCCGCTCTCGCTCCCACTACCAAAAGACCAAAGCCTCCTAGTGAAACTAGGTAGAACCTCAAACTGGGTACAACCTAGGTACTCAGTTCTAAAATACTTCTTAATTGATGCAATCCGGTCCCCGTTGCCCAAAAACCTAAGAACAATTGAGGCTTCTCTCAATCTATGACTTTCTCCGTAATTTTCTCCTCCCTACACTCTCCCCTTTCTCCAAAGATTCCCCTCCTCCTTTTATTTATCTCCCACTGCCTTCCTCCCATCTCCCTATCCTTATTTATGTTACGTGGAATTAATATTTTATTGAGTATGTAGGATTTAGTTTTATTTAAGATTTATATTATTTAATAAATTAATTTAATTTATAATTTTAATTAAATTATATTATTATTATTTTATCAATTTTAATAAAAATATAATTTGTAAATTTAAAATTAATATTTTCTTTTAATTAAATATTTATCATATATATGTATATAAGGTGGTATATGTATCAAATATCTAATTTGATATACTCATTATATTCTCGTGAGATAGGGATTTATTTCGATAATCAATTCATTACCTTAATTTAGACATTTTCATGTATTAACCTGTTGGGAGTGGGATCCCCCAAGGGAAGTTTTGGGGCTAAAAGCCTATGTTTAAGTCAAGTTTTTGCAATATTATTGTAAAAACTCTGCATTTTTATGGTCGCGGAGCTCGAAGGTATTATGTGTCACAAAGGGTAGTCTACCCTTAGTTTTGTAAAGTAAATTCGGCTGTAAGAGATCTACCCATGGTACACGGATCATGGGATTGTATAAAAATAACTAAGCTCTAAGTAGTTAGAAGCATGGAAGGAGTAAGAGAGTCATAATTTTAGAGGAAGAAGTCTAAGTCTTGGGTTGTAGCGTAGGAAGAGGCTCTGCAGCTGAGTGTGCAGATGCCTAGGGTAGAAGTCTGTAGCTGAGTGCACGGACCCCTGCAGCTATGTGCGTAGGGTGAACAGAGTTTGTAACACTTGGAAGATATTAATAAAAGGAGTTATTCTACAATTTCTATGTATTTTTTCTATTGACGGGTTTGAATATTATGTGTGTGAATTTCCTTTGTTATGCTTCTATGTTGCGTGAATGAATACAGTTACATTGAATAATTAAATGCAATTACAAATATCTGGTTATGCGGTGATAACTTTAAATATTCGGCAAGATAAGTAAATCACTGGGGTAATTGAGGAATTTTCATGGCACGCTACCATAATAGCGCAAAAGTACCTGAAGCCCCAAGATAAGGCTACGTGAAGGTCGATCATATACTTTCGCGAAGGTATTGAAAGTCAGAATAAAGGGTTTGTCCTAAAAGCCCTAGAGTGATATCACATGCGTGAAGTTAGGGATAGAAGAGCTCAAACGACATCACAACCATCTCATGGTGTGGAAACTTGGTTCCAGCATCCCCCCATAGTGCTTCGGGTGAGACTTAGGTCAGCACTCCATGGGTTGATGCCGAAAGGGCTAGTAGTACAGTGATTTGTTTAGCTAATTAACGTTGAACCTGGTTCATGCCCCCTCAAGCCAACAAATGGTTCTGTTGTCGGGACTGGAATCTGCATAAGAGATGTGTGATGTCGTATCACTGGAATCCAACTAAGAAGGAGATTGGAGACTGGTTGGATAGAAAGATCCATGAATTCGTGGCATAGGAGAACAGAAACCCACGACTGACAAAGGAATAGTGGTTGGACCGGTACCTGTATATAGAGATCCATGAGATATTTTTCTGCTCTTTCCCTATTGAGCTATACGAGTGGATTGTGAAGCTAGCAAATAGCCAAGGAAGGTGGAAACTTGATGGTCCTATTGTGTGGACCCCAGAGCTAGTGCGAAGGTTGGAAGCATCAAAGGATAAGATCACCCGCGTTGTCGATCATTGGCTTGATTGCGTCATAGGAGGATTTGTGACTGAATTCGCGGTCGACACCTCAGTCAGCTATAGCGAGGCAAAGCGACGCTTTTTCAAAGGACTGCGAGGTAAGTATGTAAAATCTTTGAATACTTGGATTAAAATGTTGTTGTGCAAAAAATGGGTTATGCAGCTACCTTGATGTTCGAGACTACGTGAAGTGGAAAAACTTACAAGAACAAAGGAAAAAAGGGTCCGAAGTATAGCCCCTTGATTTCACCTCCGCAAAGAGACAAAGAAGGGATAGCGAAGGTTTCTCCGTGAAGTGCTATTCAGTTAATAAGACAAGGATTCCAGCGAATACCACCTCCACCCACACCACCTCTAACTTCACCACTGTCGCCTCCAACTTCACCCGTACCACCTCCACCTCCACCGAGGTTAAGTATGGCAAATATAGTGAAGTTTCCTTTATTCAAAGGCTTGGGAAATGAGGACCTATACCAATTCTGGTTCATGTTGAGGGCTGTATGGGAAGCTCAATGTGTTACAGATGATCATATAAAGAAGGCAACACTAGTTAGTGCTCTACAAGATCACGCGCTGACCTGGTATATTAAGTACTCTAATGATAACCTGAATGTTAGAGTAGCAAACATCTAGGCAACACTAAATAGGGAATTTCGCAGGCCTAAATCTGAGGCGCAATCAATTGTGGGATTCAAAGAGATCGCAATGCAACCAGGCGATATGCCTTGGGAACTAGATCAGAGGCTAAAGTGTACAATCCGTGAAGCCAACATGAATTTGATAGATGGACAACATCGCGACTAGTTTGTGGCTTCTCTACTACCACACTTAAGGAGTGTGTTGTCACATCAAAAGATAACAACTCAGGTAGAGGCCTTGGAGATTTCCATGAGACTACATGAGACTCCAATGAAAGATCCTAATCTAGGAGTTCAGCAGATCCATGCGTAGCTGAAGAATTTGTGCCTTGAAATGCAAAGTCTGAAGTAGGACAGGACAGTTTGGCTAGAGGTACGTGAGGAGGTATGGTGCTTGAAATGCAATAGACAGGTTCATGAAAAAGATCATTGCCCAGTCCTTGCAAATTACATTGCAGGAGGAGGACCAATGCCTTTAAGGCCAGAAGCTCAAGCAGGACCTAGCATAGGGCCTACATTATGGTGCGCTATCTGTCAAGTAGCCAGAAAGCATGCCACAGATAACTGTCACTTGCTACAGAAGTATCTACAAGCACCACAACAACTGTTCTACAACTTTTTTAGGTCAGTAGGACATGATGAGTGTACTTTTAGGAGTTATGAATTGATGATGGATAGAACTCCCGCCTATAGGGTTCAGGCCGAAACGCGACTCCTTGACCAGAATGTATGGATGGCACAGACAAGATTTTAGGGGCGCAGACGAGGCTGAGGTGAAGGAGGACATGGTAGAGGTTGAGGACAGTTGATTTGCTAAAATTTCGGAAGACTAGGACAGTTGATTTGCTATAATTGTGGAGGACTAGGGCACTATGCTCGCGATTGCACAAATCCAATGCGTCTGTCGTGTAAGTATTGCACGATGTTTGATCATGAAACGGAAGATTTTCCTACTCTGATCGCTAGGATATGTGACAAAGGGGAGCTACCACCTCCGCCGACTCAGAACCTGCAGATGATGAGATCTGAGCCATGCAAGGAGCACCTAAATGTAAATATAGTACTTAGAAGTGGAATCGCGACGGGAGATGAAAAGGGGAAATAGCCAAAAGACAATACATGGGTTTGCAAAGGCCTGACAAAAGACGCTGAGTTCAATTTGGAGCACGCTCATGAAGCCTTCATTGAAGCTAAAAAGAGCTTCACTAAGGCCTCCACCTCAGGAAGCAAGGATAAGCCTAAGCTATAGATGGATCCCTCTATGCTCACAACTTTCTTGAAAAGTTGCATGAAGTTATTGCGCGATAGTAAGGTTGTGAAAGGGTTACAAGAACTCATTAATAGATGCACTGGAAGTGCGCCAGGTGAGCTACCTGTAGTATGAAAGATTGGAAAGCATAAAACAAGGACGGGACGGGACATGAGACTGACCACACAAATCAGAGAGTATGAAATGGATCAGGTCATTTTGGACCTAGGGTCAGATGCGAATGTCCTACAAAAGCAGACCTAGGAGCAAATGGTGAGACCTACACTGCAATTGTCTCTAATTCAGCTAAGGATGGTGAATCAGCAGAAAATCATCCCCATGCGGTGTCTGCAGAGGGTGACCGTGGATATTGAGGGAGCGAGCGCACTGGCCGATTTTGAAATAATAGAGATAGTGGATGACAGAAATCCCTACTGTGCACTCTTGGGAATTGACTAGGCTACTGATATGAATGGGGCAATCAATCTAAAGAAGCAAAAGATGATCTTTGAGAAGAAATTGTTGCGCGTAATAATACCCCCCGATCCTGCTAAAGGATCATGCTATATGGAACCAGTCCGTGATTATGAGAGTTGTTAGTGCCTAGATTTACCTCAGGCTAAAAATGTAGGATCCAAGGCCAACATCAAACCACGCTCAGCCTCGTAGCTAGCCCTATGAGGATAGGAGAGGGCTCTCTCTGGGTCAATCTCAGCAAAAGATAATCAATGGGCTTGAGATGACTGAAATAAAACTAATTTTAGGCTAGATATGAAATACAAGGATTTGATTTGAGTTTTTGGGGGTTTTGTTGGAATCAAGGGAAAGGCAGATTTTGGGGTGCAGGGATTGAGGCTCAGTTCTGCAGAGATCTCGATGGGGCAAGGTAGGAAATCATTTTGGCACTTAAATTTTAATGAGATGGAGGGAAAAGACAGGTGAGGTGTTGAAGAGGGCAAGGGAAATCATGAATCCTCCTCAAACAGCTGAAAACATCAAACAACTAAAGCAAACCTCAAGTAGAGCATTGCACTTTCAATGAATTCTACTTACACTCTTGTTTGCTTAGTTCAGAAGAAATAAGATATATGATGGCATACATAAAAAAATTCACAATTACAAAGAGAAGCATTGTACCAATACAAATTGCCACATGAATCCCAAAGAGTGCTGCAAATCCTAGTCTCAATTCCTTAGCCAAAATACTGAAGATGAATGTGCAATGAAGCTCAAGGCTTTCTCAAGAGTCCAACCATGCTAATGACTGAAAAACAACATAATATAGCAAACGTAGCTCCTCCTTGCCTCTAGGGGTTGAGCTCATGAGTCTAGGAGCTTATCCAACTAATTCTAAACTGAGAACTAGAAACTAGGCAAGATAACAGCATGCCTCTAAAAACAAGGGAACTGATTCATTCAATTTCAAACAACCTCTATACTGATGAATCTACCTATACAAGTGAAAATAAAACATATTTACATCACAATCCATCAATTTTCATCAAATTACATCATAAATTTTCCATTAGGAAAGTGAAAAGTTCAAACTAGGCGAAGCTGGGAGAAAAACAGAGCAAAACTTAGTCAAACTGGCAATTTTTCCTCTATGCGCCACGCCTGATTCTCTATGTGTAGCGCCTGTTTGGACCCACTTTTGGAGGCCTTCTCGATGTCCAAATGATCTCTAAGTGTGCTTGCTGGAAAGGTCTACCTATATACTTTCCAACCCAAGTGTAATATTTCAATTTGACCTCCATTTGCCCCTCCAAACGTCCATTCTCCCAAAACTGCTTCCTGTGTGTCAAAATAGGGGCAGTGAGGTCATTTTTTGAGTGTTTTTTGACCTTTTGAGGGCTCAAAACCTGCCCAAAATTCTTGGCCATAAGTAGGCAAGCATAAATTTTCATGAAAAATCTAGAAATGCAAAGATTTTGTGATTTGGATCCCTCTAGCAAAAGCGAGCGCCATGTGGCGCGGCGCATAGGGAGGAAAACTCTGTTTTTGTGCCAAAAATTTACAAAAATGCAAAAATTGCTCCAAATTTCTTGAAATTTGGGCTGAGTCTTCTCTATCAAGTGCTGTGATGGGCCAAGGAAGCCTCAGCCAAGATTTGAAGTCCTTCATCCTCTTTTTGCCTCTTTGATGCTCTCTTTAGCTTTGCTTTCAAATTCCTGATTCTCGCTTGGCACACCAAGTTTCGGGACAAGTAATGATATGACAAGTTTCTAAGCATATTCTTCTCATTTATTGCCTTCTCCAGCTTCCTCTCCAAGTGGATATTGACTCTTTCGATCCATGACTCTCTGTCGGCATTGATCTCTTGCTCCAAGGAAGTGAACTCCACCCTCCTCCTTTGGGCACTTTGGCGGTTTTGCCGAATGTTCTGTAACTCCATCACCACCTGCTGATCCTCAAGCTACTTGTTCCTCTGCTCCAAATATTGTATAGTCCACTGGGCTCTATCCAAGTTGGTGGACAAGGCATCAATGTCTGCCTGTTGCTCCTTGATGATCTGTCTAAAGTTTGTACTTTGTGGGCCCATGTCGATATCATCACCCTCAATGAGGATGAAATCAGTCTCTCGCTCACCTGATGGTCCTTCCTCCTGTAGAGGCCTCTTGCCTCGGTCCTGAACCTGCTGTGCTGATGGAGGAAGTGAGGCCCCTTCCACCCCAGGTGGAGATAACACTCGCTTCGCTGCTGCAAACAACCATCTAGTGCCTCTCTGATAAGAGATGAACACCGGCACACTAGCAGTCTCATGGCCCTGCTGATAAGAAGGTCCACCTGTCTCATGCCCAACCTCTAAAGGTCCCTGTGAAGCTCTGAAAAACTCACGAGAGATGAAGTCATCCCATGTGATGCCCTGTAAACCAAGCTGGTGAACGACCACAATTTTGATGAGAGCAAAATGATAAAGACTGTTGAACTGCTGCTGAAGGGTCTTGTGTTGCACAAGAGTGGTCATCTTCTCTATGTTCCGACATATGAAATAAGGAATGTTCATCATTCGCACCTGAGTGAAATGCATCAGTAGCCTGATGTGATAAGCATACAAGTGGGAGAACCGGCCCTCACAGGTGAAATACTTCATGATGAGTTTCATTAAAGGAGCATACTCATCCTTGAGAAACCGAAAAGGAAACACTCTCTTAAGCTGCCTCAGAAAACCAGGTTTGATGTATGGTTCATAGTGTTGCCGATCAATCTTCTGTCTCTTATTCCATGGTTCTCCAATGTTTGGTATGCTAGTTGCCAATGAAATGGTTTATGGTGTTAATGTGAAAGTAACATCAGCAAGAGTGGCTTGATCACCATGCAAATGCAACACAAATAAGCGAGCCAACTCACGATGAAACTGAATATGAGCAACCTTCTTACAAAATTCATAGCATGACTGATGCTGGAAACAAAAGAGGGCAAGAGGGCAGGCCTGCAACTCAGTAAGAGTGGTAGGTTCTTCTCTGATATGTCTGCCACCTCTATGAGGCCTCCTGGGTGCATGCCCCTCCGTGGGTGAGTCACTTTGGGTCTCTTCTTCATAATCATATGAAGGATCTGATGCCATAACTGCTGGTAGACAAATTTCCTTGAAGAAATAAGAGCTGATGTGTCAAACTGTGGTGGACTGCCTTTGATGATTGTTTGACCTCTGCTACCAAGGGAAAACAGTGAAACAAGGAATTGTTAGGAGAGGGGAAAACTAATGGGAAATTTGGGACTGTTGGGATAGACTTAGTTAGGGAAATATGGGATATTATGGGAGTTCTTGTATAGGATTAGGGTTTGGGGTTTACATATGGACATTTGGGAAAGGGATTTTGGGATAGGGATTTAATGAACTTAGGGGGGTAGGGGAATTTAGAGAACAATGAAATTCAGGGATAAATGGGATAGGGGAGTAATGGAGGGATGATGAACTTGGTAGCAAAATAGGTTTTCAAACCCTAGGTAGCAAGTTTTTTTAAAATAGTAGGGTTTGATTGCTTTTCACAAGCACCATAAAAAACATACCATCCAACCATCATCAAACTTAGATGGAATACAGATTTGAAGAGTCTACCTACTTGTATCAAGACCGTTCCACGTGATTTCGGGTGATTGGAGCAAGTTTCGCTAAAGACTTTGCGAGAAATCTCTTCCAAATTATTAGTATGGCTATCAAAATCGTGAGCATCATCATGTAAGTTCCAGATCCAAGCGGTAGTATCAGGACCTTTAGCTAGCGTCCTTGAGAAATGACCAGGTTTGGCCCATTTTTCAAAAGAGGTTTTTACAGTATCTCTATCCACTACGATCTTTACTTTCTTTACTTCTGGTTCCGGTGAACGAATGGTCATTAAATTCTCCCCTTTTCGGACGGGACTTAAATAATAAGAAACCTGCCAGGCAGGGGAAGGAAAGGACCAGGGCCTTCCGAAGGAAAGCACAGCATACCTACCTAGGCAGACTTACTTTTCGTAAGTCCCCTTGCCTATTGCCTATCCTAGCCTGGTCCTAGGGATTAGGATACATAGCTGCTATCGGCATAGTTGGGTGGGGCTATCCCATGCCTATTTAGACTTTACCCTCTATGGAGACCTACCCTTTACGAAAGATAAGGAAAGGTTGACCTCATCTTTCGTTTCCCTAGAATATCGACAAGGAGATCAGTCATTACCCTCCGGCCGTAAACCTCCTTCTGATCGCCCTATTTCCTTCTTTCCGCCGACAGATCGCCTGCCCGCCCCTACGGTCCAATTCCCCGTGAACCTCCAATTAATAGAGATTGGTTTTTTGGGCTTCCTGGCTATATGCACCACGCAGCATGCCCAGTGCGCTGCGCCCCACCAATGCGCTGTGCCCGTGTTAAAATGCACTGAGTTCTAAGGCCCAGTGCGCCGCGCCGGCTGTATGCACCGCGCCTCCTGCCCAGTGCGCCGCACCGGTATTTTTACAGAGATTTTCGCCCAAGTTCTCACTTTCTCACCAACTTTGCTCTATCTTGCTTCTCTTTTGCAAATGAGCTTATCACATGAAGGAATAGCTTATAAACAAAGAGCTTTTGAAATTTTGGCTCATGAAACCCACTTTTGTAATGTTTTGGATTTGACTTTATCTTTAAACTCTGTTTTTGAACCTTTTCACTGTTTTTTTCACTTTGTGATGAATTTAATGACTTGAGCTTGCTTGTTTTTTGCAGGTGTCGGAGCTTTTGAGCTAAGGAAAGAAACCAGGATGCAGATGAATGAATTTACAATGAGAATAACAAAACTTTCATGATTTTTCACAATTAAAGCTAAATACTCTGTTTTTTCCTCAAAACAGAGTTTTGAGGAAAAACACATTTTCGAACATTTGGCGATGCAATTTATTGATGTTGAAACTTCCTCATGGCCTGCTGGCAATTATTGGACAATTTAACACATTTTTTTTCGAAACCCTAATGAAACCCTAGACCTAACTGACCGCTAAAGACAATCTTTGCAATTTCAGGATAAAAAGGAGACTGTATAGGTTTTTAATGAGCGAATATGTGCCAGCAGGTAAATAACATGAGGGAACTTGGAGGAATGCCACTGCCGTCAGATGATCTATGCGCCTAATGGAATGCAAATGACTGGGCGGGACACCTAACATGAAATGCAACAAGAGGATTTGATCTCTGACGGAGGGATGACAATACCGACTCTAACAAGAGTGATGAAAACCTGGACTGTATCTATAAGATAACACTGCGAGACTAAGATTGGGTGAATCCCACTGCGGATAGATGGATTACATGGGACCTCAAGAGTTCCTGCACTTCAGACTTCGACGAAGAAATAGAACGTTGGTAGAATCAGTTACATGAAGTAACTATGCTGAATTGCAACATGATGACCCAATCGTTGTGCTGTGTGTCATCAGAGGTAAGAAATATGCCTATTTATGATGGTCTAAATGAGGTAGATATATTTTTGGATGCATTTGAAAGGGAGGTACCAGAAAAGCAGCGCTTCCAGGCCTTGGACTGGGCACTGCGCGCTATGCCCGCAAGATGGTGGGGTACGCACAAGGGAAGCTTTGATGATTGGCGTGAATGTAGGAGGATGATGAGAACATAATTTGGGAAGCCTAAGATGTGACTGACAAATAAGTACGATGGGCAGAATGATCTGTGCGCGCATCTGGCCAAATGGATGCAGGCTTATGGAGAAAAGCCCCAACCTGAGTGGGTGCACTTGTTCTGTCATACCCTGGATGTTATCCCAATGAATTGGTATATAGAAATAGAACTCCGCCATGGGACAGGCAAATGGGATATCCTGCGGGAAGAATTCATGATGACATTCAGTTTTGAGGATGGGCTTGACAGTGTTGATGAAGCATTACAAGAGATGAAAGCAGCCATCTTTAGGATACCGCAGGATCCTTTAGACCTGATTTAGCCTGAATGGGCTACTCAGCTAAGTCATGCGCTCGAATGTTATAATATAACTGCTGATGCAGAGGAAAAGGATCGGTAGAAGACTAACATTCCAGAAATAGAAGGCTGCCATGAGGTTCAAGGACCGTAAATTATGAACCCTGATATAACTGCACCGGTGAAAACAAAACAAGTGAACATTGGTACAGAGACAAAACCCAAATTCACGAAGATTGGAGACTATTGGGATGACGCAGCGATGGATAAGATCGTTGAATCACTCTGTGAATACCAGGACTTATTCCCTACCAAGTTTATGGATCTGAAAGGAATAATCGGGGACCTAGGAATGATGAAAATCACGTTAAAGCCTGACGCGAAGCCAGTTAAGCAAAGGCCTTACCGTCTCAATTTGAAATACAAGGAGAAAGTCTGGTTAGAGCTAGATAAGATGCTAGCGGGTGGCAGGAATCATTGAGCCTATGGAAGAATCCGATTGGGTAAGCCAAATGGTGGTGCAAGAGAAGAAGCAAAAGGATGAGACAAGGATATGCGTGGATCTCAAAAAATTGAATGACGCTTGTGTACATGATCCTTTCTCGACTCCGTTCACAGATGAATTGTTGGACAATGTAGGCGGCCAGGAAGCATATTCCTTCACTGATGGGTTCTCTGGGTACCACCAAATCAAAATCGCGCAAGAGGATAGAATCAAGACAACCTTCACGACTCAGTGGGGTTGTTTTCAATACACTATAATGTCATTTGGATTGAATAATGGACCTGCTATCTTTTCGCGCATGGTTGTTGCGGCATTCAATGAATTTATTCATAAGTTCCTGGAGGTATATTTTGATGACTGGACTGTATTTTGGCTGGTTAAGTGCCACGTAGCAAGCTTGTGCCTAATGTTGGATACCTGTCGAGGATACCAGATCACGCTCAATCTCAAGAAGTGTCTGTTTTGCATTCATTTTTGGAACCTATTGTGGCATGTGGTCTGCAGACAAGGACTAATGGTAGACGTCGTGATGATCGCGATGATACTGAACTTGGAAGCACCGAGGAGTGTGAAACAATTGCATGCTACTCTAGGACATACGAGATATTAAAGAAAGTTTATTAAATTCTATGCCTAGATCACCATGCTGATGGAAAAATTGTTGAAGAAGGATGTCACATTCTGCTGGAATGATGGCTGTAAGAAAAGCTTGGATATATTGAAAGAAAATATGGTTACCGCGCCGATTCTAGTCTTCCCAAACTGGAAGAAAGAGTTTCATGTACATGTCGATGCGTCATGTATAGCGCTAGGTGCAGTACTAACACAGGCTGGCAGAGAAGGCTTGGACCATCCTATCGCATTCACAAGCCGCAGATTATCCAAATTAAAGAAGAACTATTCTACCTCTGAATGCAAGAGTCTAGCTATGGTGTATGCGCTCCAGAAGTACCAGCACAACTTGCTAGGAGGCCATTCTAAGATGTATATGGATCTCTCCGTGCTAAAGTACCTGGTCAATAAGCCTGTGTTGGGGGGGCGAATCTGAAAATGGCTCTTATTGTTCCAAGAGTACGATTTTGAAGTTGTTGTGCAGCCTGGACGATTGAACGCGGGACCAGATCATCTGTCATGCATCGAAGCAGAGGAGGAACCTACTAACTTGGAAGAAGGATTGCCTGATGCAAAACTATTTGTAGTGCATGTCACGGATGGTAAATTTTAGGATATAATACACTTCCTAACAAAAGGAACTGCACCAGAAGGATACTCTATCTAGCAAAATAAGGAATTAGTGGTGTGCGCAGCAGATTTCTCTATCATGGCTGGGCATCTATACAAGATGGGGACTGATGAGATAGTGCAACCATATGTACCTGAGTTCGAATGAAGTAGCATCCTCGCAGACACTCATGGGGGCACTACGAGAGGATATTATGTAGGGAGAGCAACCGTGCAAAAGATTCTATGCGCAGGGTTGTTGTGGCCAATCCTTCATCAAGATTCAAAAGCATATTGCAGGGCATGTGATGTATGTCAAAGAACGGGCAGGCCATCGCGGAGGGATGAAATGCATTTGAATCCACAAATGACATTGCAACCCTTCGAGAAGTGGGCAATAGATTTTGTAGGACCCATTCAGCCACAAGGGAAGATAGGAGCAAGGTACATTATCACTGTGACGAAGTATTTGACTCGTTGGGCAGAAGCGCAGCCGTGAAGCATTGCACGGGCACGACCTCCATGAAGTTCCTATTTGAGCATGTACTGATGCAATTTGGATGTCAAAGGATCTTGATGAGTGATCGTGGTACGCACTTCCTGAATGAGATGATCAACGCACTAACAAAGGAATTTCAGGTATATCACCAGAAGAGCACAACTTATCACCCACATGATAATGGGATAGTGGAGGAGTTCAAAAAAGTGCTTGAAAACATGCTGACCAAGGTTTGCAATGCTCAACAAAGTGATTGGGACCTATGCATACCTGCAGTATTGTGGGCTTATCGAACGACATGCAAGAAGTTGATGGGACAAACCCCTTTTAGGCTTGTCTATGGTGTGGAAGTCGTAATGCCTATGGAATACATCATGCCTAGTCTGCGCATATTAGCGCTCACAGGTATGATGGATCACGGAGCCCTAGAAGAGAGGCTTGTGTAGCTGGATGAGCTTGAAGAAGAAAGATTTTTTGCTAGATTTCACCAGCAGGTCCAAAAGCAACATGAAAAGGCATGGAATGATCGACACATCAAGCTACGCACATTTAAGGTAAATGATATGGTTTTATTGTATGATAGTAACTTTGATAAATTCCCCAGAAAATTTAGGATGCACTGGTTAGGGCCTTATGTTATTAAGGAGATTACCGACAGAGGAGCGGTATAGTTGGTCAAGTTAAATGGAGAACCCTTCCCAGGAAAGGTGAATTGCAGTCACTTGAAACCATACACCGACGGTCCATCCATGTGACTAAATGAAAATAGCATAGTCTAAGCGCTCCAGGCAGCTGAAAGGGGGCAGGACTATAAAATACACTGCCCAAGTTGGGGAGCTACACGATTGGAAGATCGTGCGAAGCAAGGACATGTCACTAAGTCTGCGACAACGCAGAGGGAGCTGCGTCACCCATGGAGAAATCACGCAGGTTGGCTGGAAAGTGACCTTTAAAGTAACTATTCATGAAAATACGGTAGAAGTGAGGCCAAATGGAGCGGGCGACCGACATTTAAGATGAAATTTATGGCTTAACTCCTTGAAAATCTGCCGCCAATCCGACATTATTGAACCGATTTCGGGGGGAACGGTCGGATTTGAATTCAAATTTCCCTATAAATTACAAGTGGTTGTCTAGCAAGAAATACTTGGAATTTTAAGTATTCAGCTGTTGAGCTGTTGAGATGTTGCAAGTACTGATAAAGAGTGTTATGTCATCACCCCTAGAAGTTATCAATACACAGCAAGTGGTAGAAGAGCCGGCACAAGAGATGTAGAAACAGGCAGAAGAAGCTACCCCAGAAGTAGCTGAAGTACTGGCGAAGGTCCCTAAATCCTCGAGAACACTGGGACCGAAGCCAACCCCAACCAAGGAGACCATGAAAGGTAAGAAGGGCAAGCATCCTGCCATCCCGATGCACGCATCACCGAGACGAAAACCAACAAATCCCACTGCCCAGGAGAAAGGCAAGGCTATAAACCGAGAGGAAAAAGAGGAGGATATCGAAGACATCCCCATGGACGATGAAGATGTGGGAGTGGAAAGCGTAGGAACAAAGCAAGGCATTCCACTATGTGTGTCTCTTTCTATCGATTGTGCTCATAGCATGGGAGCTACCAGAAGAAAGTCAATTCCCCTCGGTCATGCTGGACCTTCCTGAACAAGCGAAGTACGCTTCGCTATGGGTGACCAAGGATGTAGAGTGTGTTCAGGACAACAAAATATTCTAGAAATGAATATCAGGATGGCTATCAATCACAAGTCATATTGTCACCAACGGTATATGCTAACCTGTAAAGCTATGCTGAATTCAAAGCTGATTTCCATTGGATCTCAATTATGGCGTGGAAGGACCCTGCACAGAAATGGTACGACTTGCCGTACCTCGCCACAGATGATGCCATTGATGCGGTGTTGGATAAATGGTCGGCAAAGTGGCACACCACCATGGACTTGGCAGTGGGTGGAAGCAAGTCCGCTACACAAAAGAAGAAGGACGAGGCCAAGCTGAAGATGGCACAGCTGGTCGAAAAGAGGAAGAAGGAGGCCACTAAGAAGGCCAAGGCAGAATAGACAGGGAAGGAGGTAGGAAAACAAATAGGTGGCACAGAGCAGGGCTCTAACAAGGGTGCCCGGTCGCCTTCACCTGAAACTGAAGAAGAGGACACATAGCATCAAAACATGGACCCTCAAGAGATGTCTAGCTGCATCAAGCGTCTGAGAGAGCCGGAAAAGGGAAGGTCCAGAAAGAAATCAAAAGCGACCAAGACCTCACTGGACCCTATAACACTAACGGAGGGAGATTTATACGACATCGATGATACTGTTAGAGACGTCACTGCGGAGGCCCTACAACAATTTGAAAATCAGTAGCAGATCCTCCTAGAGGCCATCCAGACTGGACTGCAAGAGTTACAGACCCACGAGTCACAAGTTGGTACAGTGTCTACCAGCTTGGCTATCGGCACATTAGAGGTTGTTGATATGCTACGCACAAAGGCTTCCAGTGCACTAGTGCTGCTAGATGGAGCAATACCAATAGAAAATGAGGCTGACAGGCCCACTATCAGCGCCTTGAAGGGAGTGGGATTGAACCTATCAGTGCTCTTGCACGAAGCACTCCACTCCTTGCAGGATGGAGTAATTGTAGAGCTAAGGGCCTGAGAGCACTGCGTCCTGCAAGTGATCAGTGAATAGAGAATAAACAATGAGCAGATGGCCTTACACAGGAATGCTACCATCGCCACCGAGGCCGACGCGACCAGCAAGAGTAAGAAGATCATATAGGTTGTGGAGGAGGCCTGCAGAATGGTCCGGGAATTGGCCATTCCGTAGGAGGAGCCATTCGAGGTCTGCATCCATAAATTGGTCACAGGGGTGTGCGCCACTCGCAGAGAGATGGTGTGGGTTCAGTTGGAGTTGAACTTGCATATTACACAGCTCCAGTTGAGGGCTCAACCTTCAACACCACTAGAGGTAAAGGAACAACGAGTGGTCACTGGCACAGAAGTAGTTGCGGTAGTGGAGAGTGCAGTAGCAAACTACACCCAGTTGTTTGAACAATCGTTTGAGGTCCTGACCAACTTGCAGGAGGACCCAAACATCCAAAGGCTAGAGACGGAAGCACGCAAACTCCAATAGTGCTATGATAAAGTTAAGGGAATAGCTCGAACCGTTGCGCTGACATAGAGGTTAGCCAAGCTGCAAGAATCCAAGCAGTTGAAGGAACAGGTGGATGCAGCGCTGCTCAAAGAAGCGGTGTTGAAGGCGCAACTAAAGCCCTGGCTGGAGGAAGCGTATGCAATGACAGGAAACATTGAAGGCAAGCTTGCAACTCTGCAAGCAACCCACCAATAGCTTCAGGCTAACAACACAGGGGTAGTAACTGAGAAGACAATCGAAGATGCGAAGCAGGCAGTAGCTCAGTGCACAGCCAAAGTTGCAGTCACCAGGGTCGAGCTAGATGGGCTTCGCACAAAGATATCTACGCCTACTAAGTGACTCGAGGGCAAGTCGCGATGTTTTTGTTGGGGGCCTATTGGGAGCGGGGTCCCCCTAGGGTAGTTTTGGGGCTAAAATCCCATGTTTAATTCAAGTTTTTGTAATATTATTGTAAAAAATCTGCATTTTGTGGTCATGGAGTGCGAAGGTATTATGTGTCACAAAGGATAGTCCGCCCTTAGTTTTGTAAAGTAAAGTCGGCTGTAAGAGATCTACCATGGTCTGCGGACCATGGGATTGTATAAAAAGAGCTAAGATATAAGTAGTTAGAAGCATGGAAGGAGTAAGAGAGTCATAGCTTTAGAGGAAGAAGTCTAAGTCTTGCGTTGTAGCGTAGGTAGAGGCTCTGCAGCTGAGTGCGCAGAGGCCTAGGGTAGAAGTCCGCAGCTAAGTGCGCGGACCCCTGTAGCTGTGTGCGCAGGGTGAACAAAGTCTGTAACACTTGGAAGATATTAATAAAAGGAGTTATTCTAAAAATTTTGTGTATTTTTTCTATTGACGGGTTTGGATATTTTGTGTGTGAATTTCCTTTGTTATGCTTCTATGCTATGCGAATGAATACAATTACATTGAATAATTAAATGAAATTACAAATATCTGGTTATGCGGTGATAACTTTAAATATTCGGCAAGATAAGTAAATCACTGGGGTAATTCAGGAATCTCCATGGGGCTGCGCGAAGTTCGATAGTATACTTTCACGAAGGTATTGAAAGCCAAAATAAAGGGTTTGTCCTAAAATCCCTAGAGCGAGATCACCTGCATGAAGACAGGGATAGAAGAGCTCAAACGACATCACAACCATCTCAGGGTGCGGAAACTTGGTTCCATCATGCCCCCATACTGCTTCTGGTTAGACTTCGGTCCACGCTCCACGGGCTGATGCCGAAAGGGCCAATAGGGTAGGGATTTGTTTGGCTAATTAACATTGAACCTGGGTCATGCCCCCTCAAGACAAATAACTAGTATATATATAGTATGATACATGCGGACCCATGCATATGTATCTATCATATAGATGTCCCGTATGTATGCTAATATTTGTATTTTGTTTGTAATTATAGGTGGACCATTACGCATAGCTTCCCTGATTTTTAGTTTAGGGTCTCATATTTGCTCCTTTCAGTCACAAAGTCAAAACTTCGTCTTGCATGTGGATGTGGTAAAAGTGTATCCATAGTAATGGCTAGGGATAATTAAGTGGACTGGATGATAACATGTTTTGTTCTCATATTCTCTCAAAGGTTTCTTTAAAAGATGCAATTTGATGTTTTGGTTGTTATGTAGATGGTGATGTCTTTGAAATTTATTACCCCATTTCAACTTTTCCAATGTTAAATTTACAACATAAGCAATTGATAATATTATGTTCTATCATTCTGCTCAACATGAAAGTTTGGAATGTGTAACATAGGGTTATATGATCATGTGGGTTCATTTGTGGGAGGGTAGGAGTGGCCCAATGGATGTGGATGGGGTTTGCAGAAGCAGGGACACATAAGGTGGGCGGAGAAGCTAAGGAAGTTGTAGCAGCACAGGGAAATACACACAAATATCTTTACGACAACTTAATAAGAGCCTCCTTACAAATTCAATGGATGGAGGTGGGGTAAGATGGAAAAGCAGAGATGTGGCAGCTATTGTTGATGCAGATCCATTGCCTAAAATAATATATCAACTTGAATCTTCTTTGGAACAATCTTAAACTTGTGGGTTTCTCTCTGTTTCTAGTGTGTTTATACAAGCACGATTGGATCTAACAAAGATGCTAAACCATGCTTGTTTTGGACGACATATAATTGCTACTCCCCCCACATCTTCATGTTCTTTCAAATGTCAATATTAGATCTCACAAACAAATTCTCAAGGATTTCATTCTATCAATATTTATTTTTAGGTTATTAAAACAAAAATCAATTTAGGCTTTGTTCGTTTCATCTTAATCCTCTTCAAGTGTGAAGATACTAAGTAAACAAAGGAAGCTCTGAATACAATGCTCATATTTCATCATTTTCTTTATTTTGTGTAGGCAATTATATCTAATATTTTGTTAAAGTGCATCTTATATAACATTCTGAAACAATAAAAGAGTACATCGGTGAGATGGACCATAAATTACAAATCACACTTCCCTATAGAGGCGAGATGTGCAAGTATATTAACCTTAGTTGTAATGTCACGAGACTCTACATGTTTAGAGAGAATGCCAATCCTACCTTAGACATTGTAGTCTCATCCAAATTTGAAAGGAGACCAACATATATCTTGTCATAAAAAGAAAAATATTGGCAACCTTATTTGTCTCATATTCCTCTTTAGGTTCAGGCAAGGAAAATGAAGCTTTAGAAATCACTGGCACTGGATATTTTCTCAGTTTGGAGAGGGAAAGGAATTTGTTTCATTTTCTGGAATAAGAAGAAATTAAATGTTTTAAGAAATTAGCATAATTCCAGGTGCTAACACGATTCATACATTGAGGTATTAATTTTCGAATGGTAAATTTCTTCATCTCTAATGGAAAAATTAAGCATATTCTCAAATTTTATGTTGGAGCCCAATCAGATCCCAACCAGATATTTAATGGGCATATTTTCAGCACATGGAAACAACAAATCACCACTTTTCAGTATAAATGTTTGCTGGGAGAATTGTTGAAAATGTTGCTATTGGAAATAAATCATTGGAAATCTGAACATTAGGACACAAAAACATTGACAAAAAAAATCATACCATGAAGATATTAAAATACATTGCTATCTAATGAAATAGATGGAAAATGATTTCTTTTATGTTGGCTTCACCTAAGAGGGATTTGAATCTTGGATCACATGGTTTATATAGTACTTCATAACATGGCAATTGCCAATTGAGTTACCCATATCGGCTGTAAGGGATGAAAAATGATACATCAAACGTTAACTGCCAATATTTAATCTTGATAGTTGTTCATTCAAGACTCAATGAATTTAATGCTTCAAGAATGTAATAATGAATGAAATTTCAAACCAAGGTTCAAGATTTATGGTCATTTTGCTTTTTCTCTTATAATAAATATGTGAAATTTTTACATAACTGTGTTATTGATGGGTAATTTTTTAATCAAGTCTCTATTGGCGAAGGGATAGTTTATTATCAAGTCTTGAGTGTTTTATAGAAGGGTGGGGATGCAAGTCAATATTAGCAAAATGAAAGTATTTGTTTTCTCCAAAAAAAGAAAACATAAAGAGCATAAGTTCTACTTTGAAGGAAATGTTTTGGAAGAAGTTGTGGATTACAAATACCTCGGAATTGACTTCAATAGAAATCTAAGTTGGGATGACTGTAGAAAGAAAAGGAATTTGGGGGGTTGGAAATCATTTTACGCTTTTCAAAATAGGTGTAGAGAGGCAGAGTTATGGGACTGGAAAACCACTCAAACTATTTTTGGGCTTCTAGTGATTCTGGTGATTCTCGTTGGTTGTGAACTATGGGCCAATAGTACATTCGACATGTTGTTGAAACAAATTGAGAAAATTCAGAAGCATTTGATTACAAACAAATTCAAAATTAAAAGTGCAGTTCCTTATGCTATCTTGTTAAGTGAAATAGGGACTGCTCCAATTGAAGCAATTGCTATGGTGTGAATCATAAGGTATTTAAAAAAAATTGAGCAAATGGAAGAAGGTGATGGACTAAGGTTGTCTTTAATCACATATCGTGCAAAATGAAGAAGACTTAGATGCAACAAAATAACAAATGGTTTAGTAAATGGGGTATTTACTTGAACACGTGTCCCATAAACAATAAATAGATAAAAGATTTTGTTATGGATAAGTTCCGCAAGTGTACTTGAGATAAGGAGTTAGTGAGAAAGAAAAAGTACTATATTGAAGTGTTTAATCACTCTCATAATCATCAACAAAAAGGGTACATAGAGGCCAATCTTTCTTGGAAAGCCAAATTTCTTATTTCTCAGTTAAGGACTAATTCTCACCAAGTCTGTTGTGAAATAGGGCGCTGGAAAAGGCCAAAAGAAGTGTGGGAGGAAAGAGTATGTATTTTTTGTTCTTCCAGAAATGTAGAAACAAAAAAAACATTTCATTTTAGACTGTAAGGCCTTCAAAGACTACAGGGAAAGTTATGGAGATATTCTAGCAGCTAGGTCTTGGGATAATCTATTTAGCGAGGGGTTTGTTGAGAAACTGGGAGCATTTATTATGAGGGTTTACAGAGAGAGGGATCAATACAACAACCAGATGAAGAAGCAATATGTCTTATAAGCTATTTTTAGCTTAGTGGATGTTATAATTACTTTTTTTCTTTCTTTCACTCATGAACAAAATTTTTAACATAACATTATATGAAAATAACATTTTATGACATGAAGCATAAAGGCTAAAAAAAAATTCGAAAAAAAAATTGTGACAAGAATGTAAATTCCAATCTTTGTGGAGATAATGGATACACCTATGTCTAAACAAAAGTATTGAAGAAGATTTAACTATCAGGTAGTAGAGTGCTATTTTTTTAATTAAAATTTTTTAAATGTTTCGTTAATGTGTTTTTCAAAGCAGACGTATATGACACACTGATTGTACTGGAGTAAAATAGATTGATAGGAGAAGGTAAGGAGATGGTTTAAAGAGAAGGTTTTCACTAATGTATTATGACAGGAGTTTATGTATTATGACAGGAGTTTATGATGGTTTAGTTAAATTTTGTTTTTTAATTTAGATAATTGAAAAAAATAAATTGTAAATTAGGATTATAAATTTAATTATATAAATTAAATAATTGAAAAATTTTATATACATTAATTTATGATAGATATCAAAACACTTATTCTATAATACATGGTCAAAATTTTAAAAACTCATAAAAATTAATTAAATTATAAATTTATTTTAAATTAATATTATTAATTTATAAATAATTAATACATAAGTTAAATATATATACTTTAAAAAAAATGTGTAACAAGATTCTTAATTCTTTGGATTTAATCACATTTTATCATGGAGATTTTTAACTTATGAACAATTTTGGTTAAATACCATGGGCCAATATCATGGCTTATCAATAGTACATACCCAAAAAACTATAACTCATGGCTTCTTATTTCAACTTAAGTGGATGAGGATCTATTGACTTTTTATTTTAGTTTTTAATTGATGGCCTAGATTGATTCTCAAGGGAATATGCTCAACATATGCTTTGTCTGAATGCTTATCAAGAGTTGTAGTGTGTTACGAAGTTTATTAGGTTGCATCGACTTTTAATAAATTTAAAAAATTAGATTTGATCCCGCCCACCAATTTATAACAATCATTTATATAAGAAAATTTTATTTAGCAAAATGGTCCATTACTTTTAATAAATTTAAAAAATTAGATTTGTGCCAAGTGACTCCGCGCCAACCAATTTCCCACAGATTTGAGATTATTTCAATTCTAATAAGTTACTCCATGATAAGCTCCTCATTATTATTTATAACATTCATTTATATATAAACAAATTTTATTTAGCAAAATGGTCCATTTCTTTTAAATAATTAAAAAAATTAAATTTGTGTCAAGTGGCTCCCTGCCCACCAATTTCCGAGGGATTTGAGATTATTCCAATTTTAATAAGTTACTCCATGATAAGCTCCTCATTATTATTTATAACATTCATTTATATATAAGAAAATTTTATTTAGCAAAATGGTCCATTACTTTTAATAAATTTAAAAAATTATATTTGTGCTAAGTGGCTCCCGCTCACTAATTTTCTAGGGATTTGAGATTATTCCAATTCTAATAAGTTCCTCCATGATAAGTGCCTCATTATTATTTATAACATTCATTTATATATAAGAAAATTTTATTTGGAAAATGATCCATTTTACAATAAGATGTGCAATTCATTTTTCTTTTCTCAAGTTAAAGTTGACCCATAACCTTTTTATATATATTAATCACGTAAATGTGTGTATTGGTAAGACATTCTTTGTGTTGCAATAGTTTTTTGGTTGCAATAGTTTTTTTTTGTTATATTTATGAAGCCTTAGGCAATATCAACCACATTAATATTTTTAATGTGGTTGTACTAGTTGATAATTAAATGAAAAATATAGAAGTCTTATTCCAAAAAAAGCACAACTATGACTATTGGCCTAATTATGAATTATAAAATTAAAATTAAATAAATTAGAAATAAATGTATTTTTTAAACCAATTTTCAAGCAAGAATGTAATTTTTTGTATTTCAAACAAGAATGTAATTTTTTGTTGTTTAAAATATATTTTTTAATCCATAAATGGATTCAACACCCCAGAAAACCTGAGTCGCTCCAATTTTACATATTGAAAAACTTAAACTCAAGTTTTTAAAAATTAACCAAAAAAAAAATCATGAAAAAAGGTCATCTCGTATATAAGTTAGACTACACCCAATTTAAATTAATATAAAATTTTAAAAATACTTTAAAAATAATCAGAATTCTTTTTAATATAATTATAAATTTAGATAAATTAGTACTATACTTAAAAATACAAAACTTGCAATATAATATAAATTTAGAGGAATCAAAAGGGTACTGGCAAGAATCATTATTAGCCCCTCTGGAAATACAGTGATATAATATTCTTGGGGTGCAGAAGTATATAGCATGATACAAGGTTTAATGTTGCCAAAAACAACTTAGATAGAGAACTTGGTGGTGGTGGGAGATTCACTAATTGTTATTCAACACTTGTTGCAAAGAACCTTTCCCAAAGACTATAAATTAAGAGGCATTATAAAAAGAATCAAAGCATTGAAGAAATCCTTCTCCAAGATTCATTTCTACCACATTTTGAGAATGCACAACTTAGAAGCAGATAGGTTGGCCAATGAAGGTGAGAAATTAGAGGAAGGTGTCCTAATTCAAAATGGACAACCTAAATCAAAATCAATCCCCTGAAAATGAGCTAGTGTAACATGAAAAGTTTGGTTAAAGGATTGGGGAGGCCCATGTATCTCTACGTGGCCTCCCCTCCCAATTTGAGACATGCATTTAGTCAATTTAACAAAGGGATTTTATTTCATGAAAGCTTATGCATGTGAGAGGCATCATTAAAGTCTACACTCAGGCTGATGTTATCACCCCTCCTCCATTCCATGTGATTGCATTGTTCTAAATGCATGGTGATAAGATCGGGAGTAATGGTTATAGTTGGCAACCCGCCTCCATTGAAGCCTTCAACATTCAAGGAGGATGTGATGGATTACTACAGAGGCATAAGGGAAGACATTCACATCCAAACAAGGAAAGAAGTGAGGCAAGACTGCTAATGGGAAATTGGAGCATTGAATGACATAAACACCTTCAGGAAACAACTTCCCTCAGCTCCTTGATCAGTTGTTCTAATAGGTAGTGTACGAAAAATAGAAGCATGATTGACTTAAAGGTTAGCCAACTTGTCACTCCCAAGGCTAACGTTAAATGGAAACTCATCCCAAACCTTCATAATTCATAGTTAAAACTTGTTTTGGATGTTGAATTCCGTAGGAAAGTAGCATTGGCTCTAATTTGGCACAACTTGCATGTTTGGATTGTTAAGGTGCAAAACTGCCATAATATAAATTCTAGCTAGGTTAGTGTTCCTTCTATTGCTTGATGCTTCAATTGGTATTTAGGAAGGTAATTAATTCACGGTGGAAGATACATTTAGTATCCATTGTGTTGGGGAAGAGTGTTTTGTATTTTGATATTCTTTGGACTTCCCTTGAGGGGATGTGTAAGGGCCAACATGCCCCTCTCTATCTGGCCTTCGATAAGTGTTGCAATTGTTAAATCGGCCTCAGTGTTTGATGAGCACCAATATTGCAACAAGAATGTTGCAACTCTTGGAGCTACTAGCTTTACTTTATCAACCCGGGGTTCATACAAACTTGGAGGTGACAATGTTGTAGACACAAGTAAAAGTGATGGTTCTGCCTTTTGTCACTGTTCAACTGGTGAGAGACCATTTAGGTTTTCAACCTAGACTTCTATGGATTTAGAAGAAGCTTGATTGTTGATGAAAGAAAGAGAGATCTACTCTAGGAGAAAGCTTATCTACTGCAAATAAGGAAAATGACTGAAATCCTATGCTAAAAACACACCATTCTCTAACTAACTACTAAGAAACTACACTTTACAAGAATTCTAAGCCAAGGTGTATGAAATGCTAATATCTAAAGCATGGAAATTCAAGACATCAAACATCACTATTGTGTATATAAATGATTGAAATAAATATGTTTTGTTCTTTTTATTCTTTTTCTAGAAAATCAAGTGTAAACCCTAATCTATTTTGGTGATGTGACAGGTGGCTTAGCGATGCTGGTGGATGGTTTGGAGGTTTGGGAGACCCTTAGGTGACCTAGTGTGGCTACCTAGAGGTTTTCCCTCAATTCGGCCTCAAAATAGGCCACTTTGAAAACCTACAAGATGTACTAGAAACCTACAAGATTCCCTATATTTCTAAAGGATACAGCCTAGAGTAAAAAAATGGTTGTTGGAGGTGATGGAAGGCTTAGGGAAGGTGGTGGATGGGTGTAATGGAGTGAGAAAATGCCTAGGATCACTCAGAACTCAATACCAAGGTCAGGAGATGGTTGAATTCGCTCAACATGCTTGGAGGAATTTTTATGTAAAATGATGAGATTGGAGAAGATCTTGGTGAAAGCAAGGGATGATTATGAATGGATGAATTTGGAAGGTGGTTATATGCTATGAAATCCCTTTGGATTTCTGAAGCACTTGCTCTGCATCAAACATTTAGAATTGCCACAAAGTCATGTAAACAAGAAGAATTCTAACAAGCTAGAAAAGCAAAATTTAATGAGCTAGTTGTCTACTTCATGCATGAGGAAAATTGTTGAACAAAATGGAATCATGGATGGGATCTACTAAAAGACTAAAGATGGAAGATATGGCAATTAAATCCTACACTTGCAAAAATGATCAAATGTTGGTTTAAGTACATTAAACTCTAAATCTTGCGAGGAAATGGAAATCTGTCTTTTTGGGGCTACATAAGGGTCGTTTCCTCGAATCATGATCCCTGAGGGAAGAGGTGAGGCCAAGACAGCTACTGATAGATTTTTGGTGCTTCCTTTTATCACTTCTAACCTGCTACTGAAGTAAATCACAAATGGAAGTAAACTAATAAACAACTAATCAAATCCACAATACTTGCAAGGAAATACTTCTAAAGACAATTTAACCATGAATCTATAAAACTAAGCTAAGCATACAGATAAAAGAAGAGAAGCCTTTGTTGCTAGGGTTCGGCCCTAACCCAAGTGTTTTAGCCCTGTGAGTTAACTCAGTGCTGGATCAAGAAGAATCTCATTTTCATTATCAAAACAAAAAATTACGTCAATGTCTTCCACAAGTCTGGAGCTCGAAAATAACTAGTGTTTTTACAACAAAATTTTGAATCCTAATGAGGCTCTAGGCCTCTCTACTTATCCAACTGATGTCTCCAATGAATTCCTTAAATCTAGGGAGGTTCAGCTCCCAAACTCGAGATGAACAAACTCTTTGTCTATCACTTGCTCGACTGCCTTTTGATCTTCATGACTTGGCTGCTTGCATTCTAAGCTGGTGTCATTAATGGAGGAATATTTAAATGGGGAAGGAGTAAATCAGGAGGATTTACCTCCTACAATCTCTCTCCCTTGTCCCATTCAAGTGTGAAACCTTTGTCTTGCCAAAATTCCTTTCTTTTATCTTCCGAACCTGCATTCAATGCATATTAGTCCACTAGGCATAATATCTCACTTTATCTCATCCCATTAAACTAAATATAGTCAAAACATGTAATAAGTTGTGAGGAGAGTTGATTTTACTAAGCTAGGAGCTGAATTAAGGCCCATATAATTACCCAATGATGAGGCTCATCATCACCCCCTACTGAAATTGTTGCTCATCCTCTGAGCAACTCAATCAATATCCATGTCTTTCATAAAATGTGTAATTTCTTGCTCTTGGGCAGCAAGATACATGGGTGCATGTTGAGGATCATTTGCAATTAAATTATGTGTACTGATGAGTGCCATTGGGTTGGACTACTCAGCTCTGATCATAAGAGGCTCTGTTTGTTCTCTTGTCAATATCTTCTCCATTTTTGTAGCCCTTGCTTCCTCATGGTTCATCCATGATGCCAAATCCATCAACTGTAAATCCCCTATCTTTTCATTATGGTCCCATACATTCATGTCAGTCAAGGCCATGTTATGCAAATAAAACTCAGACATCTTGACCCTATCTTCCAATGTGCTTTCATCACAAATGTCAATGAACTGTCTATAATCCTGTAATGACATAGTGCCTCTTTGTGCTAGGGTCTTGATTTGGAACTGTAGCCACTTTTCCTTATGGTATAGTGCAGAGGAATTAGCTAGCATCCTCCACTGGATTGCTTCCAAAGAGAGACTAGCCATGGATGCCAGTTGATTCTATCTTTCTTGTAGCTTCCCTTTCAACCATGTATTTTCTGCCTCTAACTGACTTTTCATGATGGCCTCTCTACCCCTCAAGCTACTTAGCTCTCTACCCATCTCTTTGAGCTTCTCCTCCATGTGACCAATGTCCTCCACTCCCTTGGACTTGGAAATCTACATCCATCTATGAGTTTTGGCTCTCTCTTTCTCAAGCTCAAAGAATAATGGAATGGCGAATTTTTGTGGAATGACCCTACCCCCCTCAATAAATTTGTAGTAGGAGTCAAGGTTAGGTTGAGGACTAGGATCCTCTAGCTTTGGGTCCTCTCTCTTTGTTTCTGGCTGCTTACTTCTTTCCTCATCCAATTTTTGAGTTTCCTGTAGGACTACCTCTGCTTCTTGTAGGTCCTGTTGTGTATCCTATAGGATGCCTTTTCCTTTGGATGAGGTAGACCTAGTTACAGGCCTTCTCACATAACTGGTAGGAGAGTTAGGGGAGGTTTGGGTTGAGGATCCTTCTTCTTGAGTTTTTATAGGAGGAGCCATCTTCTCCTATCGTTTAGGTGAGTCCTCAATAATAATGGGAACCTTTGTTGGAGTTTGGGGTTTTCCCTGCCTTATCCTTGTGCTTTTCCTTGTTCTCAAGTATAAGGGGGTTTGCCTCTATCTTTTTCATTTTTGTTTGATAGGGGTGCTAAGGGCAGTGAGGGAAGCTACTACCTCCCTCTTAGTGAGTTTTGGAGACACCCTAGGTGACTCCTCCTTGTCTTCTACCCTCTTTTCCATTTCCCTTTTCCTCTATGTTTTTCCCCTTTTCTTCTCCTTCTAGATCCTCATATTGTTTATCATTTTCCTCTTTGATATGTTCCTTTGCTTCTTCGTCACCTTCCTTCTCTTTCTTCATACCTCTCTGCTTCTTCTCCATCTGTTTTAGTTTCTTCCTCATCCTTTTCACTGGCAGTAGGACTAATGTCATATGTGAGGGATTTGATATCCTCCTCTATCTGCATGTCATTGAAAATTGCCCATTGGATAAGAATTCTAAGGTTGGGGAGGGCATCTTCTATGATGATTCTAATTAACCCATGGTGGGCTAACTATTGGTGGTTTCCCTCCTGCACCTTTATGCTTGTATCTATCAGTGATTGTAGAAGGAAGTATGGTATGTTGAGCCTGTGGTGAGGAGGTGTTTTTGCTCCAAACCTCAATTCTTCAAGAAGCCTAAGGTGATCCATAAACCACACTATACCTACCTTCACATGATATGTATTTAATAAGGCGGTAGCTTGCCTCATTCCAGGGGTATGGTAGGCTTGTTTTCCTTACTCCATTCTTGTCCTCAATGGGCTCTTCTCCCTCTAAAAGGAATTTCTTTGTTATGCTCTTGTCCTACAAGAAGATGCCAGAATACCCAATATACGAAGAAATACAACCTAGAACATGGAACAAAATGAGAAAAAAAACAAGTATTTTATTATTCAGATATGAAAGCAATGTTCACTTGCCTCTTTGAGGGGGTAACCTCCAACAGAGCAGAGCTCGATTACAAAATAAGACACGACGTTCCTCAATGGGGAGTCACTATCCTTTATATAGGATTCATACATGCAATACCATGGGTCAGTACCATGGTTCTCTTAATACCATCTATCTAATACCATGGCCTATTTGCAACTAACTGTGGTCCCTTTCTTTAAATGTGGGTCAACCACTTACAATTATTAATACGGGCTTTATTGACTCTTTAACTAACTATAACTATGACTTGGCCCTATTACATAAATAAGGGGGTTAGGGTTGGACCCTAACATGCCCTCCCCCATAAAAACAAACTTGTCCTCAAGGCTGAAGCTATGGAAACTTCTGGAGAATAGTGGCTGGTTCCCAGGTCGCATCCTCTGGAGAGGTGTCTTTCCACTTGACGAGGACTTCCTTGATCATGCAGCCACGCAGATGTCCTTCTCGTGTGTCGAGGACCTGTTTAGGTTGGATCCAGAGTGAACCTTCTTCATCCAATTCAGGTAGATTGGTTTAAATTCTGCAATTGTTCCCCACCACTTTCTAGAGGCATGATACATGGAAGATGGGATGGATTTTTGCAGTTGGTGGCAAGGCTAGCTTGTAGGATACTTCTCCAATGCGATGAAGTATTTGATAAGGTCCGTAGAATTTTGGAGATAATTTCTAACAGCCCTTGTCTTTGAGTGATGTTTTCTTGTATGGTTGCAACCTCAAGAATACATGATCCCCTTCTTGAAATGTGCACTCTGAATGATGTTGGTCTGCCTATTGCTTCATGTGATTCTGAGCTTGATGAATATTATCTTTGAGGCGGGCTAGCATGATTGCATGATTCTATAGGAGTTGATCCACTACTTGCACCTTCGAGCATCCAGGGATATAAGAAGTAGGTGAAGGGGGGAGTTGACCATACACTGCTTCATATGGAGTCATATTGGTGGCGGCATGATAGTTAGTATTATATGACCATTCAGCTAGAGGTAACCACTATACCCATTAATGTTGCTTTTCTGGAGTGAAGCACCTGAGGTAGGTCTCCAAACATTTGTTGACTGCTTCAGTTTGATCATCAGTTTGGGGATGATAGGAAGTACTTAGTTGGAGTTGGGTGCCTTGTAGCTTGAAAATTTCTTACTAAAAGTTAATGTTGAAGATCAGGTCACGATCAGACACAATGGAAGTGGGCATGCCATGCAGTTTGAAGATTTGGTCCATGAAAGATTGAGCCACCAAAGTGGGGGTAATTTGGTGGGGTAGGGCACAAAAATGAGCATACTTAGAAAGTTTCTGGACAACCACCATGATGATCGACTTGTTGCCTAACTTTGGAAGACCAGTAATGAAATCCATAGAAACATCCATTTAGATTGAGGTGGGGATGGGCAATGGTTGTAAGGTGCCTGGGGACTTTACTGTTTCTCCTTTGCGGCGGTGACACACAGCACATTCAGCTACAAAAGTAAGAATTTCAGTTTTCATGCCTGTTAAAAAAAGGAACGATGAGTGCAAGCATAAGTCTTCTGAAAGGCTGCATGGCCTACAGTGGGAGATGAGTGCACATCTGCCAAAATGTGCGTTTTGAGGGTGGATCTTGGTGATATCACTACTCTATCCTTGTAGTGAAGAATCACATCCTTCCAAGAGTAGCCCACTATGGAATTAGGATCTGCTCGCAAGTTATTAATGAGTTGGGAGAGAGAAGGATGTGAAAACCATTCCTTACAGGCTTCTTCAATCCAATCTGGAATGGGAAGAGCTAGCAAGGTGTTGTCATCCTCAAATTGGCGTGATAAAGCATCCGCTACTACATTTTCGCGCCCTTTATTGTAAATTATCTCATAATCATATCCCAACATTTGGCTAGCCATTTATTTTGTTGTGATGAGGAAAGACGTTGCTCCAAAAAATATTTGAGGCTTTGATGGTCTGTGCAGATTTGGAAACACTACCCCAATAAGTATGGTTGCCAAGTATCTACTGCATGTAAGATGGACATCATCTCCTTCTCATAGGTAGATTGTCCCAGATGTTTCCCACTTAGTTGTTGGCCGGTGAAAGCCAAGGGTTGACCTTCCTGCATTAATACAACCCCAATACCTGTACCTAAAACATCACATTCAATCACAAAAGATTTGGTGAAGTCAGGTAGTGCCAATACGGGAGTGGAACACATGGCCTGTTTGAGAGCCATAAACGCCTGTTGTGCTTCATCAGTCCATAGGAATGTATTTTTCTTGAGAAATTGAGTGAGGGGTCTAGCAATGCGACCATAATTGCGGACAAATTTGCAATAGTAGCCCGTGAGACCCAAGAACCCTCTCAAACTCTTCAAGGACTTTGGTTGGGGCCAATGCTGCATTGCCTGGATCTTTTTGGGATCCACCCTGACACCTTCACAACCCACAATGTGGCCCAAATACTCGACCTCTTCCATGCCAAAAGAGCACTTGGACAATTTGACAAATAATTTATGCTTCTGGATCAGTTGCAAGAGCAGGTCTACATGCTAAAGATGTTTTTCCCATGTGAGGTTGTAGATGAGTATGCCATCAAAGAAAATGAGGAAAAAATTTCTAAGATATGGTTTGAGCAGTTGATTCATGAGGCTCTGAAAGGTGGATGGGGCATTACAGAGACCAAATGGCATGACCAGGAATTCATAATGGCCTTCATGAGTTTGGAAAGTAGTCTTGGGAATGTCTACTTCTTTCATTCATATTTGGTGATGCTCAAGCAAAGATCTAGCTTACTAAAGAATTGAGCACCATTTAGTTCATCCAAAAAATCATCAACAACTAGGACAGGGAATTTATCTTTGATCATGAGCTTGTTGAGGTCCCTGAAGTGTGGACACATGCGCCATTCCCCATCTTTCTTGAGCACCATGACCACAGGTGATGAATAAGGACTGATGCTAGGACGAATGACACCAACTTCTAGGAGTTCCTTGATGATTTTTTCAATTTCATTCTTTTGGGCGAAATGATATCTATATGGGCATAGATTCAGTGGTTGTGCCCCTGGGACCAAAGTGATGCTATGATCATGTTCCCCTCTAAAGGGTGGAAGCTCGTTAGGTTTTTCAAAGACCTACAGGTGGCAGTCTAAGACCTATTGCATCTCAGAATGAATATGAAGAGTAGTGGGCTCAATGGCCTGGATGGCATTATATTGGGCGATAACTCCATGATGGCCCTTTTTCAACAAATTTTCCATTCGATGCGAGCTAATGATAGAAGGAGCACCTGCCTGGAGTCCGCAGAGGGTATGCATGTGGTCATTCTGCTTAAAGCTCATATAGAACTCCTAGAAATCCATTGTGATTGGGCCTAGAGTGCGAAGCCATTCAGCACCCAAGACAATGTCACAACCACCCATGTTGGTGGCAAACATGTGCATCTTTAGGTGTTAATCTCCCATCTGAAGTTTGATATTTTCACAGTGGCCTTCACATTTCATTGTCCCCCCATCAGCAATCTGAACCTAGAAATTAGAGATTTCTTTGACAAAACAATGAATAGCTTTGGCAACTCTCTGATGGATAAAGTTATGCATGCTACCACTATCAATCAATACTACTACAGGGCGATGTTTAATAAAACCTCTAATTTTGAGAGTTTGGGGAGCAGAAATGCCTGCCAAAGCATGTAGCGAGATAAATGGTTCTTCTGCCGTAGCTGGGAGCTCATTGTCCTGCTGGTTGTCCTCATCTTCCTCCTCTGGTCCCTCAAAGGGCGGGGCTTCCTTAGATGATTTGTGATCAGTAACATGAATTTGAAACAATTTGGGTTCCTTGCATTTATGCCCCGGGGAGTATTTATCATCACAGTAGTAACACAATCCTTACTTTCTTCTTTCAGCCATTTTTGCGGGGGACACCTTTTGAACCTTAAGTGTTTGGGTAGTGCCCTGAGCCTGGGTGGGGCATCCCTTGGCTATGAAATTTGGACAAGGCGACTAGGTAGCTAAACCATGTTCCACTTCGATAGCCTTTTTGCAAGATTCCATCCATGTGGATGGGTGGTGCATCTGGACGTTGGCTTGGATGGCTTCTTTGAGACCACTTATAAAACATTCCAACTAGAATTCATCTCCCAGACCTGTTGTACGAATGGCCAATTTCACAAAGGTTGTAATATAGTCGTTTATTGTGCCTATCTATCGGACCTTAGTAAGACGACCCAAAAAATTAGATTTGCGGTCAAAGCGGTCACAAATGGATTTTGCAAACGCCTGCCAAGTAATTTTCCCTAGATAGCATTTCTGATGCCACTGCCACCATTGCCATCTCTCTTAGTCCAAGTAAAGGTCTCCCACACATAGTTTAGTTTCATCATCTTCGATGTTATTCAGAGTGAAATATTGGTCCATTTGTGTTATCCATACTACCGGATTAGAGCCCTCAAATTTGTACATGTCCAACTTGGGTTGTCGAGGGTGGGAATGTTGGTGATTTCCATGGAAGTGAAGGTGATGGTTAGATTCACCTTCAAGGTCTTCATGAAAACCCTGTGTCCTGATTATAACCCCGACTTGCCCCTTGTGACTGTGTCCATGAATTGTTGCATCTGGTCTGGTAGGCGCTTGAAAGAAGCCAACTCTTTTTCAAGGCTCTCGGTCTCGTTGGCCATGGCTTGAGCTTTGGTTTCTACCATACACCAATCCTAGTCACTTGTCTTTACTTTGAAAAAAATTGTGACCAACCAAAAATTGAAGCTGACAAGTGAATGGTACCACCTCGATCAGCTCGTCATCCTGGTTCTTATGGGCTAAGTCGCTTATAAGCGTCACGGGAAGGCCTCAAATTTTTATTTTTATTTTGTACTCCGAAAGGAGTTTTACTCCCCACTTATCAATACTGCAGTGGCCAATTTCTAGAAAACTTAATCCTGCCCAATGTCCTGCGAGAATTACCCTAGGGTATGCGAGAATTACCCTAGGGTATAGGAGCCACAAGCCTCCCTGCACAAATGGTCAGATTTGCCTACGAAACCCTCAGTTGATGAATGTGAGTTGGACTGTGGCGGATAAATAACCCCAGCTACTAGATCTTAATGGTGTTGTGGCGGTAGACCCTGAACTGGTGGATCTGATTGTTGCTATGGTGATGGAACCCCAACTACTAGATCTGATCTGGCAAAGAAGATAATGGGCGATCTTCAGAGAGATGAGGGAACTATGGTCTTAAGGAGTGTCAAGTGCTACAGATCGCAATATACATAAGGGTCCAATAGTAGTACTCAGTGGTGGGCTCCATTATTGCAACAATAATGCTGCAACTCCTGGGACTCCCTTCTTTACTTTTATCAACCCGGTAGTTCGTAACAAACTTGGAAGCGACGGTGCTGTATGCACAAGTACTAGCTCTTGCCACAGATGTCACTTGGTCAGCTGGCACAAGTCCGCTAGGAGCTTAAGCCAACTTCTATGAGCTCTGAGAAGAAGCTTTTTAACTGATGGATGAAAGTTAACTCAAAGAAGGCTAATCTACTTCCAGAAAGAAACTGGGAATCTGAAAGGAAACGTGAACCATAGCAAACCCTATTTTTACCAGCTAGCCCTACTGATGCAAGAAAGAGGATGAAAGCTACTGAAAGAGATGCCATTGACTTCTAGGAAGGTAGAATGCATGTGTCTAAGCTACTTCTACAGTAACATCTGAAAAAAAACATCTTTTTGTATTTTTGAATAAGTTGCCAGAATTATCATGCATGCGATTTAACTGTTTTTGACTGTGAAGAGGTGGATTGGTGAAAGGAAACGCTTGGAGGAGGTCAGGAAGGTTTAGAGAGGGCCTAAGGGGTCCCTAACACCCTTCCAGAGAGTTTCACAGAGTTTGGCTATCAAGAAACCTCATTCGTGAGCTTCTACAGGAAGTCTGCAGGGGTTCTACATGATGTTCTGGAATTTCTACAGGATGTCTATAATTTTCTACATGATGCTCAGAAATGGGATTTTGGAGGATGGATGGAGAGACAAAGGTGAAGGAGTGAGTATGGGGGTAGGACAGGGGTGTGAGGAGGTCTAGGACTTGGTGGATGGAGCTGAGGAGAGATGAAGATGGCTGGATTTGTTCCAAGAGGAGTGAAGCAATGTTGCACAAAAATTAGGGTTATGTGAGAAAATGTGGCAAACATGAGGCAAGAATCCGCGTTAGGGGATGGAGCAGATGGGATTGATGGAGTATGGGCAGATAGAGAAGTGGTACGGGTTCTCTGCAAGTTGTTTTTCCAACTGAACCAACAAATGTAAAATCAGAGACCTAGTTATGTTGACCTAATCTGATCTAGCTAACAGTAAAGAGAATGAACAGAAGTTTATTTGCACTGAAACCATTTATACCAAATATGCAGCGAAGCAATCAATACTCTGAACATGTGACCAACTTCTGCAAATAAAAATCGAACACTAATGATTGCATGGTGAAGCAAAGACTGTGTTTTTGTTGGCAGCAAGGTCACCTTGATCCCAGCTCCTGATCCCACTGAGGGAGAGGTGAAATCAGAGGCGCTTGATGGCCTTTTTCTGAAGCTTGTCCCTGTTAATAACCTATCAACTCAATCTGAACATCAAAATTATTTCTAATCATCAACAGTGACCTAGATAATCAGCAAGATTTTAATCTTCTTAACAGAAATTATTTTGCAAAGACATAAAAAGCAAATAACAGTACATAAGGAAGCCCTGGCACTTGGGATGGGCCCAACCCCAAGAGCTACAAGCTCCTATAAAGAACTCAGAGCTGATGCCAAATAGAGCTGCCTTTCATTACCCAAAAATAATCATGTCACAAGAAATTTATACAACAGTAGCTACAAAAACGAGCTGAGATAATGATAGCACTATAGTGCAAAACCCAACAGTTCCAAAAGTAAACTACGAAGGATGAGGCCTTCCTATTTATACACTACAAGGGGCCTAGTAGCCCTCCTTAATTCAAGGGACTCGGCAGTTCAAATTGCCAGTAAACAGTAACTCTTCCCAAAGCTGCTCGGTTGCCTTTAGGATTCGCTTTGGTGGCCTGTTGAGCTCCGAGTTGAGGGTGGAGATTTCAAGGAAGGGCCATTTAATGCAAGAGACAACCTCCCTATGAATTCTCACCCTTGCTTCCTCAAGCTTGGCTGTCACCTGGCTCATAATTGCTTGGCTTTGCTCCAAAATTTGTCCAAAAAACCTGAAATAACCACGTATTAGCCTCCTTGGTAAAGTGACCACCCTTATTCGTTCAAATAACATAAACATACTCAAAAAACATGCATAATCTATGAAAAATGGTGGATTGATCAAGGAAAATTAGGCAAAATGAGCCCAATAAGTTACCCAATTCGAGGCTCATCATCACCCCCCTGCTAAATGGGTTGCTCATCCTCTGAGCAACTAGTCCAGCTCATCATCCTTTATAGCTTTGACTGCCTCCCTCACGTCCCAGGCCTCCGCGGTGATATCTTCTTCCTGGTCGTGGAATCCTGCTTTCCTTTCCACTTCCTCCCACTGTCTGTCTTCCTCCTCTTCCTTAACTCCTTCTAGCAACCCCAAAAGCAAAGGAGGACTAAATTTCAGGCCAATCCAATTGGCCTGCAGATTTTGCGTCAACTGTTTGTAGAGAGGTACCCTTGCCAAGGCCTCCCTCATCCTGGTGGGAGAGTTTCTTATCTTCAAGTTGTGAGGCAGGGTGTTCCACTGCCTTGTGCAGGCATGTAGGCAGTTTTCCCCCAACAGTCTCTCCATGTCCTCAAAGTGTGAAATAGCTTGAGCCTGTTGCTCAATGTGTTCTGGTAAATCCTGAGGGTTGTTGGCCAAGTGCTGGTGGGCGCTTATCACTACTGAGGGGTCATCCAGCTCCACTCTGATCATTAGTGGCTCACTGAGTTCTCTGCTCATAATACTGCGGACCTCTGCTGCCCTCTTTTCCTCATGATTCATCCAAGAGGCCATGGCCATAAGTTGGACATCTCCTATCACAGTGTTGGGATCCCATGCATTCATGTTTGGAAGGGCTAAGTTGTGCAAGTAAAACTCTGATAATTTGGCCCTGTCCTCTGATGAACTACTGCCACATAGAGCTACAAATTGATGATAATTTTGAAATGGAGTGATGCCCCTTTGGGCCAAGGTGTTGATCTGAAACTGCAACCACTGATCCTTAAGGTATAGGGCGTACAATTTGGCAGGCTACCTACATTGCAGAGCTTCCATCGCCCAGTTGGCCATGCAGGCCAGTTGGGCCTCCTTTTGTTGTACCTGCTATTTCAGAGACTGTATCTCTTGGCCTGCTTGCAATTCCTTCTCCTGTAGTTGTCTATTCAGTGTCTCAATTTTAGCCTACAACCCATCTCTCTTTTGTTGTTCATCAGGGGTTTCTTTGTTTGTTGTGGGCTCCTCCTGTTGCTGTTGTTCCCCCAAGATGTGAGGCATGTCTTCCTTCTTCTGTCCCTGTAGCTGTAGCTGTTGTTTAAGCAGCTCATTTTCTTCCTGTAGCTTGACCCACTGACTGCTCTCCACATGCCCTACCATAGCCAATTCCCTTCTCGCCTCTTTGAGTTGTTCCTCCAGGGGACATATATCTGCCACACCCTTGGAATTAGCGATCTTCATCCAAGTGTGGGTCCTCACTCTCTCTTCTTCTAGTGCAAGGAAAAGTGGCACTGTGAATTTTTGGGGAATGATCTTTCCGACCTCTAAGAAGTTATAGTAGGAGCCCAAGATGGGCTGGGGGCTAGGTTCCACAATTTTCTCTACCTTTTCTTCCTCCTGTGGTGATTTAGCTACCTCTCCTTCCATTTCTTCGGTCTCCTTTAGCCTAGCCATTGTTTCCTGTAGAACAGTCTCAGCATCCTGTAGAGAGGCCTTTGTGTCCAACATTTTCATTCTTTCTCTCCAGGTTGATGTCTTCGGGCTTCCCCGTTCATAGGTGATGGATGCCTTTGAGGGAGACCTCTCCTTTTGTGTAGCTGGGGTATCTAAAATTGCGATTGGCTCTTTTGACAGTGGCTGGGGTCTGCCATTCTTTATCCTCATGCTCCTTCTTGCCTTAAAATACATGGAAGGTGTTATCTCAAAATCAGGCCCTGGAAGGCTGCAGACCAGGAAGACTTCAAGTAACTGTTTCAGACCAATATTTTAGCTAAGGCTTAGTCTCCTTAGCCTGAGAGGGCTCTCTCAAAGGGTTTAAGGTTTGTGATTGTGATTGAGATGGCTAACTCTTCTTACGAAACAAATAGTAATGAGGCTGGTAAAATCTAAATCAACAAGCATCCATTGGGCTCATGGAGTCATGTGTCATTTAGCATTTACAGTGAATTGGCTTTGCAATGAAATCAAGGCATTCAGACTTCAATATACATAAAGTACAGCAAACACAAAAGGGACAGTATATGAGTACATGAAGGAAATTAGAACACAGCATGTGATTTTTAAGTAATCAAGTACTCATCAAACTATAAACAACATGAAAGACAACAAGAGGAATTCATACATTGAAGTCACTATGATTCTTGAGCAGCAAAAAACCATTACTGTATTGCCAAAAGGACAGAGTCTTTTCATAAGCTTCACAACAGGTTTTTTTACATAAACTTCCAACCCCCATTACATTTCCCATTCTTCTATATATAGAGTTCCTCCTTAAACATTAAGGGAACTCGAAAACTACTTCCAATGACACCTAGTTAGCTTTTAACTGCCTATTAAATGTAACAAACTTCCACTAGACCTTCTAGATATCTAAATCAAGTAGGACTCTAATTCCATAACAGCCTTGGTCTACGATCATCCTCGTTCTTTGACATCTGGTCCCCTACTAGTTTTGGCTGTGATCGGTCTTCAAGGCTCCATGTTTGTCTTCAATGTCACATGTTTTCCAATGCCCTGAAACATAGGAAACTACCCCTGTGTACCGGTCTTTAGTTTGCCTCAAAATGTTCAGATCCAACGAAGTATATCCTTTATCTTTTAATTACCCAAAATGGAGCAGACCGCCACGTCCTTGATGTGCTGTCCACCGTTTTCATACGTGAAAGCCAAAATTCTTGCAAGTTGTTTCACATATCTTGAAGTGTGGTAAATATGTTCACTTTATGACAAAAATCTAAAGTTGGATTCGAATACATATTATCTCCACCTGCCTTGATCTGGTTGAATCTTAATAGCTTCAGCTGATGCCTTGCATACCTTGTAGACATTCCCCTTTCAAAATTCCCGCTCATATTCAAAACCGGTTAATTGAATTTATACTGTGTTGCTTCAGCAGTTTCGTAGCGCGCTACGAAACTGCTGAGCTTTAGTTATCATCTTCAGCAATTTCGTAGCGCGCTACGAAACTGCTGTGTTATTTCAAAAGACACAGTTTTAATACTAAACTTTGACTGCCTTGAGCTTTCTTTTCTCAACAGCCACTCATTGAACAGATTAAAGGCCAAAGAGTTTACCTCACTCTGATGAGCTACAACTAATTGTTGAGGCTTGTTAGATGCAGGTGTACGCGTGTCCCATATGAGCAAATGGCAATCATTTCCAACAAAGCCAAAAAGGTATTTGTGCTTCAAATGCCATGAAACATCCTCAATTGCCCCCTCATGAACCTTAAATATTTGATTGGCCTCAAGCACTTTCTTTCCAAATGCAGTGTTTATATCCCACAAGCATATTTGTGTATCGTTTGAACCACTTAGTAGGTGACCTTCTTTGAGAGGACTCCATGTCAAACCATATCCTTAATTAGAATTACCTTTCAATATCAATTCAGGATTGCAAACCCTTTCTTTGAGGAGCCTTTGATGGATGCTTGTTGTAATCAAACACATAAACATCTGGGCTCACTGTCTTCGTTGCAATGACAAATGAATTCTGTGGCATGATTAATCTTCTGGATTATTTGTACCTTGGCTTCGGTGGATTGAAAAACCTTCAATGATGTCATTTTCAGAGTTTTGCAGGGGAATCTGGACCTTTGCTATAATCAAATAATTGGGCTCGTCCTCTGAAGTATGGGTACCCACTATCATTTTCTGCTAAATTGTCTTTTTCGTCATCAATTAACGCTGACTAGTTATTTGACTGTTTCAGTGCTGCAACATTACCTATAACCCAAAGTCCTCTGCGAGCTCTTGACATGGTTTTGGCTCATCTACTTTAAACTTTGCATAAATAGACTTGTTGATCCTCGCACTTCTTGACAAGTTTTTTCATCACTGGAGTTATGTTTGTTAATGCATTTGACAACCTGAAATTTTGTAGGGCTTGATGCACAAAATGTTCTCCTTGTATCCATTCAAGATTACTTGTTGATTCTTTTTCCTGAGTTGCTATTTGTTGATTGTCATGAAAATGAAGAAACCTGTGTAGAAGTTGGTCTTGGCTTAAATGGACATTTTCATCAAGTATTTCATCACGAGAACCAAAGACACAACGATCTGGTGCAAGTGATTTCACTATCTTTTCCAAGTGGCCTGTTTGAAGTATTTCTGGAGCTTCATAGGAAACATTCGAACTTGATTCATCAGCATTCACCCTGTCTCTTATATGCGCCACAAAAGAAACTTCACCAAGTTGGCATAACTTGAGCTCAAACTCTGTTTCTTCGCGGGATAACCATGTGGATTGCTTCCAGTGTCTTTCTTGAGCTGCCCTGATTCATAACCTATTGGAGTAAGCTTATATGCAGTTAAGGAGCAGGAGCCGGGAGTGAAACTGCATGTAAGAATGATACATTTCTCTCCATCCCACTGCTTATTATTCTCCAAGATTCGAGCATGGCATGTTAAGTCCTGAGGTGATAATTGAGGAAGCTCGTTGGGTTGTGTATGCATCCATCCCAAAGGCTCTAAATCATTCAAAAATCAAGCCCTGGAAGGCTGCAGACCAGGAAGACTTCAAGTAACTGTTTCATACCAATCTTTTAGCTAAGGCTTAGCCTCCTTAGCCTGAGAGGGCTCTCTCAAAGGGTTTAAGGTTTGTGATTGTGATTGAGATGGCTAACTCTTCTTATGAAACAAATAGGAATGAGGCTGGTAAAATCTAAATCAACAAGCATCCATTGGGCTCATGGAGTCATATGTCATTTAGCATTAACAGTGAATTGGCTTTGCAATGAAATCAAGGCATTCAGACTTCAATATACATAAAGTATAGCAGACACAAAAGGGACAATATATGAGTACATGAAGGAAATTAGAACACAGCATGTGATTTCTATGTAATCAAGTACTCATCAAACTGTAAACAACATGAAAGACAACAAGAGGAATTCATACATTGAAGTCACTATGATTCTTGAGCGGCAAAAAACCATTACTGTATTGCCAAAAGGACAGAGTCTTTTCATAAGCTTCACAACAGGCTTTTTTACATAAAATTCCAACCCCCATTACATTTCCCATTCTTCTATATATAGAGTTCCTCCTTAAACATTAAGGGAACTCGAAAACTACTTCTAGTGACACCTATTTAGCTTTTAACTGCCTATTAAATGTAACAAACTTCCACTAGACCTTCTAGATATCTAAATCAAGTAGGACTCTAATTCCATAACAGCCTTGGTCTACGATCATCCTCGTTCTTTGACATCTGGTCCCCTTCTAGTTTTGGCTGTGATGGGTCTTCAAGGCTCCATGTTTGTCTTCAATGTCACATATTTTCCAATGCTCTGAAACATAGGAAACTACCCCTGTGTACCGGTCTTTAGTTTGCCTCAAAATGTTCGGATCCAACGAAATATATCCTTTATCTTTTAATTACCCAAAATGGAGCAGACTGCCACGTCCTTGATGTGCTGTCCACCGTTTTCATACATGAAAGCCAAAATTCTTGCAAGCTGAAGTGTGGTAAATATGTTCACTTTATGACAAAAATCTAAAGTTAGATTCGAATACATATTATCTCCACCTGTCTTGATCTGGTTGAATCTTAATAGCTTCAGCTGATGCCTTGCATACCTTGTAGACATTCCCTTTTCAAAATTCCCGCTCATATTCAAAACCGGTTAATTGAATTTAGACCGTGTTGCTTCAGCAGTTTCGTAGCGCGCTACGAAACTGCTGTGTTATTTCAAAAGACACAGCTTCAATACTAAACTCTGACTGTCTTGAGCTTTCTTTCCTCAACAGCCACTCATTGAACGGATTAAAGGCCAAAGAGTTTACCTCACTCTGATGAGCTACAACTGATTGTTGAGGCTTGTTAGGTCTTCAGCTGATGCCTTTCATACCTTGTAGACATTCCCCTTTCAAAATTCCCGCTCATATTCAAAACCGGTTAATTGAATTTAGGGTGTGTTGCTTTAGCAGTTTCGTAGTGCACTACAAAACTGTTGAGCTTTAGTTATCATCTTCAGCAGTTTCGTAGCGCGCTACGAAACTGTTGTGTTATTTCAAAAGACACAGTTTTAATACTAAACTCTGACTGTCTTGAGCTTTCTTTTCTCAACAGCCACTCATTGAACGGATTAAAGGCCAAAGAGTTTACCTGAATCTGATGAGCTACAACTGATTGTTGAGGCTTGTTAGGTGCAGGTGTACGCATGTCCCATATGAGCAAATGGCAATCATTTCCAACAGAGCCAAAAAGGTATTCGTGCTTCAAATGCCATGAAACATCCTCAACTGCCCCCTCATGAACCTTAAATATTTGATTGGCCTCAAGCACTTTCTTTCCAAATGCAGCGTTTATATCCCACAAGCATATTTGTGCATCGTTTGAACCACTTAGTAGGTGACCTTCTTTGAGAGGACTCCATGTCAAACCATATCCTTCATTAGAATGACCTTTCAATATCAATTCAGGATTGCAAACCCTTTCTTGAGGAGCCTTTGATGGATGCTTGCTGTAATCAAACACATAAACATCTGAGCTCACTGTCTTCGTTGCAATGACAAATGAATTCTGTGGCATGTAGCGAGCCTTGTTAACTTCTCCTTCATGATTAATCTTCTGGATTATTTGTACCTTGGCTTCAGTGGATTCAAAACCTCCAATGATGTTATCTTCAGAGTTTTGCAGGGGAATCTGGACCTCTGCTATCATCAAATAATTGGGCTCGTCCTCTGAAGTATGGGTACCCACTATCATTTTCTGCTGAATTGTCTTTTTCATCATCAATTAACGCTGACCAGTTATTTGACTGTTTCAGTGCTGCAACATTACCTATAACCCAAAGTCCTCTGCGAGCTCTTGACATGGTTTTGGCTCATCTACTTTAAACTTTGCATAAATAGACTTGTTGATCCTTGCACTGCTTGACAAGTTTTTTCCTCACTGGAGTTATGTTTGTTAATGCATTTGACAACCTGAAATTTTGTAGGGCTTGATGCACAAAATGTTCTCTTTGTATCCATTCAGGATTACTGGTTGATTCTTGTTCCTGAGTTGCTATTTGCTGATTGTCATGAAAACGAAGAAACCTGTGTAGAAGTTGGTCTTGGCTTAAATGGAAATTTTCATCAAGTATTTCATCGCGAGAACCAAAGACACAACGATCTGGTGCAAGTGATTTCACTATCTTTTCCAAGTGGCATGTTTGAAGTATTTCTGGAGCTTCATAGGAAACATTCGAACTTGATTCATCAGCATTCACCTTGTCTCTTATATGCGCCACACAAGAAGCTTCACTAGGTTGGCATAACTTGAGCTCAAACTCTGTTTCTTCGCGGGATAACCATGTGGATTGATTCCAGTGTCTTTGTTGAGCCGCCCCCATTCATAACCTGTTGGAGTAAGCTTATATGCAGTTAAGGAGTAGGAGCTGGGAGTGAAACTGCATGTAAGAATGATACATTTCTCTCCATCCCACTGCTTATTATTCTCCAAGATTCAAGCATGGCATGTTAAGTCCTGAGGTGATAATTGAGGAAGCTCGTTGGGTTGTGTATGCATCCATCCCAAAGGCTCTAAATCATTCAAAAATTCGTGCTCAAGCCAAAAGGCAAATGAACTTTCTGATGCATTCCCCATTGTGGAGGCATAGATATGCAGCGAATTTTCTTCACCTGTGGATTGTCGGGAGGGCTTATACCATAAATATACCCCGAAATCTGAGTCCTAAGGTCAGCTATGCAAATGAATTTTTTCAATATGTTCTTTGGCATAATGTATGTATAGCCAGTTTCCTTGATATCATCAAAGTTAACATATATATGATTGACTCGGAGATAGAGATTTGTGGCAGATATTGCCCTTACACGCCAATCCGTTTTAGAACCAAAAGCAGCCTGCTCAAATGGACTAGTTGTGGTGACAATCAACTTATCACCGTGCACATTTGTAGTCCTCGTGGTAACTGCAGTGAGCTGGCTTGCTTCCTTTGCCTGCTTTTCAATTTCAGCAATCTGTTGCCTTTCTCTGCGAGGATTTTTCCCATCTCCAACTATCGCCTGCCCAATCCACCACAGATGCAGGTGAAAATGACCTTGAACTCGCCAGTATGCTCCTCTGGAACCTGTGCAATCTCTAGAAGCTGAACTCGGCCTTCATAAGAGATAAGCGTACCACCTTTTACATCCTGTGAGAGTAGTTCATCAAGCTTCTCACTGTTCAAAAGAGCAGGGAAAACATCTCCGTGACCAGGTGGAAAATTCATAATGGCATTCTCAATAAGATAAACCAGGTGGCACAGTTGATTCTCTTGAGACATTGTATTCTGTTTTCCAGGCTTCATCAAAAGAACGGTTCTCCCATTTGTATAACTGAATCTTTTAATTGATGCCAGCGAGCAACTTTCCATTAAATGCATGCAGATTGTAAACAGAACCCTTTGTCTCCTTCTCAGCAACAACTGCAACATGTGCCAGTACCAAGACACCTAACGACCTAAAACACAACGGATTCTGATAAGTATGACAGCTGGGTGAGATTTGCTATGGATCAGCACAAAATCACCTAGACCGGGTTTCTGCGCTACGAAATCACCTGAAACATGTTGCGCTGTGAAAACACCTAAAACTGACTTATGCGCTACGAAATCACCTAAAGAGCTTTGTAGCACATAATAACCTTTGAACAAAGCTGACACATGGAAATTGTGTGAATTATGAGACCAGTGGTGAATGAGGATGCATAGTGGACTCCTAAGACTCAGACTCTAAGGCAAACAAAAACTCAAACCTAGACTAGCACCGAATTTTTACCATCAAACTAATGTGAGCGGTTTTGAAATTAGAATTCTTAAGTGATAACAGAAGTCTCCCTCTTTCGCTTCCCTTTTTGCTTTGGAGATGTGCTTAGGGTAGCCAGCACAGCTGCTACCTCCCTGGCTAAAATCGCAGGCAATTTTTCCTTTTGTTGCCCTTTCTCCATGCTTCCTGGAGAAAGTCCTGTGGTGACTGTTTTCTGGCTTCCTGTAGAAACTGTTTTCTGGCTTCCTGTAGACACTGTTTTTTGGCTTCCTGTAGAAGTTGTTTTCACTATTTTGGTTTGCTTAGCTGGGGGTGCCTTCCCTTTTAATTTTGTTGTGGTTGTCTTGGTTCTGTCCTCACTTGCTTGGAATTTTTCAATCCTCTCTGCCTTGCTCTGCAATCGTTTCTCCCATGGTGTTAGTGCCTATGTTCCACCCACAGTTTTGGGTTCAGCAGCTTGGCCTTTCCCTCATTTCTCTTCTTGTTCTTTCTGTAGTGGTCTATCCCAGGTTTCCTTACCCTTGGCTTTCTCTTCTGCCTCAATGTGCTCCCTTTCCTCACTACTGGATGAAGTGAGTTCCTCGGCCAGAATTCGAATATCATCATCCTTGGACATGTTGCGGAAAATCTCCTAGGAGAGAGGGACAGTGTAGGTATGGAGGGCATCTTCCACTAGAAACTTGATAAGCCCATGATGGACTAGCTGATCCAGTGTCCCTTCCTTCAATTTTGTGCCACACTCAATTAATGATTGTAGGATGAAATAGGGGATGCTTAACTTCTGTTCTGGGGGTAAATCCATCCTATGTCTGAGTTCACTTAGCAACCGGAAGTAATAACCGTAGACAATACTGAACCGCCCCTCACAGGTAATGTATTTCATGATCTGAAGGCTGACCTCGCTCCAAAAAGGATGTAGGCTGGCTCTCCGGACCCCATTCTTATCTTTTGAAAATTGTTCCTCTGGTAGGAAGAATTCTTTCTTGGCTTTTTGGCCCAATGCCCTCTCCTCTTTGCTCCAGGGTATCCCTAATGGCAGATCAATAACCCGACTAATGAGTTGTGGGGTAAGCTTTAGGGTCAACCCTCTGAAATTCACAGTGGCCGGTGTCTTTGATTTAGGCTGCAAGGACATTAAGAATGCTTCTATTACCTCATCGTCATGACCTTGAATTATGTCACAAAAGTTCATCTAATTGGCACGGGTGAATAGGTTCACCACCTCGGGAGTTTCACGTAATTTTCTGGAATCCGAGGGTTCCTTCCTGATAAACCCTCCTATCATGGTGAGAGTGCCCTGTTTCAATGCTCCGAGCAGAAAGGGACTACTGTTTTATGGTTTCTTCTTTCGATCCTCAGGACAAGATTTCTCAGGTGTTTGTATTTCAACTTTGCACCAATTCCCTGGTTCTAATGCTTTTGCTGCCCAAAACTCGACTGTCACCAGGGAATTAGGCTCCCACAGACAGAGTGCAGAGCTTAATTTTCATCACCAGCATGCATACAACCACATAAAATTCACATTCTTCATGCACAAGTTAACCTTCACAGTGGTTTATCGTTTCTAGTGAAGGAATTTCTTAACAGGAACTGTGGAGGAGAATTTGACGCAGAACCAACTGAAACATTCCATGTAACACACAGGCAAACTACTATTCTTGACCCACAGGCAGACTTGCCTCTAATTCTCCTACTCCAGACAGTTCAATTCACCACCTTTCAATATATACCATGCAGGGAAGAGTGGTTTTCGAGCCTACCTCTTTCGGAACTCCGAATTTGTTGAAGAAAAATCCATTTGCTCTGCTCCAGAAGGCTATGTTGTATTTCCTATAGAGCCTCTTCCTGTAGAATGCTTTGCTGGCTTCTGGAGGATGTCACGACACTTCTGAACGAGCCTGGGACGCGGGAGGATTTTGAAACAGGCTGAGAAGCTTGGGCTAACAGACTGCGGAGGAGGAGGACGCGTACTTCGCTGAGAACGGTTGCAAGTGTAAATGACAGCGGTTAACGCGAGTTCTTCGGCCGAGCATTTTTGAATTACGGTGCAATTCATGGCGAGGGGGTGAGGTGGCCAAGCTGATCTGTTAGCCAACGTCACGGCCATCATTCCTCTGCATGTCTCTGACCGCCGTTACCTTTCCTCTGCCATTAACCGCCGCCACCACTGCCAATCCCGCCAATTCTCCTCGACTGGACACTTCCCACATGTTGGCTGCATGTCTCTTTGGCAAATTCAAGCGTAACCGAGCTCGTTCGGATCCCACGAGGCCATTTGACTGACTGTGAGTGGTCAGTTGACTGGCCACCAAATTTGTTCAATCTGAACCATTCACAGACATGCAGTTTTCGGAATATAGTCTATGCAATTTGACGAATAAGGTTAGACACTTACCTGTGTGGCCGTGGACGTCTTCTGTAGGCTTCGGGACTTGGAACGACAGCTTCACTCGCTACTGCTTCGTGCACAGGTGCTGGAACTCCTTCTTTCATTAGTTGATGCTATATGGACGGCTTTGGAACCCGATCCTTTGGTTGTAAACAATGCATGCACAGGCTCTGTTTGATTTTAGCTATCGAGGAGGTGTTCACGTCCAAGCGGAGTTTTTTTTTTTTATGTCCCCTGTGTCGATTTTAGCTGCTACTGACTCCAAAGTATGTGCTCCAGACGGATCAACTGCTACAGGATTCTTGTAGGATATCTTGTAGCTGCTTCTCCTCTTGGGATGCATACTTAAACGAGCAAGGTTTTATTCGCTGATGAAGAGTCCTGATGGAGCTTTGACAGGTAGAGTGTGCAAGCCTCTGTGTGCTTGATTTGTCACTTGGAAAAAATTTCCAATCTGAGAAAAACAGTGTTCCTTGCATGACTGCAGGAACACATAACCAGATTGTTGAAATGGCGGTGGGAAGAGATGAAACAAGTGATAGATGGAAGAGAGAGGTGGTTGCAGGCCTAATCAACAGACATCAAGCTTCAAATCCCTTTCCAAAATCGAATTTGGCCTTCCCGAAGGCTCTACAGGATGTTTCCTGTAGAAATGCAAAACTTCCTATAGAAAGCCCCAAAACTTCCTGTAGAAAGCTCAGAACTTCCTGTAGGAGGTTGAATCTCGACCCGAATGTGTTTAAATCTTGGGAAAAGTGAGTGGCTATGGAGGGAGTGTCTGTAAGGATGTCCTATAGCCTGGTATGGACCCCTATCCTCGTTTTGCACGACCTTCTTTATCTTCAATGTATTCCCTGCGACCTGCAATAATTTTCCAGAGATTAGACCTGTTTCTTTTTCTTTTTCTCTTTTTCTCTTTTTTCCTCTTTTTTCTTCTTTTTTCTTTTTTCTTTTTTTTTGAGAGACAGCAGGGGCGCCTCCATGAGGTTTTCACCCCCACTATCTTCCCTGGGCGCCTCAGAGAGGTTTTCACCCAAGGATCTTTTTTTTATTTTATTTCATTTCTTTATTTTCTGAGAGACAGCTGGGGTGCCTCCATGAGGTTTTCACCCTCACTGTCTGCCCTGGGCGCCTCAGAGAGGTTTTCACCCAGGGATATTTTTTTTTTCCTTTTTTTTTTTTTATGATCAAGGTGTGGGCGGAATAGAGGCAGAACCCTGCTCCACTACCAGCACTGATTTTTCCAAAGTTTCAATGAACTCCTGCCTCGAAAGGGGTTTCCTGTAGATTTTCAATCGATGCCCATTGACAAGCATGGGGATGGCTTCTTCATCAATGGTCCTGATAAGGACTGAACCATTGTCCTTGCATTTCTCCATTGTATATGGTCCTAACCATCTTGTCCCAGCTTTCCTTTGAAATCCTTGTATCTTGAGTCATACAGCAACGCCCAATCCCCCGACTGGAATTGCTTTTCATTAAGGTGTCGGTCATGCCATATCTTCCTCTGGATTTGAACTACTTCTGAGTGGAGGAGGGCCTGCATTCGCTATTCATCTAATCCATTCAGCTGCAGTAATCTTTCACATTGAGCATGGTTGAGATCTAAGTCCAGTTGAGCTGCCATCCTCAATGTATTGTACTCGAACTCTATGGACAGCAAAGCTTTCTTCCCATAGACTAGCTCATAAGGTGTGAAAACTATTGTAGTCTTCCAAGTGGTGTTGTAGGCCCAGGTGGCCTCAACCAGGCAATCTGCCCAATCCTTTCTGCTGCTGCTCACCACCTTAGTCAAAATCCCTTCCAATGCTCTATTAGTGACTTCCACCTGCCCATTTGCTTGTGGATGATATGGGGTGGAAGTCATGTGCTTGATCTTGTGATGAGCGAGCAAGTCTTCAATCAGGTTGGAGGTGAACTAGCTTCCTTGATCAGTGACTAACTCTCTTGGGTAGCCAAACTTGTAGAAGATGTTTTCCCTTAAAAACTCAGCCACCTTTTCTTCTATTGCTGCTTTGATTGCCTTTGTTTCTGCCCACTTTGTCAAATAATCGGTGCACACAATGATGTAAGACCTTTGCTTTAAAGGAGGGTTTATAGGACCCACAAAATCCATGCCCCACTTCTCAAATGGCTCGAAGGTCACCACAGGTTGGAGAGGCATTTCATCCCTTGGAGTCGGTTTCCCCATCCTCTGACATCGGTCACACTAGCTGATGTATCTTTTGACATCTTGGTGAAGAGTAGGCCAATAGTAGCCTGCCTGTAGAATTTTGAAGGCAGTCCTTTTTGCTGCAAAGTGGCCTCCACAAGGTCCGTCATGACAGGTTAGGAGGATGTCAAAGACTTCCTCCTCCCTGACACAACAGCTCAAGATCTGATCTGGGCCAAGTTTAAACAGGTTGCCCCCAATCCAAGTGAACGGGGCACTCTTCCTCACAATTATGCTCTTCTCCTTTGAGGATAGGTGCGGAGGGAACTGTGTTGAGACCAAGTAATTTGCTATATCAGCAAACCATGGAGAGAGTACTGATATAGAAAATAGGTGTTCATTTGGCATCTGGTCTTCCACTGTCCCTTCTTCACCTTCAGGCAAATCCAATCTAGACAAGAAGTCAGCAACAACATTTTCCTTACCTGGCTTGTCGACAATAGTCAAATCAAATTGTTGCAACAAAAGTAACCATCTAATGATACGGGCATTTACATCAGGCTTATTCATTAAGTATCTAATCGGAGCATGATCAATGTGTACGAATGTTTGATAACCAGTGATGTAGTGTCTGAACTTGTTTAGGGAATGGACTACAGTTAGGAACCCTTTCTTGGTTACAGTATAGTTCATTTCTGCCTTGGACAGGTTTTTGCTGACGAAGTATATGGCATATGGTAGTTTCTCCTCAACTTGTCCTAAGGCTACCCCTATGGCTTTGTTCGATGCATCAGTGTGGATGTGGAAAGGTAGGGCCTAGTTTGGACTTCTTAAGATTGGGGCGGACACCAGTTTATCTTTCAACTCATCCAGAGCCCCTTGACAGTCGTCAATCCATTTAATCTCAACATCTTTCACTAAGAGGCCAAACAATGGTGAGGCTAGCTTACTGAAATCTTTAATGAATCTTCTATAATATCCTGCTAAGCCTAGGAAACTCCGAACATCTCTCACCTTTTGAGGAGGTGGGACCTTCTGGATGATAGCAATCTTGTTAGGATCCACCTGTAATCCTTGCCGAGAAATGGTATGACCTAGCACGGTCCCTTCAGTCATCAAGAATTCACATTTTTCGGGACTGAGGGACAAGTTCATCTCAATGCACTTGGTTAGAACTTTTCCCAGATTAGTCAATGCTTCTTGGAAGTTGGACCCATAAGGAGTAAAGTCATCCATATAGATTTCTACTGAATCATGGACCAACTAAGAAAATATGCTCAATACCGCTCTCTGGAAAGTGGCAGGAGCGTTGCATAGCCCAAAGGGAAGGACTCGATAGGCAAAGGTACCCCATGGACAAGTGAAGGTGGTTTTATCTTGGTCCTCCACACTTATTTGGATCTGGTTATACCTGCTGAACCCATCTAAGAAAGAGAAGAACTTCTTCCCTGCCAGTCCATCCAACACTTGATCTATGAAAGGCAAAGGGAAATGGTCTTTCTTGGTGGCTTTGTTAAGTTCTCGGTAATCTACACAGATTCTCCACTTCCCATTCTTCTTGGGCACAAGCACTAGAGGTGAGACCCACTCACTATCGGAGATGGGGTAGATGAATCTTGCATCCAACAATTTTTGCAATTCTTCTTTGACAATGTCTTTAAGGGCTGGATTCATTCTCCTCTGAGGTTGCCTGACTGGTTTACAATCTTCTTTAATGTAAATGTGATGGGTACAGACCGAAGGGTGGACTCCTTTCATCTCCTTATAGCTCCAAGCGAAAGCATCCAGATGATTGTTCAGTAAGCTACACAGCTCCTTCTCCTGGGAGGGAGATAGGGAGGAGCTGATCTTTAAAGTTCTTTCGGGGCCAAACTCCACATTCTTAACTCTGGGAGAGGTCGGATTAGTCACACAGAGGTCCACTAAAGTGCTGGCTTGGGTACCCTCCACCAACTCTTCTAAGGCCTGTGCACTGGGTATCCAGTGAGCTTTGCCTTTGGCTGAAGGACCAAGAAGTCCGCAGGGTACTCCCAAGAGTCAACAGAGACCAAGACATCTTCCACAATCCCTTCGGGAGTCACGGTGGAGCGATCTGCTAACTACAGGACTGCCGAGGTCTTCCTTAAGGAACTCTGAAGGTTGAGTTTAAGCATGGTGTCCCTGGTCATCACATTAATGGCAGCCCCTAGATCAATCAAGGTATGGGGGATCATGGTGCCATTGATGTGGTCAACTACAGGACTCCCAGGGTCCAAATACTTTGGACATATGACTTGCCCCAACATTAGATCGGACAGTTGTCCTATGACATTGATAGTCGGGGCATCTCTCTTTTGCCTGCCTAGGTGCCTGAAACACTTCTCCTTAATCAATTTGTTGTATATTGGTACATCTTTTATGGCCTGGAGAAGTGGTATTTTCACACACAACTGTTTAAGTTCTCCCAGAAGTTCAGTCTCTTCTGGGTTCGGTTGTGTGGTTACTGTTAGTCTCTCAGGAAAGGGTGGAATGGCTTTGGGTTCACTTTCCTGTTTCTCTTCCTCGTCCTCTGGGGGAGGAGGTTGGTGATCTGGAAGGGTCTTCCCAGATCGCATGTTGATCTCTTGGATCTCCACAGCATAGGTAGGGCATGTTGTCTCCCCAGTGCATACCTGCTGGGCCTGTTAGTTGTTGGGGTTCGGGTTCGGTTGAGCAAGCATCTGGGGTTGTCTTGGAGGAATAGGAGGTAATGGTTGCAGCTGAGCTGGTGGTGGAGGCAGAATGGCAGGAGGAGAGTCGTATTGGGGCCTCCACCCCGGTTGAGGTGCATTCCACTGAGGTTGTGGCTGGACATGTGAGTGAAACGAATGAGTAGTGGGTTGAGTATGGTATTGAGATGGATAAGACCACGGAGGAGGTGCGAACCAGGAAGGATGAGCAGGGGGCCCCCAAGAAGGTATGTGAGCAGATTGGTTGGGGCTATAATAAGCTTGGGATGTCCCTTGTATCCCCTGCTGGTAAGGTCTGGGCCCATGCGGCCTCCTTTGGTTGAGGAAGTAGAGAGGTTCAGTGGTTGCCTCAGTCCCTTGGTACATGGATTTAAATACGGGCAAGGTTGGGCATTAGTTTGTGGGGTGGTTTTCCTCACAAATGAAACATACCTCTACTGAGTGCATTGGACACTCGTTCTTAGGGTGCTTCCTCGTACATCTAGGACAAAAAATGGCCAAAGCCCTCTCAGATTCCTCTTTCTTTTGTTGGATTTGGAAAGTATCAAGTTGCGTGGCAATGGTCTGTCTCATCTCACTTTTGAGGTCTTCCATCTGATTAGCAAACTCATGCTTGGAGAAGGTGGTACTAGCTGAAAGTGGATTCCCCCTACCTCTTTTCCGGGCTACCCTAGAGTGGTTTCTAAACACAGTCTTTATGTCCTCAAAAGGTAGTTGGTAGATGTCTCCTCCAGCTAGCATGTGAAGGGTATCTAGAAGGACTCCAAGGACTCCTCGGAGTAGAACCAGCTTTAGAGATTCAGGGTCAAGTGTGCACCTGGCCCGTTTATAGCTGAGTTGGAACCTTTCCTCGTAATCTTCTAAAGACTCATCATTTCCCATGGTCATCCGAAAGATTTCTCCCTTCGTTTCCTTTGACCTACAGTAGTCCCGGTATTTGTTGTTAAAGGCTTGCTGCATCTAAGCCCAAGTGGTGATACTGTTTCCAGGTAACCCCATGAACCAGCGTAATGCTGCATCCTTGAGGGTAGAGGGAAAGAGTTTCAACTTTTGCTCGTCTTCTGCATAGTCATAAGTTCGACAAAGGACATCAAACTCAAACAGGAAGGTATCAGGGTCTTCAGTGGTCAATTCATGGAAATGAGGTAAGGCTAAGGGACTTATGTTCTTCATCTTCATGTCCCCGTTGGTCTCTTGGATAGGGAAGGTACCTTCAATTCTCTCATCATCTTCTCTACCGTTTCTGTTTCCAGCCATGGTCTCAAAAGGAATGTTTTCTTTCTCTTCTTCTGTTATAGGATCTTCATATATCTCAGGAGGTTCACCTATAGGTTCTTCTGGGTCACTGCCACCAAAGAAGAGAGAAGGGTGACTCAGTGAAGTGGTGGGGGTGTTGGGTAGGAATTTTCCGGTATTATCTCTGTTCCTATGAGGCATGAAAAGATTTTTGGTTGCTTTTGTTTTTTTCTGCTTGTACCTGCAAAACTGAAACAGATGGAATTGCAACTTACTAAAATCTATTTTGCGGAAATGAAAATGAGGAATTGAAATGAAAGCAGGAAAGGACTAAGCTATTTTGCTGAAATCAAATTGCAGGAATGAAATGCTAGACTACGCTCGAAAAATTGAAATTCTATTCTACGCTTGCTGAATTGAAATTGCGGAATTGAAAGGCTAATCTATGAAAGCAGGAAATGTCTAATTTACTTTTGCAGAAATGAAATCGCAGAATGGAACTGAATAAACTACTTAGCAGAAGGTTGGAGTAGAAAAAAATAGAAGAAAAGAAGCAATCACAAATACTTTGACGCTTCCCCGGAAACGGCGCAAAAAGAATGGTGGGCTCCAGTATTGGAGCAATAATGCTGCAACTCCTGGGACTCCCTTCTTTACTTTTATCAACCCGGTAGTTCATAACAAACTTGGAAGCGACGGTGCTGTATGCACAAGTACTAGCTCTTGCCGCAGCTGTCACTTGGTCAGCTGGCACAAGTCCGATAGGAGCTTAAGCCAACTTCTATGAGCTCTGAGAAGAAGCTTTTTAACTGATGGACGAAAGCTAACTCAAAGAAGGCTGATCTAATTGCAGAAAGAAACTGGGAAGCTGAAAGGAAACGTGAACCCTAACAAACCCTAATTTTACCAGCTAGCCCTACTGATGCAAGAAAGAGGATGAAAGCTACTGAAAGAGATGCCATTGACTTCTAGGAAGGTAGAATGCATGTGTCTAAGCTACTTCTACAGTAACATCTGAAAAAAAAACATCTTTTTGTATTTTTGAATAAGTTGCCATAATTATCATGCATGTGATTTAACTGTTTTTGACTGTGAAGAGGTGGATTGGTGAGAGGAAATGCTTGGACGAGGTCGGGAAGATTCAAAGAGGGCCTAAGGGGTCCCTAACACCCTTCCACAGAGTTTCACAGGGTTTGGCTATCAAGAAACCTCATTCGTGAGCTTCTACAGGAAGTCTGCAGGGGTTCTACAGGATGTTCTGGAATTTCTACAGGATGTCTATAATTTTCTATAGGATGCTCAGAAATGGGATTTTGAAGGATGGATGGAGAGACAAAGGTGAAGGAGTTAGTATGGGGGTAGGACAGGGGTGTGAGGAGGTCTAGGACTTGGTGGATGGAGCTGAGGAGAGATGAAGATGGCTGGATTTGTTCCAAGAGGAGTGAAGCAATGTTGCACAAAAATTAGGGTTATGTGAGCAAATGTTGCAAACGTGAGGCAAGAATCCGCATTAGGGGATGGAGCAGATGGGATTGATGGAGTATGGGCAGATAGAGAAGTGGTACGGATGCTCTGCAAGTTGTTTTTCCAACTGAACCAACAAATGTAAAATCAGAGACCTAGTTACGTTGACCTAATCTGATCTAGCTAACAGTAAAGAGAATGAACAGAAGTTTATTTGCACTGCAACCATGTATACCAACTTCTGCAAATAAAAATCGAACACTAATGATTGCATGGCGAAGCAAAGACTGTGTTTTTGTTGGCAGCAAGGTCACCTTGATCCCAGCTCCTGATCCCACTGAGGGAGAGGTGAAATCAGAGGCGCTTGATGGCCTTTTTCTGAAGCTTGTCCCTTTTAATAACCTATCAACTCAATCTGAACATCAAAGGTATTTCTAATCATCAACAGTGACCTAGATAATCAACAAGATTTTAATCTTCTTAACAGAAATTATTTTGCAAAGACATAAAAAGCAAATAATAGTACATAAGGAAGCCCTGGCACTTGGGTTGGGCCCAACCCCAAGAGCTACAAGCTCCTATAAAGAACTCAGAGCTGATGCCAAATAGAGTTTCCTTTCATTACCCAAAAATAATCATGTCACAAGAAAGTTATACAACAGTAGCTACAAAAACGAGCTGAGATAATGATAGCACTATAGTGCAAAACCCAACAGTTCCAAAAGTAAACTACGAAGGTTGAGGCCTTCCTATTTATACACTACGAGGAGCCTAGCAGCCCTCCTTAATTCAAGGGACTCGGCTGTTCAAACTGCCAGTAAACAGTCACTCTTCCCAAAGCTGCTTGGCTACCTTTAGGATTTGTTTTGGTGGCCTGTTGAGCTCCGAGTTGAGGGTGGAGATTTCGAGGAAGGGCCATTTAATGCAAGAGACAACCTCCCTACGAATCCTCACCCTTGCTTCCTCAAGCTTGGCTGTCACTTGGCTCATAATTGCTTGGCTTTGCTCCAAAAATTTGTCCAAAAAAACCTGAAATAACCACGTATTAGCCTCCTTGGTAAAGTGACCACCCTTATTCGTTCAAATAACATAAACATACTCAAAAAACATGCATAATCTATGAAAAATGTTGGATTGATCAAGGACAATTAGGAAAAATGAGCCCAATAAGTTACCCAATTCGGGGCTCATCACTCGGCCTAATCTTTCAGGGCACTAACTAAGGAGGATCAACTGTACCCTTGGCCGTACTACCTGACTACTCTATCGTATGTGTGAGTAATCTCCCCGAGTGCTGTTCTCAATGTACTGTAGTAGCAAGATGGTCGACGTTTTATCTACGGTGAGGTTTCAGGTGAGCCTAGGGGGCTTCCGATATACCCAGAGGGTACATGGAAGACAGTCCATGCACGGTTCTGTCTAATGCACTACTACTCGAAGGGGTACCCACAGGGGATCCAAGGGAGTCCAACAAGCGTGACCACCTCTTTTATTTCCTGCGTGCATACCTCAACAAATCCATAGGTTTATGCACACAATGACAGATCCCATGGTTCAAAGACGATGGAACACGTCTCTAGCCTAAAAAAAAATATGTTAAAAATGGAGATACCATCAGCCCTGGAAAGTGCTCTGATACCACTTGTTATGCTCTTGTCTTGTGAGAAGATGCCAGAATACCAAATGTACGAAGAAATATAACCCAGAACATGGAACAAAATGAGAAAAATAGCAAGTATTTTATTATTCAGAGATGAAAGTAATGTTCGCTTGCCTCTTCAAAGGGGCAACCTCCAACAGAGTAGAGCTCGATTACAAAATAAGACACGACGCTCCTCAATGGGGAGTCTCTATCCTTTATATAGGATTCATACATGCAATACCATGGGTCAGTAACATGGTTCTCTTAGTACCATCTATCTAATACCATGTCCCATTTGCAACTAACTGTGGTCCCTTTCTTTAAATACGTGTCAACCACTTACAATTATTAATATGGGATTTATTGACTCTTTAACTAAATATAACTATGACTCGACCCTATTACATAGATAAAGGGGTTAGGGTTGGACCCTAATATTCTTCTTGGCAATCTGTCTATCTCCCTTGTCTTCCTTTCTCCAAGGCACTCCTAGGGGAAGTGTGGTAATCATGCTTAGGAGTTCAAGGGTGAGCTCTATGGAGAAGCCTCTCACCATAGCAGTGGCATGGGCTCTAGTCAGTGGAATGAGGGAGAGAGAAAACTCTCGGGCCACTCCATCATCATACCCCCTTAATTTCTCAAAATACCCCATCCAATTATGCCTTGTGAAGATTTCTAACACAGGAGGGTGTTGGTGGATTCTCACAGTGTTAATGGGCTCCCTTCTATTAAACCCCCCTGTCATTTTGGCTGGTGAATTTTGAGGAGCAGAGATGGTTGATACAAATTTTAATGTAGAAGTAAATGGGACTGAAATAATTGTGGAGTCAATTCCCTTACACAGCTGCCAAATTCACTCAAACTAGGAGATTTTTCTGAGCAATTCACTTGGAAAAAGGGAAGTAAATACAAAGCCTACCTCCTCATGGTGTTTTTTGTAGCCAACCCCTATGTATCCCCTTCTGAAACTACTCTCGACCAATCCTGTAGACTGTCTGACTGTATCCTGTAGGATTCTTGTGTGATCCTATAGGATTTCCTATGTAATCCTGTAGGAAGTCCTGTGTAGGAGAAAGGTGGAATTTTTCTCTTCTATGGGTTGCCTAGGTACGAGAGCGACTTTGCTAGAGTGAGCCTCGAGGAGATGAATGCATGAGTGCATGGGGATCAATGATTATTTCCTCTTATGGTCGAGTTGAGTGAGGTGGTGTGTTGGCAACCGAGGTACATTTTCTATTTTTGGACCGTTGGTCCCCACTACCACCTCATCATTCCCCTCTCCTCGTAATCAACTCCCAGTTCATGCCTCCGTAGACTTAACTTTTTTTGTCCTTCTCCTCTCTTTTTTTGACTTGACTGCTACCACGTGTGGGAGGACCAATTGTTTTGTCTTCGTCGACTGAACAAAGGTGGCCAAGTTAACTGGCCACCTTTCGCTTATAAACCAACTCGCTCACAACCTTTACATTTTTTGACTACATAATGCAAATGAGAGAGTGAAGCGAGATACTTACCTGTGGTGCTAATACCTTGCTGCATTTTGTTGACGACATGAGGTGCTTGCTATGTGTTGGTTGCATGTTATTTTTCCTTCCTTTTTTATTGCTCTCTGATGATTCCCTTGATGTGCAGGTACCTAGTGTTGAAGATGATGGTGTTGCTGCTACTCTGGAGCTTCTTCTGCCCTTGGATCTTCATGCTAGAAGCTTGCTGCTACTCATGATTTTTATTCTGTGGGATAGGCTACTACAGGATTTCCTACAGGATGTCTTGTAGTTGCTTCTCCCTTAGAATTTTTAATCATTTCCTCTGCTGGGATTTTGAAGATGATGACATGGGTAGAGAGGAGGTCTAGGAGTGTGAATAATGAGGAATATACTTAGGTGTTGTTCCCTTCTGGCCTCTGTTTCATTTTTTCTGTGTTTTCTCTTGACGATTGTGAAATTTTTTTTTGAGAACTAATTTAATTTTTTTTTTTTGTTATGAATGTAGGGGCGATCAAGGGGGAGAGAGGTATGGTAATGAAGTTGTGATGTAGGGATGCTATTTTTTTGACATGGCAGGTCATTTTCTCGCCTTAGGGTCACTTCCTGTAGGATTCCCAAGCCACTGTAATTCCTACAGGATCATCCTGTAGGTTTTCAGGGGATCCTGTAGGTTTATAAGGGATCCTGTAGAAAACACAGTCCCCTTGTAAACTGAAGCAAAGGAGTGAAAAAATGAAAGAAATGGTGTAGTAATGAATGATGATGGGTGGAAAACTAAAAATGTGAGTGAAATAGGTCCCTTTTTATTCTACTTTGTTCTTTGATCATCCTCCTACTGACCTACAAACATAATTTTTTCATGATTTTTCTTTTTTTTTTCTTTTTTCTTTTTCTTATTAGTTTTTTTAATTTTTTTGAAAGCGACGAGTCTGCCTCTAACAAGTTTTCATTCTAGCTATTTTCCCTGGGCACCTCAAGAGAGGTTTTCACCTAGGGATCCTTTTATTTCCTTTTTTTCTTGTTTTTTTTTTTTACACCATTGGGCCGCCCCAAGAGGTTTCAGGTGCCTCATGGAGGTTTTCACCTGAGTCTCCTTATTTCTTCTTTCTCAGTGACTTGATGAGGCAGGAGCTAAAACTTGCTCCACCACCATCACTGTTTTATTGATACCATCAATGAACTCTTTCTTTGACAATGGCCTCTTGTAAACTTTCAGTCTATGCCCATTAACAAGTAAAGGAATGGCCTCTGCATCTATGGTTCTGATCTGCACTGAACCATTATCATGAAATCTCTCTATAACATAAGGCCCTAACCATCTTGTCCTTAACTTGCCCTTAAAGTCTTTATATCTGGAGTCATATAACAAGGCCCAATCACCTTCTTGAAATTTCTTATCCTTGATGTTCTTATCATGCCAGATCTTCCTCTGAAGTTGAGTTACCTCTGTGTGTAGGAGGGCCTGCATTCTGAATTCATCTAAACCATTCAACTGGAGCAATCTCTCTTGTTGTGCACTGCTGAGATCTAGATCTAGTTGGGCTGCCATCCTCAATGTGTTATACTCAAACTCAATGGACAGTAGGGCCTTTTTCCCATAGACCAGATCATAGGATTTGAATCCAGTGGTGGTCTTCCAAGTGGTATTATAGGCTCGAGTGGCCTCAACTAGTCTATCTTCCCAATGCTCTGTTGGTCAAGATGCCCTCCAATGCTCTGTTGGTCACCTCCACATGCCCATTAGCTTGTGGGTGATAGGGAGTGGAGGTCTTATGCTTGATCTTGTGTTGACTGGGCAAGTCTTCAATCATGTTGGAGGTAAACCGAATGCCTTGATCAGTGACCAGTTCTCTAGGGTACCCAAATTTGTAAAATACATTCTCCCTTAAGAAATCAGCCACCTTCTCCTCTGTTGTTGCCTTAATTGCCTTGGTTTCAGCCCACTTAGTCAAATAGTCAGTGCACACAATGATATACTGCTTTTTCTTGGAAGGAGGGTCAATAGGTCTAATGAAGTCCATGCCCCACTTGTCAAATGGCTCAAAATTCACTTGAGGTTGCAAAGGAATTTCATCTCTTGGAGTAGGCTTTCCCATCCTTTGGCACCAATCACACTGACTAGTATATCTTTTCACATCCTGATGAAGAGTGGGCCAATAATACCCAGCTTGTAACACTTTAAATGTTGTCCTCTTTGCTGCAAAGTGACCTCCACAAGGCCCATCATGACAGGTCAAAAGGATGTCAAAGACTTCCTCCTCCCTAACACATCTTCTCAAAATTTGATCTGGGCCAAGTTTGAATAGGTTGCCCCCAATCCAGGTGAAGGGGACTCTCTTCCTCACGATCTTGGTTTTCTCTTTGGGGGACAGATTCGGTGGGAATTGTGTAGATACCAAATAATTTTCTATGATAGCAAACAATGGAGAGAGAACTAAAATGGTGAATAAGTTCTCATCTGGTAACTGATCATCAACCATTCCCTCTTCACCTATAGGCAAAGTTAATTTGGACAAAATGTCTGCAACAACATTTTCCTTGCCAAGCTTATCAACAATAGTTAGATCAAACTGTTGTAATAAAAGTAACCATCTAATAATCTGGGCATTCACATCAGGTTTATTCATTAAATATTTGATTGCAGCATGGTCAGTATGTACAAATGTTTGATATCCTGTAATATAATGCCTAAATTTGTTCAATGAATGCATAACAGCTAGGAGCTCCTTTTCAGTCACTGTGTAGTTCAGTTCGGCCTTTGACAGATTCTTACTGATAAATTAAATGGCATAAGGAAATTTCTCATCTATTTGGCCTAGGGCTACTCCTATGGCTTTGTGTGAGGCATCAACATGAATATGAAAAGGAAGGGCCCAATTTAGGCCTCGGAGAATCGGTGTAGTGGTTAACTTGTCCTTCAGGGTGTCTAGGGCCTCTTGACAGCTTTTTGACCATACAAACTCAGAGTCTTTGGCCAATAACCCAAATAAAGGAGAAGCCAACTTGCTGAAGTCTTTTATAAACCTTCGGTAGTATCCAGCTAACCCTAGGAAACTTTTGACATCTCTCTGCTTTTGTGGAGGTGGGACCCTTTGGATGATAGCTATTTTGTTTGGGTCCACCTGCAGTCATCAAGAATTCACATTTCTCAGGACTGAGAGATAGGTTCATTTCAATGCATTTGTGCATAAACTTACCTAAGTTGGACAAAGCCTCCTTGAAATCACCCCCATAAGGTGTGAAATCATCCATATAGACTTCTACCGCATCATGGACTAACTCGGAAAAGATATTCAGGACTGCTCTCCAAAAAGTGGTAGAAGCATTGCATAGGTCAAAAGGAAGGACCCTATAGGCGAAAATATCCCAAGGAAAAGTGAAGGTGGTTTTATCCTGGTCTTCTGGGCTGATCTGGATTTGATTGTACCCGCTGAATCCATCTAGGAAAGAGAAAAAAAATTCCCTGCTAGGCCATCTAGCACTTGGTCGATGAAAGTTAGAGGGAAATGGTCCTTCTTTGTGGCTTTGTTTAACTCCTTGTAATCAAAACAAATCCTCCACTTACCATTTTTCTTTCGAACCAACACCAAAGGAGAGACCCACTCACTATCTGAGATAGGGTAAATGAACCCTGCATCTAGCAGTTTTTGCAGTTATTCTTTGACCATATATTTAATATCTGGATTCATCCTCCGTTGGGGTTGTCAGACAGGCTTGCAACCTTCCTTGATATATATGGTGAGTACACACCATGGGGTGCACTCCCTTCATTTCCCCGTAGCTCCAAGAAAAAGCATCCAGGTGTTCCTTTTGCATGTTGCACAACTTTTCTTCTTGGAGAACAGAAAGAGATGGATTGATTTCAAAGTTCTCTCGGGACCGAATTCTATGGTCTTGACATGAATATGGTTGGAATCGGCTAAGCATAGATCCAATTGATGGTTGTTTTGGGTTTCCTTTACTACTTCCTCTAAGGAAAATGTACTGGGGGTTGGACTTTGGATTATGTGTTCGATCAAATCATCTTCATCCTGTTGTCCCCCTCCCATGGTTGTTTCTAAGGTATAGAGTTGGGCAAAATAAAATTCATCTTCCTCCTCCTCTTCCAGCCACAAAGGTAAGTCATGTTCTAGATATGGCTGAGTAGGAGGGTATAGGACTAACTACTTGGACATATGCCCATTCTTGATGGTCATATTTCCAGCTCTGCAGCTAATGTAAGCATCGACAATGGCTAACTAGGGCCTCCCAAGGATGAGAGGGTAACCAGTAAGCTTAGCCTTAGGCTAGAGAACTAAGAAATCTGCAGGGTATTCCCAAGAATCAATGGAGACCATCACATCCTCCACAATCACCTCCGGGGTCATTGTGGTGTGGTCTGTAAGTTGCAAAACTATTGTGGTCTTTCTCAATGAACCTTGGAGGTTGAGCTTGAGCAAGGTTCCCTTGGTCATCACATTAGTGGCATCCCCAATATTGATCAAAGTGTGTGGGACAATGGTGCCATTAATGTGCACATCTACTACAGGGCTTCCAAGGTCCAAATGCTTTGGACAAATTACCTGCCCCAACATTAAGTCAGACAATTTTCCAATGACATTAATGGTAGGGGCATCTCTTTTTCGCCTCCCTGGATGCTTGAAGCACTTCTCCTTAATCAACTTGTTGTAAATAGGTACATCCTTGATAGCTTGGAGAAGTGGCATTTTGACACAGGTTTTTCAATTCTCCCAGAATTTCAGTCTCTTTTGGGGTAGGCTGGGGTGGTTGGGTTAATCTCTCAGGAAAGAGTGGTGGATTTACTTTAAGCATGCTTTCCTGTATTTCTTCCTTAGCCTCCCTGGGTGGCGGTAGAGGTTGGTTGTCTAAGAGTACTCTCCCAGATCTCAGGTTGATTCCATGAATCTCCACAGCATAAGTTGGATATGATGTCTCTCCACTGTATACTTGTTGTGCCTGTCTATATTTTAGGTTCGGATATGGCTAGGCAGGCATCTGGGTTTGTCTAGGTGGGGCAGAGTGTAAAAGTTTTGGTTGGGCAGGTGATGAAGTTAATAAAGCTAGAATAATGTTGTATTGGGGCATCCACCCTTGAGGCGGTGCATTCCGCCGAGGTTGTGGCAGATCATATGGTATAAATGACTAGCTGGCTCGCTGGGAATCATATTAAGGTGCAAAGGACCAAGGATGAGGTGTAGACCAGAAACGATGAGCAAGAGGTCCCCAAGAAGGTATGGATGTTGTCTGGTTGGGGTTGTAATATGCATGGGATTACCCTTGCATGACTTGCTAATATGGCCTAGGCCCATTAGGTCTCCTTTGGTTTATGTAGCAGAGCTTCTTAGTGACCCCTTCAGCTCCTTGATATATAGCTTTGAGTCCAGGTAAAGAGGGGCACTTTTCTGTGGAGTGGTTTTCTTCACAGACTGAGAAAATTTCAATAGAATTCAATGGACATTCATTCCTAGGGTGCCTCCTGGTGCATCTAGGATAAAAAATGGCCAAGGCTCTCTCTGCTTCCTCCTACTTTCTCTTAATGTGCATCATCTCACTTTTGAAATCCTCCAACATATTTCCAATTTCACCCTTGATGGATGAATTGGAAGAGGATGGATTGACCATAGGTTGACTACCCCTACCCTTTTTCCTGGCTACCCTAGAATGGTTTCTAAAGACAGTCTTGATATCCTCATAGGGTAACTGGTAGATATCCCCTCCTGCTAACAAGTGTAGGGTATCCATAAGGTCTTCCCTTACTCCTCTAAGCAGGACTAGCTTCAGTGACTCAAGGTCAAGTGTGCACCTGGCCCTTTTGTAGATAAGTTGGAATATTTCTTCATAATCCTTTAGGGATTCATCATTGCCTTAGGTCATCCTAAAAATTTCCTCTTTAGTGTCTTTAGACCTATAGTAGTCACGAGACTTGTTGTTGAAGGCTTCCCACATTTGAGCCCAAGTTGTAATGCTATCTCTAGGTAAACCCATGAACCAGCGCAAAGCTACATCCTTGAGAGTGGATGGAAATAGTTTCAACTTCTGCTCATCATTTGTATAGTCATAGGTTCGGCATATGACAACAAACTCAAATAAGAAAGTGTCTAGGTCTTCTGTGGTCAGGCCATGGAAATGAGGAAGGGTAGAAGGGCTTATATTTTTCATCTTAGTATCCCCATTGGTTTCCCTGATGGGGAAGGCACCCTCAACTCTTTCTCTATTTCCTCTATCATTTCTGTTTTCAGCCATAGGTTTAGTAGGAAATGGTTCTACTTCTTCTTCTTCCCCTGTAGGTTCTTCAAATATGTCTGGTTGCTCACCTAAGGGTTCCTCCAGATCACAACCACCGAAGAATAGGGAAGGTTGGCTGTTGGAACTAGTGGGGGTATTTGGCAAAAATTTCCCTAAGTTATCCATATTCCTATAAGGCATGAAAAGAAATGTTATTGTTTGGTTTTGCATTTTTTTTTTCAAACTTTGAAAGTGATTGCAGAATCGAAATTACAGACTGAATGGAAACTACTGACTGAATGAAAAAATTAACTACTTGATTGAAATCTAACTTGTAGAATGGAAAGGAAAGCAAAGAATGGAGAATGAAAAGGAAGAAAACTAAATTACTTTTGCAGAAATGAAACTAATAACAGAATATTAGAAACAAGAAATAGAATAAAGAAAGCAGTAATCACATAGTACTTAGACACCTCCCTGGAAACGGTGCCAAAAAGTGATGGGCACAAGTATTGCAGCAAGAATGTTGCAACTGCTAGAGCTACCAGCTTTACTCTATCAACCTGGGGTTCGTACAAACTTGGAGGTGACAGTGTTGTATACACAAGTAAAAGTGATGGTTCTGCCTTTTGTCACTATTCAGCTGGCGAGAGACCTCTAGGGTTTTGAAGCCAGACTTCTATGGATTCAGAATAAGCTTGATTGCTGATGAAAGAAAGAAATATTTTCTCTAGGAGAAACCTTATCTACTGCAAATAAGGAAAATGATTAAAATCATATGCTAAAAACACACCATTCTCTAACTAACTGCTGAGAAACTACACTTTACAAGAATGCCAAGCCAACATGTATGAAATTATACTATCTAAAGCACAGAAATTCAATACATCAAACATCACTACTATGCATGTAAAGGATTGAAATAAATCTATTTTGTTCTTTTTATTCTTTTTCTAGAAAATCAAGTGTAAACCCTAATTTCGTTTGGTGATGTGACAAGTGACTTAGCGATGATGGTGGATGGTTGGGAGGTTTTGGAGACCCTTGGGTGACCAAGTGTGGCTTCCTAGAGGTTTTCCCTCAATTCAGCCTCAAAACAGGCCGCTACAGGAAAACCTACATGATGTACTAGAAACCTAGAGGATTCCCTGTATTTCTACAAGATACAGCCGAGAGAAAAACGATGGTTGATGGAGGTGATGGAAGGCTTAGGGAAGGTGGTGGATGGGTGGAATGGAGTGATAAAATGCTTAGGATCACTTAGAACTCAATACCAAGGTTAGGAGATGGTTGGATTCGTTCAACATGCTTGGAGGAATTTCTATGTAAAATGATGAGATTTGTGTAGATCCTGGTGAAAGCAAGGGATGATTATGAATGGATGAAGTTGGAAGGCGGTTTCCTGCTATGAGATCCCTTTAGATTTCTCAAGCACCTTCTCTGCATCAAACATTTAGAATTGAAACAAAGTCATGTAAACAGGAAGAATTATAACAAGCTAGAAAAGCAGAATTTAATGAACTAGTTGTCTACTTCATTCATGTGGAAAATTGCTGAATAAAATGGAATCATGGATGAGATCTACTGAAAGGCTGAAGATAGAAGAGATGGAAATTAAATCCTACACTTGAAAAAATGATCAAATGCTGGTTTAAGTATAGTAACCTCTAAATCTTGTGAGGAAATGGAAATCTGTCTTTTTGGGGCTGCATAAGGGTCTTTTCCTCAAATCATGATCTTTGAGGAAAGAGGTGAGGCCAAGACACCTACTGACAGCTTTGTGGTGCTCTCTTTTATCTCTTCTAACCTGCTACTGAAGTAAAGCACAAATGGAAGCAAACTAATAAACAACTAATCAAATCCACAGTACTTGCAATGAAATACTTCTAGAGACAATTTAACCATGAATCTATGAAACTAAGTTAAGCATACAGATACAAGAAGAGGAGCCTTTGCTGCTAGGGTTGGGACCTAACCCAAGAGTTTCAGCCCTCTGAGTTAACTCAGTGCTGGATGAAGAAAAAGCTCATTTTCATTATCAAAACAGAAAATTACATCAATGTCTTCCATAAGTCTAGAGCTCGAAAATAACTAGTGTTTTTACAATAAGAATTTGAATCATAATGAGGCTCTAGGCCTATCTACTTATCCAACTGAAGTCTCCAAAGAATTCCTTAAATCTAGGGAGACTCAACTCCCAAACTCGAGATGAACTAACTCTTTGTCTATCAGTTGCTCAGTTGCATTTTGATCTTCATGACTTGGATTCTTGCACTCTGAGCTGGTGTGATTAATGGAGGAATATTCGAATGGGGGAGGAGTAAATGAGGAGGATTTTCCTCCTACAATCTCTCTCCCTTGTCCCATTCAAGTGTGAAACCTTAGTCTTGCCAAAATTCCTTGATTTTCTCTTCCAAACCCACATTCAATGCATATTAGTCCACTAGGCATAATATCTCACTTTAACTCATCCCATTAAACAAAATATAATCAAAACATGTAACAATTTGTGAGAAGAGTTTATTTGACTAAGTTAGGAGGTGAATTAAGGCCCATATAATTACCCAATGATGAGGCTCATCAATGTTGGTTGCAAGTGATACTTTTTTTCTCTCTGGAATTCTCATTATGGAGCCTCTTGTCACCCAAATGGATAGGATGGAAGAAAACTTGCCTCTCATGTTCACGAAGCTAAATTAGCTATTTGACTTGATCATGTTGATAATGGAGCTCATTATGGAAGATATGACTTAGAAAAAGAGAACATAGGACGAGGTGGATAGCCCATGACAATAAGTGGAGGGTTTGAGCACTATTGTCAAGTCAATGACCCTTCATAACCCCTCCAAACAAAATGAGGAAAGCACTGGTAAAGTGTTTAATATTGATTTGAATGTGCTTCTCATGGAAGATGGTAATTTTGAAGCTTAGTTTATAAGTTGATTGTGACATAATTCTCTTATATTTTGTCAATTTTGTAGGATCTTATAGGTCTTTTGAAATTTTTTACTTGCAAAGACCTAATTTTTATTATGCAAGTAAGTTCTCAAACAAATATATTTCAAACAGATATATTATATGGTAACTTTCATGAAGTTTCAATTTCATCCAACCTCGACTTACAAACATATGTAATCACTTGGTGTATTGGATGCAATCCAAACACAATTTTTTTTTGCATAATATAAAATTCTTATCACAATTTAAAAAATTAAATGAATTAATAACATACCTATAAATTTAAGTGAATTGGTATTAGAAAATATAACTAACAATTTAAATCTATAATCCCAACAAAAACGAGGGCTAATAAAGATCTATGAACATGTTTAGAAATCCCACTTTATTAGTCCCTGGCTCTGCTAGGGACTACATCAATCGCCTCACAGTCTAGTCCATTGACTATGAATTACTTTGCCGAGCTTTTTTCACTTTAACCAAATTTTCATGTGCATAACCAAAGTTTTCGAGATTTTTTTTATTTGCGATTTTTCTTAAACTATCAAAATAATTTTATAATTTTCGAAAAATGTATTTCTCATTTTATGATTGACCTATAACACTTTGATGGGGCATAATAGCCTTGTTGGAGTGCACTTTTATTTTCCTATTTTTTAGTGCATGCCATATCATTTCAAATGAAAAAATACTAACTTGTAAGAGGCCATTTCGTTGGTGAGTTCTCTAACACTAACACTAAAATTGTTATAACTAACACTGCTACTTCTCTTCCCTGCAAGGATGTCAAAACTGATAGGATGTCGAGTGGGTCCCTTACGTAAGCCGGGGGGTGAAAAAATATGGATTCATGAACAAAATGGTTTTGCTTGACATATTTACAACTCGATATTAAATGATATTATGACACATAAGAAATAGTGGTGTGGGCCAAACTATGTATAGAGTGGCTTGGTAGTTGTGTGGAATAATAAGTGTATGAAGGCGGGGGTGTTTTTGGAATAAAGGTTATTCCACACATACACCTCTTCAACAAAAAACATTTTGCACTAATGTGTTTTCTCAAGGATCTTGTTGTTCACGATGGAAATAAATTTCCATTTATGGTGCAAACTTTGGATATTGGTGTGTGCCCCTTCATTATAGCATTAAAAAATGAGGTGTGGTGGTTGACCACTCAGGAAGAAGTACTCATGACTTTGATAGCAATTTCTACTCTTAACGTCAAATTTTCCTTCTCTCTTGATTGAGGAATTAAATCTAATTAGTCATTTGCATGGGCTGACAATGACAACAACAATATTCAGAGCTCGTCTTGGTTGTGGATACTATCTAAACAGCCTTATGCTTAATTTGTATTCATTGTTGGCCAGAAATCACTTGTCTTAATGCAGATGTAAAAATTAGTTAAGGAAAGTAATGATAACCTTGGAATGTAAATGAAAGGAAATTATTATTATTTTGGTTAGCTATATTCACTTGAATATATGTGGCTTGAGGAAAGAGTAACACATTTACAAGGCACTGGAAGTTGTGAATATATTGGTTGAATAGAAGATATTTTAAAATGAAATTGAAGTTTTAAATATTTGAGTTGAGTAGAAGGGAAATTCAAATTTTCTATGTAATGGGTTAGTATCCTTTATATTTAGTCAAGTTCATATAGGATGTGTTGTGTGCACGATTGTATTAACAATTTATGTTTCTTCATATGATTTCATCAAAATCATGTTGAAAGGGTTTGTCTTATGGTTGGGCTGCATGTTGTTCATTTAATACCAGAACCCACAACAGTAGCCTTGCTTTATTCTCAACAACAACAGATGGCCTAACAAATATAATTCATTGATATTGACTTGACACCTAACCTTATTTCAAATCTCATCTACATTTGACATGCAACAAAATCATTTTTATAGTCAATGAGCAACGAACCTTCTTCCCCGTGCATTTAGTGCGAACAGGAGTTCGAAGCAGTGGTTTTACACCTAAGATTCACATCAGACTACACTAGCACCTCATGAGCCACCTCATTTTCTTGATTTATCACTTGGATCAGCTGGCATTCTTATTCCTTCCCTTGTTAAAAGAAAATTGCTAAATGAAAAATTAGGGAATTATAAACCAAGATATTGAATTCCAATCCATGTGCCATTGTCGATAATAACTTTACACTTGGTTGAGTTCAAATGCATGCTTTCTAGGTTCTCTCGAGCTTGCTTATGAGCTTGTTTGTTGAGGCTTGCACATCCAATTTGACGATACATGGGTATTCAATATCAATGATCATGGAAATTTCAAAAAACAATAAGGGGCTTGGCTAGTGATCAAAGCATAGGCAATTGTGCATCTCATGGAAGTACTAATTAGTTGGCTCATAAACATGGATCTTGGAGATGAAAGTGTAAGGTGTCTAGCCTTGAAATCTTGCATTAGCTCTGAAGAAGTTTCCACAAAGGACTTCATGACTCCATATGTAACGCGACCCACACAATTTTGTTCATCCCCATACAATCAGCTCTACATTGCCCCATTAATAAAAAATATAAACTTTTTTATATTCCCCCACTCGGGGCCCTCTATACACTTAATATTTACTAAAATTTCAAAATTATAACACAATGAAAATTTTAAAATGTTTTATACTACAATTCTTCCAAACAAGAATTTCTCGATGATTGTGATACATCTTTTTGTGTTATTTTAAACAAATGAAACTTGTATGTAAATATTTATAATATTTGTTGGATGTTTACTGATCCAAAATTCATCCATGTTTTCTAGAGTTGTTATTATGTATGTTTGATAATGTCAAACTTGGAGGAGGAGTATCCTCATTGCTCCTTCACAAAACTCAACAGGGAGGCAATGCCATGATTCCTTGGAACATAGTTATACATCATCATGCACTCATAATATTTGAATTAACAATTTTGGGTAAATTCTTAATATGGGAAAAATATCGATTTTTTTGCAAGAATTATGGATTAAGGTTTTAGAAATTTAAATGAATATATCTCATTGTTTGGTAATATGTGAAGAACAATAACATCGGAATCAATGAAACTTGCACCAAAGCATTGAGTACCAATTCCTCTTTTATTTCACTACATATTCAACAGGGACACTTCCTTCAGTTCAACTTCATCTCTGTTTTAGCTTCTATCTTATTTTCAATGTTCTTTATTGGCACAACACGTTTTTGGGTTGAAACAAATTTTATAACCATTTTGTTGTTTCTTTGAATTGAATAATTCTTCAAATGAGCAAAATCATTCTTGAATCATGAAATTATAGTGCATTGTAATGGTATATGTATTTTGTCATACATTTTATTTTATTGTGAAATAAGTCATCCCTTTTTCACCGTTGGTTGTAGAAATGAGGATGATGGGTGTTGAGAGAAATCTGCCTTCTCTCAATTGGGTGTAGAGGTAAGGTTGACAGGTGTTTAGAAATAAATTTAGTTTCTCAAATAAATTTCCATGTCGCTAAGTCCCTATCAATCTTGACCCACCTCCAAATTTCTTCTTGTACGAGCCTGACCTCATTCAAGCCCCGCATAATGCTATTCAGGCTTGGCCTCATTCGCACTATGTACAATGTTGTTCGACCTCACATAGACAACTCCGCACTTCCCATACTCCATGAACCCATTAATAAACATTATACACATTTTTATATCCCCCCCACCCTCGAGGCCCTCTATACATTGAATATTTACTAAAATTTTAAAATTAGAACACAAGGAAAAAATCAAAATGTTTTGTACTACAACACTTGCAAACAAGAATTGCTTGGTGACTACGATACATCTTTTTATGTTATTTTAAACAAACAAAATTTGTATGCAAATATTTATAATATTCATTGGACTTTTAGAGATCCAAAAGTCTACCATGTTTTCTAAAGTTGTTATTATATCTATTTGACAATGTCAAACTTGGAGGAGGAGTATCCTCATTATTCCTTCACAAAACTCAACAGAGAGGCAATGCCATGATGACTTGAAATGCAATGGTACATAATAATGCACCTATAATATTTGAATGAAAAAATTTGGGTATGTCTTTAAGATTGGAAAAATATTGATTGTTTGCAAGAGTTATGGATTAACGTTTTAGAAATTTAATTTGCTTATCAGGGTAGATTATCTTCAACAACATACATAGCATGACATCGTCGAGAACATGTCTTATAACTCTCGACTCACGCACTTCCACCTTATCAATATCAACCATCTCCTCCTCAAACGAATTGTCCATTGTTTGTCCACTTTCACTTGTACACTAAACTATTGTGACATCCCCTAATCAATATTTTTCTCATTATAAATACATGTAATTATTTAAATGGTTGATAGAGACAAAAATTCAATTTCTTGAGAAAGGAGATTGCTTGTGGGAATTGTTGTTTTAAATATCATTCCTAGTTAGCTGAGTGGTTTTAAATGGCTTGATTGTGCCATAAATTAATTGAAAGGAGAAGGGACAATTCTAGGTGTCCTTTAGCTCTAATGACAAGCAATAAGAGGACAAACTATTGAAGGTAGCATGGGTTGTGGAGTCCTGGGAGGTTGGCTATGTTGGGTTGTGTCATATTCTTTCCATGACTAGTTGTCGTACTTAATTGGGGGGTTAGAGGGGGGGTGGAGCGCCCCCTTCGTTGTGTCAATTGTGCAGCGGGATTGTTTGAGGGGGGTGGGTAGCAACCCTCTACGGGGTTTGGGGCAGCACCCCGGGAAAATTTGTTTTTGGACCCTATATTAGGTTGGGCGGACCTACCTATGGTTTTGTGCATGGTTTTGGATGCGATGGTTTTTGGTCCATGGTTTTGGATGCGATGGTTTACGGTCCATGGTTTTGGACGCAATGGTTTTCGGTCCATGGTATTGGATGCTTCGACATGTATAAATATGTATTGTAACATTGAAAGGAACATAATGAAAAATCAAGCTGGTAGTCCCAGTTTTGGGATCCAGGGGAAATCTCTCTATATATGTGTTTTATGTGTTATGCTCTCGCTATTGTTTATTTTCGGTGTTTTAGAATTCATATGCAGGTAATTTTTGTACGGGGTTAAAACCTACATTTGGTATCATAGTTGTTTTGGCTTTAAGGGGACGCCTTTGTTGCTGAGGGGTTTTGCTTAGGCCTGTGGTTCACCCTGTTCAGTGGGAGATCTGCAGGATCGATTCTAGTGGTGAAAGAAGATGGCAAGTAGTGGAAAGATAGAGATCGAGAAATTTAATGGTCAGAATTTTAAGTTGTGGAAACTCAAGATGGAGGATCTATTGGTGGATAAACATCAGTGGATGGTGGTAGATCCAGGTACTAAACCAACGGGAGTGTCTGATGAAGAATGGAAGAAGTTGGATCAGAAGGCAAAGAGCACAATACGATTGTGTCTTAGATTCAGTATTGTTGAATGTGTCAGGGGAAGCTAACGCTAAGGTTTTGTGGGACAAGTTAGGGACTTTGTACCAATATAAGTCTCTAGTGAATAAACTGTTCCTACGGAAAAAGTTGTATAACCTGAGGATGAAAGATCGAGACTTAGTGATAGAGCATATGAACGCATTTAATATTGTGGTAAGCTAGTTATTATCTGTTGATATTAAAATTTTAAATGAAGATAAGTGCATCAGTTTGTTGTGTTTTGTACCAGATTCGTAGGATAGTCTGGTTATTGCAATAGGTAGCAATGTAACTGCCTTGAAGTTTGATGAAATAGTCTCATCCTTGCTGACGGAGGAGATGAGATGGAAAAATATGGAGAGCCAGAATGGTGATGCCTTGTTTGTACGAGGACGGTCCCTCAAAAGAAACAAAAATAAGTCATCGAGGGGGAGATCTAAATCTAGAGGGAGGTCTAAATCTCCAAGAAAACCTGTAAAGGTGGTGTGCTAGAAATACAAAAAGGAAGGGCACTACAAAAGGGACTATAAATCTAAAGCTCTTGACAAAGGAAAGGGATCTGATGATGCTCCTTCTGCAGAGGGGAAAACCACCTCAGATGAAGGTGGGGATGTGTACTTGGCTTCTTCAAGTACACATGTAGATCATGAGGCATGGTTGACTGACTCAGGTGCATCCTTTCACTTCACTCCCCATAGAGAGTGGTTCTGCGAGTATGAGAAATATGATGGTGGTGATGTCTTCTTGGGGGATGACAGGAAGGATAGAATCATTGATCGTGGAAAAGTAAAGTTGAAGTTGCAAGGTGGAAGGGTTAGAACACTTATGGGTGTTCTGCATATTCCTGCATTAGCCAAAAATCTGATTTCTGTAAGCAAGCAGAATGATGCAGGTGTAAAAATAGTGTTCGAGAAGGATACCTGCGATATGGTTTGGGGAGCACTGGTATTGATGCGAGGAGTTCGAATTGGAACTCTGTACAAGCTGCAAGGTAACATTGTTGTTGATGGGTGCAACAGTTTTGTGGTTCCTGAAAGTGGAGCAGAAAATCTAGTGGTCTCCGAAGAGAAGACCATGTTGTGGCATCAAAGGCTTGGACATGTTGGAGAGAAGGGCCTTCTAATACTTCATGGTAAAGGTATGGTAGAAGGTATGAGTAATAGCTCTCTAGATTTTGATTTCTGTGAAAATTGTGTATATGGGAAGCAGAATCGGGTGAGTTTCCCCTCTAGTGGTAAGAGGGAGAAACAGATATTAGAACTTGTGCACAGTGATGTGTTTGGACGTATGAAGGTTCCATCACTGGGTAAGTCTATGTACTATGTATCTTTTATAGATGACTTCTCAAGGAATACATGGATATATTTCCTTAAGAAGAAATCTGAAGTCTTTGACGGGTTTAAAGAATTTAAGGCTCTGGTGGAAAACTAGACAAAGAAGAAGATAAAGATGTTGAAGTCAGATAATGGTGGAGAGTTTTGCAGCAAGGAATTTGAAGAATTCTGTAAGAAGTGTGGTATAGCATAGAAGAAGACTACTCCATACACAGCTCAGCAAAATGGAGTTGTAGAAAGAATGAATAAGACGTTGATGGAAAGGGCAAGAATAATGTTTAGTGGTGTCAGGTTAGGATAGGAATTCTGGGCAGAGGTGGTGGAGACAACATGTTACCTAGTCAACAAATCACCTTCATCAGCATTGGAGGATAAGACTCCACAAGAGGTATGGACTGGTAAGAAACCCTCTCTTTCACATCTGAGGGTATTTGGATGTGATGCATATGTACATGTTCCAAAGGAGAAAAGACACAAGTTGGATAGTAAATCTGAAAAGTGAATGTTTATTGGGTATAAGGATGGTTTAAAGGGTTATAAGCTTTGGAACCCAGTAACAAGGAAGGTTTTGTACAACCGAGATGTGGTGTTCAAAGAGGTGAAAGATGTTATTAAACATGAAGTCCAGCCAAAGGAACCTGAGAAGATAGAGTTTGAGCTTAAGGAGGAAGAATCAAACTCTACAGTAGAGGAGGAATCAGAAGATGAAGAGCCATAAACTCTGGGTGTGAGAAGATAAGTTCGAGAAAGAAGGCAGCCAAAAATGTATAGTCCGTCTGCTTTCTGTTCAAATTTTGCTTTATCGGTTACTAATGATGATCCCAGAAATATGAAGGAAGTAGTAGATTCAGAGGATGGAAAACTCTGGAAAGACGCCATGGTTGATGAAATGGCATCTTTGCACGAAAATGAGGCTTTGGATCTAGTGGAGTTGCCAGCTGGAAGGAAACCCATTGGCAGCAAATGGGTGTTCAAGAAGAAGACAAATGCAAAAGGAAAGGTGGAGAAATACAAAGCTCGGTTGGTAGCAAAAGGTTATTCCCAAGTGCCGGGAATTGATTTTGGTGATATTTTTTCTCCTGTTGCCAAGGTAGCTTCTATTAGATTACTTTTATCTGTTGCACATGCTTTTGACTTTGAGGTAGAACAGATGGATGTGAAGACAACATTTCTTCATGGGGATCTGGAAGAGGAGATCTACATGAAGCAACCTGAAGGCTTTGTAGTGAAGAGTAAGAAAGAACTAGTATGCAAGTTAAAGAAGTCTTTGTATGGGTTAAAATAGTCACCAAGGATGTGGTATCAGAAATTTGATACATTTATATAGGGACTTGTCTTCACCAGAAGCAAAACAGATCACTGTGTGTATTTTAAATTAATTGGTGACCGTGTTATTTATCTGGTCTTGTATGTGGATGATATGTTGCTGGTTGGAAATGACAAAGAAATTATCCAGGATTTGAAGACCCAATTGTCCTCCAAATTCGACATGAAAGATCTTGGTGCTGCAAACTATATTTTGGGCATGGAAATTAAAAGAGATCGGGCAAAGAGAAAGCTCTGGTTAAACCAGAGGAAGTATGTCGAGACAATACTACAGAGGTTTAATATGCAGGATAGTAAACCGGTGAAGGTTCCTATTCTTGTAGGTGAGAAGTTATCTATTGAACAGTGTCACAAGACACAAGAAGAGGAAGAGGACATGTCACATGTTGTGGGAGTATTAATCATGTTTATGTCAAAACCAGGGAAGGAGCATTGGACAGTAGTGAAGTAGGTTTTCAGGTATTTGTGTGGCACTAGTGATTACGTCTTGTGCTAGCAAGGAAGACCAGGATTGGACAGAGTGTTGGATATTCTTGGTTTTGTTGATGGAGACTAGGTTGGAGATCTAGATCAGAGAAGATCTACAAGTGGGTATGTGTTTAACCTATTTGGAGGTACAGTCAGTTGGATGAGTAAGAAACAATCTGTAGTGGCACTATCAACTACAGAGGCAGAATACATGGCAGCCACTCATGCAAGAAAGGAAGCAGTTTGGTTGCAAAGATTATGTTCAAGTATGGGGTTAGTACAAGGAGCTATAAGGATAGACTATGACAGCCAAAGTGCAATTTTCTTGGCAAAGAACCCTGCTTATCATTCAAAGACAAAACACATTAATGTTCAGTATCACTTTGTGAGGGATATGATAGAAGACAAAAAGGTGTTGTTGGTAAAGGTGGACACTTTGAAGAATACTGTAGATACATTGACAAAATCTATGAGCTCTAAGAAGTTTTCTTGGTGTAGAGAAACAATGGGCATTGCAGGGCTAGATAAATGACTAAGCTCTCCTGTGGAAAGAAAACAACAAGTGGGAGAATGTTGGGTTGTGTTATATTCTTTCCATGACTAGCCCACGTAGTTAACCGGGGGGTTAGAGTGGGGGTGGATCCCCACCTTCATGGCTCCAATTGCGCAGTAGGGGGGTCACATGGGGGGTTTAAGCGGGGTGGGTAGCCCCTCTACGGGGTCTGGGGTAGCGCCCCGGGAAATTTTTTTTGGACGCTCTATTAGGTTGGGCAGACCTACCTATGGTTTTGTGCATGGTTTTAACACATGTTTTTGGACGCGATGGTTTTCGGTCCATGGTATTGGATGCTTCGACATGTATAAATATGTATTGTAACATTGAAAGGAACATAATGAAAAATCATGCTGGTAGTCTGAGTTTTGGGATCCAGGGGAAAATATCTGCATATATGTGTTTTATGTGTTATGCTCTCACTATTATTTATTTTCTATGTTTTAGAATTCGTATGCAGGTAATTTTTGTACAGGGTTAAAACCTACAGACTAGTGTGTAATCATGAAGAATGATGGAAGGTTAGTTTGTTGGGAAAAGAAAGAGGACCTTAATTCACAAAGTGTTTTTCTCTCTCATGCATGCGCATATGCATATGAAAAGAGAACGAGCTTTCCGAGGGCGTGCAGAAGTAGTGGAAGGAAGTACAGAGGGAGTCTTGAGACCCAAGCTTTAGAGATTGGGAAATATTGTAAATATAAAAATGAGATTATGAAGAAACATTGGAATATGAATTTCGACACTCTCCCTCTCTTTGTATATATTAATGATTTTTCTAATAAAATGCATCATTCGTGGAGTTACCAATGCCTAGCCTGACATGGTATCAGAGCGCAGGTCCACAAGTATTATTGTAGCCTTGTAACTCCTACCATTTTAGTACTCCCACTTAGAGCTACCCCTGCTTTGTCCTTTGTCCCTCTATGAAACCTGGAGCGTTGAATGTATTGATCTCTATGCATATTATTGAATGTTGGAGCATGAGTTTATAATATCTTTGCATTGATATAACTCCTATATTCATTCCAATCATGTACGTGAGTTGAATTTTGTGCAATTTATATGCATTTAATGTCGATTCTGAATGTTGGTCCATTGGTTAGAACACTGGTTTTCCTTATATGTATGTCGAAGTAGAAATGCATTGAAGCATGAAGTTTATATGTGTGAAGTATCCATTTGTAATTTATGGTATAGGCATTGAATAAAGATGCTCCTATGTGTGTTGAACATTGGATTGCGTTGAATCTGGTTGAACGTTGTGAGCGTTTGTTGGAGTCTTGGAGTTCTTGCATTGGAATGGTGTAATGATCATGGAATGGTGTGTGCTTCAAGAAGTCATATATTTGGTTAAAACTATGTCATATGTGTAGAGTGTACGTTTGTGCACTAGTTGCATAAATGCATTGAAGTCCATGTGTGGAAGACAAGCTCACATCCCAAAATTGGTATGCTTGAATACATTATTTTTTTCATACAATGTCACCTGAGCCATAGACCATTTGTTTATTCTAGCATTGTGAGATTATGTTGTTAGGATATCTTATTATATTGTTGGAAATTGTGCATGGATTTTCCCTCTATTAAGAATCGACTTAATTGGTGAATGCATTGTCTTTCCATATTTAATGAAAATAATTTGTGCAAAAGGTTGAAGTAGGGTTATTACTCTTGAAGGCATATGTGTGACTAATATACTTTTCCTCAATATATTTAATTCCAGTTGTTGAAAGTTTGGTGATTCAAACCTACTGGTAAATATGCATTCTCTCATCTCCATAGTTGGAGTATTTCTCACTAGCAAAGTGAACTACCATGTATTGTCTATAAAGATAAAGTATACGCTCATTTTAAATGAATTGTGGAAAGGAATATGTGAAGGAGAACTCGAGAATCCACCTGGAAAGCCCACATCTGACAAAGAGCTCGCCATATGGGAGAATAAGAACAAAAAGGCCTATGCCTTGATTGTTGCATCAGTAAATGAAGAGGTGAGCTGTCACATTGTATCATTTACAAATTATTTTAGTGCTTTAAACAAGGTTAAAGATTTATATGACTCACACTTAGAGCTTGAAGCAGTCCAACTTGTGATCAAACATTTCAATCTTGAATTGAAAGATGATGATCCCCTTGCCTTAGCTTATCAAATTAGAGCTATTATGAATGATATAGAATCTACTAGAGTTAAAATAGATGTTCCTCTCACAACTTTCGTCAAGGCACTATATCCCACATATTCTCATTATCTTGAATAAGTGGCAAACTTAAGGAGATTTCCTTTAACTCTCTTTTGGAGAAGTTTGCAAAAAGAGAGAAAGCTAAAGGGAAGAGTAAGAAAACTACTTAGTTTTTTAAGAAGCTATGTTCCTTACACAGAAAGAGAAGAATCAGACACACAATTCTTCTAGATAAGAGGTGGAAAAAGAGGATGTGGAAAGAATAATAACAGAGGCAGGGGGGCAAACATTACCAAGGAGGAAGACTTGATCGTCATTGCATAGGCTGTAAAAATAATGGACATGATTATTCCACATGCAATCTCTCTTGGGACATAATCAGACATGAAAGAAATGAAGAGAAAGGAAAACCACTAGATCCATGGAAAGGTAAAGCACCTAAATCCATTTAGTATGTTGTGGCACATTGAAATATTGGAGTAATTGAAGAATTGTTTAATGCTTCACTTTCTTCATGAAAAGATGCATGGTTGCTTGATTCAATAGCAACCTGCCACATGAACTTTCGAATATATCTCTTTGAATAATTTATTGACAATGTAGATGGAGCAGTCTACTTTGTAGACAAGTGAAAACTCAAGCCATTTGGACTTGGCACCATCATGCTCAAACTTCCTGCTTTCTCAAAATTTCTTCTACATGATGTTGTCTACCTCCCATAGTTGCAGAGAAACTTTTTTACCTTAGTTCACATCCACCACCAAGGACACTCCATTCACATGTTTGATGGCAAGGCTGAGGTGAGAAAAGAATCAGACAACTCACTTGTCATGATTGGGATAGAAGAACAAAGACTCTTGAAGTTCCAAAGTCCTTTGCTCATGCATAAAAGAATGCATACAATTCTGAGTATGATGAAGGTAAACTACCATCCAGTCTCTTATGGCATGCTATATTTGGACATCTAAAATATGACAATCTTCATTTATTAAGGATACATGGTGTTACATGCTTTCCCACAATTCCTAGGAAACATAAGCAATGTGATTCTTGTATCTTATGAAAATACAACAAACAAAAATTTCATGGTTCTCATTCCAAAGCACATAAAAAACTTGAATTGATCCATTCTAAATTTTGTATCCCTATGCCTATTCCTTCTGCAAATGGAAATAAATACATGATGACTTTTATTGATGACTACACCAGAATGTGTTAGGTATATTTGTTAAAGAATAATTTGAAACTTTTAAAACTTTCAAAAAAAAATCAGGCATATATTGAAAACAATACACAATATCATATTGGCTCTATTCATATTGATAATGGAAAATAATATACTTAAAATGAATTTGAAAATTGTCTTTGCCAGCGTGGGATCCAACATAAAAAAAATGTGCCTTATAATCCTCAACAGAACGTGTAGATGAAAGAATAAACAGGACAGTCTTAATTATGGTACATTCAATGATTTTTTTCGAAAATGTAAAGCTGATGTGCTAGGATGATGTAGTTGTTTGTTCAGTTTAAATTTAAAATAGATCTCTATCTCATGCACTTAAAAACAAAATTCCCTACGAAATGTAGTATAGCCATATTCCTTCGGTGAGGCACCTCAGGGATTTTGGTTCCACCTATTATGCCTTGATACCTATGGAATAAAGAAACAAACTTGGCGCAAGGAGTTGAGAATGTATCTTCTTGGGATACTAGAAGACCTCCAAAGCATATCGTCTCTATGAGGAAGTAAATAATAAGTTTATATTTTCTAGAGGTGATTTTTCTTGAATCTTCTAAGGCTGATAATGTTGTTGAGTGGTAGTTTGATCACTTAGATAGATTTGGGCATGCAAAATATTTTCAGGAATTTGATAATGAGATTCCACATCTTGAAGGGGGGATCCCTATCCTAGATCAATCTGTGGAATCTCCTTCTGAAGCACTCTCTCCCCTTCATGAAGCTCCAACCACTAATCAAGAAGAAACTTTCAGTGATTTGATTGAGAGAATTGGAAGGCCAAATCTTGATTCAGCCCCATCTTAGTCAACTGATTAGCCCAGGCCATCTCAGAAAGGTCCTCCAAAATGGTTCACTAAGACACTTGAGAGTGTTCATCCCGATGAGGTTGGAAAGACAGGAGCAAGGACCTCTACTAGACAGAATGGAGGTGATGTAGATTATTTTGATTCAGTTGTTGAGATGGATGTTTCTTATGATTGTGAATTAAATTTGTCTACAGATTTTGAACCAACTTCCTTCAAATAAGTCACGTCTCATGATGAATGGAAAGAAGCAATGCAAAAAGAGTATGATGCTCTAATAAACAATGGAACTTGGAAGTTGGTGGGCCCTCCATGTGGAACCAAACCGTTTGGATGCAAGTGGGTCTTCAAGGACAAGTATAAAGAATATGGTTCACATGACAAGCATAAAGCTAGGCTTTCGGAAAATAACTTTGCATAGAAATAAGGGGTTGGTTATGAGGATACATTTCCCCCATAGGAAAATGGGCTACCATCCAGACTCTTTTTGCATTGGGAGCTCAGAATGGATGGGAAGCTTGTCAAATGGATGTACAAATTTTTTTCTTAAGTGGAGATATGAAAGAAAATGTTTTTATGTCTCAACCAGAAGGATTTGTTATGAAGGGACAGGAGCATAAGTTATGCAAGCTTATCAGATCCTTGTGTGGCCTCAAATAAGCACCGTGATCCTGGTATGTGAAATTGACTGAGCATATTCTGAAACTAAATTTCAAACACTATGATCTTGATGATGTAACTTTACTTGTAAAAAAAGTTTGATTTTTTTTGTATATCCTATGGTGTATGTATATGATCTACTAATGATAGGGAACAATAAAAATTATATTGCATCCATAAATAAACAATTGAGGAAAGGTTTTTTTATGACATATTTGGGATATGTTCACTACTATCTAGGTATTGAAGTAACCCATCATCTGAATTTTCTATTCCTATCTCAAAAGAATTACTTTGGAGATTTGTTGAACAAATTTGGCATGGACAAATGCAATCCTTTGACAACTCCAATCAAACAAAATTTAAAGCTCACATCCAAAGAAGGAAATGAATTTGAGGATGCTACAAAGTACAAACAACTCGTAGGAAGTCTTAACTACCTCACTACTACTAGACCATACATTTCATTTGTTGTCGGAATCCTTTCCAGGTTTATGGAAAAACCTTTGAAGGTCATTGGTCTATTGCAAAAAGAGTTATAAGGTACTTGAAGGGAAATCAAGACTTTGGACTCAAGTATAAACAAGCATATGACTTTATCTTGATTGGATACTCTGACTCATATTTTGATGGAAATAAGAAAATGGAGTATCTACTTCAAGTTATGTTATGAATCTTGGATTAAGAGTTATCTCCTAGAGGTCACACAAACAGTCATTTCCAATAGATTCCACAACAAAGGAAAAACTTGTGGTAGCTACAGAAGCAACCAAGAAAATTGTGTGGCTCAGAAAAATTATTAAATATTTGTAGGAGAAACAAGTGCATTCTACTCCTCTTTTGATTGGCAATAATTCTACAATAAAATTGGCTAAGAATCCAAAGTTCCATGATTGAACCAAGCATATCAATACAAAGTATCGTTTGATTTGACGTCATGTTGAGGCCAAGACTATTCACCTATGATATTGTTAGACAAATGAGCATATTGCTAACATCTTTACCAAAGTGCTAGTAAGAGAAAAGTTTGAAATATTAAGAATGGTGCTTGGACTTGCCAACATCTCTTTAGATTAAGGGGGAAATGTTGACACCTAATCTTTAGGGATTGAGAAATATTGTAAATACAAAAATGAGGAGATGAAGAGACATTGGAATATGAATTCAAATAGTCTCCATCTCCTTTTATATATTAATGATTTTCCTAATAGAATGCATCATTCATGGAATTACCATTGCCTGGCCTGACAAGGAATATTGTGGTAAGAGAAAAAAAATTCCTCCAAGGGTGGAGGTGAGAAAGCAGAGAAGGAAATGATCACAATTGTTGTTAAGTTCTAGAAAGTTTAAAAACTAGTTGAAGTATCCTTTCAGAGGCTTGGCGGGTGGAAGAATTACAGAGAGTAGTGGCTTGCCTAAAGGTTGAAGAACCACTGGAAGATTGTGGATTTATGAACCACTTGCTAGGATAAAATCACCCAAGTACTTACAGAGCTAATGAACCACTGGTAAAATGGTTTCTATGCTCTTACAATGGATTATGCATTGACTAACCTTCCTTTGTTATGGACTCTCTTCTCCTAAAAGTGAGTTGAACTCTCTATTTTGTAGTATCCTGGCATTGATGTTCATTACATATGAAAAGATTGATAGAATTGCGTTACAACTTATGTAGCTGGTGGATGAAGGCAGAGTGGCCTTGTGGTATCCCATTTTATTTATTTACTTGTTGTAATTTTTTAGCGGAAAGCACTCCACCTCAAGCTTTTGAATATGGCTCGGGGGTGACAACTACAAGTAATTGTATATGTATCTTGTATATGGTTGGGTGGAGATTTGAAGTCCCACTCTCAATTGCCATCGTATTTTCCACATGAGATAAGCACTTAATTATGCTCCTAATGCTTGAGTGATATGTACCTTTGTATGGTATTGGATCAATGGTCTTGCTAATATTAAGGAATGTGATTCATATGTGTTGATGGATATTATATTATCAGTATGCATGTATGAAGAATGGTTGAATTCTTGTAAGCATAGTATGAACATAAATTGTTGTGTTTCTTTCATTAAACTGATGAGTATGATCTATTGGTTATTTTCTTTTCATTGCTCTGTGTATGTGAGTTGATTGAGTATAAGATGTGTGTCTTTATGCTATGAGAGGGAGTTACTCAAGTTTCATGTGCTTCTAAAGAAATGCACCCAAATACATATTCACTAATTGTATTGTTATAGTGTTTTCTTCTCAAAGATGTACGAAAAGAACCTACTTAAGACTGTGGATGACAAACAGTCTCAACAATATAAAATGGCTAATAAACATTGTAGATCTGCAGCAACTGATGGAAACGAAACTTGCCAAAGTCGTGATCTATGCCACAATCATATTTAAACAACAAAAATAAACAGTAATAAATCCAATCATCCAAAGGAAACCAGATATACAAATAATAGATTTTATTACAACACCTATGAAGGGAACAAATAAATGTTACCAGTCCCCTTCTATGGGATGGGTTCTTGGCTATCCTTAAACGTCTTCAGCTTGTGTAGAGTCTCTCTCCTCTAAAATGTGTAAACCCAGCAAAAATATGGTGTGCAACAATGAAAATAATCAGAGTTAAAATAGTGAATGCAACAATGAAAATAATCAAAAGTGAAAAAAGAATGGAAAACCCTTCCATTTATAACAAAATATTGAGTTATCCTCGAATAATGAGCAATAATAAAATATTATTAACCCCATTATTGGAATAACCACTTGGAATATTTTATTATATTTGGTTAGGAGGGAAAAAGTATTTAAATTTTTATTTAGAAATAACAAATAAATAAATGATTTATTTATCATCTCAAGGAATTAACTAAGGAATAATAAACAAATAAGGATTTATTCAATTATTCCTAAGGGATTTAGTCAAATTTGACAAATAATAATAATTAATTAGTGATTAATTAATTATTCCTAGAGAAAAATAAGATAATTAATGATTTATCTATTTATTTTTCATAATTGGGTCAAATATGACAAGGAATAATAATTGAACAATGGTTTAATTAATTATTCCTAGAAGAAAATAAAATAGATAGTGATTTATTTAATTATTCTTCATAGGTTTAACTATAAATTACTTAACAAAGGTGGTTTATTAAGTAATTTCTAGAAGTGAAAACAATTTTACTATGGTAAAATTGCCTTTACATGGTGTACTTCGATCCATCTAGTAAAATAGGCTAGATGATCAATTTTTTGGTGATAAAATGTATCCTCTTGTACATGTTATGTTTCCATGTTTCATCATTAAAACTCTTATGTATCTTTCAACAAGTTAGTTTAATGTCGAGTCGTCTATGTAAATTAGGAAGGAACTTGAAAAGATTCTAAGTGTAAAAGGCATACAAAACAAGCTTGAATTCACCTACAGGACCCACCAAGTCAGGGATCAGGGGGGCCGGTTAAAAGGTCAAATATTGGGTGAAGTCATGTCCGACCCATGGTGTGTAGGTCAAGAAGTCGAGTAGGCTCGCTAGTTAGAAGTTGGGCTAGTCAGGGTGGTTCCTAGTCATCGCTAGAGGTAATGTCAGGGGTCGAGCTAAACGATCAGGCCAGTGTCGAGGCCCTAGCTAGAATTGTTTTTCATGGATTATGGATGAGGACAACCTCCACCTTCACAGAGGATTGTATCTACCCATGTCGATTTTTCCATGATGGAAGAGCAAGTGCCACATTGGTTACTATGTGATTCCCACATCGGAATAATTGTTGATGTTTCAAGGATGTAATTAGCTATTCTTTGAAGGTCACATATGCTGACCTATAAGTTGGATTGAGATCAAATTTATATTATTGGAAAGGTCTCAATGAGACAAACATAGTGATGTCATATGTTTTTAATTTTGAGGTAGTTGCAATAGGTTGAAAATTTTATACTCCATTTCCATAACCAGACCATGGAGATTGGGTCATCATCATAACCACATCCTTCTACCCTTAGTTGGGGTTAGGGTTAGGATGGGGGTACGTTACAGCATAGTATTATAGCTTTAAGGTTCCACACTTAGACTGGATGGGCTCTATCACAGAAGTGACCAAGCAGAGGTTCAACATTGGACCTTTGAAGATCTAGTGAGGTCTTAAAGCTTTGTGATATGTGTTATAAATATCATTCTTGTTGTGAATGAATTGTGTGTATGGTTTTGTGTGTCTTTATATGCTTGTGACATGGAACTAATTATGTATTTGATTTTATTAATACTAATGTTTTAATCAAGGTGTAAGGTTGCAGCTAGCTATGTGCCAACAAATTTCCATCAACAAGCCAAGGCGATGGTGTTTATTATGCAGCTAATTTTTTTAAAATATAACAATTATATCTATGTCTGACAACACATAAAATACACTAAGGATTAAATAGATGAAGTTGAAGTACCACTTGAATAACAAAGGGTGGTACAATATAAAACCGATAGATCAAGGAAATAATAGTAAGATGGTGTAGTATACTTCTAACCAATCACAACATGGACACCAAGAGGAAATATTAGTTGAATAAAAATGAGGGGAAAAATCATCTAATTGGATGGAAACATTGAGAATCCTGAGAGTAAAGATAATAACTTGTAAATATGACAAAGAGAGGCTTGTAAGAGCACAAGAAAAGTAAGTTGAAGTCAATGCAGTCATACTACAAAGCTTATTAGTTTTGCAATGCAGCATGAGTTGATAATCATCCATAGAGACATGTGAAGACCATTTGGTCAGGAAGAAAGAACCAATGGGGAAAATGAAAACAAATCTAGAAAGAGGCACTAATTTTCCAGTGAAGACATCGTGAAGGGAGGAACTGTACCAAGCACTCCTAAAAATATGTCAAGCACCCATGAGCAGCAGTATGAGGACATTTATAGAAGGCCACCTTTTCAACAACATCATCGACACCATAAGGAAATGATGGGAGGAGAGTATGCACAAGAGGAGTTTAAGAAATATAAGCCTCCTACCTTTGATGGCGAAATGAAAAAATCAAAGGATGTTGAAGCCTAACTTCTAGGAAGGAAGAATTTCTTCCGAATCTATGATTATTCAAAGAACCAAAGGAAAAGGTAGCTAATTTTAGCCTAAGAGGAAAGGCTAATATATGGTGAGAATGTAAAGGGAATAAGGGGGAAATAATTTTCATTTAGGGAGTTTGACGAGTATTTTAGCAGAAATTACCTATTTGAGAGATATTTCGATGACAAGGTGAAGCAGTTATATGAGCTCAGTTTGAGACAAATGACATATGATGAGTACGCCACTAAATTCTTAAAGTTGCAAATGTAAGTCCCATACTTCAACGAAGAGAAAGTGAAGATTCAAAGGTATGTCAATGGACTGCCATAATCCTTCAAGGATAGAATTAATCAATTCAATTAGCCCAAGGCAATAGAGGATGCAATCTGGAGACTGAAACATTGTTATGAGAAGTCTAGGCACTAGGCTGAGTATAATCGGATTGGAAATACAAAGGAAATACTAAGTTCAGAGGAAAAGGGAAAAAGGAAATGATCCAGAAGGATCTCGTCAGATCAATTGCACAGGTTCATCGTCAGTGTTCAGTGTCGTTGTCAGGGTTCCGTGTTGTCGTCATCATTCAATTTAGTTTCGACATTTCGACAGTGTTGGTTATGGATCAGGTTTTTCAGGTAATGCTTATGATTTTTCATGGCGTTCAGTTGACATGGTGTTGTACTTGGCTATTGACATGTGTTTTTCATCAATTCTGCCAGGATTTCGTCAACGACATATGTTTGTCATCTACCTTCGTAGGATTTGGGTTGTCATCGAGCAAGGTTTGGTTGTCGTCATGAGACAAAATGTCGCTTTGTGACATTTAATTGTAAAAAGGTTTTCTCATTTGATGAAAAAAATCCTAATGACTAAAACCCAAACCTAATCCTAAAACCCTAACCTAAGTCCTAAACACAATTACAAAACCTAAACCTATATCAATACATTCCCTATGTCTAAACCATAATGCATTGAAATATGTATTAAAAACTAAGACTAAAACCTAAGTCCTACCAACCTATCACATTAACATTATGTATTAAAATATATGCTATACCAACTCCCCGCCTTTTATATATTGAAAAACATTATAAAACAATGTAAATTAAAATACACAGTCCTAAACTACCAACTCTAACTACATCAAAGGTCTCAGCATGTGAACGTTGCATTGACTAACCGTTGGGGTCTTCAGAACCACAGAGGTTACCGTAACTGCATTGGGAGTTGAACTCAGCATGTGAACGTGCTGAGGTTATATCACCGTAAAGGTTAGAGTTTATCATCATCTTTGACCGCACAGGGTTCTAACTGCTACAGAGACATGTGATCAGGATATGTAACCACAGAGTTAATGTAACCATGGTGGAGCAAACCATGGAGGATAACGCCGGATAGTTTTTACATGCAAACAGTTAGCACAAGGATCACCAGAACCATCGGGGAAGACCGCAAAGGTGGCAGCTAGTGGTTAGGCCACCACCTATTCACATGGGTGGTCAACCTCCTCCGCCCAGTCAGTAAGCTACTAGTGGCTAGGGGCTTATCCAATGTTATTTTTTGGTTTTGTGTGGTTTTGTTTGTTCGAAATTAATTCCTCCATCATGTAACTTAATCCTAATTGTGCAACCATGACAAGACCGAACCAATTCAAACCTAGAATGCAGCATGTTCATGCCAAGTTTAGGCCAGAGGAGGTTTTGATGTACCTGCAAGCCTATAAGAGGCAGTTTTGTCCATTGAAGAGATTAGAGAGTAGTTTTGGTTTTTGTTTGCAGATTCTAGAGGTCATATGCAGTTTTTTTTTCAGTGTAACAGGAGCATCCACAGTCAGAATTGGGAACCATGACAGGCGTTGGAAAGCCGGTTCAAAGAGCTTCCTTTTGATAGTGATCAGAAGTGCCTGCATGCACATTCAGGTTAGTCTATTCTCTGTGTAATTAAACTCCTTTGTCTCAATCCTAATAAAGCGGTCGCCCATCTTGAAAGAGGACCCGGAGATGTAGTCCATCAGGGACAAACTCTGTAATCAACTTTGTTGTCTAGTATCGCTGTGTTTTTACTATTTTCACTTATGTTATGCATATTTCTTGTGTTTAATCAGCTGCCATAAATTCTTCTTCTCAAGAAGTTCTCTCTCGATTTCTGCACTTTCAGCTAACATTCAATTCATTAATGGTGAATCAATTCTACATTGGTTTTAGTCTATGATCATGTCAAATCATATAATTTGGTATCAAAGAAAGTTGTATTTGTAGAATTTTCCATTGAATGTTAACCAGGTCAAAGTCGCAACGAGGAGAAGGAACCCTTGAGTAGATCGATCCAGAGATTGGAAAGCGATGAGTCGTTCATAAGTCGACCATGACAGGATCTGATGCAGGTGAAAACACTGAAACTAAGATGAGTGATGAATAGTTTCAACAAGCATTCTTGACTATGCAGAATATGTTGGGAGAAATCTACGAAGACAAGAAGGAGAGGGATGCAGCTTCTTCTTCAAAGACATCGAAGAAGGACAAAGGTAAAGGCAAGGCTGATAAACCACCTTCACCTCCATCATCTCCATCATGCTCTTCTTCTTCTTCTTCTTCTTCTTCTTCTTCTTCTTCCAGTGTAGAATATGAAACAAAAAAGAAACCTAAGAAAACATCTCTTTTGAAACTTGATGTAAAATTTGATTTACCTATTTATGATGGCGAAATGAATCCTGAAAAGTTAGATAACTAGATTAAGCAATTAGAAGTGTATTTTCGCATTTAGAACATTTCTAACGATAAAACAAAATTTTAGTTAGCTACACTTAGGATGGGGGGAACAGCTTTAATATGGTGGGAAAGTAAAACTTAGATAGATGTAAAGCGTAAAGGAAAAGTCATCTCTTCGTGGTCGAAGTTTTTAAAATCTCTTAGGAAACAATTCTATCCTTTAGGATACATGCAGCAAGTTTTTATTGATTGGCAGTATATGAGGCAAGGTAAAGGGTAGAGTGTTCATGATTTTACTCAAGAGTTCAGAAAGAAAGCATTGGCATTGGTATTTCATTGGATACACGTGAAACTTTGTTAAAATACATCGGTAGCTTACATCATATTTGCAACATACTTTATTGATGTTTAATCATAATGATTTTGATGAAGTATGTGTTCAGGCCATACATATTGAATCAGGTGGAAGACCATTCAAGTTTTCATCGCAATCATGCAAAGAGTTGGAAATCAGAGATTCCAATGACAGTAAGGGGAAGAATAATTCGAAGAGAAAGAAATCAGCGATACCTCAGAAGGACAGACCTACTTGTTCTCATTGCCAGAGAATAGATCATGATGAATCTAAGTGTTGGAAAATTCATCTAGAACTTAAGCCTAAAAATTTCCTTAAGGAGAAGGATGAAAAGAAGGCCATTGCAGTAGTCTAGCAAGATCTAGGTTCAAATTCAGGTGATGAAAAGAGGATAACCGCCATGCTTACGACAGGTAAAACTTCTGACACTAGTTCAAGTTCGAAAACTATTGCATCTTCATCAAACATAAATCCTTGAAATGAGGATAAAAGAGTTGAATTGTTTAACATAAGGATAACTTATAAGCATACAAAGATAGATACAATGTTTGACAGTGGATCACAGATGAATTTAATCTCTGAATATTTAGTTAAAAGTTTGGGTTTGGAAACACGGAATCATCCAAGACCTTACCTGTTAGGATGGCTAAATAAATCAACTCAGATAAATGTCACCAAACAGTGTCGATTAAGATTTTCGATTACAACTAATAATTACATTGATGAAGTGGAATTAGATGTGGTTCCAGCAGACATATCTGGAGTTGTCTTAGGAAGTCCTTATCTTTATGATCGTGATGTAGTATTTTACAGGAGAGAACATAAATATCACCTTAAGAAAGATGGGGTTGAATTTATTGTCAGGGCACATCAAAACAAAAATCACTTGAATTAAGTTAATGCTAATCAGATGAAGCGATTAATAAGTTCAAACAAAAGATTTGTAATCATGTGTGTAAAGGAACAACATAAAAATAAACATGATGTTTGTTCAGATTATGACTCAACTTAAAGACAGTTTGATCAAAGAGATAGAAACTATTCCAGTTCTATGTAAAACCAAACATCTTACTCATAAGCAAGGGATACACCATGAATTACAGTTTGTGCCTAAAGCTCCTCTTCTTAAATTCAGAATGAATCAATTTAGTTCAAGTTTGGAAATTAACAAATACAAGGATACAAGTCAGTATTGGGGAAAGTCAGTGTTAAATTTCTCTTATATTGTGTCGCCATTTCATGTTTCGAATAGTTTGGAAACCTCTTTTCAAGTGGAGAGGAAACCTATTTGTTTTCATATCAAAGCCTTTTCTAAAGCAGTGTCAAAGTCTCTAACGGAAACTTATGCATCAGGGGAAAGTGCTAATCAATGGAAACATCATTTAATGAATAAGGAAAAAGTGATTCAAACAAATTAATAGCTAACTCAATACTTTCAAATACAAACTAAGTTGCGACAATTTTCACCTTATAGTTTGATGGGTTTAATGCCGCAAGTTCACTTAGTAATCAAGAATCAGGAAAGTATAGTTGGTTTTATGTCAATTATATCTTTGATTGTCTCTATCATTCCGCAAAATAGATTTTTAATACATGTTGATGGTATTGAACAATATCCAGTAGAGACTGTTTTCAAAGATGATTATGAATCACTAACTCATGATTCTTCATGGAAAGAATTCAATTGCCATGTTCATAATAGGTTGTTTGCCCATCGTCACAAGTTTTTCATACTGCAGATGGATGGAACAGGTCACCGACTGAAGATGTGCCATGATCAACATCGTCAGGGTCATCACTTGCAGGTAATTGATCAAATGTATTGGTACATCATCAGGGCAAGGTGGAAAGAGAGGGATCTCTACCCTCATCGACTATTTGTTTAGTCAAACTTTTGTGGTCCAAAATCTTTCAAGTGTAGAGGATTGATCCCGGAGGATCTCATCAGATCAGTTGCACAGGTTCATCGTTAGTGTTCAGTGTTTTCGTCAGTGTTCTGTGTCATTGTCAGCATTCAGTTCAGATTGGACAATTCGACAGTGTTGGCTATGGATCAGGTTGTTCAGGTAATGTTTATTGTTTTTCATGGTGTTCAGTTGAGATGGTGTTGTACATGGTTGTCGACATGTGTTCGTCGTCAGTTCCGCTAGGATCGACATGTGTTTTTCGTCCACCTTCGCAGGATTTCGGTTGTCGTCGAGCAAGGTTTGGTTGTCTTCATGAGACAAAATTTTGCTTTGTGACATTTAATTGTAAAAAGCTTTTCTCATTTGATGAAAAAAATCCTAATGACTAAAACCCTAACCTAATCCTAAAACCCTATCCTAAGTCCTAAACACCATTACAAAACCTAAACCTATATCAATACATTCCCTAAGTCTAAACCATAATGCATTGGAATATGTATTAAAAACTAAGACTAAAACCTAAGTCCTACCAAACCTATCGCATTAACACTATGTATTAAAATCTATGCTATACCAACTTTCGGCCTTTTACATATTGAAAAACATTATAAAACAATGTAAATTAAAATACACAGTCCTAAACTTCCAACTCTAACTGCATCGGAGGACTAAGCATGTGAACATTGCATTGGTTAACCATTGGGGTCTTCAGAACCGCAGAGGTCACCATAACTACATCGGGAGTTGAACGTGCTGAGGTTATATCACCGCAGAGGTTAGAGTTTACAGTCACCTTTGACCGCGCAGGGTTCTAACCACTGCAGAGACATGTGATTAGGATATGTAACCGCAGAGTTAATGTAACCATGGTGGAGCAAACTGTGGAGGATAATTTCCGGATAGTTTTCACATGTAAACAGTTAGCACAAGGATCGTCAGAACTGCCAGGGAAGACCGCGGAGGTGGCAGATAGTGGTTAGGTCGCTACCTATTCACATGGGCGGTCAACCTCCTCCGCCTGGTCAGTAAGATGCCAATGACTAGGGGCTTATCCAATGTTACTTTTGGGTTTTGTATGGTTTTGTTTGTTAGAAATTAATTCCTTCACCATGTAACTTAATCCTAAGTGTCCAACCATGACAAGATTAAACCAATTCAAACCTAGAATGCAACATGTTCATGCCAAGTTTAGGCCAGAGGAGCTTTTGATGTACCTGCAGGCTTATAAGAGGTAGTTTTTTCCATTGAAGAGATTAGAGAGTGATTTTGGTTTTTGTTTGCAGATCCTAGAGGTCATAGGCAGATTTGTTTTCAGTGTAATAGGAGCATCTGGAGTCAGAATTGGGAACCGTGATAAGCATAGGAAAGCTAGTTTAGAGAGATTCCTTTTGATAGTGATCAAAAGTGCCTACATGCACATTCAGTCTAGTCTATTCTCTATGTAATCGAATTCCTTGGTCTCAATCCTAATAAAGCGGTCGCCCATCTTTAAAGTGGACCTAGAGACGTAGTCCATCAGGGACAAACTCCATAATCAACTTTTTTGTCTAGTATCGTTGTGTTTTTAATGTTTTCACTTTTGTTATGCATCTTTCTTGTGTTTAATCAGCTATTGTAAAGTCTTATTCTCAAGCAGTTCTCTCTCGATTTCCACACATTCAACTAACATTCAATTCATTAATGACTAATCAATTCTATATCAGTTTTAGTCTATGATCATTTCAAATCAGGAAACCCAGGAAAGGAGTGCATCCCTTGTCAACCAAGAAAACCAATAGGGGTCCAACATTGTCAACAGATGACATTATACCAAAAATGAAGTCAAAGGTTATGGGAAGGGTCCATATAAGTGTTGGAATTATGGGGAAAATCACCTAAGGAAAGACTTCCCACAACATAATCCTATTGAATCGAGACTGTATAATGCACAGGAGGAAGAGACAATCAAGGATGTAGCTCAAAGTATACCCATAATTTACATAGTAGTGGATAATATCCAAGTTGATCATCAAGAAAGGATTATAGAAATAGAAGGCATGCTCCATGACCAAAGAATTATGATTTTTATTGACCCTCATTCAAATTTCAGTTACATCATTCCCACTGTTGTTTAGAAATTTGCATTAAATAAGGAAACACATGATGATTGTTTGGTATTTCAACTGGCCACAGGGACAAAAAGAAGATTTGAGGATTGGGTGAAGGCTTTCCCAATCGAAGTAAATGGGATGTTGACAATTGTAAATCTTATTGTTCTACCACTGGGAGCATATAACATATTGTTGGGCATGGATTGGTTATATGTGCATTAGACAAAAGTAGACTATTATGAAAAGGTGATTAAATGACTTAATGAAGTTGGATAGAGAAGAGTGTCATAAGGGAAAAATAAAGTGTACTTATGTGAGACAAATTTCAGCCATGAAAGCCAAAACATGCCACAGAAAATGATGTGTTTTATTTGTTGTGCAAATTCCCAACAACACTAAAGTTAATCCTAGAGCTGAGAATGATTACGGTGATATCCTCAGGGAATACCCTTTCTTGTAGTAGTTTTTAGATGTATTCCGTGAAGAAATTCCTAGTTTACCTCCTCCCCAAGAAGTAGATTTTTCCATTGAATTAGTGCTAGGAGCAACTCCAACATCCAAAGCTTTGTATAGAATGAGTTCTCCAGAAGAGCTAAAGTTACAACTCAAGTAGATGTTGGACAAGGGCTACATAAGCACTAGAAGGAAAGTACCTTCTAGTATAGGTTATAACAAAGGTTTTTAGTGTTACAAAATTTGTAAAATTGTTAAAAAAAACTCGGTTACAACATCTGTTTGTAGTAGTGGATGTTTTAACGAAGCTGATAATGAAAATTCACCACAACTAAAAAAATATGGTTTGCCTGAGGTTTTCGCAGATGTTTTCTAGCAATGTGCTTAATGGAAAAATATCACTGGTACACAACTAATATAAAAGCATCGGTGTTGTAAATTTAAATATAAGTATTGAGACTGGAAACAAATGTTTGGAGCACAAGTGTATTATCTTTATCAAAGAACCGATGATTTAATAATAAAAAATGCACTGACTCGGACAATCTATGATACCATGCATCAGGGTGTTGAATCCAAACAACATCGGTGCTTGAAAATTATACCACCCCAATGCCTATGGCTTCAAAAAATGCCCCAGACAGTACTTTTCAGGAACAACACTGGGGCAGGAAAAAAAATCTTGCAAACCTGGTGCTTTTATTTAAATGTATAGCACTAGTGCTTATTAGTTGTACAAAAGCACTAGTGCACTACTAATATAAAATAACCAATGTTGTTAATTTGAATAATGCACTGGGGTTGGAAACAATATTTTGGGGCACTGGGGTGTTGTTTCTATGAAAGCACGAATGCTTTAATCATTACAATGCACCGAGGCGTTAAATGCAAATAATATCAAAGCTTGAAAAGTATAAAAATGTTATGTGTGTTATATTAAACATGGTGCACCAATAAACAAAATCCATTTTTTTTAAACAGACAAGGTTGATAGGGTTTGGATTTGATTCAACAAGTGATCTTCGTGTTTTACATGTCAAACACCTTATATATAGTAACACAAATCCATTAAATCTAAAACTTCTAAAATGAAAAGCCTCAATTATGAAGTGGTAGAGGGAGTTAAACATTAAGGTGAAATTTTACAGTCACATAAGAAAGTAGAAGCAAGAGTTTAAAGTAAGTATTGGTTTTTTTTTTTATTTTTTCTAAATTTAAATTAAATCTAACAAAACTTGTAAAAAAATTTATTAATAAAATCAACAATAAAATTCAAATTTTTTACTATGCAAGGTTTTGAGTGAATCACCATACATTTCAAATTCTTATATTCTGAATAGTCCAGTTGTTTCAAAGTACTTTTTCACTCCACAATGCTCCCAATATGTATCTCTTGCAAATCTCTCTTTTAATTAAATCAAAAAAAAATTGTCAAACGTTTTATTAGTAAAACCAACAGTAAAATTTAAAATTTTTACTATTCAGGGTTTTGAGTGAATCACCATACCTTTCAAATTTTGATCTCCTAAATAGTTTGTTGTTCCAAAGTATTATGTTTCTCCACAGTGCTCCCAGTATGTCTCTCTTGCAAATCTCTCCCTTGAAATTTCGGAAAAAATAATGAAATAATGAATAGCTTCTTACTATTTAAAAGACTTTATGAAATTAGATTTTGAAAAATCAATTGCCGTTCATTTTTGAACTTAAAAAAAAAAAAAAACAAACTCACACATTTTTTTTCACTTTTTTCAAACATCGGTGCATTTCATAGTAAAACACATTGGTGCATTTACAAGTAATGTGCACCGATTATGATAACTTATCAGTGCTCTAATTTTTTTTAAACGCACTAATATGATAGATTTTTTTTTAATGTTGGAAATAGTTGTGGTTATTATTTTAATGCATCGATGTGGTTATTACTTAAACACATTGATGTGATTAGTTTTAGAAGATAGAATTCCTTTTTTATTTTCAAAATCCGTGAAACAGGTGCAATTATTATTTTAATGCATCGATGTGATCATTATTTAAATGTAACAGTGTGGTTGGTTCTATAAGAGTACCAATATGATAGAATTACTTTTTTACTTTTTAAATCCTAGAAACAAGTGTGGTTATTAGTTTAACACATCGGTGTAGTTATTATTATAGTTATTATTTAAACGTATCCGTGTGGTTAGATTTAGAAGAGCACTGATATCATATAATTCTTTTTCTTTTTTTTCAAAATCCTGGAAATAGGTGTGGTTATTATCTAACACATAGGTGCAACTGTTATTTAAACGCATTGGTGCAATTGCTTTTACAAGAGCATTGTTATGATAGAATTCCCTTTTTATTTTTGAAATCCTGGAACAGATGTGTTTATTATTCTAATGCATCAGTGTTGTTATTATTTAAATATGTCGACATGGTTAATTTCACAAGAGCATTGATATGCTTTAAGGTTATTTGAATTTTTATTTCCAAATAAAATGACGTATTGGTAACATGTCAGACGAACTAAAAAAGAAGGAGCTCTGGCAAAAATGGTGGAACCCTAACCCTAGTTTCGATACAGACTAGAGTTTTCTCCATGGCGTCAATTGGTCTGTGTGCAGGTTTCTCGGTTCACTGACAGGCAGCTACACGACAACTGTTTTCACGGATTTCTTGGAACTGGTATCTCTGCGGTCCCCCTCCGGTCCTCCCAACGCTCAGACACTCCGCACTATCCGTCGGGCGGTCTCCTGGGTGGTCTCCACTGGAATCACTGTTTTGACAGGCAGCATGGATGATGAAGAACTGGTTGACTACGAGGCGGACCCCACACCTCACCAGGACATCTGGGCACACACAAATATGACTTCTATGAAACCCCGGTGTATAGAACTTGCATCTGAGATAGCTGGCCCTTCCCAGCACCCGCATCTGCCACTATCAGGTAAGAAGAAGCCCTCGGATTTTCACCTGGCCGACACTCCGACCCTTGAATGCCCACTGTTATAGACATTTTTGTGCCTCGTAGCATGGAGCATGAAATGTCAATAATTACAGGGATCCTCAGTCCCTAAACATGTTGTTCTTACCCCTAGAAGAACAAGGTCAGCAAACCACAGCACTTCCCATCAGTTCTCCAGCTGAAAACACTCAAAAACAGGCTATTTTTGGATCATGTCAGCTGCTCCACTGAGCAACTGCGCTGAATGTCAACTGCTCCTCCTTGTACCTGCGCTGAAAGTCAACTCCAATGAAGGCTACCTGCGCTGGGCGAGATTGGCCAAGTGGCACGGTCATTCTGCAAGGTGTCAATTGCCCAGGAAGCTTCCAAACTGACACTTGGTTCAAGGGATTCGCCCTGTGATGAGTAAGAGGTACTTGATCTCCATGTGTAAGCAAGGATCTCCAAGTGGACTCAAGAACTGAAGTTTAACTAAAGTGGGAGAGGACACTAGTCAGCTTTATGCCAGCCTCAAGCTGACTCATCCTTTCTCCAAATCTCCTATATATAGAGCTCTTCTATGAGGTCTAAAGGGGCTAGAATTTTATGCAAAGCAAGGAAGTGCTGTTGGTTTACAGTTAGAGCTATTGGGTGATTGCTTTTATAGAGGAGAAGAGGGGATTTTCTTGCTGCTGGGGAGGTGCTGCTGGATTGGAGCCATTGATGGTTGTAACCTTCTCAGAACCTTTTACTTCTATCAATAAAGCTTTGAATGTTCTCCTATATACTTGTATTGCATTGATGTATTGTATTTACTTGTATATCTGATTCACTCTAATCCATGCATCAGTTATGAGTACATGTTTCTTGTAGTTTCCCTCTCTTGTTTTTGCAAGATCTTTGTGTAGCTGGGCCGGCAAAGGGAGCAAGGAGCTGGGAACAAGAGACAAAGAGAGAAGACAGGATCGACAAAAGCGAAAGACACCGGTTGGTCAATCTTTTCTTCCTTCTCTGTACTTTCATAAAGGAAAATATCAAAGCTTTACTTTCAGTTGTTGCTAAGGAACTATCACCCTTAGAGTAGGGATAGGGTCATTCCGAGTCGGATACTTTTCCCCACAACAAACTGGCGACTCCACTGGGGAGCTAGTATCTTGTTGGTTTATTGTGTTTGTAGTATCTTTGCTATTCATTTCCTGAACCAAAGAGTACCAAATCAAAAAGCTTTTGACTATATCAAAAGCGAAGTAGAGGGGCTGCTACTCTTGCTCATTTTCTGAGCAGATTCATGATTTGAAGAGCTGATCTACAAAAGACTCTTGTGCTCTTTGTGATAGCTTTCCATCCTCTTGATCATCCCTTAGCTTGTACTTGACCTATAGCTTTTTATTTCAGCAAAAACAGTGAATTTTTGAGCTTTCTATGACCCGGAAATCCTTGTAAACGCAACTCTCGTGTCTCAGTGCAGGCTGTCCAAAGGCAGTCTGCATTTCAGCGCAGGTACTCCCTTCGGGAACTGCGCTGAGAGTCAGTTTGACAGACCAGAGCCTGCGCTGAACCAGTTAGGCTATGTCTTCCTGAGGTTTCCCACTGAGTCTTGGCCCTGTTTTCACTGTTATTTTGCTGCTGATTGCTTGTCATTTGTACTTGCTGTAAACCAACTTTCCTTGACATTATTCCGCCTCAGTTGTGTGATGAAACTGTGATTGTTCTTTCAGTATTTCTTGTTTCAGTTACAGTTTCCCATTCTGAAAAACAAACCAGTATAGCTGTGGCCTCTTAGATCCTGAACTGTAAAAGTGTCTTTGTGATCTTAAGAGCTAGTTTTATTACTGTTCATGGCTGTTTGAGTTTGTTTGTTTTTCATTTTGTGGTTTGAATCTATACATTTCCAGTGTCTAAACAAGTCGATCTTAAGGTGTCTTTTGATTTTGGACAAGCTTGTTTACTTTCGCTTGAAATTAGATTCAAAGTTATACAACAGTTTCCTTTTTGTCTTACATCAACATTAAGGATAAAGAAAAGAAATATCTGCATTATGCATGTGCATTATTGACAGTTTGCATGTTGATTTAGGAAAAAGTGCATTTAGTGTGTGTTCTATGATCTGTGAGAAAAGTTGATGTCTTTCTTTTCCCTCAGTAGATTAAGGTTTTCAAAGTTGAAAGATTGAAAAGTTTTGCTTCTCATCTTAGATTGCATTTAGGAAGTTGTATATATACATCTCGTGGTGATCCTTAAAGGCAAACTGCTAAGCAAGATCAACATTAAAATAAATCCAATTTACATAACAACGCTTTGTAACATAACGCAAACATCTAGAGGTCTAGGTAGAGACGTGTTCCGGCGTCGTTAAACATAGTGACTGTCGATCTCTACGAAGGTGGGTGATTCCTCTTGAGAGTCGGTGGCACTAATACGGACTTGTGCTCCCACGTACCGTCGAGTATATATTGGGAGACCCCTATAGGCAATCATCCTTTATCCATAGGAAGCCATGTCGACCGCCCTACTAATCGCGATGCAGTGAACACAGCATTCACGAAGATCGACCACCCATACCATAAAACGTATTCTGTGGTTTCGCGAAAAGTTTGGCACACCCTCTGCCTAGAACTCCAGAGCAGTTTCTTTTGGCCTTTTTCAAACTCTATAACTGAAAAAGTCCAACCGAGCATTTGTCACTTCGGGCTCGTTAATACATCGAAGGCGACTAGAGTCATCTTTAGCTTTTTCTCGACTCTTAAAACATGAAAAAGCAAGTTTGTGTCTAAAAGCGTCGTTAATAAAATTTATTTTAAAGCGGAACAAAATCACCTGTTATTCCCACGTTGATCTTTCAGTTGAAAAGTATGGAGCCCACCAACCAAGGAGGCAACCTTGGCGGAAGTCCAAATCCCTTCTCCTCATGGGGAGATGTTGGTGCGCCTCATATGGCAACATTGTCACTTCCAGGATTGACAATCGGCCTCCCTGTATGGCTCTTTTCAACTAATGTAGTCCAGATCGCCACTAATCCTGAGCAGTCGAATCAACAGTCAGAACAGTCTAGAACTACCCACCAGCCTTCCACTTCTTACAATACTTCCTCTGATACTTCATCTTCGCGAGGTAGAGCTGGCAAAAGTCAGCCTCCCAAGGAGAAGAAGGAAAAGAAGAAGAAAGAAAAGAAGCAGAAGGAGCCTATGGCGAAGGCGACTGGGGGCAAGCAGAAGACAGCTGACAAAAACCCACACACTGCACCGACCGGGCCTAAATCGCCATGTGTCATTTGCAAAGGGACCCACTTCCATCGTGATTGTCCTTGTATTCCCCGGATACTAAGGGACTGGTCCCCAAGGTTGCACAATCTGGTAGCATCAACCTCTGATAGTCATGTTGATTGCAGTCCGTCAACTAGCGAGAGTGAAGGACGAAGAGGGAGACCAAGATCACCCTGTGTATTGTGTGAAGGCAAGCATGCCATCCACAAATGTCCATTCTTAGATGAGGCAAAGAGAGTTTTGGAAGATCGTCCGGTTTCACCGTTACGACTTCCTCCTGGATACCAAAAACTCGCGCCTAATCCCTTGATAGTTGAAAATCCAGCTGACCCGCCCAAGTGGTCAGCTGAAGTGTCGGTCATTGAGAATGATCCTACTGAATCCAGACTAGACGAAAGTCTAAAGGTTGAAACGGCAGTTGACCCGGTTCTTCCTTCAGAGGTTTCATCGTCCAATGACTCTGTCATTGAAGACCCATCTTCAAATGACACCGTCGCCGAAGAGTCATCTTCATGCGACACCCTCACTGAAGAGAATAAGGATGACACCATCCAGGTTCTTTTCATTAGCACCGACTCTGATGAGCGTCAGGGCAATGCGCCCATTCCTTTATCGCAGGAAGGAACATCATCAGGGTCATACCCGGCCGTATATTCGGTCCCACCACCAAGCAACCTGGTTGTATCCTTTGATTGGAATCAACTAGGCAGACCCCGGTTACCAGCCAGTATACCATTCAGAATCATTGTCCAGATCTATAGAATGATTATGGCTGGTACTATCATTGATGAGGGGGCGTCTGTGAGTATCCTTTCCTCTGTTGCTTGGAAAGCACTGGGTTCCCCGACGCTTTTACCTGAGTTAAGAAATCTCTCAGGTTTTGATAAAGGAACCAGTCGACCATTAGGAATCCTCCCCAATGTGCCTGTTACATTGAAAGGGAAGACTGTCAATTTGAACGTGATGGTCGTCCAGGGACCCTTGGATTATAACCTACTCCTTGGACGTGACTATATTTATTGCATGGGAGCGATAGTCTCCTCACTCTTTAGAGTAATGTGTTTTCCACACGAAGGAAGGGTGGTCAAGCTCGTAGACCAACTTTCATTTCCGGGATCTCGCATCGCAAATAGTCAAATACCATTCCTAAATGGTCTGTTCACTCAAGATTCACCTCCACCCCCAGTCCTCCTTCCCGATGAATGCGAGTGATTCGGAAAGAAAGACTGGAACCCAGGGGGCATGCACCCTGGTCTGCTTCGGGCAGAAGAAACCCTGGGTATAAGGTAGAATTTCCGCAGAAGAATATGACTAGTCCGTACCCCGTCCGTGGATGGAAGAGGGGTTGTTCTGGAATAGTATTCTTTTGTTAAAGTTATGTGTTTGGCAAAAGAGTCATTCACCTTTGTCTAAAAAGGTGGGCAATGCCCAAGTAGGAATTCCCTTATTGCAACAAGTAGTAATCATCTTTGGGGAAAAGCAAGCCTCACCCATTAAAACAAATGTTTTGAAGGATAAGTAGGGGCAGCCTCCAAAGAAAGGGATTCTATTGTTGTGACAGAGGGTAACCATCTTTGAGTAACCCAATGATAGACATCGCCGAAGAAAGAGATTGATTTGCGGCAGCAAATAGAACCCTCTTCGGATAATAAGAAAGAGACAAGCCTCCCTCAATAATACCAATGTTTTGTCTTTGAGTAGTGTTCTTCTCTTGTCACAAATAGCTGTTCGTTAAAAGTCGGGCCGACGGGAAGACTGAGTACCGCGTAAGACCCCTTAAAATAACGAGAAGACTAGTATCGTTAACATTAGATTGGCAAGATGACAAGTAACTGTGAACACCCAAAGAAAAGCAGAGGTAGGGGAGAGGAGGGGCAACCTCGAAATTCTATCCTATGCCTGGGGGCATGCAAACTTTTGGAATGTGAGCGAGGGACGACTATTTATTTTTTTTAAATTTTTAGGTCCTCCCTTTAAACCTGTAGGTCTAACCCTTTAAACTCGTAGGATTAGCCGATTCGACCTTGCATGAAGAAAGTCTGTGGGGCAAAGGTAAAAACTTGCCAAAATTGGAGCATAGCTTCGTGAGATAAAGCTCCTTAAAAAATAGCTATCTCACAGGAGGCGTTCTTATTCTATGACTGGTATATCGAGCAGTTTTAGCACATAGTTCATGCTCGTTAAAAAATAAACGCAAGATCCGAGCAGTTTTAGCACATAGTTCATGCTCGTTAAAAAATAAACATAAGTTTATGAGCAGGCTTTCCTTTAGAGTTCAAGCTCATTCAGAAAAAATGAACCGGTAAATAACCTTTTGAGATCGTAAATTCATCAGCCATAAAAGCCTTGGTCGTGTTTGTGCACCGTCACCTCCACTTTTCATTTGGCCGATCATTCACTTCCATTTGTGTGTTTACCTATTTTGAGGAACAGCTGCGAAGAGTGATTTCACCTAGCCATCCTTGTGACACTGTCGTGATTGGAAAATTCCAATTTGTACCTGGAATCAGTTGCTATCCCTGTTTATCACTCGTTCCTCAAAAGACGAGTCTTCTTTAAGCTCTTTTCAACTGACTCGTAAAATATGAAAAGATTGCCGAGTTTTGGCCTTCCAGCTCGTTAAACGACCGGAAGAGCTATCCCTCCTCTAGACTTTAATCTTTTTGGACCTGAGGGATTATTACACAAAAAGATCGAGCGCTTGTCTTGTTCGGCTCGTTAAAAGTACCGAACACCCATCCCTTCTGTATTGTTTTATACTTTTTCGGACTTAAGGGATTAGATGACGAAAAAGGAATTATGGAGTTAACTTTCTGTACCTTTTCAGACTCTCTAAAAATGAAAAGGACCGAGTTTTCCTTGTCGTTAGACTCGTTAAAATGATTAAATAGCGACAAACTTGTCTTTAGACGAGAACGAGTTTCCCTATCGCTAAGCTCGTTAAATCATAGCGATGGGCTTGCCCGAAGGGCAGGTTATAGAACAAGCATATGTTATCCTCCTCAAGCTTGACAAAAATAAAGAGGTACTGGTCAGAAATGACTGGGGAAAAATTGGGAGAACAACAAAGCTTAATGGTAGCAAGTCGCTCTTGAACATGACACTTTTCTTCCGTACCACATCGGGTTGGGTTGTTTCATTCACCGGTCTCATCACCATGGTCTTCGCCAAACCATCCACATTTTGGGGTAATGCTACCGATCCATCGCATCAGTGTCGTTATATGTTCAAGAGAGGTCATTCTGAAAGTGTCAACCGCGTCCCGTCCACTGCCATACATTATCCTTCATCCATTCATGATCGCCACCCTGAATCATATGTCACAGTTTGTTTTCACCTCCACTAAAATCATTAGCTCCGTTCCGTGTCATTGATGTGGGATTCATTAAGGCCCTCCTTTGACGGATCGCTTCTTGTCGACTTCAGCTCATTATCCAGGAAGTTGATCTAGGAACAACCCCTTCAGTACTTTGAAGCTTGCATGCCTCAATGGCAAGTTTCTCACTTTCGGCGACAGGTATACATCAATGACCTTCGACTAGAAGATTTTGCATGGCGTTCGATGCCAAGTCCTTTATTCACGCCACGTGAATTGTACTGCAGTACCTTGAGGGTCATTATCATTATCGGTGATTCCTCTCGCGCTTGTTAACGGTTTTCATCATTGACCGGTAATCAAGCGATGTCTTTCCATGTTCGACTTCAGCGAAATTCTCACATGGATCGACTTGTACTTAGAGTAAAGATCGAACGAGTTTGAAGACCCCGGATCTAGTTCCATCCATCCGGGCTGCGATACATATTCAGGAAATATAAAAGCATTTGACATGTACATCATTGCAGCAGATGATCATCCTATTCAAAGGATGATAATTTCAGCAGAAAATTATCAGTCTACCATCAGACAATCGTCTGTTCTATGTACCAAAATGTATTTATAAAGCTGAGCATGGGAATGCCCGCCTCAGCTAGATCATGAAAACAGAATGAAAAATAATGTATTGTATTGTATTGTATTACAGGGCACCTCCTCAGCACTTGAATGAACTTCAGATCCTCTAGATAAAGCATTTCACCCGATAAACGGCCTCATACTTTAGGGGGCAACTGTTATAGACATTTTTGTGCCTCGTAGCATGGAGCATGAAACGTCAATAATTACAGGGATCCTCAGTCCCTAAACATGTTGTTCTTACCCCTAGAAGAACAAGGTCAGCAAACCACAACACTTCCCATCAGTTCTCCACCTGAAAACACTCAAAAACAGGCTATTTTTGGATCATGTCAGCTGCTCCACTGAGCAACTGCGCTGAATGTCAACTGCTCCTCCTTGTACCTGCGCTGAAAGTCAACTCCAATGAAGGCTACCTACGCTGGGCGAGATTGGCCAAGTGGCACAGTCATTCTGCAAGGTGTCAATTGCCCAGGAAGCTTCCAAACTGACACTTGGTTCAAGGGATTCGCCCTGTGATGAGTAAGAGGTACTTGATCTCCATGTGTAAGCAAGGATCTCCAAGTGGACTCAAGAACTGAAGTTTAACTAAAGTGGGAGAGGACACTAGTCAGCTTTATGCCAGCCTCAAGCTGACTCATCCTTTCTCCAAATCTCCTATATATAGAGCTCTTCTATGAGGTCTAAAGGGGCTGGAATTTTGTGCAAAGCAAGGAAGTGTTGTTGGTTTACAGTTAGAGCTATTGGGTGATTGCTTTTATAGAGGAGAAGAGGGGATTTTCTTGTTGCTGGGGAGGTGCTGCTGGATTGGAGCCATTGATGGTTGTAACCTTCTCAGAACCTTTTACTTCTATCAATAAAGCTTTGAATGTTCTCCTATATACTTGTATTGCATTGATGTATTGTATTTACTTGTATATCTGATTCACTCTAATCCATGCATCAGTTATGAGTACATGTTTCTTGTAGTTTCCCTCTCTTGTTTTTGCAGGATCTTTGTGTAGCTGGGCCGGCAAAGGGAGCAAGGAGCTGGGAACAAGAGACAAAGAGAGAAGACAGGATCGACAAAAGCGAAAGACACCGGTTGGTCAATCTTTTCTTCCTTCTCTGTACTTTCATAAAGGAAAATATCAAAGCTTTACTTTCAGTTGTTGCTAAGGAACTATCACCCTTAGAGTAGGGATAGGGTCATTCCGAGTCGGATACTTTTCCCCACAACACCCACCCCTCTCACCTGCTACGCTCCACCTTTTGGGCAACTGCCTTCAGCCCTCGCCTTCGTTTGACTCCCCGCTTCTGAACCCTTCTCGCCCTGCTTTACCTATCCCCCCTCCGCCTCCGCCTCCATCCACCTCACTTTCACCCTCCGTCTCATTCATGCCGCACAACCCACAGGTTTCTTTGCGCCCCCCCTGTACTCTTCTACCGGGCAACAGCAGTACTGGTCCTCGCTCCCCCATCCGCTCGGGCTGTTTTAACACACCTCTGCTTCCGATTCGTTCTACGGGATCCACTCAGCACAGTTCATCAGACCCGTGCCGCAAACTTCTAAAGGACCTCCCTTTTGGCAAGCGCATAGAGAAACTAAAAAAAGGCAAGTGCCTCCACGCTATCAATTCAGATTTCAACATCACATTTGGTGAAGAAGCTCAGATGTCAGATGTTATGGAAACTGCACGAAGAGTCCTTGTTGGTAGGGTCAGGGGCCGCACCTACACTGTGGAAAGACTCAAGCTATGGGCTGAGGAGATTTGGGGCACTCTACTCAAAGAACTACCGGTAATCAGGGTACTCGCGAGGGGCTGGTTCGCTTTGCACTTCCACAGGCCTGAATACACCCAATGGATTCTCTCTCAATACTGGCATATCGAGATGGCTCCGGTCCTACTAAAGCACTGGGATCCCCTCTTCGACCCGGAGCGTGAACAATTGGGGGCTTGGCCCATATGGGTCCGTCTTCCTGGATTGCCCATGCAATTTTGGAACCCGTATGTCTTCAAGAGAATCGGCGATACTCTAGGCACTTACTTGGAGCATGACAAATCCTATGAGAAAACTGGAATCATGACTTTGGCACGCATCCTCGTCTACCTTGACACCAGGCCGGGACTGGAGGAGAAAATCACCCTGCATCACAGACATTTCTCGCGCAAGCAGCTGTTGGACTACGAGGGAGTACCTTTCTGTTGCCGCAGATGCCATAAAATTGGGAATATCTACAAGGACTGCCCACTGAATTCGGGGGTGACTTCCGAGGATACCAAAAGCCCCAGACAGCAGCCCTTAGTGGATCAAGACAAAGGAGTTAATCCTCCTATGGACGGGGAGCCGACGCAACATGAGACTCCTACAGAGCAGGCTACTGAAGGCGCCAAGAAGAACGCCAGAAGAAAGGCTTCATCTACACCAGCCCCGCCGCGCACTCGTTCAAAGACCGCGGAGACTGCTACATCTCACCCGGGTAATGTCTCTGTCCCTATCAGTTCTCAAAATTTTACTGATGTCTTGCATTCTGTTATGCATTCATCTTTGCGGTCCCCTCATTCTGATCATGATCCCTTTCCCTCCATCCCCTGCACCATTGCACCCCCTCCTCCCACCTACTCCACCACACCCTCCTCTCACAAATTGGAGCTGGGCCTCCCCGAAAACTCATCCTCCCCGGTCGGCTCCGGTTCACACCCCTACCATCTCAGACCCCGGGCTCGATCCAAGCTGCTTGGTCTGGGACCATCCCCTGGTCGTCACCGCAAGCCAAAAAGGGGTAGACCATCTCAAATCAACTCAGCCATTCAAAATGTTGTTGCTGATGTCGCCCAGGGGCGACAGTATACCATTGAACGGGCACTTAGAGCAATTGCGTCCCTGCCTTGTGGTTCCCCATGATCTGGCTCTCCTACAACTGCAGGGGATTAGCCAACCCCAAAAAAAGATTGGCTCTGAAAAGACTTTTGTATGAATCAAGATGTGATATAATATTCCTTCAGGAAACCTTATGCACATCTGAGGTGGCTTTGTGAAGCCTACAGGCTCTTCAACCGGGCTGGATATTCCATGGATTGGATGCTTGTGGACGTTCAGGTGGTCTGGCCATTGGCATAAATCCAAGAAAAAGCAGGCCCCTCTCCATATGGGGGGCAGGGGTTTCCTGGGTATAGACATCCACATGGGCGATTTGGGTTTCCCTATCAGGATTATCAACATATATGGACCCAACCAGAATAGGCTATCATTTTGGCAGGACTTTCTGAATAGCAATCTCATTACTCAGCACACAGTTCTGGGGGGCGACTTCAATTTCTCCCTGGGGGTTGGAGAATCCTGGGGACATCATGCTCAGACTGACCCTATTGCGGATCAAATGAATATGTTAATTGACGCACACAGACTAGTGGATATTCCCATGAACAAGAAGATCCCAACTTGGCACAATCAGCGTGCTGGTGAGGCAGCTCTGGGGAGGCGTTTAGACAGATTTATGATGCATGAAGATCTGATCCCTTTGTTTCCCCTATATCGACAATGGGTCAGCACTGGTGGTCTCTCTGATCACCATCCGATTCTTCTACAGGTCAGCGATAAAAAAATAAAGCCCCGTTCCCCTTTCAAATTTTTCGCTGGATATCTTAAAGAGCCGGAATTCATTAATATGGTCTCGGATTTTTGGGCATCTCAACCTCCCCTGAGAGAGCAGAGGAAGGCAGCGGATTTTTGTGATAGGCTAAATCAGTTAAAAAAACTGACTGAGACCTGGGCGAGGAGAAAGCGTCACAGCGATGAACAGTTGCTAAATGACACTGAAGCACAGATAGCCCTATTGACAGACGAAAAAGGGACAGGCTACCTCACTGATGCCTCGAAATCAATACTGAACCAGCTGCTTGGACAAAAAACAAAGATACTACAAGAAAAGGAGGAGCTCTGGAGGCTCAAAAGCAGAGCCATTTGGCTCAAAGCTGGCGACAGTAATACCAAATACTTCCATAATCTTGCCAATGGCAGAAAGGCAGCAAACACTATCTGGAAATTGCCAGTTGAACCAGATGGATGGGCATCCACGCATCAACAACTTGCCAAATTGGGAGTATCACATTTTAAGCAACAATTCACTGCTCCGAATGACATCAATCTACCGGACATCATCAATCTTGCAGGTCATTTTCCTAGATTTGTGGGTCAAGAGGATATTGAAGATCTCATTCAACCAGTCACCATTCAGGAGTTGGAAAGCACCCTCAAATGGTTCAAGAAGGATAAGAGTCCGGGGCCGGATGGATGGCCAGTGGAGTTTTATCTTGCTTTCTATGATATGCTGGGCGAGGACTTATTGGAGGTCATTGAGGAGAGCCGGATCACTGGGCACATCCACCCCCCTATGAACTACACCCTCATTGCCCTGATACCCAAAACCGATGACCCTTCATCCTTTAATGACTTCCGTCCCATTTCATTATGTAATTGCCTATACAAAATCATCGCTAAAATTATTGCAAATCGCATAAAGCCTATTTTGTCCGCCCATATCTCAGCTGAACAATTTGCCTTCCTCCAAAATCGCCACATCCAAGAGGCCATAGGCACCGCCCAGGAAGCCTTACATTCCATCAAGCAGAAGAACCTCAAAGGCATATCCCTGAAGATCGACCTTGCTAAGGCATTTGACAAGGTAAACTGGCTCTATCTGAAGATGATACTCACACATCTGGGCTTCCCCCACATTCTCATTAACTGGATTATGGGTTGCATATCATCTATCTCATATGTTATCCTCATAAATGGCTCGGCCTCCACTCGCTTCAACATCAGCAGAGGAATCAGACAAGGGTGCCCTCTCTCCCCTCTCCTCTTTCTTATTGTCATGGAGGGGCTCAGCAGACTCATAGCATCTGCAAAAAGAAATGGAGACTTCAGTGGACTTAAAATCACTGAGCAGTACTATCTTACTCATCTACTGTTTGTCGATGACATTCTAATCTTCTTGAATGGAAGTGTCCGGGACTCCATTGCTCTAAATGATATTCTTCAACTCTTTTGTAAGGCTACGGGCATGGTGATCAACAGGGAGAAATCTACCAGGTCAACGGCGGGGTGCACAAACCAGGAATCTCTACTGGCGTCACAGCATTTCCCCTTCTTGGAAATCAATCTGCTGGATGGATTCAAATACCTTGGCTTTAGACTAAGGCCGGATGGGTACAAAATCGAGCACTGGTCTTGGATCATCAACAAAATTGAAAAAAGAATAAATTGCTGGCAACATCGTTTTCTATCTAAAGCAGGTAGACTTCTGCTGATCAAATCTGTTCTTGAGGCTACCCCAGTGTACTGGATGTCCCTCACATGGATCCCAAAGGGCATCCTCCAAAAAATCCAACAAATATGCAACAGATTCCTTTGGAATGGGAACAAAAAAGGGAAGATATTTGCCTGGACGAGATGGTCAACAGTCACTACTCCAAAGAGATGGGGAGGGTGGGGACTTAAAGCTCTCTCGGAATTTGCACAAGCGCTAACTGCCAAGCAAGGCTGGTCTCTACTCAAACAGCACAGTCTCTGGGCGGATGTCATTCATCAGAAGTATATTTGGCCCTCAAATATCATTGATTGGATCCGTAGACCTCATTGGAACTGACAAGGCATATCTGCGATCTGGAAGGCCATCCTTAATGCCATGCCTCTTATTCGAGACAATCTTTTGTGGCGTATTGGAAATGGATCACAAGTCCGCATAGGCTTAGACCCTTGGCCCGGTTCGGGAAATGCGCACATTCTGCCGGAGGGGCTGGTTCGACATCTTAATAACAGAGGCATTAAATATCTAGCGCAGATTGGAGATCAGCAACACTCTTCCATCTTCACCCAGGCATGGATATCAGATCGACAGTGGCAACTGACAGATGAATGGCACTTAAACTGGAAAGACTACATTCAAGCTCTAACAGAATCACATGTCAGGCTAAAAGAGGATGAGGATGAGCTTATTTGGGCAGTTGCCAAATCTGGTAACTATGCGCCGAAGATAGGCTACTATAAACTGATTGAGGCAAAGAACCCCGACCTGCATAAAAGCTGGTGGACAGCTCTCTGGCACCTTCAAGCTCAACCAAGAACTCGTCTTCTCATGTGGAACATCCTTGCAGATAAATTACCCACTGGATCCAATCTCAGGAAAAGAACTTTTGCTGGACCGACTTGGTGTGTCCTCTGCAGGAAAGAGGAAGAAACAACTCCACATCTATTTCTTACCTGCGAAGTCACAAAGGATATATGGAACCAGGTCACTCAGGCTCTCAATATCAATACAGCTTGGCAGGGGGATGATATACCAACGGCTTGGGAGCTGTGGTGGAACGCAGTGGCTTCAGGCAAGTCCAGGAACTTACCGCTATTGGTGTCCTGGCACATCTGGAATCAGCGGAATGCAATCATATTTGAGGATTGTATTACAAACTGGAACCTTCTCCAACCTTCCATTTGTGCGGCATATTCGGAGATCCCCTTTGAAAATAAACAGATCACCCCCAGGAACATTACACCAGAAATCATAAACAAGAATATATCGTGGGCATATTTTGATGGGGCAGCTCCGAGACAAGGATGTGGGGGGGCATTCTTTTTCATCTATCAGACTCACACTTTTTTCACCTGAGAATGGGGCTTGGCCCTGGCACAAACAACCATGCTGAACTAATTACACTGAGACATCTCCTCTATTTTGCATTGTCCAAAAAATGCCGGCATCTACAAATTTTTGGGGACTCAAAGATTGTGATTGATTGGGTTAACAACAAATCCATCTGTCATGCATATTCATTGAAACATATCTTGGAAGAAATTGTTTTTTTCAAAACACATTTTGACCAGATTACTGTTTCTCGCATTTTCAGGGAAAGAAATTCAACTGCTGACCGACTCTCGAAAGAAGCGGCGGATCGTCCTCTAGGAGATTGGCTGATCGAGGAACACAAGTCGGAAGGGATGCACAGATTTTTCCATCGCCCATATATGGATGGTCTCCCACAGGGTGACAATGCACCCATCTAAATTTTGGCTCTGCGATGATTTATATTGTATATAACAGATTCAGCACAGTTTTGTTTTTATTTCCTTTTGCACATGTATAGCGGTTATACTTTACAGACCTGCTTTTTTGTAATTTTGAGACATTGCACCTTTCTCTGAGGGATACAGAACCACCGTATCTCTGTGGGCACTTTGATGTAATTTTGTTTTCTGAACAGTGGTGAAAACCACACTACAGCATATGCCAATGGCATCAACAGCATGTAATTTCTTTTAATGGAAATTATGAATTCTCTTTCTTCGGAAAAAAAAATGACGTATTCATCTCAAATTATCCTTTAGGATGCATCAACATGAGTTATAGTAGTTCATAGTATACATTTTTCGATTAAAGTCGTCTTGTTCTTTAAAAATGGTTTGAAAACTATATTGAAATTTAGATTGTGGTTATATGGTTCTTGAAATTAATTTTAGGTATGTACACAAAACCTTATTGCTGATTTTTATCAAATGCAAGGAGAAAATCTCATAACATCGAATGACCAATTCTTCAAATTCCAGCTCGTTCCATATTACTCAAAGTCCTTCGCAGAGTTCTCCCTTTCTATCTCCAATAAGTTCATATTTTATTTATATTTCAATTATCTAATCAAGTTTATTTATTTTTATCCATGTCAATTTGAATAAAAATATATCCAAATTTGCAAGATCCTAATTTAGAATCGAGTTCAGATGCAGAACATACTCCACCATTTCAAAAAATTGGAGGCTCTTACTAGCAGCAGCATATCACAAGCAGTTGGTAGATAAAAACTAACAACTGTTTCACCCTGTAAATTGGAACATGAGATCTTCTAGCTGCAATCATGGGTGAGTGATGGTAATAATTGTTTGGTATAATGTAATTTCAACAAACCAACTACATTGTGCTTACTAATATCAATGATGTACTAATGTTGAATGTTTTTTGAAATTAGGGTTCTAGTGATGGTGAGTCACCCACCTACCATCTTCTGGAGCACACCTCTAGAGTGTCAAATCAAGAGAAGGTTGCATTAAGAGAGAAACTCGGAGAGGAAACATACCAAGAATGGTTGAATCAACCACCTATTCAATTCCCATTACGTCTAGATTTACCATTAATTAGGAATGACTATAGCAATAGTAGTTCTTCATCACAAATTGGCAATGGATGCAATCAAATAGAGGTTGATATAAATGATTACTTATGAGATATAATTTCCATGGAGACAATGTTGTTAGATGCATTCCAGAACAATGAGCTAGGGGATGATGCTCATATCACTGATACCTTATTTGAAAGCTTGAAATTTGCTTCCACCACCCCTCTATTTGGACTTGATGGCCAATCAAAGTCTACCCTGTTGGGGAAAACAATGTTACTGTACAACTTGAAATAAAATTTTGGCATATCGAATGCATGTTTCTCGGAAATATTGAGGTAATTAACTATGGTCGATTAAGTCCCTTATATTTTGAGAAATCTTGTCACACAATCAACATTAAAAATGGTCGATTTTATGAACGTTAAATATTGACATTGTACATTTATATTTTCCACCAACTGCAGGTTATTCAAAGATAAGGTTCTTCTGAGTGATAATGTCTTTCCTGGTAGTTGCAAAAAGGAAAAGTAGTTTGTTAAAATGTTGGGAGTTGAGTACATATCATATCATGCATGTTTGAATGATTTTATTCTATATAGAGGAGAATATGTAGACAAAGAGATATGACTAAAATGTGGACATGATAGGTACCATAAATAAACAAAAGGGTAAATCACATGCTCCTCCTCATAAGATATTGAGGCACATGCCTATAATCCCAAGAATTCAAAGGATCTTTCATTGCAAAGAATTATCTATGTTGTAGGGATGGCATGCCTCACATAGAAGAGAGTTGGGAGTTATATGAACCTAACGGATTCAATAGCCATGAATCATATAGAGGATACATGGCTTGAAAAATTCAAGGATGAAGTACGAAGTCTACAACTCAGCATAGCCATGGATGGCGTCAACCCATATTCCCTCCAAAACACCAACTACTATGTTTGGTCTTAGAAGTGATCAATAACAATATTCCCCCATGGTTTTCCATGAATAATGAACATCTTATGTTGGCTCTCACAGTCCTTGTTAGAAGACAAGTGAATAGTATGTATGTCTACTTACAACCATTGGTAGATGAACTAAAGGAATTATGGGAAGGGATACATGTATATGATGTATCAAGACCCATCACAACAGAGAGGAGTTTTACGTCGTATGGAATATTTGCTTACACCATACATGATTATCCAAGATTAGGAATTTTCTCTAGTAAATTACATGTTTATTGATTTGTTTATGCACATAACAATATTGTTTCGCATATTAATTTAATTCACTGTAATTGTTAAGATCTTCATGATCGCTAACATGCCATGTATACAATAATTTCACAGGTATTGTAACAAAAGGGTACCATGGATGTAAATGTTGTGGGCCTTCTCTAAAGGGTAGGTGGTGCAACCACCTACAAAAGCCAGTGTATGACTGCTCTAGGGTATTCCTCCCAGAAGAACACCCTTACAGAAGAGTAACATCCACTTTCAATAGTAAAATAGAGAGAACTCAAAGGCCTGCAATTATGACACCAACTGAATGGCTTAGAGCATGTGAGAGAGAGAAGGAGAAGGAGATTACAAAAATGTTTGATTCAAATGGGGAGCCTTTGTTCGATGATCTAGAATTATTCAACACCTATGTTGAGAAATTTCCTATTGGGATGTAAACGACATCTATCTTTTATGAGCTCACATATTGGGAGCATCTTAAGATTTCCCAATTACTAGATCCGAGGCATATATTTAAAAATGTTTCATCTTCTTTATGCAGGCACATACCATTGAAATAAAATGACACGTTGGTTATTAGGAGAGATTTATTTCTTTGAAAACTAAAAAGAAACATTAGCAAAGACAAGAAAGTAAAGAAGAGGCTAGTACCTCTTGGTCATTCAAAGAAGGTGATGTCCCATGGATTTTAAAGAAATATGATCTTTCTTTAGAAAAGGAAGTTATAATGGATGTGAGGGTGACTTCTTTATATGGGTCTTCACTGCATCACTACTTCATTGTGGAAGACCATTTCTTGAGGTTGAAATTGCATGACCCTGATGAGCCCCAGAAATGGGTAATTATATGGGCTCATTTTGCCTCTTAATTTGACTTAATCGACCATTCCCATTAGTTTATTGCATTTTTTTTAATATATTTATGCTAATAGAGTGAATTGGGTTAGTCATTTTTCCATGTAGTCTAATGTGTGCTTTATGCAGATTTTTTGGTCAATTTTGGACAAAGTCAAGGGATTTATGAGAAAATGGCAGCAAATACTCAAGGAAAATAGGGAAGAGGATTTGTAGGGGGTGTCTCCTTCATTTATGACCCCTTTCCTTGAATCCTCCATCAGCAACTCGGAGCACAAAGGTCCACATTGATGCATCCAAGGGGCAGTTGAGCAAGTAAAGAAGGACTGTTGTTTATCTCCAGTTCTAGGAAGCCGAGCTCCTTGATTTTAGGAGGACTATTGGAGGACTCCATTTGTATAAATAAGGGGGCTTAGAGCCTTAGTAGGTTAGCCAGTCATTAGTATAATTTTTGCACTTTTGTGTAGCACTTGTTCAGCTCATTTTCGAGCTTCCTTTTTTAGAACAGTTTATGTAATGTGACTTTTATTTTTGATAATGAAGATGAAACAGTTTTTGAGCTAGCACTGATCTCTTTGAGAGGGCTGAAGCTCTTGGGTTAGGGCCCAACCCAAGCTGCCTAACATCTCTTGCTTTGTACTTATATTTTTTTGCTTCATTTCATGAGTTAATTTCTGTTACATAGATTCATTTTACTTTGTTAGATTAGGTTGTTTTTTATGGTTTGCATAGTTGTTTTTGGTTTTAGTTGCTCAAGTAGGTTAATGCAATGACAGACTAAGATTCAAAAAGGCCACCAGCAGACCTTGATCTCTTTTCTCCCTTTCTGGGACCATGATCTGAGGTCAAGGCACTACTGTTGCCACCAAAAACACAGTTTTTCTCTCCCATGCAATTTCTAGTGTGATGACTTGATTTGGAAAGATTAATGTATTGCTTTAGATTCAGTTGCCTAGATCATTTCCTATTCTCTTATAATAGATCTCTCTGCATGCTTTTCTGTTCAAAGGTTACTGTTCAGCATTTTCTGGTTGTAGGTCAGAAATTAGGTCAAGCTAGAGGAATTTATGTTTTCATGGTATAGTTAGTCCTTTTTTTGATTAGTTTTTGTAGGTAGATGTGAAAATTATTGCAAGACACCTCAGCTCACCATACATCCATAAAGAAACCAGCATCAGCTCACTTCTCACAGATTCCCCAAGTCATTCGCAACATTTCACCAATCTGCCCTAATTTATGCATTTTTCTCCATAACCTTCCCTCTTTCCATTTGAACAAATCCAACCATCATGTTCCCTCTTGATCTTCCTTGATAAGCTCCAGACACCTCAACACCTTCATCTAGCCTTTAGTTACCCTTTTCCATCATTTTTCCACCTTAAAAACTTCCAAAAATAGCTCTCAGCCTCCTCCCATAGATCCTCCTGTAGATCCTCCTGTAGATCCCTTGCAGCCTCTTGTAGAATTCCCTGTAAGTGGTTTTTCGAAATCCGATTGCAATGGAAGTCTTCAGAAGGGTACTAGGGGCTTCTTAGGACCTCTCCACACCTTCCTCCACCTCTATAAAAACCAATTCCATCTTCCTTTGCCACCAAACCTCTGCACAATCACAACGAGATAAATTATAGGCATAATAGTTTCACATAAAAACACTCAAAAGCACAAAAAGATGTTTTCTTCTCATTTATTTTCAGAAGTAGTTTGAATAAATGTAATTTACCTTTTTTAGTAGTTAATGGTACTCATCGCATCAGTTTCTATCTCTTTTTCTGCAAAAGTAGGGTTAGTTGGATAAATTAGGGTTTGCTAGGGTTTGCCTTACATTCCAATCTTCTTTCTCTTTCTGCAAATAGAATAGCCTCCGTAGAGTTAGCTTTCTTTCATCACAATTAAAAGCTTCTTCTGAGAATTCATAGAAGTTGGCTTAAGCTCCTAGTGATCTTGCGCCAGCTGACCAAGTGACAGCCTGCAGTAAGAGCTAGTACTTGTGCATACAGCCAATGTCACATGGTTTGTGTTCGAGTTCGGGTTCGGCAATGATTAGGTTCGGTTTGAGTTCGAATGTTTTGATGAGGTTCGCCATTAGGTTCGTCTATATATATATATATATATATATATATATATATATATATATATATATATATATATATATATAATGAATTATAGGATAAAATAGTAAGAAAACAAGATCAGTAAACATCAAAAATGCTATCACGGACATGGAAATTGCAAGGATAAATTACAACCTTGAGTTGTGACATGAAGTTATGAGTTTTTATCTATGGACTTGGTCAATGGCTATGAGGTTCGATGAGGTTCGCCGAACCTCAAATTTTTTTTAAGGTTCACCAAAATTCGAACCTCAAGGTTAAAGTTCGACGAACCTTGTGACATAGCATACAACACCGTCACTTCCAAGTTTGTTATGAACTACCAAGTTGATAAAAGTAAAGTAGGAAGCCCCAGGAGTTGCAGCATTATTGCTACAACACTGGTTCTCACCACGTTTTAGCATCGTTTCTGGGGAAGCATCAGAGTATTTTGTGATTACTGCTTTTCTTCTATTTTCTACTGCAACATTCTGCTAAGTAGTTTATTTCAGCAAAAGTAGAGTAGTTGTTCTTTCGATTTCTGCATTTCCTTGCTTTCATTTCAATTCTGCAATTTCCATTTCAGCAAAAGTAGATTAGTTCTTTCAATTCTACAATTTCCATTTCAGCAAAAGTAGATTAGCCCTTTCAATTCTACAATTTCCATTTCAGCAAAAGTAGATTAGTCATTTCCTCGCTTTCATTTCAATTCTGCAATTTCCATTCTAGCAAAGTAGATTAGTCATTTCCTTGCTTTCATTTCAATTCTGCAATTTCATTTCAGCAAGTTCATTTCAGTTAGTTGCAATTTGTTTGTTCAATCAATTTCAGTTTTGCAGGTATAAGCAGAAAAAAACAAAAATCACCCAAAAAGAGATTTCCTTTCATGCCTCGTAGGAACAGAGATAATTCAGGGAAATTCCTACCCAACACCCCCACCACATCACAAAGTCACCCTTCTCTCTTCTTCAATGGCAGTGATCCAGAAGAACCTATAGGTGAACCACTAGAGATATACAAAGATCTTATAGCAGAAGAAGAGGAAGAAACCATCCCTCTTAAGACCATGGCTGAAAACAGAAACATTAGAGGGAATGGGGAAAGAGTAGAGGGTACCTTTCCCATCTGAGAGACCAATGGGGACACTAAAATGAAGAACATAAGTCCCTCAGCCTTACCTCACTTCCATGGGTTGACTACCGAAGATCCTGATACCTTTTTGTTTGAATTTGTTGTTATCTATCGAACCTATGACTATGCAGAAGATGAGAAGAAGTTGAAACTGTTTCCTTCTACCCTCAAGGATGCAGCATTGCGCTGGTTCATGGGGTTACCTAGCAATAGCATCACAACTTGGGCTCAGATGCAGCAAGCCTTTAATAGCAAATACCGAGACTACTGTAGGTCAAAGAATACCAAGGAAGAAATCTTCCGAATGACCATGGGAAGTGATGAATCCTTCGAAGATTATGAAGAGAGGTTTCAGCTTAGTTATAAAAGGGCTAGGTGCACACTTGACCTCGAATCTCTGAAGTTGGTCCTACTCAGAGGAGTCCTGAAATACCTTCTAGATACCCTCCATTTGCTGGCTGGGGGGGACATCTACCAACTACCAAGTGAATACATAAAGCCTATGTTTAGAAACCATTCTAGGGCAGCCAGAAAGAGAGGTAGGGGAAGTCAACCCCTAGCCAGTACATCCTCATCCAGTTCATCCCTTAGAGGTGAATTTGGAAATCTACTGGAAGATTTCAAGAGCGAGATGATGCAGACTCTTGCCATGCAAATGGATACCTTGCATATCAAAAGGAAACAAGAAGAAGCAGAAAGGGCCTTGGCCATTTTTTGTCCTAGGTGCACCAGAAGGCATCCTAGGAATGAATGTCCATTGAACTCTATAGAAGTGTGTTCAGTTTGTGAAGAAGACCATTCTACGAATCAGTGCCCTTCCTTGCCCGGACTTAAAGCTACATACCAGGGGGCCAAAGGAGCCACTGAACCACTCTATTTCATGAACCAGAGGAGGCCACATGGGCCCAGACCTTACCAGCAGGGAATGCAAGGGACATCCCAGACATATTACAACCCCAATCAAGCCACTTCCATGCCTTCTTGGGGTCCCCCTGCTCATCCTTCCTGGTCCACACCCCCTCCTTGGTCATATCCATCTCAATACCATGCTCAACCAGCTGCTCATTCATTTCACTCTTATGCTCAGCCACAGCCTCAGTGGAATGCACCTCATTAGGGGTGGAGGCCCCAGTACAACTCTCCTCCCGCTCTTTTTCCTCCACCACCTGCTCAACCACAACCATTACCTCCTGCTCCACCAAGGAAACCCCAAATACCTACTCAATCGAACCCGAACCCGAATAACAGACAGGCCCAGCAGGTATATAGTGGGGAACCATCATGCCCAACCTATGCTATGGAGATTCAGGAGATTAACTTATGACTAGGAAGGTTCTTCCAGATAACCAGCCTCCCCCCAAGGAGGATGAGGAAGAAAAAGAGGAAAGTGAACCAAAAGCCATTCCACCCTTTCCTGAGAGATTATCTGGAATAACACAACCTACCCTAGAAGAAACTGAACTTCTGGGAGAATTGAAACAATTATGTGTAAAGATACCACTTCTCCAAGCCATAAAGGATGTGCCTATATACAACAAGATGATCAAGGAGAAGTGCTTCAGGCACCCAGGCAGGCACAAGAGAGATGCTCCAACTATCAATGTCATAGGACAACTATCCGACCTGATGTTGGGGCAAGTAATCTGTCTGAAATATCTAGACCCTGGAAGCCCTGTAGTCGATGTCCACATCAATGGCACCATAATCCCCCATACCCTGATTGATCTAGGGGCTGCCATTAATGTGATGACCAAGGACACTATGCTCAAGCTCAACCTTAAGGGCTCTGTAAGAAATACCACAACAGTACTACAGTTAGCAGACCGCTCCACCGTGACCCCTAAAGGGATTGTGGAAGATGTAATGGTCTCCATCAATTCTTGGGAGTACCCTGCTGATTTCCTGGTTCTCCAACCAAAGGCAAAGCTCACTAGGTATCCTCTCATTCTAGGAAGACCCTGGTTGGCTACTACAGATGCCTACATCAGTTGTCGAGCTGGAAACATGACAATCAAGAATGGGCATATGTCCAAGCAGCTAGTCCTATATCCTCCTACCCAACCTTTGTTAGTACATGATTTACGTCTCTGGTTGGAGAAGGAAGATGAGAATGAAGTCTATTCTGCATCAATATGTGTAGTGGAAGCTACCACAGGGGGGAACCCACAAACCGAGGATGATCTTATTGAAGACTTGATTCAGAATCCACCCCCCAGCGTGTTGCCACTAGAAGAGCTGGTGGAAGAAACCCAAGCCAATCCTTTAGTTGATCTCTGTGTGGCTGACCCGACCTCTCTCCGAGTTAAGAATATGGAATTTGGCCCAGAAAGAACCTTGAAAATCGACTCATCCTTATCCACCTCTCAGGAGGAATAACTATGTAGCTTATTAAAAAACCACTTGGATGCTTTTGCTTGGAGCTATAAGGAGATGAAGGGAGTGCACCCTTCAGTCTGTACTCATCACATTTACATTAAGGAAGATTGCAAACCAGTCAGGCAGCCTCAAAGGAGGATGAATCCAGCCCTTAAGGACATTGTCAAAGAAGAACTGCAAAAGTTACTAGATGCAGGATTCATCTACCCTATCTCTGACAGTGAATGGGTCTCTCCTTTAGTGCTAGTGCCAAAGAAAAATGGGAAGTGGAGAATCTGTGTTGATTATCAAGAACTAAACAAGGCCACCAAGAAGGACCATTTTCCTTTACCTTTCATAGATCAAGTGTTAGATGGCCTGGCAGGGAAGAAGTTTTTCTCCTTCCTAGATGGGTTTAGCAGGTACAACCAGATCCAAATCAGCCCGGAAGACCAAGATAAGACCACTTTCACTTGTCCTTGGGGTACCTTTGCATATCGGGTCCTTCCTTTTGGATTGTGCAATGCTCCCGCCACTTTCCAGAGAGCAGTATTGAGTATATTTGCTAAACTAGTTCATGATGCAGTGGAAATCTATATGGATGACTTTACCCCTTATGGTTCTAACTTCCAGGAAGCTTTGTCTAACCTGGGAAAAGTTTTGGACAAGTGTATTGAAATGAACCTGTCCCTCAGTCCTAAAAAATGTGAATTCCTGATGACTGAAGAGACCGTGCTAGCTCATGCAATCTCTCAGCGATGATTACAGATGGACCCCAACAAAATTGCCATCATCCAAAGGGTCCAACCCCCTCAAAAGGTAAGAGATGTTCAAAGTTTCCTAGGTTTAGTAGGGTATTGTAGAAGATTCATTAAGGATTTCAGTAAGCTAGCCTCTCCATTTTTTGGTCTTTTGGGAAAAGATGTTGAGTTCATATGGACTAACAACTGTCAAGAAGCTCTGGATACCTTGAAAAGTAAACTGGTGACTGCCCCAATTTTGAGAGGTCCAAACTGGGCCGTACTTTTCCACATTCATACAAATGCCTCGAACAAAGCGATAGGAGCAACCTTAGGGCAAGTTGATGAGAAGCTGCCTTATGCCATATATTTTGTAAGTAAAAACTTGTCGAAGGCAGAATTAAACTACACTGTAACCGAAAAGGAGCTCCTAGCTGTAGTCCATTCCCTAAATAAGTTCAGACACTACATCACCGGCTATCAAACATTTGTACACACTGATCATGCTGCAATTAGGTATTTAATGAACAAACCAGATGTAAATGCTCGCATTATTAGATGGTTTCTTTTATTGCAGCAATTTGATTTAACCATTGTTGATAAGCCAGGTAAGGAAAATGTTGTTGCTGATTTTTTGTCTAGAATAGATCTACCTGCAGGTGAAGAAGGAATGGTGGATGATCAAATTCCAGATGAACACCTATTTTCTATCTCAGTACTCTCTCCATGGTTTGCTGATATAGCAAATTACTTGGTTTCCGCACAGTTTCCGCCACACCTATCCTCAAAAGAGAAGAGCAAGATCATGAGGAAAAGTGCCCCATTCACCTGGATTGGGGGCAATCTCTTCAAACTTGGCCCAGATCAAGTTTTGATGAGATGTGTCAGGGAGGAGGAAATTTTTGACATTCTCCTAACCTTTCATAATCGGCCCTATGGGGGCCATTTCGCAGCAAAGAGGACTACCTTCAAAATCCTGCAAGCAGGTTACTATTGGACCACTCTTCATCAAGATGTAAGGTGATATATCAACCAATGTGACCAGTGTCAAAGGATGGGGAAACCTACTCCAAGGGATGAGATGCCCCTGTAACCTCAAGTGACTTTCGAGCCATTTGAGAAGTGGGGCATGGACTTTGTGGGTCTTGTCAACCCTCCTTCAAAGCAGAAATCTTACATCATCATGTGCACTGATTATTTGACAAAATGGGCAGAAACAAAGGTGATCAAGGCAGCAACAGAAGAAAAAGTAGCTGAGTTTTTGAGAGAGAATATATTCTACAAGTTTGGATATCCAAGAGAATTAGTCACAGATCAAGGGAGTCAGTTTACCTCCAATCTAATTGAAGACCTGCTCACACATCACAAAATTAAGCACAGAACTTCCACCCCTTACCATCCGCAAGCAAATGGACAGGTGGAAGTCACTAACAAAGCTTTGGAAGGGATTTTGACCAAGGTAGTGAGCAGCGGAAGAAAATTTTGGGCGGATCGATTAGTTGAGGCCACCTGGGCCTATAACACCACCTGGAAGATCACCACAGGATTCACACCTTATGAGCTAGTCTATGGGAAGAAGGCTTTGTTGTTAATAAAATTTGAATATAACACACTAAGGATGGCAGCTCAGCTGGACCTAGATCTCAGCCATGCACAAAAGGAAAGGTTAATCCAGCTAAATGGATTGGATAAACAAAGATTGCAGTCCCTTCTCCACTCAGAAGTAGTCCAGCTTCAAAGGAAAATATGACATGACAGACACCTCAAAGAGAAACAATTCCAGGAAGGATATTGGGCGTTGTTGTATGATTCAAGGTATAAAGATTTCAAGGACAAATTGAGGACAAGATGGCTGGGACCGTACAAAGTAGAAAGGTGCAATGACAACGGTTCAGTTTTGATCAGGATCTTCGATGAAGAAGCCATCCCCATGCTTGTCAATGGGCAGAGATTGAAAATCTACATGAAGCCCCTCTCCAAGCAAGAATTCATTGAGAATCTAAGTAAAACAGTGTTGGTAGTGGAGCAAGTCTCTGCCTCCACTACACCCACACCCTAAAAAAAAAATATGAGGAGAATAAAAGATCCTTGGGTGAAAACCTCCGCTTGGAGGTGCCTAGGGTAGGCAGTGAGGGTGAAAATCTCCTGGAGGCGCCCCAATTGTCTCTTAAAAAAAAAAAACAGGAACATAAAAATTAACTTCTTTTGAATTCATTGCAGATTGCAGGAGGGCCACATAAGAAAAAGGGACATGGCTGAGCTGAATACACCTCTGATAGACCATTTCTCCATCACTATTATATTTTCCCAGTCCCTAGTCTCACTCGTTCTGGAAAACTATGCATTCTATAGGAGGCTCCTATAGAAATCATAGAGAGCTCGAAATCAAGTCAAGAAAAGGATCAAAGGGCTAGAAACTTGTCCAAAGGACCTGTGGACCCCCCTACCACCATTCATCCTCCTAACTCTCCATTCCATACCTGCACCACTGCAATTCCACTCACTTCTTTCTTCCTTGCACAGAAAACACAGAAATCCTGTTTCTTTTGTTTTTTTTTTTTTAAATGAAGAATGAGCAAGCAGCATCCTTAACTTAACTCTTACCTGGTGCATACCGGCTACTTTTCCTTGACTGACAAAACCTTCCTCAGCTACCTCTCTAGTCCCTACTCAAGCCTCAGCCAAAATTTTTAGAGGGAGAAGCAGTTACAAGAAATCCTGTAGGATTCTTGTAGCAGCTGATCCCCTTAAAAATCGAGCTCCAGAGGTAGGGTCAGTGCAGCCACAGATGTATAAAACGTGCAAGGAGCCCGGTCCTGATTGAAGATCACCAGTACGAGGTAGCCAAGCCACCAATTCAGAAGCCACGGGCGCCAGCAGCAGAAGTCCATGGATAGAATGCCAAAGTCTGAGCATGCAACAGCACGGTAGCACGCAATTCTCGACTAACAGGTAAGTGACTAAACCCGTTCCTCTGTTGCATGAGTATAATTTAAAAACTGCATGGACAAGTGAGATGGTTGCGATTAAACGAGATTGGTGGCCAGCTAACTGGCCACCCTCGTCCAGTTCAAACAGCGCTTAGTGGGTGCAATCAGCACGTGTGTTCAGTCAACTCGAAAAAATCTCAAAACAGGTAGTGGCGGCATCTAACGGGAATGATTGAAATAATTGCGGCAGGCAGCATAAAAGTTTCATCATGACACTGAAGTAGGGACCAACGGTCCGGATGAGGGTAATGTACCCTTCCTGCCACCTCACCTCGTCACCACAAAACACTCCTGTAAGCTTAAGTACGTTGCAGATGACTGCCTTCACCACCTTTGTTCTCATTTGTGTCCACAAGCTCTCGGCTGTAGCAACCTACCTACAACCTCCAGAGCCTCGAAACAGTCACTCTCTGTCAGTTTCCAAACCCTCCACTTATCGGGCTCTACAGGAGCGAAAACACAGTCCTACAGGAGCCTTTCTATAGGAAGGCCAGTGAGCAGCACTGCAAAGGAAAGCTAAGGATTTCAAGACAAATTCGATCTAAAAAAGGTAGGCTCAGTAAAACCCACTCTGCATTTCCATATATATCCAAAATGTGGTGTGATTCCAAGCGAGGTATTGAGTTGAAAAGGGAAGGAAAGTGAGAACAGAGTCTGCCTGTGTTTTTAAAAAAAATATATACAGTTTCTCCATTTACCCTTTGCACTGAAATAGTCCTCCATGGTTTTCTCCTATGTAAAGAGATAATGCAACTCTAGAAAATTAAGCCTATAAAAAAAAAAGTGAACTTGCATTGGGTAGTCTACTTATTTTGTGAAAGGGAAAAAACATTGTCCTGTATACTCTTTGTTTTTTAAGATATTGTTTCCCTCAAACAGACCAAGAAGTAATGTAAGTTTAAGAACAGAGTTTGGAAGGAAGGAAAGTTGCAATTTTTTTTTGTTAAAAAGGAAGAACACGAAAACTCTCTCTCTAGTTCCAGAAAGAAAACCTCAGTTGTTCCTCTATTTTCGGGTTTGAAACTTGCTACCTTCCTCCTCACCTGAGACATTCCAGCAGTCTCTGAACATCATGACAGGGGATTTTATGAGGAAGGAGCCTCTGAATTCAACTAAGCTGCATGAACATCCAGAAGTGGTAGCCCTCTTTACTAGGGCAAATTGGATGCCTTTCTTTGAAAAGTTTCATGGGTATGATGAGGAAGTCACAGAGGAATTTGCACTGTCTTTAAAACCTCACTCAAAAACCCATGCCACTGTCAGTTTCAGGGGTCTAACCATAGAACTCACACTGAAATTCATAAGTAGGGTCACCGGTCTCCCAAATGGACTACCCTAGAGCAAGGAAGAAAAACCACTGGGTCAAGTTGCCAAGAAGACCTTTTTCCAGCCTAATAAACATCATGCGGAGGAAAAGAATGGCATCAGGAGAACAAGTATACCTTATCCATGGGATGAGGTCAGCTATCAGATTATGAAATACATCTCCTATGAAGGAAGATACAGCATAGTTTATGGGTACCATTTCAGACTGTTACATGAACTAAGATATGGCATGGACCTTTCTACATCTAGAAAACTCAGTATTCCATATTTTCTCCTCCAATCCTTAATAGGATCTAGCACCAAATTGAAGGCAAGGGTTCCAAACCAATTAGCTCACCATGGGCTAATTAAATTGCTGGTGGAGGATGCCCTCCACACTTTCACAATCCCCATAGCCTGGGAGATTTTCATAAACATGACTAAAGAGGATGATATAAAAACTCTCACCTATGACCTTAGTCCATCTGAAAGTGAAGAGGAGGAACAAAAAGGGGAAGCTGAGAAGGAAATCCATGAAGAAGAAAAGAACACTCAATTGGAAGAAGAGGAACCCCACACAGAAAAAGAAGAAAACCAGATAGGAGAGGAGAAACATGACACCACCAAAGATGAGCCTAAAGTAGAGAAGAAGAAAGAATCAAAAGCAGAAAAGGGTAAAACCACAGCAGAGAAAAAGAAGAGGCCAAGAACTGAAAGGAAGAAGCCTAAGACAGTTCAGAAAAAGGTTGCCACAGGAAAAGCAGAAACTAAGCAAGCAGAGGAGCAAACAAAATCAGAGACAGCAGAAGCAAAACCAGCAGAAACAAGAAAAATCACAGATGAAGAAGAAGAATCAAAGTAGGAAGAAGTGTCTCCTGAGACACTAGTAAAGAGAGGCAACAATTGTTCTTGCTGTACTTAGTACTCCAGCCAAGCCCAAAGGAAAAAGAAAGAGATAACCATCCATGTACTTCAAAGCTCGAAAAAGCACCAGAATAAAGATGGGGAAGCCTCAGCCACCTTCAAAGGAGCCCATCATCATCGAGGATGCCCCTACTGCAACAAAGGAGGAATCTCCATCCAAAACCCCCATCACTTACGAAAGAGGAAGTCCTAAGAACTCTACTTGGAAAGAAAGGATCAAAATTATGGACTCTAAAATAGTCCTACAGGAGCCGTAGACCGCTCTACGGGAGACATTGACAAAGCTTGAGATTGAAAATATTGAAAAGAAGGCAGAAGAACAGACCAAGGAGGAAGATAAGTCAAAAGAGATATCAGAGCCTGGCCCTCAGCCTAACTTAGGCTCTTACTACAACCTTCTGGAAGGGGGGGAAATCATCCCACAAAAGTTTGTAATCCATCTTTTCTTTGAGATGGAAAAGGAAAGAGTAAGGACCCATACATGGATGCAGATTGCAAAATCAAGAGGGGTGGAAGACATTGGGCACATGGAAAACAAATTGAGGGAAATGGGCAAAGAATTGAGCATGGTCAGGCATATAGAAAGCATCAGAAGAGCTCAATTGGAGGCAGAAAATGAAATGTTAAAGAAGCAGCTACAAGAAAGGGAACCCCAAGGAGGAAATGAGTTGTCAATCTTAAAAAGACAGCAACAGGAAGAGGAACCCCAGGCAGACAGTGAGACATTAATAAGACAGCAACAGGAAAGGGAATCCCAGGTAGAAAATGAGGTGTTGATCTTAAGAAGGCAGCTACAAGAAAGGGAAGCCCAATTAGCCTGCATGGCCAGCTAGGCTATGGAGGCATTACAGTGCAGGCAGCCAGCCAAATCATATGCAGTGTACCTCAAGGATCAGTGGCTCCAATTTCAGATCAAGACACTGGCCCAGAGGGGCACAATACCTTTTCAGGATTATGGCCAATTCATGAATCTATGTGATCACAGTTCAGCTGAGGACAAAGCGAAGCTGGCAGAGTTTTACTTGCACAACATGGCCCTTACTGATATGAACCTATGGGATCCCAATGCTGTGTTAGGAGACTTGCAGTTGATGGCCATGGCATCTTGGATGAGCCATGAAGAGAAAAGGGTAGCAAAAATCCAGAAAATGATGGCAAAAGAGTTAAATGAACCCCTGATGGTTAGAGCAAAACCAGCAGACCCTATGGCTCTCATCTATGCCCACCAACACCTTGCAGCTAATCCTCAAAGTGTCCCCGAATATGTTGATATGCAAGCCCAGGCTATTGCACATTTCAAGGACATGGAGAGATTGTTTGGACATGATTGCATTCATGCCTGCATGAGAAGGTGGAACACATTGCCACACAGCCTACGAATCAGGGAATATCACTCCGCAAATAGGATGAGGGAAGCCATGAGGAGAGTGCCACTGTATAAGCACTCTATGCAAAGTTTGAAGGCCAATTGGATTAGCCTCAAATTCAGTCCTCCATTACTGCTAGGACTGCTAGAAGGAGTAAAAGAAGAGGAAGAACAAAAATAGTGGGAAGAGGTGGATAGAAAGGCAGGATTCCATGATAAAGAGGAAGATATCACATCTGAAGCATGGGATGTTAGGGAATCTATCAAAACCATCAAGGATGAAGAGTTAGACTAGTTGCTCAGAGGATGAGCAACCCATTCAGTATGGGGGTGATGATGAGCCCCAGAAATGGGTAATTATATGGGCTCATTTTTCCTCTTAATTCGACTTAATCCACCATTCTCATTATTTTATTGCATATTTTTAATATATTTATGCTAATATAGTGAATTGGGTTACTCATTTTGCCATGTACTCTAATGTGTGCTTTATGCAAATTTTTTGGTCAATTTTGGATAAAGTAAAGGGATTTATGAGCAAATGGCAGCAAATATTCGACGAAAACAGGGAAGAGGATTTGTAGGGGGGTGTCTCCTTCATTTATGACCCCTTTCCTTGAATCCTCCATCAGCAACTCCGAGCACAAAGGTCCACATTGATGCATCCAAGGGGCAGCCGAGCAAGTAAAGAAGGACTATTGTTTATCTCCAGTTCTGGGAAGTCGAGCTCCTTGATTTTAGGAGGACTATTGGAGGACTCCATTTGTATAAATAAGGGGGCTTAGAGCCTCAGTAGTTTAGCCAGTCATTAGTAGAATTTTCACACTTTTTTGCAGCACTTGTTCAGCTCATTTTCAAGCTTCCATTTTGAGAATAGTTTATGTAATGTGACTTTTATTTTTTATAATGAAGATGAAACAATTTTTGAGCCACCATTAATCTCTTTCAGAGGGCTGAAGCTCTTGGGTTAGGACCCAACCCAAGCTACCCAACACCTCTTGCTTTGTACTTATATGTTTTTGCTTCAGTTCATGAGTTAATTTCTGTTACATAGAGTCATTTTACATTGTTAGATTCACCAAAAACACAGTTTTGCTCTCCCATGCAATTTCTAGTGTGATGACTTGATTTGGAAAGATTAATGTATTGCTTCAGATTCATTTGCCTAGATCATTTCCTGTTCTTTTACAATAGATCTCTCTGCATGCTTTTCTGTTCAAAGGTTACTGTTCAGCATTTTTTGGTTGTAGGTCAGAAATTAGGTCGAGCTAGAGGAATTTATGTTTTCATGGTATAGTTAGTCCTTTCTTTGATCAGTTTTTGTAAGTAGATGTGCAGATCTCTTGTAGGACACCTCAGCTCACCATACATCCATAAAGCAACCAGCATTAGCATTAGGGTACTAGGGGCTTCTTAGGGCCTCTCGACACCTTCCTCCATCTCTGCAAAAACCAAGTCCTTCTTCCTTCGCCACCAAACCTCTGCACAATCACAACCAGATAAATTACAAGAATAATAATTTCACATAAAAACACTCAAAAGCACAAAACGATGTTTTCCTCTCATTTCTTTTCAGAATTAAATTGAATAAATGTAATTTACCTTTTTCAGTAGTCAATGTCACTCATCGCATCAGTTTCTATCTCTTTTTTTGCAAAAGTAGGGTTAGTTGGATAAATTAGGGTTTGCTAGGGTTTGCCTTACATTCCAGTCTTCTTTCTATTTCTGCAAATAGAATAGCCTCCATAGATTTAGCTTTCTTTCATCACAATTAAAAGCTTCTTCTGAGAATTCATAGAAGTTGGTTTAAGCTCCTAGTGATCTTGTGTCATCTGACCAAGTGACAGCCTGCAGTAAGAGCTAATACTTGTGCATACAACACCGTCGCTTCCAAGTTTGTTACGAACTACTGGGTTGACAAAGTAAAGTAGGAAGCTCCAGGAGTTGCAACATTATTGCTGCAATATTGGTGCTCACCAAACCCTTTGAGCCTTCTAAGATTTATTCACTACAATGCTACTTCACTATGGAAGACAATTTGTCAAGGTTGCAATTTCATGACCATTTGAATCTTCTAAGGGTTCATATGCCAAAAACATGATTTTATTATTTGTTATTATTTTTATGCAATGGAATAAAATATAATTATCTTTTGTATGTTTTTACTTTACAATGTCATTATCCTCTGCTCATGCGTGGGTGTGTGAACCATGACTTCCCTTGAGACCTACAATGTGCCATATCTAAATTATCTGCATTTGTACGTTGGATCACATCAAAGTAGATTCCTATGTCTAGCATTCCACAGTGATGTCAAGAGATAGCTTATATTTTTTGTATGTTTGAGAGGGAACTACCAATGATTTTCATAGACTTGCAGGTTCATCTTTTAATTCACCTAGTAGATGAGGTTGAATTAGTTGGGGTGGTTTCTTGTCGTTGGATTCTTTTCTTGGAGAGGTACATGAATAAATTGAAAGGTTTCATTTACAAAGGGAAAACTTGCGGGGTCTATGGCAAAGGGGTACATATCATATGAGTATTTCTATTATTCCAGTGAGTACATCAAGCAGATCGACAACACACTCAGTGCAAATATTTGGGACGACGAAACTGATGAAGACAAAAGAGAAGGGGAGCTTCTTCAAACGAATGGAAAAAGGAGCATGATAAAAAGTAAGTGGCTTATCATTTGTCAAATTTATTGGTGGGCCTTAGTATTGCAGCAATAATGCTGCAACTCCTAGGACTCCCTTCTTTACTTTTATCAACCTGGTAGTTCGTAACAAACTTGGAAGCGACGGTGCTATATGCACAAGTACTAGCTCTTGCCACAGCTGTCACTTGATCAGCTGGCACAAGTTCGCTAGGAGCTCAAGCCAGCTTCTATGAGTTCTCAGAAGAATCTTTTAATCATGATGGAAGAAAGCTAATCTCAAAAGGGCTATTCTACTTGCAGAAAGAAGATGAAAGCTGGAAGGAAATGCAAACCCTAGCAAACCCTAGTTTTACCGACTAACCCTACTGGTGCAAGAAAAGAGATGAAAGCAGTGGAAATGGATGCCATTGACTTTTAGAAAGGTAAAATGCATGTGACTAAGCTACTTCTGAAGTGAAATCTGAAAAGGAACATCTTTTTGTACTTTTGAGTAATCTTGTAGAATTATTATGCATGTGTTTTAACTGTTTTTTACTGTGCAGAGGTTGATTGGCGAAAGGAAATGGAGTAGGTGCTTGCAGGAGGTTGGGAAGGTTAGAAGAGGGCCTAAGGGGTCCCTAGCACCCTTCCAGAGAGTTTCACAGTGATTGGATCTCAAGAAACCGCCTTCGTGAGCTTCTACAGGAAGTCTGCAGGGGTTCTACAGGATGTACTGTAGCTTCTACAGGATGTTTCTACAGGATGTTCCAAAAGGGAATTTTGAAGGGTTGATGGTGGAAAAAAGGTGAAGAAGTGGGTATGGAGGTGAGATAAGGGTGTGAGGAGGTCTAGGACTTGGTGAATGAGGATGAAGAGTGGTTAAGGCGATTGGGTTGGTTCGAAGATAAGAGAAGCAATGTTGTGCGAGAATGTAGGAGCTAGGGCAAAGTGAGAAAACGTGGCAAACGAGAGGCAAGAATCTGAGTTAGAGGATGAAGCAGGTTGCATTGATGGGGTAAGGGTAGGAGAGGAGGTTTCATAGGTGCTCTGCACGTTATTTTTCAAAACTAATCAAACAAAGACTAAGAAAACCAAAGATCTAGATACTTTAACCTAATTTGACCTAGAAATCATAAGCATGATGAAGAGAAGTTTATTGGCAGTAAATCATGTAAAACAACTATGGAAACCAAGCAAGAATGGATCTAAGCATGTAATCACAACTGGCACTAACTTTTTAAACTAAGAATCTAACACTAGAAATTGCATGAAGAAGCAAGAACAGTGTTTTTATGGCAGCAAGGACACCTTGGTCTCAGCTCATGGTCCCAAGGAGGGAGAGGTGAGATCAAGGGTTGCTTGATGGCCTTTTTCGAAGATATTTTCTGCTACCAACCTATCAAATCAACCTGAACATGAAAAGCTATTTCAATCATCAAAAGCAACCTAAATAACAAAACAAGATTTTAATCTAAATAACAGATTTTATTCTAAGAATGCAGCAAAGACACATCAAAGTACACAAAGGAGGTACTGGGCACTTGGGTTGGGCCCAACCCCAAAAGCTACAGCCTCCTAAGAGAGATTAGAGCTGGTGCAAAGCTGGATCATCTTTATTGAGCAAGAAATAATAGTTACATCCCAAAAACTGTCTACAAAAAATCTTGAAAATGTGTTGAAATGCAGAGCTAACCTACTGCCTAAAAAATGACTAAAATCGAACTGCCAACTAGCTAACTGAGCTGAGGCCCTAGGCCTTCTTATTTATACAAATTGAGGACCCCAACAGCCCTCCTAAACTTTAGGAACTCGGCTACCAAAACTTGCAGTTAACAGCAACTTTACTAGCCCTTGCTCAGCTGCCCTTGTGATAATCGATGTGGTGGCCCTTGAACTCCGAGCTGGTGGTGGAGAATTCGAGGTAAGAGCTCATAAATGAAGGGGACACCTTCCTACAAATCCTCTCCACGAATTTGGCTACCAAGTGCTCATTTAAACCTTTGATTTTGTCTCAAAATTGACTAAAAATCTGCATAAAGAACACATTAAACTTGTTGGCATAATGACTAACCCAATTCACTCTATTAGCATAAATATAATCAAAAACATGCAATAAACTAATGATAATGGTGGATTAAGTCAAATTAGGAGGCTGAATGAGCCTATATAATTACTCATTTTTGGGGCTCATCATCACCCCCCTACTGAATGTGTTGCTCATCCTCTGAGAAACTAATCCATCTGCTCATCTTGGATGGCCCTGGTGGCCTTCCTATCATCCCAAGCCTCTGATGTGGTCTACTCATGTGTGCCATAAAATTCTGCCTTCTTGTCCATGTCCTTCCACTGTTTGTTCTCCTCTTCTTCTATAGCTGTTTTGTTAGCGCCTCAACCTCAACCTGCAGCTTGTCCTCTTCTTGTTGTCCAGCAGATGCTTCCTTGCCTGATGGAGGTCCCTATTGCTGCTGTTGTATCCTCATTTCAACATTAGGTTGTGTATCTTCCCTTGGCTACTGTTCCTCTACTATTTCCTAACCTGCGAGGGAACCTTCCTGTAGTTGTTGATCTTCATAAATCTGTGTTATGTCTGCCCTTTTGAGTTTCCTGCAGAGAATTCTCAGCGTCCTATAGAACTGTCTTTGAGTCCATCATCTTAATTCTCTCTCTCTACTGAAGGTTTTTGGCTTCCTCATTCATAGGTTATGGTTATCTTTGAAGGAGACTCCTCCTTTTGTTTAAGTGTGGTGTCCTTAACGATAATTGGCTCCTTTGACTGTGGTTGGGGTCTGCCCACTTTTATCCGTGTGCTCCTTCTTGCTTTAAAGTACATGGATGTTTCCCTTTTTCGCCTTCCTTTTTGTTTTGGAGATGTGCTTAGGGCAGCAAGCACAGTTGTTGCCTCCCTAGCCAATATCTCGGGTGATTTCTTCTCTTGTTGCTCTTTTTCCCCGCTTCCTATAGAAATCCCTGTGCCTGTTTTTGCTTGTTTTGTTGACTGTGTTTTTCTCCTTTTGTTTTTGTGCGGTTGCTTTGGCTATGACAGCTTTCATTTAGACTTTTTCAGCCCTCTCAGCTCTACTCTACAATCCTTTTTCCCTAGGTGTTTGTGCCGTTGTTCCTCCTGCTGTTTTAGGCTCAGCAATCTGGCCCTTTCTCCCTTTTTCTTTCTGTCCTTTTTGTGCTTGACTGTCCCGTGTTCCTTCATCACTGGTTTTCTCTCCTGAACTTCAAGAAGGGATCTCTCGGGTGTTCAAATTTTAATTAGCACCAATTCCCTGGTTTTAAGGCTATTGCTGCCCAAAACTCGACTGTCCATTTATGAAAGGAAAAATTGGGTTTCTACAGACAGAGTGCAGAGCTCAATTTTTATCCCCAGCATACATACAACCATGTAAATTCAAATTCTTCATACACAGGCTAGCTCTCACAGTTGCGTATCTTCCCTACAGGAGAATTTTTTAAAATAGGAAACGTGGAGGAGAATTTTGACGCAGAAACAACTGAGAAATTTCGTGCAATACACAAGCAAACTGCTATTTCCAACTCACAGGCTGATTTTTCTCTGATTCCCCAATTAAGACAGTTCAATTCACCACCTTTTCGAAACATACCATGCATGGAAGAGTGTTTCGAGCCTACCTCTCTTGGAACTCCAAATTCGACGAAGCAAAATCCCGGATTTTCTTTCTGCACGACTGTTTCTGCCTTTCCTGTAGAAGCCTTCTTGTAGACGGCTCTCGTTTCCTGTAGAACGAAACAGTGCTTCCTGTAGAATGCCGATAAGCATGAGGGTTCTGAAAAATGGCCGAGAAAGATTGGTTTTCTGCTATGAAGCTGGTATGGAGCTTGTTGCAGCTACAGGGACGATGATAAAATGGAAACAACGGAGGTGAGAGTTCGATTGGCTGTTTATGAAGACTTCCGTTGATGGAGGGTGAGTTGGCCAAGTGCACGTTGGCCCCATGCAAACTATTTAAACAGCCACTACTAATCTCGTCCATCACGTTCACCAGACTGTTTGTTCTCTGCCTGTAATCACGTCCATCAATCACGCTGGAGTTTTACTACCTGTTTTCATATTTCTTCCTGAGATGGCTGAGCACACGTGTCGTATTCACCTACCGAGCGTTGTTTGAACTGGATGAGGGTGGCCAGTTAGCTGGGCACCAATTCTTTTAATCACAACCATCTCATTGTTCACGCAGTTCTCAAATTACATTCATGCAACAGAGGAACGAGTTTAGTCACGTATCTAGAAGTCAAATGTGGGTTCTGTGAGGTGCTCTGGCCTTTCCTTCTGCTGCATGCATTTGTTTCAGTGGATGCATGCTAGTTTGGTTGCTAATATGTGGCTATTTTCCTTGTGCAGGTATCCTCTGGATGGATCTAAGCTGCAGGAATCTGTTTCCACGTTCAGATTTCCACCCTCATGTTGTTGATGTTGGTTTTTTGCAGGACAACGACTTGTTTTCTCCATAGCTCCCAAACAATAGATCAGATTGACCTGAAACTTTCTGAGCATGTTTCTATCATCATTATGCACCTCCCATAGAAAAATTGTGGCCAATGGATGCACAGATTTCGAGAAAAACTGAAAATGGCTGAAAATTACAATGGTCAATTTCTTGGAAACCGTGCATTGGAATTGGCTGAAACTGCTTGGATAGGTTACTATCGCCTATATGCATCTCCCCATGAAACAGGTTTCGAAATGGATGCACAGATATGGAGAAAATGCAAAAATGGTTGACGGTGATGTAGGCTGATTTCTTGGAAACCGTGCACTGGAATTGGCTGAAATTGCTCGGGCATGTTGCCATCATCCCTATACAACTACCCATGTAACATTTTTGCAAATGGATGCACGTTTTTCAAGTTAGGGAAAAAAAAAATTCAGCACTATGTATTTTTGCTTCCAAGCATTCTACAGTTTTTTGCATGGTAAGAAAAAATGAGCTTGGGCTGTGATGCAGGCATGGAAATGATGGAGGAGAGGTTTGAGGATTGTAGGAGGACTTATGAACCCTTTAGGAAGCTATCATGTTCGCCAAACTCCCTTTTTGAAATCCATTTCTAGCTTCCTGTAATTTCTACAGGAACTTCCTGTAGAACACAGTTTTTAGGAAAGAAGCACAATGAGATGGAAAAAAATAATGGAGAAGGGTGAGGGATGGAAACATGGATGTGTGCAGGCCTCATGGACATATTCCCAGCCTTCGGGTCCTCTTCGGAGATCAATTTTGGCTTGTTTGTAGGCTTCCTGTAGAAGACACAGAACTTCCTGTAGAAGACACAGAACTTCCTTTGTCTTTGTTTTGAGTGATCCTCCTAACCTGCAATGTCATTGCTGCAACCTACAATTATTCAATAGAAATTAGGTTTATTTTTCTTTTTCTTTTTCTCTTTTTTTTTTGAAAACAACTAGGGCGCCTCATGGAGGTTTTCACCCTAATTTCCTGCCCTGGGCGCCTCCAAGGGAGGTTTTCACCCAAGGATCTTATTCTCTTTTTATTTTCTCTTTTTTCCAACCCATTAACCACCTCATGGAGGTTTTCAATCAATGAGCCAATCTGAGACGCCTCCGAGGAGGTTTTCACCTTAGATTTTTATTTTCCTCTTATTTTCATTTTTTCTTTTTTCTTTTTCTTTTTTTTTCTTTTTTTCTCTACCCTACCCTACTTGAAAAACAAAATCATTTTCAAGTATAAGAATACTTCCAATGGAGCCATGTGCACATCGAGATTAGAAACAAAATGATGTGGAGGCTTGAAATGCATGCTTTGACAGGTATCCAGATTTCAGAGACCAAATGATTTGACTTTGAAGGGATCAAGCATAGCTGAGGAAGAGAGTATTGCTGCAACTTAGTGACCGTCTAGAACCATATCTGAATATAGATCTGATATCCTTGGTCCTTTTGCTGATCTGGATCATGTTTCATGTCACCTTCTACCATGACCTTCTCATCTTCCTCTTTTTGCTGATTTTTCTCTTGAATACATGGAAGATTTGATGGTAACCATGAGGGAACTCTCTCGACCTCTGATTCTGATGTCTTCTCTTCATCAAGTGCAGCCCATGGTTCTTTGATCTTCTCCTTTGAATCTTATTTTGCTGGATGTGGTCCTTCAATGTTGTCAATATAATCTCTGTTTTGAAATACTCTTCTTGAGCTATGGTGAACATCATTGAGCTCAAAAGGAGTTGTTTGGACATGTTGTGCCTCAGTTTTTCAATTGGGTTGAGCTATTCCAATGTGCGGGTTTGGAAATGGTGGTACGGGTAGTTGAGTGGGGGTGTATATTTGAGATGGATGTGGATGGGGTTGTGGTTGAGCAGGTGATGGAGGCAAAGGAGTGGGAGGAGAGTTGTACTGGGGCCTCCACCCCTGATGAGGTGCATTCCACTGAGGCTGTGGCTGAGCATAAAAGTGAAATAAATGAGCAGCTGCCTGGGCATAATATTAAGGAGGATATGACCAAGGAGGAGGTGTAGACCAAGAAGGATGAGCAAGGGGACCCCAAGAAGGCATGGAAGTGGCTTGATAGGAGTCGTAATAGGTCCGGGATGTCCCTTGCATGCCCTGCTGGTAAGGTATGGGTCCATGTGGCCTCCTTTGGTTCATATAATAGAGTGGTTCAGTGGCTCCTTTGGCCCTTTGATATGCAGCTTTAATTCCGGGCAAGGAGGGGCACTGATTCGTAGGATGGTCTCTTTCACAGACAAAACACACTTCTATGGAGTGTAATGGACATTCGTTCCTAGGATGCTTTCTAATGCACCTGGGACAAAAGATGGCCAAAGCCCTCTTGGCTTCCTCTTGCTTCCTTTGGATCTGCAAGGTATCTAGTTGCATGGCAAGAAACTGCCTCATATCACTCTTGAAATCTTCCATCTGATTTGAAAATTCATTTTTGGATAAGGTACTACTCCCAACATTTCTGTTTTCAGCCATTTGCTCCAAAGGAATGTTTTCTTCTTCTTCTCCCCTAGAGGTTCTTCAAATATGTCTTGATGTCCACCTAGGGGTTCTTCTTAATCACAGCCATCGAAGAAGAGAGAAGGTTGGCTGTGTGAAGCAGTGGGGGGTGTTGTGCAAACATTTTTTTGACTTATCTCTACTCCTACAAGGCATGAAAGGAAATCTTGTTGGTTGATTTTCATTTTATCTACTTGTATCTGCAAAACTGAAATAGATTGAACTGCAACTAACTAAAATCTATCTTGCTAAAATAAAATGTGGAATTGAAATGAAAGCAGAAAAGCTCTAATCTATTTTGTTGAAATGAAATTGCAGGAATGAAATGCTAGGCTACACTTGCAGAATTGAAATTGCGGAATTGAAATGCAAATCTACGCTTGCAAAAATGAAATTGTGGAATTGAAATGCTAATCTATGCTTGCAGAATTGAAATGCTAATCTATGAAAGCCGGAAATATCTAATCTACACTTGCTGAAATGAAATGGAAGTAGGAAATGTCTAATCTACTTTTGCAGAAATGAAATTGCATAATGGAAATGAAATAAACTACTTAGCTGAAGGTTGTAGTAGAAAATAGAAGAAAAGCAGTAATCACCAATACTCTTGCTAAAATAAAATGTGGAATTGAAATGAAAGCAGAAAAGCTCTAATCTATTTTGTTGAAATGAAATTGCAGGAATGAAATGCTAGGCTACACTTGCAGAATTGAAATTGCGGAATTGAAATGCAAATCTACGCTTGCAAAAATGAAATTGTGGAATTGAAATGCTAATCTATCTTGCTAAAATAAAATGTGGAATTGAAATGAAAGCAGAAAAGCTCTAATCTATTTTGTTGAAATGAAATTGCAGGAATGAAATGCTAGGCTACACTTGCTGAATTGAAATTGTGGAATTGAAATGCTAATCTATGCTTGCAGAATTGAAATGCTAATCTATGAAAGCCGGAAATATCTAATCTACACTTGCTGAAATGAAATGGAAGTAGGAAATGTCTAATCTACTTTTGCAGAAATGAAATTGCATAATGGAAATGAAATAAACTACTTAGCTGAAGGTTGTAGTAGAAAATAGAAGAAAAGCAGTAATCACCAATACTCTTGCTAAAATAAAATGTGGAATTGAAATGAAAGCAGAAAAGCTCTAATCTATTTTGTTGAAATGAAATTGCAGGAATGAAATGCTAGGCTACACTTGCAGAATTGAAATTGCGGAATTGAAATGCAAATCTACGCTTGCAAAAATGAAATTGTGGAATTGAAATGCTAATCTATCTTGCTAAAATAAAATGTGGAATTGAAATGAAAGCAGAAAAGCTCTAATCTATTTTGTTGAAATGAAATTGCAGGAATGAAATGCTAGGCTACACTTGCAGAATTGAAATTGCGGAATTGAAATGCAAATCTACGCTTGCAAAAATGAAATTGTGGAATTGAAATGCTAATCTATGCTTGCAGAATTGAAATGCTAATCTATGAAAGCCGGAAATATCTAATCTACACTTGCTGAAATGAAATGGAAGTAGGAAATGTCTAATCTACTTTTGCAGAAATGAAATTGCATAATGGAAATGAAATAAACTACTTAGCAGAAGGTTGTAGTAGAAAATAGAAGAAAAGCAGCAATCACCAATACTCTGACGCTTCCCCGGCAACGGTGCCAAAAAGATGGTGGGCCCCAGTATTGCAGCAATAATGCTACAACTCCTAGGACTCCCTTCTTTACTTTTATCAACCCGGTAGTTCGTAACAAACTTGGAAGCAACGGTGCTATATGCACAAGTACTAGCTCTTGCCGCAGTTGTCACTTGATCAGCTGGCACAAGTTCGCTAGGAGCTCAAGCCAGCTTCTATGAGTTCTCAGAAGAAGCTTTTAATCATGATGGAAGAAAGCTAATCTCAAAAGGGCTATTCTACTTGCAGAAAGAAGATGAAAGCTGGAAGGAAATGCAAACCCTAGTTTTACCGACTAACCCTACTGGTGCAAGAAAAGAGATGAAAGCAGTGGAAATGGATGCCATTGACTTTTAGAAAGGTAAAATGCATGTGACTAAGCTACTTCTGAAGTGAAATCTGAAAAGGAACATCTTTTTGTACTTTTGAGTAATCTTGTAGAATTATTATGCATGTGTTTTAACTGTTTTTCATTGTGCAGGGGTTGATTGGTGAAAGGAAATGGAGTAGGTGCTTGCAGGAGGTTGGGAAGTTTAGAAGAGGGCCTAAGGTGTCCCTAGCACCCTTCTAAAGAGTTTCACAGTGATCGGATCTCAAGAAATCGCCTTCGTAAGCTTCTACAGGAAGTCTGCAGAGGTTCTACAGGATGTACTGTAGCTTCTACAGGATGTTCCGAAAGGGAATTTTGAAGGGCTGATGGTGGAAAAAAGGTGAAGAAGTGGGTATGGAGGTGAGATAAGGGTGTGAGGAGGTTTAGGACTTGGTGAATGAGGATTAAGAGTGGTTAAGGCGATTGGGTTGGTTCGAAGATAAGAGAAGCAATGTTGTGCGAGAATGTAGGAGCTAGGGCAAAGTGAGAAAACGTGGCAAACGAGAGGCAAGAATCTGAGTTAGAGGACGAAGCAGGTTGCATTGATGGGGTAAGGGTAGGAGAGGAGGTTTCATAGGTGCTCTGCACGTTATTTTTCAAAACTAATCAAACAAAGACTAAGAAAACCAAAGATCTAGCTACTTTAACCTAATTTGACCTAGAAACCATAAGCATGATGAACAGAAGTTTATTGGTAGCAAATCATGTAAAACAACTATGGAAACCAAGCAAGAATGGATCTAAGCATGTAATCACAACTGGTACTAACTTTTGCAACTAAGAATCTAACACTAGAAATTGCATGAAGAAGCAAGAACAGTGTTTTTATGGCAGCAAGGACACCTTGGTCTCAGCTCATGGTCCCAAGGAGGGAGAGGTGAGATCAAGGGTTGCTTGATGGCCTTTTTCGAAGATCTTTCCTGCTACCAACCTATCAAATCAACTTGAACATGAAAATCTATTTCAATCATCAAAAGAGACCTAAATAAAAAAAAAAAAACAAGATTTTATTCTAAGAATGTAGCAAAGACACATCAAAGTACACAAAGGAGGTACTGAGCAATTGGGTTGGCCCCAACCCCAAAAGCTACAACCTCCTAAGAGAGATTAGAGTTGGTGCAAAGCTGGATTCATCTTTATTGAGCAAGAAATAATAGTTACATCCCAAAAACTGTCTACAAGAAAAAGCTTGAAAATGTGTTGAAATGCAGAGCTAACCTACTGCCTAAAAAATGACTAAAATCGAACTGCCAACTAGCTAACTGAGCTGAGGCCCTAGGCCTTCTTATTTATACAAATTGAGGACCCCAACAACCCTCCTAAACTTTAGGAACTCGGCTGCCAAAACTTGCAGTTAACAACAACTTTACTAGCCCTTGCTCGGCTGCCCTTGTGATAATCGATGTGGTGGCCCTTGAACTCCGAGCTGGTGGTGGAGAATTCGAGGTAAGAGCTCATAAATGAAGGGGACACCTTCCTACAAATCCTCTCCACGAATTTGGCTGCCAAGTGCTCATTTAAACCTTTGATTTTGTCTCAAAATTGACTAAAAATCTACATAAAGCACACATTAGACTTGTTGGCATAATGACTAACCCAATTCACTCTATTAGCATAAATATAATCAAAAACATGCAATAAACTAATGATAATGGTGGATTAAGTCAAATTAGGAGGCTGAATGAGCCCATATAATTACTCATTTTTGGGGCTCATCATTTATACATAGTAACTATTCACACTGAACTTCATAATGCATATTTTTATCTGATATGTACTATATATGTTGGTTTTATTTCATCATCGAATTCAGAAATTGAAGCCATCAATAAATTCATTCTTTAAAATTTGGAAGCGACACAAACACGGATCACATTATACAATCAGAAGAGGAAGAAATGGAACAGTGACACGAAATAATTCAAATGGTTGAATGGTGGAAGTGTCCCTTATCCTGATCATTTAAAAGAAAACATAACAATGATATGCCCCAACAGTTGGGTTGTTGATAAAATCAGAGAGAAATATGGTGCATCTAGTCGCTCGCCGCATGCTAAAGAGGATGTGTTAAACATAGTGATTGAGTGCAAAAACTAGGTAATAATATCTTTCTGTACTTTTTTAACTTCATAATTCACCTTTGAATTGTAACATCTATATTTTATATTTTAATTATGTTCAGGTTATTAGACACATAACACTATGATTTTTTCACTTTTTTTATAGGTGCATTTGTTCCCATCTCTGTGGGTACATGGACATCATTTTCACACAAAGGATGTTGATGATGGATGCATGACACAACACTATGGAGTGGAAGTTGAATTCAACCAAATCTAGTCGTGCTAGCCACCACGATCATAACCTAATACAGGGGACGTTATGTTACGTTCGAAAGATACAAGAGATCATTGAAGTGGAATTCTCTTCATTCCAACATGTTATTTTTAGGTGCAAGTGGTGGTACACCTTTGATCGGAATAATGTAAAGGAAGATCACGTTAGTGGGTTGATATCTATCAACTCTAGAAAGATGTGGCATGGAGATAGGGAGCCTTATGTTTTCCCCAAACACTGCAACCAAGTGTTTTTTACCCAGATGTGTTGGATAGGGATTTTTTGTTCATATTAAGACACGACCCTATATCAAAACATATTTTTTGAGAACAACAGTGTTATCTTTCCAAGCGGGGAAGATAATCAAGGTGATAAAAAGAGTGATATGTACTCGTGTTATTTCACCATTTATACTATAATTGTATGTTTTTGTTTTCCTCATTTGGCTAATTATATTGTTTTTTATTTATATTCTTAGCATTTTATATAATTGGTAAGATTCACAAACGTTTTTACACATTTTTTTTCCATTTATATGGTTTAGTGAAAATGTCTTTACACTTAAAACTAAGTATTTACAATTGTGTAATTTATAATTTAAAAAGTAAAATTTTAACATATTTGTTTAATTCTAGGTTTGTGATAAGTTTAATTTGGATTTTGTGATAATTTGGTTTTCAACTTAGCTACTTGTTAGTTTACATACTTTTATCATTGCTTTTGGAAATATTTAAATTATGCCCCCAATGTTGACTAAAACCACAATTAATGAAGTAATTTAAAATTTTGATAGCAATCAACTTACGAAATAATGACAAAAACAACAAATATAGGAATATTTGCATCCATAAAATTTTAGAGCCAATAAAATGCTTATGATTGGAGATCATAACTTTTTTATAATAACATTTTTAGGGTAGAAAAGTCTATTGAAAAGAGTAAATAGTACAATGGGAAATAACATTTATTCATATGTAATTGTTTTTTGAAAAAGAATTTAGTTAGAATGAATATGTATGAACTATCTATACAATAGAAAAATATTTATGGTAATTTTACAATTATAGTTTCAACCATATTAAACTTTGTAATTTATAAAAATATCTTTGTATTTTTTATTTGAAGTAAGTCGTTTTGCATATAATTTCATATTTAAAATTTTGATGTAAGTTCACCAATATATAATCTATAATAAATATATATCATTTCATAAAAATAAACATAATAATAATAATGTTGGGTCCCTATAATGCTAGTGATTACCCCATTACTATTGTAGTTGTATCCCTTATTAATATTGTTGAGCCCCTATTGTCCCCATATTTTTATTACTGTGCCCCATAGAATCCCTCTATTGTTATTTTTGTGGCTTTATATTATTATTGTTAGGTCGGCTGGGTTATATTGTGACTCCATAGACTCCTATATATAGAAATAAGGTTTTTTCATTTGAATCATCCAAGAATTGCTCAATTGTGTAATGTAAAGGAGGTTTCCCCCTTGAAGAGGCTGAATTCTAAGGCGTTGATCTCTCTTTTCTATCTTTTTGTGAGCTGGTTTCATAACATTTGGTATCAGAGCTTTGGATTCTAGGGTTTCGCTGCTCCACACAGATCATCGTGGCATTTTCGCTATAACTTTTTTTCTACGACATTTCAGAAGCTAAAAAAAAACCCATTTGAGAAGAAGTCGCGCTGAATCTCGGGTCCGAATTTTAGAGCTTTTCGCACTATATTTGCGAATATATGATCTGAGGAAGTTGGTCTTTTTGCAGACTCCTGAATTACATTCCAAACAGGTGACCTGGGGAAAATCGTCATAACTTTCTCTTTGAGCATCGGATTGAAATTTAGTCAGAAGGTACAAAAAGAGGACGGACTGTAGTTTCTTTTATATATTTTTCAGAGCCAAAGGTCAAAACAGTGACTTGTGGCACATCGTAAAAGTTCGCTCTACTGAACTAGTCTATAATCAGGTCATCTTCGGAGATTGTGCATAACTCTTCCTTGGAGAATCCAATTTGGATCAGACTGGTGGCATTGGAAAGAGGACACAAAGGGCTACTACAAGTTGCAATTTCAAAACTGGATGATTCGAAATTGCGGAGATACATCAGATTCAATATCAAGCTTCTACAAAGTGAAAAAAGGTGTGTAGTTTTTTTTAATTTTTGCATAAGCTTGGTTTGAAAAATTAGTTTGAATCGGTAATTGATGCCCCGAGGAAAGAAAATGCAAACACCTAGTAAGCAAACTGAAAGCTCTAACATGACTCATGAAGAAGAGGAATAAATGCAACATGATATATCAAAATTACGAGACCAAGTGCAACAAGTGTCACTTGCACAAAAAGCAACAGAATCTAAGATGGATGGTTTAAGGAAAGATGTAGAAGCTAATATGGATGGTTTAAAGAAAGGTGTAGAAGCTAAGATGGATTATTTAAAGAGAGGCGTAGAAGCTAAGATGGATGGCATGGAAGTTAAGATGAATGGCATGGACGCTAAAATTGATGGCATGGATGATAAGACGGAAGAATTGAAGATAAATATGAATAAGTTGCTACAAGAAATGGTCACTAATGGTCAAAGGGTAGTAAAGAAAACTCATGATGAGAACAAAAGAAATGTTAATCATGATTCCATAGACTCTAATGTTGGATCGAAGACCCACCATATTCCAAAAATCGATATGAGGAAGTTTGATAGCAAGGATCCCGCAACATGGATATTACAAATGGAGCAATTTTTTGTTCTCAATAATGTGCAAAACACACAAAAGGTAAGTATTGCAACTTTATATTTGGAACCAAATCAGTTTGTATGGTATCAATGGCTTTGCTCTCATAAACAAATTGTCACTTGGGCAATTTTTATGGAAGAATTGACAGCACATTATGAGGATACAAAAAGCAACACTTTTTTTAACCAATTGATAAGTCTCAAACAAAAGGGTTCAATAATGGATCACATTGAGGAGTTCCAAAAATTGAACATAAGGGTAAAAAATATTCCAGAGGAGCATAGGAGTGATGTGTTCATAGGGACTTTAAAGGATAATATCCAATATGATGTTCGCCTTTGGGAACTTGATTCATTAGAGAAGGTATTCAGGTTAGCAAGAAAAATGGAAAACAAAATTATGGCAACCAGGAAGCATACCACTCATAATTATAAAGATGGAAGTGTTGTTCCCTCTAGTCTTCCACAACCTATAAGGTTGACACCATAGCAATTGGAAGAAAAAAGAGCAAAAGGGCTTTGTTATAGTTGTGATAGCAAATACACTAAAGGTCATAAGTGTGCTGAGAAGAAATTATTCTACATAGATTGTGAAGAGGAAGAAGAAAATGAGCAAGAAAGGTCAAAAGAAGAGGATATACTCCAGGAACAAAACCTAGATAAAGAAGAAATGAATCCGACCATATCTTGTAATGCATTGGCAAGAATTACCACTCCTCAAACCATCAAGATAGAAGGGCAAATCAAGAAGAAAAAGGTAATAGTGTTGATTGATTCAGGAAGTACCCACAATTTTATTCATTGTAAGGTAGCAAAAGAATTGAATTGCTCCTTATATCCAACACCATAGTGTCAAGTGATGGTTGCAAATGGAGGAACAATAAATTGCTCTGGAAAGTGCCATAATATCAAGCTATCCATGGGAGAATATGTATTGACTAGCCCAATGCTTTCCATTCCAATGGGAGGTGCTAACGTTGTACTAGGAGTCCAACGGCTACAATCCTTGGGTACAATAGCTTTTAATTTTCAAGAACTTTTCATGAAATTTTCTGTGGAAGGAAAGGAAGTAGAATTAATGGGTATTGAAGGGAAACCGGGAAAGATAATCAGCTCTAACGGTATGACAAAGCTTCTAAAAAAGGAACAAAGAGGTGTAATATCACAATTATGTTCGCTAGATGTTTCCACATTGGAATCATCTATTTCTCCAGATCTCCAAAAAGTCTTGGACAATCATTCCAAGGTATTTGAGACTCCCAAAAGTCTCCCACCTATTCGTGATCATTATCATGCTATTCATCTGATTCCAGGAAGTGTTCCTCCAAACATCAGGCCGTATAGATATCCCTATGCCAAAAAGAGTGAAATTGAACGTATGGTTGCAAAAATGTTAGAGGCTGGTATAATTCAACCGAGTCAAAGTTCTTTCTCTGCTCCAGTAGTATTGGTGCACAAGAAGGATGGATCATGGCGCATGTGTCTGGATTATAGGGAGCTCAACAAGCTCACTATTAAAGATAAGTTTCCCATTCCTGTCATTGATGAATTACCGGATGAATTGCATGGATCAATTTACTTCACCAAGTTGGATCTTCGTTCAGGATATCATCAAATCAGAATGAAGACTGAAGACATTCTGAAAACAACGTTTAGAACTCATGAGGGTCATTATGAATTTTTGGTCATGCCTTTTGGCCTTACCAATGCACCTTCAACATTTCAAGGTTTGATGAATTCCATTTTCAAACCATTCCTTAGAAAATTTGTGTTAGTATTTTTTGATGATATACTAATCTACAGCAAGTCTTGGAAGGATCATGTTGAACATGTTGACAGGGTGCTACAACTATTGGAGGAGAAACAATTATATGCAAAAAGATCCAAATGTTTCTTTGGAGTACAAGAGGTGGAATATCTGGGTCATATTGTATCTCATGAAGGAGTTAAGGTAGACCCTAGCAAAATTAAAGCCATTAAGGAATGGAAAATCCACACATCCATAAAACATCTACGAGGATTTCTCAGGTTGACAGGGTATTATCGCAAGTTTTTTAAGAATTATGGGAGAATAACAACATCTCTAACAACATTATTGAAGAAAGATGCATTTTCATGGACTTCAGAAGCAACAAAGGCCTTCCAGCATCTTAAAGAGGCAATGTGCCAAGCACTGTTCTTAGCTACACCAGACTTCACAAAAACCTTTATTGTGGAATGTGATGCTTCAGGAAATGGAATTGGCGCTATTTTAATGCAAGATGAAAGACCCATTGCTTTTGAAAGTTGTATAATCAAGGGAAAGTTTTTACACAAAGCTATTTATGAGAAGGAAATGTTGGCAATACTCCATGCACTTAAGAAATGGCGACCCTACCTAATGGGAAGACACTTCAAGGTAAAAACAGATCATGATAGCCTTAAATACTTTTTAGAACAAAGATTATCCTCTGAAGAGCAACAAAAGTGGGTCACAAAGATGTTTGGTTATGACTTTGAAATCGTCTACAAAAAGGGGAAGCAAAATGTGGTGGCAGATGCACTCTCAAGAAAGGATGAGGATGTGGAAGCATTGTTGTGCGGCATTTCTATTATCCAACCAGATTGGATAAACTAAGCAAGGGAGGAATGGAAGAATGACGAAGAAGTGTGGGCACTTATTCGAAAGTTACAACAAGACTCCAGTACGTCTGATACATTTAGCTGGCAAAATGATTCGTTATGGTACAAAGATCACTTATACCTCTGTAAGAATTCCCAGCTAAAACAAAAGATTCTTATGGAATTACACACTTCTCCCTTAGGAGGGCACTCAGGATTTTTAAAAACTTACCACAGGGTTAAGAAGGAATTTTTTTGGGAGGGCCTTAAATCATATATTCAAAAGTTTTTGGCGGAATGTTTGGTTTTCCAACAAAATAAAGTTGAAAAAATTAAGACACCGGGTCTATTACAACCTTTATCCATTCCAAGCCAACGTTGGGAGGAGGTTCAATGGATTTTATCACAGATTTACCCATGTCTAAGGGAAAGAGTGTCATCATGGTGGTAGTTGACAGACCTACCAAGTATGCACACTTTTGTGCATTATCACATCCATTTAAAGCCAGTACAGTTTCTATTGCATTTATGGAAACAATTCAAAAGCTACATGGAAACCCAAAGATTGTTGTAAGTGACAGAGATCCCATTTTCACTGGAAATTTTTGGACAGAATTATTTTCTTTTCTTGGTACTTAGTTAGCTCATAGCTCATCTTATCATCCTCAATCTGATGGGCAAACTGAGATAGTAAACAAATGTTTGGAAGGATATCTTCGTTGCTTTGTATCTGATAAACAGACACAATGGGTCAAATGGTTGCCTCTGGCTGAATGGTGGTATAACACTTCCTTCCATACAGCAACAAAAATGACCCCATTTATGGCACTTTATGGATATCAACCACCATCCATCACATCATATTTAAGAGAAAATTCTAAGATTCAAGCAGTGGAACATCACATCGAACATCAACAACAAGTCCTCCAACTCTTAAAGGATAACCTCGTGTTGGCACATAATAGAATGAAACAACATGCAGATCAACATCGCAGCGAAAGAAGTTTTGATGTAGGTGATTGGGTATTCCTACGGCTACAACCATATAAGAAAATGTTCCTCAAGCAAGCTAAGAAGGATAATAAATTATCGCCAAATTATTATGGTCCGTACAAGGTGTTGCAAAAGATTGGTACTATGGCATACAAATTGTAGCTTCCTGCAGATTCTCGATTGCACCCCGTTTTCCATGTTTCATGTTCAAAGAAGGTTATAGGTGACAAGCTCCCAGTTCAAACAATATTGCTAGAACTTGACGAGGAAGGAAAAATTATATTGGAACCAGAAGTAGTCACAGAAACAAGAACTCGACAGTTACAAAATCGATCAATTTCGGATTATCTTATCAAGTGGAAGAACTTATCTGCTGAAGATTCCACATGGGAGGATGAGAATTTTATACAAAACATCCAGAACTACTCAAGCGTTGAGGACAACAATTTTTTGAAGGAGAGGGGCATGTTGGGTCCCTATAATACTAGTGATTATCCCATTACTATTGTAGTTGTATCCCTTATTAATATTGTTGAGCCCCTATTGTCCCCATATTTTTATTACTATGCCCCATAGAATCCCTCTATTGTTATTTTTGTGGCTTTATATTATTATTGTTAGGTCGGTTGGGTTATATTGTGACTCCATAGACTCCTATATATAGAAAGGAGGTTTTGTCATTTGAATCATCCAAGAATTGCTCATTTGTGTAATGTAAAGGAGGTTTCACCTTCGAAGAGGCTGAATTCTAAGGCGTTGATCTCTCTTTTCTATCTTTTTGTGAGCTAGTTTCGTAACAGATAAATATTTAACAAACATAAACATCATCTAAAATACACATTCAAATTCACTAACATCATCTAATTTTGTGGAGAGACACTCTACAACCCAATATAGGATAGATGTGTGGGTGTTAGATGTTATATGTTAAACATTAGATGTACATATTTTTTAAATTCATTTTTTTATATCGTAATTTTGTTTTTGTTAATAAAATTATGAACTGAGTTTTAAATGAAAGGAAAAACATAATATACATATGGCATTAAAATATATAACATATATAACATCCATTTACCATATAAATTAAAATAATGATTCCATAACTATATTTAAATTTAATTAATAACTACATATAAAAATTTAAAAATTAAAAATTAAAAATTAAAAAAAAATAAAAAATGTACATTATAACAAGATTCTTAACCATGAATATTCACCAATTTTACTATGGATATTATTAACTTCTAAAAAGGGTTTCTTTGCAATACCATGAGCTAGTACCATGGCTTATCAATACATATACCCAAAAACCATACCTCATTTCAAAAAAAGAAACATGTTTTACCATGGATATTATTAACTTGTAAATAGACTTTGTAACAATACAATGGACCAATATCATGGTTTATTTTAATTTAATTTTATAACATTTTTTACATTAAAACTTAATACTTACGATAAACATACAATATAACAATATTCTTAACTATGGATATATACCCCATTTTACCATGTATATTATTAACTTGTAAATGCTTCATTCATAATTATTATTAATAAATAAACTTTAATTTATTAAATTTATAAAATCAAATTATTTGTAATGTTATTTCTATAATCCAATATTTTATGAACAAATTTTTTCAATTATAGTTGATTTTATAGAACAATAAGTTATATATTTTAATTTTATTATAAATATTTCTAAATTTTTATTGTATGATTACATGTTGCAATATATGTTTTGAAAATTAATTGCAAAGATTAATTAAATATCTATTGTATTATAAGTATAGGTCACAACTTTGTGATTACTACGCTTGACTATGACTAGAAAGGTAGCTTTGTTTAGAGGTATGTACAATTTAATTGTGTAAAATTGATTTTGTTTTGTAGTGACTATTTTTTAGACATGTTTTATAAACATTTGCTTTTTTTTTATTTTTATGTTTTCTATAGGCTGGGGGACTATGTTGCTCACAACCCTTGTTTGAATAAGAATTTAGTTAGAATGAATATGTATGAACTATCTATGCAATAGAAAAATATTTATGGTAATTTTACAATTATAGTTTCAACCATATTAAACTTTGTAATTTATAAAAATATCTTTGCATTTTTTATTTAAAGTAAGTTGTTTTGCATGTAATTTCATATATAAAATTTTGATATAAGTTCACTAATACATAATCTATAATAAATATAATTTCATAAAAATAAACATCATGTTGATATCCATCTAACATGCATAAGCATCATCTAAAATACATCGTCTAATTATATACACCCTTAGCATATATAAACATCATTAGCTAACATACAAATTTAATAATCTAACAGAGCATCATCATCATGATCACATCTAGAAAAACACAAACATTGTCTAACATCATCAGCACACACATTCTCAAATATACATCTCAAATAGTCAAATAACTGCTATAACATACACATCTATCTATAAACACATTAAATGAACATATCTAGAATGACCTAACAATATACACATCCCCACCAACATATAAATTAAGCACATTAACATGAACATAAACAATGCACCATATATATATAAACAATTCAAATAATTGCATCAAGTCAAATAACAATTATAAAATATATGATACAATATTAGTAGTGGTAGCCTCGTCCATAGCAAAAGACAATGGGTGGTCAACTGTCTCAACAGTTGAATTATGAGGTGGAGGAGAAGGTGTTTGGTCTGCTCTCTGAGGAGAAACATGAGGCAGTGGGTGATTATGAGGTGAATGAAGAGGAGGTGGAGTACAATCAGAAGGATCACCGACACCTTGATTATGATTTGATGAGGTAGTAAGTTTGGGTGAAGACTATGTATCTAATGCATGGCCTCCATTTCGAGGAGGAGTACTACCAGAAAGATCGCCACCCCAATCATCATGATCCAATGGGGTAGTACTGGGTGAAGAATTTGTATCCCTACATGGTCATGATCCCTCATCAATGTCAGTATAACCATGATATGATGCCCAAGAGTCATCATATCATGTGGCAAGTTCATCTAGAGCTCCAGGAGCCTAGGATATGCCCTGATGTATCGAGCAATCACAGAGGGGAATCCCACCTCAACCAAAAGTATACAAAGTCTGTCACCCAAATCCATCCTTAATCTAATATCAGACCTACAACGCGGTTGCATACCCCCATGTATCTACATCCAATCAGGACCTCCCTCACCCTTCATGACCTTGATTGCCTCTACATCTGCATCCAGTGGGAGAGGAGGCATGTCCCTAAGAAATGTGGCAATGTCTACAGAATATATAGTACACAACTATAACTAAACAATTTCATTAGACAATTTAATAAAACGAGTTAAAGAATGTGCAAGAATAAATTTTATTCTAATCGATTAAGACAATAAAATGAAACTAGGCTAATTTAAAGAAAACACTAATATTACCTCTATCATCTAGTGGCTCATCCTGTGTGAAGCAGATGTTGGGACACTGTCACCAATCCATCCCTAAGGACACAATGCAAGAAAAATATGTGGTTCGCCTCATTCGCCAGTAGCCCCAATGCCTCGGCGTAAATCTTGGTCAGTTACTCTGGTAGGCCCCTCTAGGGCATCATCTCACCCCACATGTGCATTCTCACCTCAGTTGTCAGCCTATTTGGGTGACAATAAAAAGTAGGCCTTGTCTCTAGAAACCTCTCAAAAAATAAACATAAAAGATTTGAATAAAAAGGGAAGTTCGCCCTCCCATATATCATAGCACTACATCTATCTAAAGCTATACAAAACTACCACAAAAAATGGTTGACCATCTAACACATCGTGGCCTCTACACCAAATAATCGATATAAACCAAAACAGGGAAACTAATTCGTTTCCTATCACTAATATAGTGTGCAATGGTACTCATTAATAGTGAGAGGCACCTAACCTCCTCTGCACCAAAAGAAATGATTTGTAGCTATCCACCAAACACCTAAAACTTTGCTCGAGAAAATACATGATCCCCAACATATCTCTGAGAGTAGATAAGATGACTCTCTATTGCAACACCATGGGGGACATCCTGGAACCGGGAAAAATCCTCCCTTCTCCTGGATAGGCCAATGATAAAATAAATATCCTCCTCAACGGGCTGAAACCACTGATCAAGACCGACATGGAAATCTTGTTAGTGAAAATCCCACCGACAAATTAACTATGCCAAAAATCTTGTTGCTAGTTTGATCTAGATTTAAGAAGGGAATGAAATGAAAGACATATTTAAAACAAAACACAAAGATACAATGAAACTAAACTTCAATTAATAAGTAGAAATGTTGAAATTGTGTACATGTAGAATGAAAGAAAACTAGCTTGAATGATGGTAACTTATATATGAGAAGAGATGTGATGGCTACATGCCATCATGGTACCTTCCTAAACTATTACAATGAGGCTCAAAGGAATTTTTACAATGAATAAATAATAAGAAACCCTAAACATCCAAATCCCTAACCCTAGGAGATGAAGTGCCAAAGGCTTATGGGTCCTGATGGGGTAAGTTGGAACATCAACTTCCCAAGCTTGTAATTTTGGCATTCAATCTCTATTTGACACACACGATAGCCCGTTAGAATGGTTTATTTGAGGAGAAAATCTTAACAATGCTAAAAAAAATTATGACATTCAGTGGCCCATTTCCCTAAAAAGCATTATTTAGGGCCTCAAAATGGCTCTAGAAGTTAGGACTTGAAAAATTGCCAAAAATAGAAAATTGCCAAAATAGGAAAACTATGTTATGAGCCAGTGAAATAGGTGGGTGGCCACCAATATCCACCTAGATCATTCCTCCCCCTTAAGAATAAATGGTCTCCTTTTCGTTAAGTTCCTCCATGAGATGGGGAAACTTCTATTGGACTTGGTCCCTAGTGAACCACTTGCCTTGGTGCAAGAGCTGGTCTTCTTTGACAACCTAATATAGTTGGATCCTCTATTGGCGAGTGTTATTAATTTGTATGTCCATGATTTGATTAGTTGTGGAATGTTCAATTCAATCTAGGTTGATCTATGTCAATGTCAATTGCTTTGAAATTCCTGATGTATCCAAAAATGGTGGAAAGCATGGTTGAAGGAAGTCCACATTAAACATTGGGTGCAGACCAAGGAATGGGGGGATACTTAGCTCAAAAGAATTTCCACCCACTACCATAGTTATGGTGTAAGTTCCATAGTGGAGTGGATGAAGCTTCTGATGGGTCCCTGCAATATGTTCCTTCTGCAAATGTAGCCAAACCTTATCTCCCACCTCAAACTTGTGTGGCGTCGAGTATTTATCATGACGTTGTTTGTACTTAACATTGGCTTTATGGAATATGTCATGGACCTACTAGAAGATGTGTTGGTTTCATTCAATAAACTTGGTAGCTTTGTTGGCTTCAAATTAAACATGTCTAGATTTTGCCTAAGTATTTGCAAGGAGAAATGCAACATCAATGGGACATTATGGTTTAAATCCTAGGCCCACTTGAAAGGGGTTGCTGCCAGTTAAGATATGGATAGATCTATTGTAGCTATGTTGAACATAGGGGAGACTCTCATCACATGTTCATGGATGCTTTGAGCGTATGTGTAAAATGTGCATGATCATCTTGTTAATGAACTATGTCTGAACATTAGTCTGTGGGTGGAAGGCAGTCGACCTAGTGAGCTCGACGTCCGAGAATGACTAAATGCTCTACCATAATGAACTTAGGAATCTACTATACCAATTTGACATAATGGTTTGCGAGATCCCAAAATTTACCCACACATGTTCAAAGAAGAGCTTAGTAGTGGGTTATGTTGTGATTCTTTTCTTACAAGTAGCCAAAATGGAAATCTTAGAAAATCTATCAGTGACCACAAATGCATAGGCATTACCATACTTGGTAGAAGGAAGACTAGACATATAGTCCATCAATATGGATTCCCAAGGCTAGTTAGGAGTATCCAAAAGGGTGTATAGGCCTTACTTCTTGATGGTTGGTTTGGTTGTGTGGTGCAACTAGTGCAAGATCTGATATATACTTGTCAACATCATGTCAGAGTTTTGGCAAATAATATACTTATGTAGTACTACCACTGTCTTCTCCACACCAGAATTCCCTATCACCCGACTGTAATGTGCCTCCCATATCAACTTTGCATGCTTAATTGAGGTAACACAAAGATTTCCTAAGTAGCAAAACAGTCCATCCTAAAGGTGGAAGTCTAGAACTAGTTTTCCAGTCATAAACATCTTGTAGGTGGCAGCAAATTTTTAGTCATTTTCATATAGTTGTGGCCATCTAGAGGTCTCATGCCCACAAGAGTTGAGATTTGTTTTTAGTGCCACAATCAAGACCCGACTAAGGTAGTTTGCGACGTGATTAGTGCTATTATTCTTGTATTTAATGTTAAAATAAATATTTTGTAGATATGTGGACCATTTCTGATGGTAATCATTCTGCAACTTCCCCTGTGTCTACATAAATTGAAGAGGTCATTGATCTATGTTGATTATCATCTCCTTCCACATAATATAATATTTCCATTCCCAATATACCTACACAATGGAATACATTTCATTATCATAGGTGGGGTATCTCTAGACAGTGTTAGAGGGTGTCTCATTGTCATAGGACATCAGGTTCCCTTTTTGAGTGAGGACCTCACCAATATCATAGTCAGAGGAATATGTCTCAATCTAGAATGATCGTTGTAGGTCAAGCAGGGTAAGGATTGGTGCATAGTGAAAGCAATGTTTTAGTTCAATCAATGCCTTTTGTTGTGACTCAGGAAAAAATAACATTGATTTTTCTTCACCCTTAGTAACTTAACTTAAGGTCCACGTGATATGAGAGAACCCTAACACAAATATTTGATATAAATTGGAAAAGCCCAAGACGTTGTGAATATTTATTAGAGTCGTCGAGGTCAACCAATCTCGAATGACTTGGATCTTATTTGGATCCACATGCACACAGTTATGCAGAATCTTCGACTGCATACAGAAGTATATTCCCTAGGCCTAGTGGACTAACCTAGAACAAGAGAAATATAGGGTGACTAATGTTTTCGTTAAAGTAAATAGATAACAGGATGAAGCCTACCCGAAATCTATCATATGCTTCACTCCTTCCTTGGCTTATATGCTCCAATCCAAGCTTTGATCGCTCTAATTAGAACTAGCACAGTTGGATAACATAATTGAACAGTCTATAGAATCTATGTAACATTACCTAATCACTTTATTCAATAGATCACCATGGTATTGAAATATATGAAACCATAACATCATATATAGGAAAACAACTAACTCTTTGCATTAATAGAAATGGAATGAGTTACAACCAAAAATAGGTGTTTATCTTGTAGAAGAGCTCCTCCAAGTTGAATTTTCCTTTCCTTGTCACAAAGTTCACCTCTAGTCACCCTAATGCATGATATGATATCTCTCACATTAGTAGCATAAGGGTAGAATCACTCTCCAAAAGCCAACCTATTGCCTATGGATGGTAGTAAATATATAGGTGGAGGTAGTCCATGAATTCTTATCCTTTTACCAATATGGGCTTGAGATCCACTCTTGATGGGAAGATGAACTCATGGGATAAGGGATGAAAAATCCAAGTTAGGATAGGATAGGAATCAATACTTTTATCTGAGGTAAATAGTTACAATAGATCTTACAAGCTTCTGGAAGAGGAAGCTTCGGGATTCTTTTTTATTTTCCCAAATTTCTAGAATCAGCACACCTCCAATACTGAGAAACTTGCTGGAAATCAATGTAGGTGCATAGTAGGGAAACCTGGTAGTTAACACTGGTCAGTAAGGGGCCAGGATTCATTGGTCCTTAAAATGGCTGAAACAAGGTGCTTTTAGGAAGAAACTCGGGGTTTAGGAAGAGTCATGCTTAAGGCTTTGTGAAGCAAGGATGACAAGGTGTTCAAAGGATGTGAATGATCCTGTTTGTAGGCCTATTGACCAGATGTGACAAAATGGCCTATGACATGTTGCCCCCTAAAGTGAAAAGTCAAAAATGATAGCTGATGACTGAAGTGCTTTACCTTGTGACAAGTCGGGATCAAGAACAACCAGCGATATCATCATCTTTTATAATACATTTACATCATGAAATCTTAGTTGAGGGAGGCATACCCATACTCAGCACATAAGCTAACATTACATGTAAAATAATCAAAATAAATGTCCACAAATGATTATGGTGGACCAATGACTAGATGATTGTCTGTATGATCATAGCCATCATACCATGTGATTTTGTATTACCCCTGAAATCACAGCCCGAATGGATGAAACTAGATTCAGGGTCTTCTATCTCGTTCACACGACCAACCAATGTACGAGTCTAACCATGTGAACCAATGAGCTAGAGTCGAACATGGTAGACATCATCTGATTATTGGCCAATGATGTAAGTTGTTAACATATGCAAGAGAAACCATCAATGTTGTTAATGGCTCTCAAGGTACTATAGTACAAACTGTATGGTGTGAATAAATGAGTTGATCTCAAACACCACAAAAAATATTTTGATCGAAGGTCAATGATGTAAACCTATCGCCAAGAGTGAGGAAACTTGCCATTGATGTATGCAAGTACCAAGGTACCAAGGGGTGTTTCTAAGTAAACTCCCTAGATAATGAGATGATGTTGAAAGGATGCAACCCATCATAGGAAGGCCTTGATTTATCCCCCATCAATGACACAAAATAGGTATGATGATTTGATACAAACTGACCAGAATAATGCTGATATGGAATTAGATTAGGAAAGGAAAACATGGAATGAAAGCTTAAGACTATTGTAGTAGATATTGACTGAATGAATTCTCTTTAACACAACAATGACACTGAATGGAGTCGGAAACATTGAACCAAAACTAAAAGTGGAGGCTTTGAAATGGTATGATAAACCAAAATAAAAATAGATTTCCCAACCCAACAACCACGAAGATGAAGTGTAATAGTGTCGTGTTCAAGAGAAACTCGCTACCATTAACAAATGGAGTACCCTGTTTTCCCAATTTCCTCAAACGTATTGGTCAGTACGTCTCTATTTTTTAAAAGGCTTGAGGAGGATAACTTGTTCTTGATTTGTAAGTTCATCCTTCAGATGAATCCCTCTAAGAATATTTAACGAACCCAAAGAAGGAGTGGTTCATTCCTATCATGAATGACAAGTCCATCATTGTTTGATGTTTTAATGAGTCCAACAAGGGTGAAAACTCGACATGTTTTTCATGTTTAGAGAGTTTGAAAAAGAGGTGAAAAAGAAAACTCCAAAAGTTCATTTTCATAGATAGCCCCTTAGGTCTGAAAAGGCAGAAAATAATACACAAGAGAACCTCTTAGCCATGTTCGACTAAGGTATTCCTTTTTCGTAAATAGTTTATCTCAGTCTGGAAAAGGGTTAAACTTATAATGAGTAGACTTATTTTCATTTACTTTAACAAGTTTGAAAAGACAAGTGCTTAACAATATTTTCCTATTTTGGGAGTGTGAAAAGCGTTGAAAGAGGACCCCTCTTGGAGGAACGAGTGGTATAAAATGATAGAAACTAGTTTCGATGATGATGGAATTGCTCATAACACGTAGAGATCAAGAGGTTGGATAATAAGACCACTCATCATAGTGGTTCCTCAGGAAAGGGTAAAACAACCAAGTGAAAGTGTATGATCGGCCAAGAAGATGGTAATGATGGAAAGAGAAAACCAAGGCTCGTCTGGCAAAAACAAGCTGATAAAAATGGAAATCATGAGAGATTGGATTAGAATGGTTTCATTTTTACACAAGCCTGAAACATGGGAAGGTATGCTTGAAATTGGTTTCCTTTTTACACAATCTTGAAACAGAGGAAAAACTATGCTTGAAATAAGTTGCATGCCCCCAGCATAATGACTCAATTCGAGGGACATACCCCCCAAGCTTCATTGCATTCACCTAAGTAGACTACCAGTTACCAACAGGTGGATGGAATAAAGGTTCATATACGAGATCAAGTGAAAGACTCGACTAGGAATTTACGAGATCTAATAAAAGGCTCAAATTGGAAAGGGATATATGTTTCATTTCTTAAAGAGCTTGACACATGAAAAGAACTATGCTCATGGGACCTTGTTTCATTTTTTAACGAGCTTCACACAAGAAAAGGAACCATGCTCAGAAGAACCTTGATTCATTTTTTTAACGAGTTTGACACAAGACAAGGAACTCTGCTCCAACACCTTGTTTCATTTTTTAATGAGCTTGACACAAGCAAATAACTCTGCTCATGACCTTGTTTCCTCTTTTAACGAGCTTGACACAAGAAAATATATTTTCTCAGGGACCTTGATCATGACCTCCAAGAGGTTCTCTTCAGATGGGAGAACAACACTCTAGAAGGTATCAAAGGATCAAATGGAAATATTAGACTCCAATTCCCCCAGCAAATGATTCACCATATCACCTAATAGATCTAGGTCGAAAGAAGTTGAGCGGATAGTGAAAGACTCATCTTCATCAGTAGGTATGTGAATGGGATAGGTTACCACATAATTAACATGTGGAGGGGGAGATACCACTTGCAGATAAGGTCCATTTAGGGAATATGGTTGATTGGGAGTTAGATTAGGACTAACGACTGACAGCTAGTCAATGGTCGTAATTCTTCCTTCATGTGGGAAACACATTACATGAAAGATTGAAGAGACAAGAGCTCCCATGACATAAACATAATCACGCCCAAGGAGTAAATTAAAATCAAAAGGGCCTTGGACTACCATCACATCGATATAGACATTCTTTCCTCCCAACGTAATAGGAAACTTAGAAAGGATCCCTAATGGTTGACTAGTTCCTATGTTAAAATCCAACAGATTCTAAGTAACAAGGACAAGTTGAGGAGAACCCAAATATTTCAAAGAATTTCAGGAAAAAATACTAACATATGCACCTTCATCTATGATTGTGCTAGGTACGACCACATTATAGGTCGTCACTATGATCGAGAGGGGCATGTAAGGAGGAAGATGATATCCTACCAGTCAAATCCAATCAAAGGAAGTAACCATTCTAATTGGGGGGTGTCATGCGAATGGGATAACATCCCCCTTGTGCTATAGGAATGGGATAACTTATCTCCAATGTCGTGGAAATGGGATGACTATCCCCCAGTTCATTGGAACTTGAAGAAACGAGAAGAACCTGAGTGATATGAAGTTCACTCTCTATAGGAAAGGTACGATCAACTGAATGTGGAATCGAGTCAACCATTTTTTCAACCAATGGTTGGTCAGGAACAAAATCACGGGATTCATGTTCATTGATAGTGGGATTGACTGGAGATGTATTCTGATCAATCACTTCATTAACTAGTGGAGGATTGGGAGAAAGCTTTCGATAACTAGCTGGAAGATGAGGCTGAGAAGATGTATGGTTTTCCAACAATTTTGAGGCTTCATCCATATAAGGACAAAGGTGAATAGGATGATTCCCTTCACATATCTTACAGAGAAACTTGACTTTACCATTTTTCCCATGGAACTTACTATCACTAGTCGATGGTTTGTCACCAGCATGATCTCTAGAAGCTAATGACAAAAGTTGATATGAGCCTGTGGGACACGCTTCTAATACCTTGGGAATACCAGAACAATCTCTAAGAAGGTGATCACCCTTACAAATAATTATAGGGAATTTAACTTTGCGAGGTTGATTGGAAGGTTCCTCCATACTAGTTGCATCCATAGAAATGGTTGCTTGGTTGACCCATTGCTTATTTTGCTTATTCTTCTTTGTCCTTCTCTTCTTCTTCTTGGCCTCCTGGTTACTAGAATCAAGACTTTCACGAGGTGAGGAGGAAGAAATGGATGAAGAAACAACAGGTGAAGAAGGAAAAGGGTCAACTTTAGGATCAAGTTGAGGTTGATATTGTTCAGGTGGAGGAGAGCTTGGTTGAGAATCATTTTAAACATTCCAAACAAAAGAGCTTGAAAATAACCAAACTAGAAAACCAATGGTAAATCCGAGAAGGGACAACGTTTCCATATAAGGAGCACCAATAATTCCAAAAGAAGGCAGAGGACTAGGATTCCTATGAGAGGGGTTTCCTTGACTAGTGGACTCAAGAACTGTTGCCATTAGTCTCAACCTAATATATACTAAGGAGTTGTTCCATGGTAAGGATGTTGTTCCACTATCAATTAACTTATTTTAGAATTTAAAGACACAAAAATAAAACAAAGGGGTAACAAGGAAAGAGGGTTTACCAAGTAACTTTGAACTATAATATACACCTTGGAGAACCACAGAATTAACGTACATGTAGGCAATCTCCCTGAATGTCATGTGTGGTATATCATAGTACACAAGGTGTCTGACTCAGTTACCTATGGTGAGGATAGAAACCTATAGGGGACTTCCAAAATATACTCGACAATATGTTGAAGTGCAGTCCGTAGTAGTGTTTTCTAATGTATAACCATTCATGAGAGCATTCCCATATACTTTACGTGCGTGGAGCGTCGTCCAATATACCCAAAGGTACATGGATACCAATCCTATACACTCATGTATGTGGAACGATATTTCACCCCTTGGATACAATGTTGGAAAACAACGACAAATCCTATGTTAACGTGTCTCTAGCCTAAACCTCTAAATGTTTGTTTTAATGTTACAAATACTCCTTAGGTTAATTGAGTGAATTTTAGAGTTGATTTTGAATTAGATTTCAGTTTCAAGGCTCAAAACTTGATGTCACTTGAACATGCCTATGATGCAACTAATGTGACAAAAATAACTATTTTCATTTTCCTTTTAACAATGAAAGGCCTAACTAAGTAGGGGAACAAGAAATAAATCAACAATGCAACAAACAAGTGATGCAACCATCGATCTCATCACTATTCCAATCAAAATTGAAGCCCTATATGCAATGAAAATAAGTGTTTCTCTTTTCTTTTCTTTTCTTTTAATGTTTCAAATGCAAGGAAACATATTAATGCAACTCGATCGTTTATGAAAAGAAACCACACAAACATTAACTGTAAGGTAAAAGTTACTTTTCAAATTCAACAATCAATCTATGCATACAAGCCTAAATTAACAAGAAGAAAGAAAGAACGAATTTTTTATTTCTCAAAAACGTGATGTCACTCAGAGTTTCTTAATACTCATACACAATTTAGCACTAGGGAATTCCAATTTCACACACAAAATCCTAGATGAAAATGCACAGATTTTACTTTTCGATCCCACTTAATTTTCAAATATGATGAAAACTAAGATTCAAATTTTAATCACCGATTCAAATAAACTTTCCAAAACGATGACTAAAACACCAATTCATCTAAGCACTCAATGATCAAACAAAATCATTTTGCAAATGACCTAATGATAAGAACAAAGGAAAATCTTTAAACAAATCCTTACCAAAGGCACTAAAAATGAAAGCAAACCAAATGGAGGCTTCAGAGAGACCACAATACATTCAAAGACTCAAGGAAGAGTAGTTGGAACAAGGTCTATCAGAGAGAAAATTAAGACAAAATAAAATTTGTACATGAACAAGGGCCAATGTAGGTGCAAAGGAGGCACCAATGCTATGCAACATAGGCACAAAGAAGGCTCAACTGAGGTGCAACGTTCTGTCACAGGACCAAAGGGTGTGTTGGTCTAGGGATGCAAAGTTCCAACACAAGGATTGCAATTAAAACTCAATGAAAGGTCTTCCTAGGTATGTTCTTGACTGCATAAGATAGTAAAGGTCTAAAGAAGAGGTAAGACAAGCACAATGGACAAAGAAACCACCAATGGAATACATTGTTCCCCAGTATGGTCACCAAATTGTTATGCAAAATCTATGATTGCAAACAAAAGTATCTTCCCTAGGCCTGGTGGACTAACATAGAACAACAAAGAGACAAGGAGACTAAGTATTTCCTTAAATTAAATAGATAACAGGATGAACTCTACCTGGAATTTGTCGTATGCTTCGCTCCTTCCTTGGCTTGTATGCTCCAATAGATCAACATGGTATTGAAATATATGAAACCATAACATCATATATTGGAAAACAAAAAACTCTTTGCATTAATATAGATGGAGTGAGTTACAACTAAAAATAGGTGTTGATCTTGTATAAGAGCTCCTCCAAGTTAACTTGTCCTTTCCTTTTCACAAAGTGTGCCTCTAATCACACTAATGCATGGAATGATATCTCTCACATCAGTAGCATAAGGGTATAATCACTCTCCAAAAGCCAACCTCTTGCCTATGGATGGAAGTAGATATATAGGTGAAGGAGGTAGCTCATGAATTCTTATCCTTTTACTAATTTGGGCTTGAGATCCACTCTTGATGGGAGGATGAGATCAAGGGATAAGGGATGAAATTCCAAGGTAGGATAGGATAGGATTCAAGACTTTTATCTGAGGTAAATAGTTACAATAGATCCTAGAATCTTCTGGAAGAGGAATCTTCGAGATTCTTTTTTGTTTTCCCAAGTTTATAGAATCAACAGATCCCCAATATTCAGCAACCTACTGGTGATTAACGCAGGTGCAGAGTAGGGAAACCTGGTATTCAACACTGGCCAGTAATGGGCCAAGGTGCATTGGTCCTTAAAATGACTGAAACAAGGTGCTTTTAGGAAAAAACTCGGGGTTTACGAAGAGTAATGCTTAGGGATTTGTGTAGGGAGGATGAAAAAGTGTTCAAAGGATGTGAATGATTCTGTTTGCAGGCCTATTGACCAAATGTGACAAAATGGACTATAACACACACCTTCCTTATCAATAATGTAATCTAGATATTAGACCTTTTCCATGCCAAAGGAGAAATTTTCTAGCTTAGCACATAACCTGTGTTGCCTCATAGTATGAAGGACCTACCGAATATGTTGTAAGTGCTCTGCCTAAGTCTTGCTGAAGATGAGGATATCATCAAGATATACAACCAAAAGTGAGTTGGTGAAAGGCCACAAGATGCCATCCATCATCATCATGAAAATTGCAGAGGAATTTGTTAAACCAATGGGCATGACTAACCACTCAAAAATACCCTCCCTGGACTTGAAGGCATTCTTCCGTACATTTGTGGGTTCTATTGGAACTTCGTGATAACCAAACTTGAAATAAATCTTAACGAAGTACTTGCACCCCTTGATCTGGTCAAGAAGGTCATCAATCCATGGAATCGGGTATTTTTTCCTAACTATGATTTTCTTTAGAGCCTGACAATCAATTCAAAGTCTCTAGGTCCCATCCTTTTTTTGTACGAGTACAATTAGGCTCCCACAGGGTGAGGGGCTTGGTCGCATGTGCCATTTTTGTAGAAACTCCTGTATTTGTTGCTTTATTTCCTCATTTTCTAGAAATGAGTGGTGGTAGATTGGCACATTAAGTAGAAGTGCACTAGGGGTAATATTGATCGAATGATTAACCTAGTAGTGCAAAGGTACCCCAGTGGGTGAGGAGAAGATGTCCCAGTAGTCTTCCACAACCGTATCCACTTGATTATGATATAGAAAGGAGTCCTTTATTAATGACATGGATGTGGCCATGATATTCCCCCTTACTTTTAGAGAAAATTAGAAAGAAAACAAATATCCTAGTTTGGGAGATGATCTTATTGCATTTCTTAGTAGAGATCAAAGAAATGGAAGTAGGCAGGGATACCTCTAGTATCCTGTATAGTTTTCTACCCAAAGTAATAATAACAATATGAGGTTTGGACTCATACACAACATGATACTTCCACAAGTATGGTTGGCCTAACAAAACATCACAAACTTTAAGGGGAGAAACATCACACAATACCTCATTCGTGAAAGGCTTGATGTTATATGGAAGTGACATTGTTAATTGATATAGATATCTCACCCTTGGTGGAGCCACCCGATGGTGTATAATTGTGGGTATGGTGTTGTCGGTATGCCCAACCACTTAATGACCTCTACTAAGATGAGGTTCTTTTGACTCCCACTATCGACAATGAAATGCAGTGGAGCACCCTTCACCCACATTTGTGAGTGGAAGAGACACTCACCTTCCTCTGGATCTTCAAGCTCACTTTGTTGGACCTTGGTGGCTGCAACAGTGGAATTGGGTTTTACATCAATAATGTGTTTCCCCTTTCTAGGTTTAGGTTTAGAGTTAGAACTTGTGTCTAACTTTAAAGCTTTTAGCTTGACCAATAGTAACTGCTTTGTGTGTTATTCATGTGTTTTATGAGTGGGGCTCTTGTGGGCCTCACGCTACTTTTCTGTGTCTTTCTTCATCTTCCCATTTATATTCTCTACTTACGACTTTGATGGGTTGTATTGGGGTGTGCCGCCTTGGATCTGTCCTTTTTTCTACAGTTTGGGGGTGCCCTTTCCCTGCTTTGGATCAGCATATCCAAAGTCTTGTTTCTTCTATTTAATTTTTTGCTAGATTTTGATAACACATCGATATGTTGTGTAAAGCGAGGAGATATCCAGGAAATCTATTTCTACCTAGATATATTTGTGCAAGAATCCACAATACTTGAGCACTAGATGTCACTCAAAGTATTTGATACCCATCTTTGTGCATAAGGTATGAAATATATTTGTGAACTTTGGCACTTCATGGTCCCTTTCCTAATGTAATGTGGTCCATTTTATATACTTGTCTTCATAGCTTCCAACAGAGTAATATTGTTCCTTAATAACATCCCTAAAAGAGTTCCAAGAGGATGCAACTACAAATAATGGGGATTCCTTTGTGGCCCTTTTCTCACTGTAAGTTTCCGACCACTTGTTGACATGGGGGGTAGCCTTAAGGAGTGAAAAAATAATATTTTATCTATTGGAAAAATTACAAACCAAAAAACATCCTTCCAATATATTTAACCATCAACATATGCATCTATTTGGCCTTCAAATATAGGATTATCAAAATTAACTTGTACCTTAAAGGAGGTGGTGCCTCTGAAGTGGATGTTAGATGAAGATGTGGTTCTTATTGGTATCCACCAAAGGATATTAGAAAAACTATTCATCATCTCATTCCTTTGTCGCTTGATGGCTTTTTTGAGCAATAATTTTATAGGATCTCCTGCTCCCTTGTCTTTCTTTTCTTCTGCCATGGGAGACCATCGGGGTTGGCGAGGCCGATCTTGCAAGGGCTCAAGCAATTTGAGTCCCAACTCCTTATACCCTGACCTCATTGGGGACATGCATAGAAAAATAGAGAGAGAGAAGACCACTTTGATACAATTGATCTAGATTTAATAAGGGAATGAATTGAAATACATATTTAAAATCAAGCACATAGATACAATGAAACTAAACTTCAATTCATAAATAGAAATATTGAAATTGTTAACATGCAAAATGTAAACAAACTAGCTCAAATGGTGGTAGCGTATCTCTGAGAAGATATGTGACATCTACGCGCCCTCCTGAACTATGTTACAATGAGGCTCAAAGGAATTTTTATCATGAATAAATAATGATAAACCCTAAACACCCAAAACCCTAACGCTAGGAGATGAAGTGCCAAAGGCTTATGGGCCTTGATGGGTTAAGTTGGAACGTTAACTTCCTGGGATCGTAATTTTGGCATACAATCTATGTTTGGCAAGCACACTAGGCTGTTAGAAAGATCTGTCCAAGGAGAAATTTTTTTGAATGTTGATGGCCGTAATCCTATTTCCCCAAAAAATGTGTTTAGAGCCTCAAAACAGTTCTAGAAGTTCATGACCTAAAAACTGCCAAAATAGGAAAAAATTATTGTGAGCCAGTGGAATAAGTGGGTGGCCACCAATATCCACTTGTATTATCGCTAAACACAACAACCCTTTGTTTAATTTTCTTATGACCATCCATGTTGTTATCATAGTTTAGTGCCAATGTGAAATTTTCAAGTCAGTGTCTTGGGTTTGGATTTTTAAGTTTTTTTAATAAAAAAAAATATGTGCACTACCATTTAATTTGGCAGTGGTTTTTTAAACGAATTCGATAGAAGCGTTGTAAAATTAAATGGTAGTGAAGGTATTTCATTTTAGAAGTTTTGCATTTCCAAATCAATTGTCAGTGAAACCAATCCTCAACCAATATATGTTGCTACCCAAATAGTTCTCAACATAGCCAATATTAGGTGAGAGATGGATCTGAGTCAATATTTTACATAAGTCTTGTTGATTATGCTATAGTATTGTCAAAGTTAATTATTAGTGGAGGATATGGTGATCATTCAGGCACGAGGGAAATGATGTGTAATTATTCCAATAGTAATAGTGGTAGCCTCATCCATAGCAAAAGACGATGGGTGGTTAATTGTCTCAACAATCGAATTATGAGGTGGAGAAGAAGGTGGTTGGTCTGCTCTTTGAGGAGAAACATGAAGCAGTGGGTGATTATGAGGTGAATGAAGAGGAGGTGGAGTATTATCATAAGGATCACTGACACCTCGATCATGATCTGATGAGGTAGTATGTTTGGATGAAGACTATGTATCTGATGCATGGCCACCATTCCGAGGAGGAGTACTACTAGAAAGATCTCCACCCCAATCATCATGATCCAATGGGGTAGTACTGGGTGAAGAATTTGTATCTCCTGCATGGTCATGATCCCTCCTCAATGTCAATATAATCATGGTAGTTCCAATGATATGATGCCCAAGACTCATCATATCGTGTGGCAAGTTTGTCTAGAGCTCTAGGCGCCTAGGATCTTCCTTGATGTATCGAGCAATCATAGAGAGGACTCCCACCTCAACCAAAAGTATACAAAGTCAGTCACCCAACTCCATCCTTAATCTAATATCAGGCCTATAACGTGGTCATATGCCCCTGTGTATCTGCATCCAATTAGGACCTCCCTCACCTTTCGTGACCTTGACTACCTCTGCATTTGCATCCAGTGGGGGAGGAGGCATGTCCCCGAGAAATGTGGCAATGTCTACAAAATATATAGTACACAACAATAATTAGACAATTTAATAAATGAGTTAAAGAATGTGCTAGAATAAAATTTATTCTAATTAATTAAGACAGTAAAATGAAACTAGGTTAATTTAAAGAAAACACTAATATTACCTCTATCATCTGATGGCTCATCCTGTGTGAAGCGGATGTTGGGACACTTTCACCAATCCATCCCAGCATAAGGAAACGATGCTAAGAAAAATATGTGGTTCGCCTCATTCGCTAGTAGCCCCAATGCCTTGGCGTAAATCTTGGTTATATACTCTAGTATGCCCCTCTAGGGCATCATCTCACCCCACATGTGCATCCTCACCTTAGTCGTCAGCCTAGTTGGGCGAAAATAAAAAGTAGGCATTGTCTCCAGAAGCCTCTCAAAAAATAAACATAAAATATCTTAAGCAAAAGGGAAGTTTTCCCTCCCATGTATCATAACATGACATCTATCTAAAGTTATACAAAACTACCATAAAAAAGGGTAGACCATCTGATACATTGTGGCCTCTGCACCAAATAATAGATATAAACCAAAAGAGGGAAACTAATGAGCTGCCTATAACTAATATAGTGTGCAATCATACTCACTAATAGTGAGAGGCACCTAACCTCCTCTGCACCAAAAGAAGTGACTTGTAGCTGTCCACCAAACACATGAAACTTTGTTTGAGAAAATACATGATCCCTAACATATATCTGAGAGTAGATAAGATGACTCTTTGTTGCAACACCATGGGGGACATCATGGAACTGGGAAAAATCCTCCCTTCTCTTGGATAGGCCAATGTTAAAATAAATATCCTCCTCAGTGGGCTGAAACCATTGATCAGGACCGACATGGAAAGCTTGTTGGTGGAAATCCCACCGATGGATTAACTATACCAAAAACCCATAGTGCCCCTTCAGAGATGTAGCCATCTCATAGTACTTAAGGAGGCCTACATTCTTCAAGAACCCTTGGATCACTGCGGTAATAGGGTGAGGGTACAAATCCCTCTCCCTCTCTCGTGCTTCCTAGTATCGTACCATATTGTATTGGTCAACTCTTTTCTCTTGTTGTTGTTGCTCCTCTCTCCTTTGAAGGCTTTGTATGATTGACATATAAAATACATTAGCCTCATACATAAAAATAAAAAGTAAAAAAATAAAATATATATATATATATATATATATATATATATATATAATTGGAAAGTGTGTTCATAAACATGGACATATAACTTTCAATATATATATTAAATGAAAAATGTGTTCATAAATATGGACATATAACTTTCAAGTTAAAAAAAAATAAAATAGAAAAATAGAAAAAAAAAGGGAAAGTAAATAAAAGAAAAGAAGAAGAAAAAGAAGATTCAACCTCTGTGCTCCAAATGCACCAGACATTGTGCGCCACAAAAACAGGGATGCCCTGACAACAATGCATACACATTGTGGGAATTTTGAGGTCTAAAATGGGTCTCCTAAGAAAAATGTACAATCAAAATAAACTTTATAAGAACCAATAGGATTCAAGATTTTGATGTCAACCATGGGGGATGATAAACCATTTTTGGAGTAAAAAAGTAAAAAGATTAAAAAATAATAAAATAATAAAACTACTTTTTCAACTCGTATTTTCAACTTATCTCCCTAAGTTTTTACTCAAATTTTGAATGAGAGTACTCGATGAAAAATTTAATTCATCATCCAAGGAGTAACCATGTTGCATACTTTTGATGGACCCCACTACACGAAAAATGAGAAATACATGAAAAAACATGATTGCAATCACGCTTTTCGTGTATTTCTCATTTTTTGTATAGTAGGGTCCATTGAATGTATGAAACATGGGTACTCCTTGGATGAGGAATCAAATTCTGCATTCAACGAGCGTTTCCACTCAAAATTTGAGTAAACCCATAGGGAGATAAGTTGAAATTACGAGTTGAGAAAATAGTTTTTTCTTTTTTCCCTTTAAAATTTGATGATGTAATCTAATCTTATTTTATTATTTCCACTACTATTTTATAATTTAATTAGGAGGCCCATTTTAGACCTCAAAATTCCCCTAATGATCGACTTGATGCACTACTTTCAGTTCACATACATACATAACATTAGTTATTTTTGTTTTCCAGTGTGGTGCATCGACATAACATTTCGCACTCGTTCGTTAATTTTATGTCGATGCACAACCTAGGAACGTTCAGGTTAACAAAAACACTGAGTTATAGTTTGTTAAATATTGGGTGATGCGTAGGGCAAACATAAAGGCACTAGGAAGTTAATTTTACTAGTTTCACTGCCATAAAATTTATAATTTTTAAAGTGGTGCATCATGGTATTTAACGGCCTGATGCGTTTCAATTTACCAATTTGCGGTGCACCCTGTAAATTTATAGGGTTCACCATAAATGGTGTGAGACAAATGTTTTGAATGCACCATGAAGAATTTTTTTTTCAAAAACAATGCATTTTTAACTTAATTTTCAATTCTACTTTGCTAATAAATTAAGGTAGGGAGAAACATATGTATTAATCGGATATTTGCTCATTGGGGAGGCACGGTTGCTAAGTAAAAAAAATAAAAATCGCCACCTTTTCACAAAATTCGAAAGTCATGTAGTAGCAATGGATGGAAGGATGGAAAGCAAGGGAAGCATTGATGGAAGGGTGCTTGATAGAGGCAAAGGTTGTACCGGTGCTTGAGATCTCTACAACACTGTAAACGGTAAAAATGAATTTTACAACCGATAAGTTTTTTCTTATTTAACCCTGTTCCAGTGCACTCAGACCCAAAGCATCGGTGCAGATTATTCACTACGTGCACCACAAATTTTTAAAAAATTAACACCCCTACCGTGGTGCACCATGTTATTTACACACTAGGGCGTTTCAAAATAGGAATAACACTGGTTTGTCATGGCAGTATAGCACCGAAATGGTGAAAATGAATTTTACGAATGACATTTTTTAAATTAAACCTTTTTCCGATGCTATCGAGCATAACACACTCGTGCTCTGGTTTCACTTAGCGCACCGCTATTTTTAAATTAAAAACCCTGCAACAGTGCACCATGTTGTATATGCACCGGGGCATTCCTAAAATGCAAAGCATTGGGACTCCATGGGAGTATAACACTAGAATTGTGAAAATGAATTTTTCGAGTGGCATTTTTTTAAATTTAAACTAGTTCGGTGCTTCAAAGTTAAAAAAAATAAACCTTAAACAGTGCAACATTGTCTATTATGCATCGGGACGTACAATTCTTTTTATCACATCAGTGCTTATTATATGAGTAGCGCCATGTTGTTTTTTAAATTAAAACCCTTGCCCCGGTGCACCATGTTTTTATACGTAGAGTCTTTCATAAAATGGGAAAGCACCAATGCTTTATGTGAGTATAGCACCAGCATGGTGAAAATTAATTTTACGACCAACATTTTTTTAAATTCCACCCTTGTCCAGTGTTATCGAATAGTATTTAAATATTATCTAGATTTGTGTATCTGCCAAATTTAGTTATTTGATTTCTATTCTTTAATTTTGAAAATATAATTTACAATAAAATTATGTCTTTTAATATAATTTTAATATATAAAAAATATTTAGCACCTTCGAAAACACGCAAATTATACCCAATTACAATTTAGACAATTTCCTCACAAATTTAAAACAAAATTCATTGAAAAAAAATCATCAAATAGTTAGAGTACGTGATTCAACATCTTTTTCAAATTTGGAGGACGTCATTGTTGGCCTCACAATAAGATTCCACTACAAGTTGAATACGATCATGGTGAAATTCAACAACTTTTTCAAATTTCGAGGACACCGTTGCTAGTCTCACAATAATATTCCAGGATTCCAAATTGATTAACCATTTGCATGTCAGACCATAAAATCTAAAGTGATTTGAAAATTTAGAAAAGAGTGCAATCAAACTTTTTGAGGTTTTGAGTTTTTTATATAAATAGTTTTCAATCAATATTTAGCGCAATGCACACAAGAATATATCATACAAAATTTTGGTAATAATAAGTCATAAGGCTACATGATAAGGAATTATTTTTAAAATGTATACATATAGCATCCACAAGGTATAGATTATGAAATTTTTAACCCATATAAATTATAAATTAAGAATATCCCTGTCACAGTGCACTATTGTCTGTTACCAAGCATACAGTTCTATTAACTGCACTAGTGCTTATTTTATACGAAGCGCACCACCATTTGTAAATTAAAAAAAAATTATGTGTGCACCATGTTGCTTATGCACTGGGGATTTCATGAATAGGGATAGCACTGGTGCTTCATGATAGATCATGTATGCACTGAAGTAAATTAAAACATAGTTCACCATTTTTTTTATTTGTATAAAAAATAACCCTACAACGGTGCACCATTTTCTATTAAGCATCGGGGCCTTAAGTTCATGTTGAAAATGCAACAAGAAAATCTAGTTTTGACTTTGCCTTGGTCAAACTAGATTAAAATTCGAATTTCAATTTCAGTAAAATACCTAGAGGTAGTTAACTGAGGTGACATGGAACTTTTCACTCAGTTAATTTGAGTAGGAGACACTTGAGTTCAATTTAGTATGATTGATTGCTAATTTCTAGCAATCTATTTCAGTTAATTTGAATTATTGTGAGTTTAACTAGTTCTAACTGTTAGAGAACTAGTGGAGGGTCCAGTAGTGGGGTGTGTACCTCAGTGATCAACTAGTTAACTCATCAATCAACCTAGAATAATTGATGCATGCAGATAACTCGAGTTACCCAACTAATATTGGAGTTCAAGGAAAGTTTACTATCATTTGTAGACAATTCCAAAGTGTACAGGTGTTGTATGCAATCAGAGAAGGACCTACAAGAATTGCACAATTCTCATGGAAAAATTTCCCTAAATAATAGCGGCTAATTCCTCAAGGAACATCGCAAGGAAATATGAGCTCAGTAGGCAAGAAAATTGGTTAAGTGTTGGCCAGGGTCAATCTGTGAAGTAGTGAGATAGACTATACTAGTGTAGAGGTTGCTCAGGCTTAAGCAAGCATTGTATTTCTTCTCTATTTTCTGATTAATGCAATATAGATAGGAATGGATATTGAGCCGTTGCATTCCCCTTGATAATTCTTTATGTTTGTTTATTAATTCATGTCACATGTTTATGATTTCCTTTCTTGATCATGAATTGCTTTCCGCAGATGAGTAGAGTAGATTCACGTTTTATGTTTTAGTAAATTACATGCGCAGTTTTGAATCTACTTAGAATTTCTACATGGTATCAAAGTAGGATTCATATTAGAGAAGAGAATTTGAAGTTGTATTTGTAGGAGGATCGAATTTGTAGGATAAATTCTTTAGATATAGCAGAATGTCTTTCTATGGACTAAGACTCAAGTATGCCCTTGAGTGTAGCTCGAATTATGTTGCTTGGAAGGACAGGATGGAGGCAGTATTAGAAGATAATGGGTTGAAGGAATTCATAGATATTGAGATCCCGAAACCACCGCCATGTTGGGTGTGTGTTATATTCTTTTAGTGGGGCTATAGCTCGAGAAAAAAAAAATTACCCTATATTAGGTGGGCGGACCTACCTACGATCTTTTGGATGGGTTTTGCACATGGTTTTGGGCATGATCGTTTTCTTCCGATGGTATTTTGTAGATCTGGTCAAGGGAACTACGATTATGTTCTAATCCAGTGTTAATGGATTGGGGTTTATGAACGCTTCGACATGTATATATATGTATTATAACATTGAAAGGAACATAATGAAAAATAAATATGGTAGTCTCGATTTTGGGATCCAGGGGAAATCTCTGTGTATTTTTTTTTATTTTCATCATTGTTTATTTTTTGTTTTTAGAATTCATCTGCAGGTAATTTATGTGCAGGGTTAAAACTTCTAGACTAGTCGATGCTCAAGATCTAGCAGAATGGAAGAAGTGTGTAGCCAAGGCGACGAGAATCATATTGTAAGGTAAGAAAGATCACATAGTCTCCAATCTCCATAGGAAAGACACCTCATATGCAATGTGGAAAGCATTGACATATTTGTTCCAAAACAATAGCAACCACAGGAAGTTTGCGCTCAAGGAAAAGCATCGAAATATAAAGATGCAGAAGACTAAATCTATTCAACAGTACCTGATCTGGTTCACACAATGTCATGATGATCTTGGAGGAGTTTGGGTTACTGTTGTGGAGGACGATCTCATGAGCCTAGCCCTTCTAGGCCTTCCCAAGAGCTGGCATATCTATTAGGATTCGATAAATGGGAGGGAGAAGCTACCAAATTTGGAACACCTTTAGTCGGATTTGATACATGAGGAGATCATGAAAAATACTAAAGACGAGACCTCATCCAAGGTTGAGGATGACGAGAAATGTGCCTTTGTTGGAAATGCAAAGAATGGGAAAGGGAATAAATCCCAATCCAAAGGAGAATATGGTCAAGCGAGCAAGAATAAAGACTTGTCCAAAATCAAGTGCTTTCACTATCATGAACTTAGACAATATGCCAAGAAGTGTCAACACAAGAAGGCGGGTAAGAAGCCCTCAGGAGGAGTGGCAGGTGAAGCTTTGGCTTCAAAATTCGATCTTAATTTCACCCTCATTGCATATATGGGGAGCACGATGATGGGTAGTGTGTGCTATTTGGATAGTGCAGCCTCATTCCATATGATGGGAAATCAAGAAATTTTTAGTGACTTGGAGGAGAAAGACCTCCATATGCACATTGAAATGTGAGATTATGGAAGGTATAGCTCAACCAGTATTTGTACAGTTACTTTTCAGAGGGAGTTTGGCTCCCCTTTCAAATTAAAATATGTCATGTATATTTCGGATATGAAGAAGAATATCGTTTTAGTTGCTATGTTGGAAGACCACGGTTGCGATGTGATATTTAGCAAAGGGAAGGTTTTCCTGAGACACATCACCATGGGACAAGTGAAGCAGATTAGGGTTCAAGTAAAGAACCTCTAAAAATTAGATGTGGAAGATTGTGCAACATTGAGCACAAAATCAGAGAAGGTGCAAAGCCGAAATATCAGTGAATTATGGCATAGAAGACTTGGCCATTTGCATCATGGCACATTGAAGATCATGCAACATATTTATACAAGACTTTCCAAAGGAGAACAAGAGCAACAGGATACATGCAAAGGGTTTACATTAGGGAAGTACACAAAATCCACCTTCAATGATCACGACAATAAAGCACAAGCAATCCTCGAAATAGTTCACTACAATGTGTGTGGACCTTTCTCGACAACCTCCACTACCAAGCACAGGTATTATGTAATATTTGTAGATGATTCCTCATGGAAGTGTTGTATCTTCTTCATGCAGAAGAAACACCAGACATTCTTCAAGTTTTTTAAAGTTAAAGCATTTGTTGAGAAAGATATTGGCAAGAAAGTTAAGGCTTTCAGAAGCAATAATGGAGGTGAGTATGTGTCAAACGAGTTTAAATATTTATATGCAAAGGAAGGCATTCGATGGGAGTCAATGACACCCCACAACCCATAGTAGAATCGGGTGGCTGAGAGGAAGAACAGAACTATTGTGGGAGAAACAAGGGAGATGTCACATGACCAAGCATACCACTACACTTGTGGGCTGAAGCATGTAACAAAACAGTCTATTTGTAGAACATGAGTCCTCATCAAATTATTGACATGAGTACACCAGAGGAAGATTTTTCAGGGGAGAAAACAAATGTGTCAAACTTCAGGATATTTGGATCATCAATTTACTATCATGTTTCCAAGGACTCAAGGAAAATGCTAGAGCCAATAGCTGAGTTGGGCATATTTGTGGGGTACACAGAAACACCTCAAAACTATCGTGTGTAATTTCAATATCTCAGGATGACAGTTTTTCGTAGAAATGTGAAGTTTGATGAGGTGAAGGCAATGAGGTCTTCTCTTGAGAGGGAGATACAGTTGCATTCAGTTGAGTTGCTTTTAGCTCCAAAACAAGAATCTTAGGAAGTTGTGGAGTAGCCACAAGCAGAGGGGCAGAGAGTGGAGACATCCACTTAAGAAGAGACATCTAAAGATGGAAGGAAATGAACCAATGAAGCTGAAAAAATATTGCATGATGCTAGACAGAATGTGGGAGCACTCACATCATAGAGCAGGTAGAGGAGGTGACCAAATTTGTACTCTAGTTACATGGCTCTGATGAGTGAGCTTGTAGAGACTGATTCATCCTCATTCGAGGAAGTTGTAGAGAAACCAATATGGGTTGATGCTATGGTAGAGGAATATTATTCCATTGTCATAAACGGTGTTTGGGAATTGGTCCCAAGACTAGAGGACAAATCAGTGGTGGTTTCGAGATGAATATATAAGGTGAAGCAAGCAGCAGACGAAAACATAGAAAAACACAAGGCCAGATTTATGGACAAGGGGTTCTTTGAGGTGGAGTGAATTGACTATGAGGACACATTTGCTCCAGTAAAAAAGCACTCTTCGATCAAATAATTTCTAGCACTTGCAGCACAAATGGGATGGAATATCCATCAGATGGATGTGAATACATCATTCCTCAATGGAATTATTGAGGAAGAGGTGTACATTGAACAACTAGAAGGCTTTGAGACATTTGACAGAGATTCACATGTGTGCATACTCAAGCGAGTGTTATATGGATTGAAGCAAGCACCCTGTGCTTGGTACACCAGGAATGACAATTATCTTACCAAGATGGGCTTCACCAAAAGTGAAGCAGACGCAAACTTTTATCTTATTGTTGATGAAGGTAAATTATTGATTATAATATTATATGTCGATGATTTAATTTTAATAGGTAATGAGAATTTGATCGGCTCTTGCAAAGAGGGTCTTGTAAGATAATTTAAGATGAAATACATGGATCTCATGAATTATTTCCTCAGTTTGGAAGTATGGAAAGGAGATGTGGAACTGTTTGTCTCTCAAGGAAAGTATGCCAACATGATACTGAAGAAGTTGTGCATGGAGAGAAACAAACCCATGGAAACTCCCCTAGTAGGCAATTGGAGGAAGGAGGATGCCACTTCAGATGAGGAAGTGGAAGCTACCATTTACATGTTGCTTATGGGTTCACTTATGTATTTAGTGAACACACGACCAAACATGTGTTATGCAATTTCTGAATTAAGGCTTTTATGATCCACATTGAAATAAGAAAACAAATTTTTCGGTAGAAATCACATCAAAGAATATTTGTCGACGTGTTTCAGTTAACCAACTTAGTCAAGCAATGGTTAAGCCAATCAAATTATATTGGAAGTCAACATGTGTTGAGATACCTCAAATCCACCACTTAGTTTGGTATTTGGTACATACGGACGTTAGAGGGAGTGTAAGTTGCAAGGCTTCACAGATGCAGATTGAGCGGGGAGTCCATCAGAAAGGAAGAGCACATTAGGAGGAATTTTCAGTGTTGCATCATGCTGACCACTGGTATGACACCTGATGATTATATGAAAGAATCGCCCAAGGATGCTCTAGAGGAAACTTGTACCATCAGATATCATCAGTCAACAGAGTTTTCTAACTCTACTTCTATCTTCTCATCATCTTTCTTGTACCCAGATTCCACACCCCGTGGGGAATTGTAATAAGTGATACTAGTAATGATGAGTTTTGACTTTGTAAGAGGCCTAGGATGTTGGGACTCGATCAGTGAACAAGTACACCTTGGAGTGTTTTTTTTATCTGGTTAATTATCCCTTCTTTTTTAGAGGCAAATAATTTTCTGAGTTTTTTCACTCACTTTTTACACCAAAGCCAGGGTGACAGTTTGAAGGTCGAGCCCCTAACACATATTATTGTCTAGACTTGATGTATAGTACCATAATAGATCACACACAAAATGTCATGGAATTTGGTTAGGTTTAGGTGGTCATTTTTTAATGTTTTAGATTTCCTGCGGGACAAAAATTGCAAATAAAATTGTATTTAAATTGTAATAAGTGTAGTCTAGAGAAGTTGTATGGGGTATGAGCAATCAAAATTACACCTCTCACCCTCAACTTTCTACTATGACACACATTTTAGGGTTAATAATGTGTTTTGGACCCTAAAAACCCATATTTCCTAAGTTTAGTGGAAATTATGGCATTTAATTAGGCTAGAATTAAATAAAATAGAGAGAAATAAATTATTCCATGTGACAGAATGACGTGGAAATGACTTGGAAATTATCCTAAGTAAAAGAGTTGAGTCAATGGACATGTTGAAGATGACTGAGCACACTACGTCATAAATACACCACTATTTCATAAAATCGAATTTTCGAGAGATAAAGCAGCAGTTGCACATGTGGAAAATTGAATTTAATAGATGAGATCGTGCACTGAAGGAATATTCCATGGTATATTTGGACTGAAGATTAGGTGGGGCCTCACATCATAGTTATCTCATGTTCTTCTACTTTTAACACTCCACTCTTGAGGACTACAAGTTGCACATGGAGGAATCACGTAATTCATGGAGGGAATCACGCAGTTCATGGAGGAATCACACAAAGCTATCTGGGGATCATCTACATATGTGGCATCACTTAGTTCGAGTTTTCATTTGTTGACTAGAGTTATAACAGTACTTGGATTCACTCATGGATGAGTTTACTGTGCCATATATGGAATTCAATTTCCCTTGATGTGCACATATGGAATTCGATTTTGCTCTGATGTCTCTATCTTCTCCACATCGAACTTGAATTATCTTTCCTTGGGATTTGATCCAAGTTCAATTCTCACATGCATTTTTCCTTGGGATTTACTCCCAACTCTCTATATAATGAGGCTATATGCTCTCATATTGTATCATATAATACAAGCTATTGTGATTGAGGAGACTCTGCAGAATTGTATTCACTACTTACAATATAATACAACAGTCTTTGGGGTAAAGCATGATGGTGTTCTTCTCCTTGCATGTGTGGTAAATTCTTGACTTGTTGTTATGCTTCTATTTATTTCCTCATGTCATTATTTCTTTCACGCTTGTTTCAAGTTATGTTAGTATGTAGCTATCTCATATTAGCATAAGAATTAATTATTTGCTTTAGGAAAAGAAATCTTCTAGTGGATAATAGATGTATCTCTAGGAATTCTTTCCACTGCACTTATTTAATTTCATGTCGATTTAATGATTTGTGGTGAAGTTTTGTAGATGAATCATTATTTGGTCAAGCTTTTCAATTGTGAGAGGACATTCTAGGAGGAATCAACCCATTCTCGAAAAATATCCAAGGAGACCCACATGTGTTGAACTCCAAAGTCTCATCTATATCTTATTTTTGTCTTATAGGGATTCTTTCAAGTTTCTTAAAATTTTTATTTCTTGCATCAAAATATGAAACTTGGAATTTTTATTTTTTTTACGTATTGTACTTCATTTATCAATATCTAGCTATTTCAAAGAGCTAAGTCATGGCTAGTTAAAGAGGAGAGCTTGCTCATACTCTTTGGCCTAGCCTCTTGTACATTATTTTTGTAACATACTTTATAGTTATATTGAGCTAACATTTGTTGTTGTAGATTTTTTCTAACATGTTCTCTTGTAGCTACTTGCGGGATTCATCATTGGAAAATTACTTACAAGTTTATATGCATAACCTTGGGGCTCAAATTTAGAGATTACTTCCACCTTTAGGCCAAATTCATATTGGATAAGGTCGTGTTTTTCTTGAGCGAAGCCGAGTTCATTTGGGCCATCTCTTGCTCTCTCTTGCCCATGGCCATAGAGGAGGCTTATCTTCTCTTCTTCAAAAAAAACTTCATTTTGTTAAACCTTTGTGGGCCTCAAACTGCAAAAATTTTCAGCAAGGAAAGGTGTATGGTTTGATACCAATTTGTTAATACTTTCCTTGGATTTTAGAGAAGACTTCGTTGTCTTTTCCTTCTTATAACAACTAAAAAAAATTTTGATTTTGGGAGCGTGGGTTTTACCCATTTGGATCCCTATCTCTCCACCTTTTGGAGAGGCTTAGCAGTTTGACTTTGTTGGTTTATTTCATTTTGCATGCATATCATCTAATTGAGAAATTAACACAACATGCATCACACTCATTTTGCATGCACTTTAATTTAATTTACTACATGTTTTAAATCCATAACAAGTTCAGATTTTTTGCATGCAAGCACTTTTTACTTGATCTTATTTGGCTTGAACATAGTTCCAAGTTTACTTATGCTTCACCATTAAACACATTTTACATGCATCAAGTATTTGGACAAATTTTCTCCATAAAGTAACATTTTATTTCATGTCAAGCAAGTACATTTCAAGTAGAAGTTAATTTTCATTGTTTGGTTAATTTACTTACATGCCCCAAGCATCACTAAAACTTACCTCCAACTTAAGTTGGTTGAATAAACATTTTAGGGACACTCTATCTCTATTGAGTCCTCATGATGAGATTCAAATATTTGGTCGAGGATGAGGTCCGAGGACTAGAGTTCAACTATAAATTTGCCTTAGCACTAATTAATAAAATAAATCAAGAACATTCCATCACATTGCTTTGTATGCAAAGTTCTTAAATTTCTTGCTATCTTGATGGTTTAAAGTCTCACATGGAAATATTATTTCAAGAGGCACTTTGGATGCAAGCATTGTAATCTCTTTTAATTTTACAACAAGTTTAATTTACTTGTACTTGGAAATTGACTCATCTTTTGGTTTAATTGCAAATTGTCATGAATGGTTGATTTCACTTTCAAGTACTATTATTTTGGATTGCAAACTTGATTTCATGTTGTCATCTTGGTCTAACATTGGGTTCTTTTTGTATCATTTTGAGCAATATAGTTCCATGCTTTGATTTGTAGACTTATTCATCTTAAAAGAATTTATAATATCTTGTGCTAAGAATTCATTATTTCACATTTCAGGATTACTTTGGCTTTCCATTTGAAACCATTTCACTTCAGTTTAAGCAAATATAATTTCATTTCTTAAAGAGAAAATACTTTGAAGGCACTAGTTGTTTATGTATTTCATGCTTATCTCGTGTATTTATGGTTACTTATCATAACAGTTTTTTGCTTATAAATCTTAAAGAAATAATCTATTTAACTCTAAAAATTCTCCTATGAACTCAGATATTTTTAACTTAAATTTTCATGAGGGACCACCCCCCTTAGATAACCTAGGAGATAGCTCAAATGGAGATATTCAGGATTAGTTTGACATCCCCTTCTCTGAGTTCCCTGCCACCAACCACACCTTGTGGGGTTGAAGGCTTTTCTCATTGACTTATAGGCAGGTGTAGGCGACAGGGTCAACATTTTTTTGGTGTCGTTGCCGAGGACAAGATTTCTTGTCCCTGGGAAATCAACTAACCTTTTGGTTTTAACATTTTTTAACTTTATATTTTTATTCTTATTCAAGTGGCGACTCCACTCAATCCAGATTTTGCAAGAGTCTCTACTAAGAGAAATTTAAGTTGTCTAGTTAGCCCCTCCTGATCCTGAATGGGTTTTTAGAGAGAGGTTGAATAGACTTTCTCATAGTAGAGCTCTTGCTATTCTTGGGCAAGAGGCTATTTCAGATATTCATTTGCTTTTTCAAGAGCAATTAGTGCCTAACATCATGAATGATCTTTTTGCTCCTTGTGACTTCACTAACATAAATGGCTATCTTCACAATATCCCTAACAGGCTATTGAAAAGTTGCCTTCTTTTCAAGGTAACAATGCCATTAGTGCTACATCACATATGAAAAACTTTAATATGTGTATCTTTAAATGGTGTAACACTGTTAATTATAAGGATGTGAAGATAAGACTTTTTGTTTTATTTTTAGAAGATGATGCTTTTGATTGGCTCACTGAGAAAACTACTAACTCATATAACTCTTTACAAGCCATTCTAAAAACATTTTTAGATAAGTTTGGAGAGAAGAAGGAAAATAGGCATTTGATCAATGCCATTAGCAATATTAAGAAAAATTAGAACGAAACCATGGAGTAGTTTAACAAGAGATTCAATGGATTAGTAAAAGGCAGGCATGCTATTGTTAAACCTCTTGATGAATTTCTTTTATGTTCATATCTGGATTCTTTTGGTGTTGACACTACTTATGAGTTGAGGAAGAAGGATCATTTGAATTTAGGTGTAGCTCAAACTAAAGCCTTAAAAATGGAAAAGGCGAGAAAGAAATCAGGAAAGTCTGAACTTCCTAGTTTCACTAGAGGGCCATCAAATCTGAATGATTCCAAAGGCAAGGCCAAAGAAGAGACTACACATGGTCCTATTAAGGAGTTAACCCAACTCATCAAGAGTATGGAGGAAAATCACACCAGTCAATTGAATGCTATCCAAAATCGATTAGTGGCCATGGAAATAAATCAAGGTGGGAGATTCCCAAAAAGAGGAAATGATAGATGGAAAAAGAAAGGACCTCCCAATGACCATAGGCCACCTAATCCACTTGAGTCTACAAACTTAGTTGATGATTCCATGCCTTATTGTAGACCTTGTGATGACATACATGATGAAATCACTTTTCCTTATGCAAGAAGGATCCTGGAAGGAGATATGGTGGGAACAAGTGAGAAAATCAATGTAGTTGGAAAAGAGCATCATTTGTCCTTGGAAAATTGGATGGGAGTAATGGAGAGTAGTCAAAAGGTAAATAAAAATCTCTATCCTCCTATAGCATAAATAATTTTGAAGATTTTGATAGGATCACTGAGTTATATGGAGAGAAGCCTTCATCAACTCAGATTTTAGAGATAGCCAAGGATAAGGAAAGGGGAAAGAATAAAGAAAGAAATCACAGTAAAACTTTCACTCCACCCACATCGAAGTTGAATATTGACTTGGGAGGATAGATTAATAATTCTAAGATTTTAGTTCATGTCATTGAAATCATGAAAATTCCCTCCCAAAGATATAAATTGTTGAAAGCCATTGATGCTCCCAAAGGAAAAGAAATGTCTAATTTCTCTAAGGATAGATATGAGAATGCCCCTATCACTTTGCAAAGTAGTGATATGTGTATATATAACATAGACCACCAACATTTTTCCATCACTATGTTGGTCAAAGGAATGCTTTTACACAATTGTATGTTTGACTCTGGAGCATCATCTTGTGTCATGACTAAGAAAGTCATGAATCAGTTAAATTTGAGGATTTATAGACCCTACCACAACATTTATGCAATGGATTCAAAGATCATTGAAGTTTGTGGTTTGATAAAATATCTTCAAGTCCACTTAGTTGTACATACTAACATTATGATCACCATGTATATTGTGGTGATTGATGTGCCTGATGCTTCTGGGATGTTATTGTCTAGAAAGTGGGGAGATGATATTGGGGTTAGTTTTCAAATGGATTTAAGTTATGCTACCATCCCTAATAGTGAGGGAATCATGGTTAGATTGGATATGGAATTGGAGAGAAAGTTTCATATAGAAAATCCCAAGGAGCCTCATAATGAAATTGTGTATGAATCTAATAACTTGGGAAACTATGCTATCCTGGCTAATTGTTTTCCTCCTTTGTAGAAGGAGGTGGATTGTAAGAAAGATGTTAAGTTTGTTTGGGGAAATGAGGGTAGAAAAGGTTTTCAGGAAATAAAGGATTCTATTGTCAAAGCACCTATCCTAGTAAGCCCTAATTATTCAAAGGAGTTTTTGATTTTCTCTTTTGCATTCGAAGATACTATTGTTGGGGTGTTGCTTCAAAAGAATAATGAAGGGCAGGAGCAGCTTATTTCTTTTATGAGTAGGTCCCTTCAAGGGTCTGAGGTGAAGTATAGCACCATGGAGAAGCAAGCTTATGCTTTAGCCAAGTCTCTTAAAAAATTCAAAGTTTATGTGGGGTATTCTAAGATAATTTCTTTTGTTCCCCACTATGTTGTAAAGGATATTTTTGTCCAAGTTGATTGCTTAGGAACTCAAGCTAGGTGGGTCTCAAATATTCAAGAGTGTGATTTGGATATTAGACCTACCAAGCTTGTGAAATTCCAGGGATTGGCCAAAATCTTGACTAAAGGAAATGAGAAAGTGATAGGAATGGTTTTTCAAAATCATTTGGAATTAACTTCATTAGAACTTCAAAGATTGGGTCAACTTGAATGGTATAAAGTGTTAGGTCCCTATAATACTAGTGATTCCCCCATTACTATTGTCATTGTAGGCCATATTGTTATTGTTTTTCCCCTATTATCCCCATATTGTTATTAATGTGCCCCATAGAAGCCCACTATTGTTATAGTTGTGCCCTTATATTATTATTGTTGTGCCCGCTTTGATTATATTGTGACCCCTTAGACTCCTATATATAGAAAGGAGGTTTTTTTCATTTGAATCATCCAAGAATTGTTCATTTGTATAAATTAAAGGAGGTTTCCCCCTTAAATAGGTTGATTTTGAAGTCGTTGATCTATCCTTTCTTCTATTTTGTGTGTTGGTTGCATAACATTTGGTATCAACGATTTGGATTCTAGGGTTTTGCTGCTCCAAATAGGTCATCGTGGAATTTTGCTATAACGTTTTTTCTACAACGTTTCAGAAGCTAAAATTAAAACCCATTTGATCTGAAATCTTGATGAACCTCAGGTACAAATTTCATATCTTTTATGACAAAATTTTCAAAGATATGATCCAAGGAAGTTATGGTTTTTGCAGGCTCCCGAATTACATCCCAAACAGGTGACCTTGGGAAAATCGTCGTAACGTTCTCTATGAGCATCGGATTGAAATTTCATAAGAAGGTACAGAAAGAGGATGGGATGTAGTTTTATATGTAGAATTTTTAGGTCCGAAGGTTGAAATAGTGACACGTGGAAGGTTGTACAACTATGCTCTATAGAACCAGTTTATAGTCAGGTCATCATGGGAGATTCAGCATAACTCTTTCTTGAAGAATCCAATATTGATCAGACTAATGGGGTTAGAAAGAGGACTCAGATGGTCACCACGGGACACAATGTCATACCTTGAATATTCGAAATTACAGAGATATAATAGATTCAATATCGATCTCCTACAAAGAAAAAAACGGTGTGTAGATTTTTTTTTTAATATACATAAGTTTGGTTTGAAAAATTAGTTTGAAGTGATTCAAAGGGTATAGTGAGGCATAATTATCATTAATTGATGACCCGAAGAAAGAAAATGGAAACACCTAGTAAGTGTGGGAACTCATTCAAAAGTAACAACAAGATCCCAGTACATCTGATACATTTAGCTAGAAAAATGATTCGTTATGGTACAAACATCGCTTATACCTCTGTAAGAGTTCCCAACTCAAACAAAAGATTCTTATGGAATTGCACACCTCTCCCTTAGGAGGGCACTCAGGATTTTTAACTACCAAAGGGTTAAGAAGAAATTTTTTGGGATGGCCTTAAATATGATATTCGAAAAATTTTGGTAGAATGTTTGGTTTTCCAACAAAATAAAGTTGAAACAATTAAGACCTCAGGTCTATTACAACTTTTATCCATTCCAAGTCAACGCTGGGAGGAGGTTTCAATGGATTTTATCATAGGTTTACCCAAGTCCGAAGGCAAGAGTGTCATCATGGTGGTAGTTGATAGACTTACCAAGTATGCACACTTTTGTGCATTATCTCATCCATTTAAAGACAATACAGTTGCTACTTCATTTATGGAAACAATTCAAAAGCTACATGGAAACCCAAATATTATTGTAAGATCCCATTTTCACTAGAAATTTTTGGACATAATTATTTTCTTCTTTGGGTACTCAGCTAACTCATAGCTCATCTAATCATACTCAATTTGATGGGAAAACTGAGATAGTAAAAAAAAAAATTGGAAGGATATCTTCGTTTCTTTGTATATGATAAACATACACAATGGGTCAAATAGTTGCCTCTGAATGAATGGTGGTATAACACTTCCTTCCGTACTGCAGAAAAAATGGACCCCATTTATGGCACTTTATGGATATCATCCACCGTCCATCACATCATATTTAAGAGAAAATTCTAATGTTCAAGCAGTGGAATATCACATCGAGTATCAACAAAAAGTTCTCCAACTCTTAAAGGATTACCTCACTTTGGCACAGAATAGAATGAAACAACAGGTAGATCAACATCATAGCAAAAGAATTTTTGATGTAGGTGACTGGGTATTTCTACAACTACAACCATATAAAAAATGTCCCTCAAGAAAACTAGGAACGATAATAAATTATCACCAAGGTATTATGATTCGTACAAGGTTTTGCAAAATATTGGTACTATGACATACAAATTGGAGCTTCTTGCAGCGTCGCAGGTGCACCTAGTTTTCTATGTTTCATGCTTAAATAAGGTTATAGGTGACAAGCTCTCAGTTCAAAAAATATTGCCAGAACTTGACGAGGAAGGAAAAATCGTATTGGAACCTAAATCAGTCAGAAAAACAATAACTTGATAGCTACGAAATCGATCAATTTCAGAATATCTCATCAAGTGGAAGAACTTACCCGCTAAAGATTCCACATGGGAGGATGAGAATTTTATACAAAAGCATCCGGAATAACTCAAGTGTTGAGGACAACACTTTTTTGGAGAGGGGCATGTTAGGTCCCTATAATACTAGTGATTCCCACATTACTATTGTCATTATAGCCCTTATTGTTATAGTTGTGCCCCTACTGTCCCTATATTGTTATTATTGTGCCCCATAGAAGCCCACTATTGTTATTGTTGTGCCCTTAGATTATTATTGTTGTTTCAGATTTTATTATATTGTGACCCCTTAGACTCCTATATATAGAAAGGAGGTTTTGTCATTTGAATCATCCAAGAATTGTTCATTTGTGTAATGTAAAGGAGGTTTCCCCCTCGAAGAGGCTGATTTTGAAGTCGTTGATCTATCTTTTCTTTTATTTTGTGCTTTGGTTGCATAACATAAAGACATTATTTATTATTTGCAAAATTTATCATGTCCTAACCATTGAGTTGGCCACAAGAGAAGATCATTAAGGCTTAGAGCAGCTAAGTATTGCATTATGAAGGATGGTTTGGGTTGGAGAAATCCGAAGGGGGTAATACTTAGGTGTGTTGATGAAGTTGAAGCCAAAAAGCTTCTATCTGAGTTTCATTTAGGATTTTGTGGAGGGCATTATGCTGCTAAGACTACTACCCACAAACTACTAAACGCTAGTTATTTTTGGCCTTCTATTTTTGTTGATGTGCACAAGTATGTTAGAGGTTGCTAAGCTTGTCAACTATTCACTGGGAAGCAGAAGCTAGCTTCTTTTCCTCTTCAGTGTGTGGTCGTGGAGGCCCCCTTTCAATGTTGAGGGCTATATTTTATAGGGAAATTTAATGAAAATTCAATTAATGGCTACTCATGGATTATAACTGCCACTAATTATTTTACTAAATGGTTAGAGGCCATCCCTACAAAACATGACACTAACAAAGTAGTGAAAGATTATCTTGAAGATAAGATTATCACTTATTTTAATGTCCCTGCCAAGATAACTACCGACATTGCCAAGGCTTTTAGCTCTGTTGGAATCTCATCATTTTTCTTTAAGTATGGTATTGTTTTATCCCATTCATCAAACTACTATCCTCAGGGTAATGGCTTAGCAGAGTCTAGTAATAAGAATTTGATAACCATAATCAAGAAGATAGTATGGGATAACAAATGGGCATGGGATAGTAAAATTAAATATGCTTTGTGGGTTGATAGGATAACAAAGAAGAGTTCTACTGGGAAGAGTCCCTTTGAGTTAGTTTATGGCATGGATGTTACCCTTCATGTGCATTTTAGGCTACCAGCTTACCAATTGCTACAAAGGTTTACATCTGATAAAGATGTTGTGCAATGTAGGATTGACCAAATTGTAGAATTGGAAGAAACCAAAAGAAGAACCTTTGAGCATTGTTGTAAAAATCAATCTAAGGTAAAAATAAATTTCGACAAATCATCTAGGAATATAATGTTTTCTAACATGATATGGTTTTTCTATAGGATCGCGGGAATGAAAAGCCAAGTAATCATGGTAAGTTTGACAGTTTGTGGCTTGGACCATACATTATGAGGGAAGCAGCTGGAAATAATTCCTACCATTTGAGCAGTTTGGATGGAGAACCAATCGAGTTAAATGTGAACGACCAACTGCTCAAACTGTTCTATAAAGAAAATATTTGATGCCATGGAGCATCTTTTTGTATCATATTTCTAACCTTATCCCTTGTCATTTTTGTTTAATTAGTTTTATTTCATGAATAAATTGTCATTTATTCTCTTAGAATAAATTTCCATGTCTTCATTTATATACTTTATTTCATTTGATGATATTTTGAATGGATACTGGTGATATATGTCTTTTGTTAGTGGATGCAGATTCCAAGTTCTTGCACACTATCACTTCATATCCATCATGCATCCCCATATGGAGCCAAATGTTGACCACTGGGATGACACCTGATGATTATATGAAAGACTCCATTCCCAAGGATGCTCTAGAGGACACTTGTACCATCATATATCATCAGTCAACAGAGTTTTTAACTCTACTTCTATCTTCTCATCATCTTTCTTACACCCAAATTCCACACCCCACGGGAAATTGTAATAAGTGATACTAGTAATGATGAGTTTTGAGTCTCTAAGAGGCCTAGGATATTGGGACTCGATCAGCAAAAGAGTACACCTTGGAGTGTTTTTTTATCTGGTTAATTATCCCTTCTTTTTCAGAGGCAGATAATTTTCTGAGTTTTTTCACTCACTTTTTACCCCAAAGCTAGGGTGACAGTTTGAAGTTTGAGCCCCTAACACATCTTAGTATCTAAAGTCGATTTATATTACCATACTAGATCACACAAAAAAATTCATGGAATTTGGTTAAGTCTAGGTAGCCATTTTTTAATTTTTTAGATTTCCCGCAGGTCAAAAATTAGAATAAAATTGCATTTAAATTGTAATAAGTGTAATCTAGATATGTTGTATGGGGTATGAGTAATCAAAATTACACCTATCACCCTCAAATTTCTACTATGACACACTTTTAGGGGTTAATAATATGTTTTGGACCCTCAAAACCCATATTTCCTAAGTTTAGTGGAAATTATGGCATTTAATTAGGCTAGAATTAAATAAAATAGAGAGAAATAAATTATTCCATGTGATAGAATGACGTGGAAATGACTTGGAAATTATCCTAAGTCAATAGTTGAGTCAACGGACATGTGGAAGATGACTCAGCACACTGCATCATAAATACACCACTATTTCATAAAATCGAATTTTCGAGAGATAAAGGAGTAGTTGCACATGTGGAAAATTCCATGGTATATTTGGACTCAAGATTAGGTGGAACCTCACCTCACAGTTATCTCAAGTTCTTCTACTCTTAACACTCCACTCTTGAGGACTACGAGTTGCATATGGAGGAATCACGCAGTTCATGGAGGGAATCACGTAGTTCATGGAGGAATCACACAGAGCTATCTAGAGATCATCTACATATGTGGCATCACTTAGTTCGAGTTTTTATTTGTTGACTAGACTTATCATGGTACTTGGATTCACTCATGGATGAGTTTATTCTGCCATATATGAAATTTGATTTCCCTTGATGTGCACATATGGAATTCGATTTTGCTTTGATGTCTCTATCTTCTCCACATCGAACTTGACTAATATTTCCTTGGTATTTGCTCCAAGTTCAGTTCTCACATGCATTCTTCCTTGGGATTTTCTCCCAACTCTTTATATAATGAGGCTATATGCTCTCATATTGTATCATGTAATACGAGCTATTGTGCTTGAGGAGACTCTGCAGGATTGTATTCACTACTTGCAATATAATACAATAATCTTTGGGGTAAAGCGTGATGGTGTTCTTCTCCTTGCATGTGTGGTAAATTCTTGACTTGTTATTATGCTTATATTTATTTCCTCATGTCATTGTTTCTTTCATGCTTGTTTCAAGTTATGTTGGTATGTAGTTATCTCATATTAGCATAAGAATTAATTATTTTCTTTAGGAAAATAAATCTTCTAGTGGATAATAGATGTATCTCTAGGAATTATTTCCATTGCACTTATTTAATTTAATTTCGATTTAATGATTTGTGGTGAAATTTTGTAGATGAACCATTATTTGGTCAAGATTTTCAAGCATGAGGGGAAATTCTCAGAGGAATCAACCCATTCTTGAAAAATATTCAAGGAGAACCCACATGTGTTGAACTCCAAAGTCTCATATATATCTTATTTGTGTCTTGTAAGGATTATTTCAAATTTCTTAAAACTTTTATTTCTTGCATCAAAATATCAAACTTGGAATTTTTTTTATTTCTTTTACTTATTGTACTTCATTAATCAATATTTGGCTATTTCAAAGACCTAAGTCATGGCTAGTCAAAGAGGAGAGCTTGCTCATACTCTTTTGCCTAGCCTCTTGTAGATTATTTTTGTAACATTCTTTGTAGTTATCTTGAGCTAAAATTTGTTGTTGTAGATTGTTTCTAACATGTTCTCTTGCAGCTACTTTCGGGATTCATCATCAGAAAATTACTTACAAGTTTGCATGTAGGACCTTGGGGCTTAGATTTAGTGATTACTTCCACCTTTAGGCCGGATTCATCTTGGATAAGGTTGTGTTCTTCTTGAGGGAGGCCGAGTGCATTTTGGTCATCTCTTTCTCTCTCTTGGCCATGGCCATAGAGGAGGCTTGCCTTCTCTTCTTCTTCAAAACAAATTTTCATTTTCTTGAACCTTTGTGGGCTTCAAATTGTGGAAATTTTCAGCGAAGAAAGGTCTATGGTTTGATGTCAATTTGTTAAGACTTACCTTGGATTTTAGAGAACACTTCATTGTCTTTTCCTTCTTGTAACAACTAATAAAATTTCTCATTTATGGAGCGTGGGTTTTACCCATTGGTATCCTTATCTCTCCACCTTCTGGAGAGGCTTGGCAGTTTGACTTTGTTGGTTTATTTCATTTTATATGCATATCACCTAATTGAGAAACTAACACAACATGCATCACACTCTTTTTGCATGCACTTGAATTTAAATTACTACATGTTTTAAATCCATAACAAGTTCATATTTTTTGCATGCAAGCACTTTTTACTTGATCTTATTTGCCTTGAACGTAGTTTCAAGTTTATTTATGCTTCACCATTAAACACATTTTACATGCATCAAGTATTTGGACAAATTTTCCCCATAAAGTAACATTTTATTTCATGTCAAGCAAGTACATATCAAGTAGATGTTAATTCTCATTGTTTGGTTAATTTACTTACATGCTCCAAGTATCACTAAAAGTTATCTCCAACTTAATTTGGTTGAATAAACATTTTAGGGACACTCTACCTCTATTGACTCCTCATTTTGAGATTCAAATATTTGGGTGAGGATGAGGTGTGAGGACTAGAATTAAATTGTAACTTTGCCTTAGCATTAATTAATAAAATAAACCAAGAACAACATTTCATCACATTTGGTTTGTTTGCAAAGTTCTTAAATTTCTTGCTATCTTGATGGTTTAAAGTCTCACATGAAAATCTTATTTCAAGAGGAACTTTTGATGCAAGCATTGTAATCTCTTTTAATTTTGAAACAAGTTTAATTTTCTTGTACTTGGAAATTGACTCATCTTTTGGTTTAATTGCAAATTGTCATGAATGGTCGATTTCACTTTCAAGTACTATTATTTTGGGTTGCAAACTTAATTCCACGTTGTCATCTTGGTCTAACATTTGAGTTATTTTCGTATCATTTTGAGCAATATAGTTTCCATGCTTTGATTGGTAGACTTATTCATCTTAAACGCATTTATAATATCTTGTGCTAACAATTTATTATTTCACTTTTCAGGATTACTTTGGCTTTCCATTTGAAAGCATCACTTCATTTTAAACAAACACAATTTCATTTCTTAAAGAGCAAATACTTTGAAGGCACTTGTTGTTTATGTATTTCATGCTTATCTCGTGTATTTATGGTTATTGCTCATATCAATTTTTTTCTTATCAATCTTAAAGAAATAATATAATTAACTCTAACAATTCTCCTATAAACTCACATATTTGTAACTTAACTTTTCATTAGGGACCACCCCCCTTAGCTAACCTAGGAGATAGCTAAAACGGAGAGAGTCAAGATTAGTTTGACAACCCCTTGTCTGAGTTCCCTGCCACCAACCACACCTTGTGGGGTTGAAGGCTTTTCTCACTAACTTGTAGGTAGATGTAGGCGGCAGGGTCAACAGGTGAGGAGTGGTTTCTTGGCATAGTAGGAAGCAGATATCTATTGCACTCAACTCAGCAGAAGCAGAGTACATGGCTGCAATTCAAGAAGCATGTGAGGCAATCTGGAAGAGAAAAATTCTTGTTGGGTTATTTGGTCATATGATGGATGCTACTATGATTTATTGTGATAATTAGAGTTGTATCGAACTCTTTAAGAATCATGTATTTCATGATTGATCTAAGCATATCGAAATCCGGTATCACCATCTACGATAGTGTGTGTAGAGGTTGATCATGTTGTTTGAGTACATTCCTACAGAGGAACAAGATGCAGATATTTTCATGAAGGCTTTGTCAAAGTGAAAATTTGAATTCCATAGAGGCAGGATCAAGGTATCAGATAATCCATTTCTTTTTGAGAGAGAGTGTTGAAAATGCAACAAGAAAATCTAATTTTGACATTGCCTTGGTCAAACAAGATTAAAATTCGAATTTCAATTTCAGTATAATACTTGTAGGCAGTTAATTGACATGACATGGCACTTGTCACTCAGTTAACTTAGTTAATTCGAGAAGAAAACACTTGAGTTCAATCTAGTACGATTGATTTCTAATTTCTAGAAATATATTTCAGTTAATTTAAATTATTGTGAGTTTAACTAGTTCTAAATGTTAGAGAACTAGTGGATGGTCCAATAGTGGGGTGTGTACCTCAGTGATCAACCAGTTAACTCATAAATCAACCCATAATAATTGATGCATGTAGATAACTCAAGTTACCCAATTGATATTGGAGTTCAAGCGTAGTCTACTATCAATTGTAGACTATTCTGAAGTGTACAGGTGATGCATGCAGTCATAGAAGGGCCTATAGGAATTGCACACTTCTCATGGAGAAATTTCCCTAATTAATAGGGGTTAATTCCTCAGGGAACAACACAAGGAAATAGGATCTCAACAAACATGAAATTTGGTTAAGTGTTTGCCAGGGTCAATTCATGAAGTAGTGATATAGACTATATTAGTGCAAAGGTTTCTCAGGCTTGAGCAAGCATTGTATTTCTTCTCTATTTTCTTATTAATGCAATACATATAAAAAGGGGTTTTGAGTAGTTTCTTTCCCCTATATAATTCTCCATGTTTGTGTATTTATTCATGTCGCATTTTTATGATTTCATTTCTCGATCCTAAATTTCTTTCCATAGATGAGTAGAGAAGATTCAAGTTTTATGTTTTAGTAAATTACATAAGCAGTTTTGAATCTACATAGAATTTCAACAGTTCAATTAACGACACCAATGTGTATAATATCATATGTGCACAACTATTTTTAAATAAAAATCTCCACAACAGTGCACCATATTGTTTATGCAGTGGGGCATTCGCATACTGGTTTAGCACCGAGGCGTATTGAGAGTATTGAGAAGTATCCATTATTGTGAATTGATGACTTATTTGACCAATTAAGAGGAGCAACAGTCTTCTCTAAAATTGATTTGAGATCGGGATATCACCAGGTGTGTATAAAATATGAGGATATCGATAAAACAACATTTAAAACAAGGTATGTGCATTATGAATTTGTGGTAGTGTCTTTTGGGCTTACCAATGCACCTACAACTTTTATGTGCCTTATGAACAATGTGTTGTGCCCTTATTTGGATAAGTTTGCCATAGTCTTCGTTGATGACATTTTGATCTATTAAAATACCAAGTAGCACCATGAAGAGCATTTGGTCGTAGTGCTATAATTTCTAAGAGAGCATAAGCTTTATGCAAATATTAGTAGGTGAAATTTCCTTCCTTCTTGGATTCATTATTTGGGACACATTGTCTCCAAGTAAATAGTAGTAGTTGATCCCAAGAAGATCAAGACTACCATGGAATGGCCAACACCTAAAAATGTGGCTGAAGTTAGGTCATTCATGGGACTGACAGGTTAACACAAGAGATTTATTAAAAATTTGTCCAAGATTGGTTGTCTAATTACTACTCTACAAAAGAAAGGGAAGAGGTTTGAATGGATAGTTGATTGTGTTACAAGCTTCAATCAACTTAACCAAATATTGACCAATGCACTAGTATTAAGAATAGTAGATCCTGAAAAGGCTGAATTCATCTTGGATAAGGCCGTGTTCTTCTTGAGGGAGGCCGAGTTCATTTTGTCCATCTCTTGATCTCTCTTGGCCATGGCCATAGAGGAGGCTTATCTTCTCTTTTTCAAAAAAAAAATGCAATTTGTTGAACCTTTGTGGGCCTCAAATTGCAGAAATTTTTAGCGAGGAAAGGTCTATGTTTTGATGTCAATTTGTTAAGACTTTCCTTGGATTGTAGAGAAGACTTAATTGTCTTTTCCTTCTTGTAACAACTAATAAAATTTATGATTTTGGGAGCGTGGGTTTTACCTTTTGGTATCCCTATCTCTCCACCTTTTGGAGAGGCTTGGCGGTTTGACTTTGTTGGTTTATTTCATTTTTCCTGCATATCATCTAACTGAGAAATTAACACAACATGCATCACACTCATTTTGCATGCACTTTAATTTAATTTACTAGATGTTTTAAATCCATAACAAGTTCATATTTTTTGCATGCAAGCACTTTTTACTTGATCTTATTTGGCTTGAACATAGTTTCAAGTTTACTTATTTGGCTTGAACAATTTACATGCATCAAGTATTTGGACAAATTTTCACCATAAAGTAACATTTTATTTCATGTCAAGCAAGTACATATCAAGTAGATGTTAATTCTCATTGTTTGGTTAATTTACTTACATGCTCCAAGCATCACTAAAACTTACCTCCAACTTAAGTTGCTTAAATAAAATTTTTAGGGACACTCTACCTCTATTGACTCCTCATTGTGAGATTCAAATATTTGGGAGATTTTTTAGCCAATTTAATGTATTTAAATTGTCAGCATAAATTATCGACCATGGCAGGTATACTGACGAAGCATAAGTGCAGTATATGTGCTAGAAGTTATTTTATGTCGTTATGTTCTTAATAAAGTCTAAACTTAAAATTAGTGTGGAGATGGTATTACTGCTTATATTAGAGTATTGTCCCTTAAAGTTGTTAGCTAGTTATCTTAGAAATTATTCTCTATTGAATCAGTTTATGGATGGTTTGAGAGCGATTCTAAACTTTACTCTTGTTAGACTGTTTTGGATTTTATCTTTAAATTTTATGCTGCAGCGAATTTTATGTTGCAGCCAATTCTGAATTACTATGTGCAAGAGATCTATCCTATCGGATTATAAATGAATGATGTTTGAATTTAATTTCCAAGAAAAATACTATCACTCTTTTACTCATTCAACTTCATCCAAACAAGACATAAAACTAATAAATTGAATAGCAACTATGCTATGAAATGAAACAATTGAACTACACTAGGTAGAAAGCAAGGAGAATGATCAAACTATACCAGATAAAAATCAAATGAGATAACATAATTAAAATACGTAGAAATCAAAGTAAATTGCTTATGCAAACAATGATTCAATTGCGAACTCCATCATACTGCATTTCAACACACAAAACAAGGCATCTATGATTAAGCATTTAAAGAAATCTATGTGCAATTGGTTAAGGACTTGTACTAGACATAGGGGCCCTCCACGAAACAGATGACAATATCCAATCAATGCAGCATCGAAAGAAACATAAACCAAGTCTATTACTCGCAAACAAATTTTAACAAGATGTTCTCAAAATTTACATATATCGGCATGCACCCAAAACACAAAGCGACCATTGCTTTTATAAAACTTCTCTGCATAACAGTACGAGATTTTCAATCCTACATATATTTATTTTGATCCTATCAAATCAAACTATATCGCTAAATAATTGATTTTCTATTTGGAAAAGAAAATTGATAAGATTTCGTGACAACTCGAACTTTGTCCCGACGATAATCTTGCAGTTGACTTTGAGGTTGACCGTGTTATCATGCGATCTTCTTGAAGGATTGGCTCGAGAGAATAGGAAAGAATCCATGAGGGGATCATTCCTCATCCATCCATATCTTCCTTTGCTGAGCTGGAGAATTTGAACCCTATCAACAATGGAGGTAGCTGTAGAAATCGGGATTAGCTGCAGAAACAAGCCAATTTCGTAGCCGAATGTATACTTTAACAAAACAATAAGGTATATAGACAAATATGAAAAGGAATACATGTAGGTGTTCACCTTTAACAAAACCTTGTGTCTATTGAATTATTTAGGTGATAGGTATAGGAAAAAGGGAAGAAGTATAGGCAAAAAGGGTGTTAAGGTAAGACAATCCTTGCACTCTACATTCCCCCATGTTGGAGGTTTTGTATGTCCTCATACAATTCATCATTTTCATTCTCTTGTGCCTTCTGATTATCGCCTCCAGGATTCACTTTCTTCTTCTTTCTAGAAACCACTAGCATCCTTGGTTTCCTCTTGAGGATTTTATATTTTAGGTTGATGATTTCTCTTTGCATTGCCCTATTTTCTTTTTTCAACTTTTTGTTCTTTTTGTACCACAAAATCAAATGATGGATAAGCTTGTCACTCTTTTCAATTTCAATCCCATTTTGTGCTTTCAATGTCTAATTTTCATTCTTGAGATATATGTTCAATGTCTCCAGCTCAAAGATCTCTTACTTTAAAACATTAGATGCTGAAGGTTCTTGTGGTTCACGGAACTGATTGCTTCCTTCTCCAGCACTTTGGATTGATTCTTTAGTTGTTGTTTCATTTCTTTCTAATGACTCTATGTAGTCATAAATCTCTTGTTGAACAGGATCAACACCTGGACTGTGCACTAGGCTTCTTGGAGGTGAACTGCAGGGTGGTGATGACACTCTTGGTGATAGTTTTGGTGATCCTTTTGGGGAACCTTCAGAGTTTTCAGTTGGCTCATTTTCCTCGAGATCAATATATTTCGTAGATCCTGAGACTACTTGTTGCATCATGTTCAACCTGGTACTCCTCCTTAGTGCCGAGGTCTGTAATCCTTGTGCTTTACTTCTTTTGGCTTTTGGCTTTTCTCCCTGAGGAAGGGTCTTGGTTTGTGGTAAATCTTCTGCTCTTTTGCTAGCTTTCTTTCTTCTAAGATTTCCTTTTTTCATTCTCTGCAAAATATCCACTATGGGAAGTTCATCTTCTGATAATTCATGTTGAGTCTAGGGTTCCTGTTCTTTTATTGTTTCCATTGTTCTCTTCCTTCCCCTGAGGGTTCTACTACTACTTGGTTGTTCAAGAGATCTTTCTTCAAAATGGTTCCTTACCAGAAAATTTTCATAGTTATCCCCTACACTCCGAAGGTGGAACTCAACCAAGATCTTTATCAATCCATGATGATACATGGTATTTTCTATGAACTGAATTTTCTTTTGAACATTCATGGATATATTCTTAAGACTATGCAAGAGGAAATAAAGAAGATTCATTTGGTGTTCCTCAAGAAAATGCATCATTATACTAATGTGGTAGAAATACATGTATCCAAATTGACCCTCACAAGTAATGAATTTTTGAAGTACAAGGAGTGAATTCCTCCATTTACTCTTAAGGGTTGTACTAGTGTTACACAAAATTTTGTCATTGTACCTGTACTCCCCTTCTATGATCCTGGAGGACCTCTATAGTGTACTCGACATGCTTTCCCATCATGAAGAAACTCCCAATATCTCCCTCTTCATGAGCAGAATAATTCTCCTTTGCATCATTTCCCAATAATCTTCCTTCTATCTCAGTTTACAAGACCGGTGCTACTGACTAGTTTTCTCCTCGCGCTGATTTGCAGAGGTTAAAACTAGCCCTCGCGCCGTTCGGAGCAACTGGTCCCTTTTCCAGTCACACCAATCCTCTTTTGGAAGGTTTTTTAAATAAGGAGCCAAAGCTTCCATGTCTAGAAGCTTCGTAACGGAAGTCTGGTAGATGGTTGGGCCGGATAGAGCCGAGGAAGTTAGTTTGGGATCCTTTCCCCTATTAGGATGGAACAACTTCAAGAGATAAGAACTTCTCCCATGATGAGAGGAACCATCTCCCATCCATCCAAGCTATATAAACCTCTCTTTTTCCCAAGAAAAAGCTAGTTGGAGTTTTGGAGCAAGTTTGAATAATCAGCAAGTCATCTATAGCTTGTAGCTTTCTAGTGTATGTTTGAGGGAGAATAGTGTGATTTTGGTTTGGTTTGAGACTAGAGGGAAAGAGGCCTTAAAACTTTCATTGTTGAGGCTATCCATGAAGTGCTAGCAGAAGTGTGGGAACCTGGATACGTCGGAGGAGACCAACAACGTCAAGGCACTGGTTGTAATCTCTTTCTGATTTATATAAATGCAACTATTGATTGATTTCCTACATGAAGTTTCATTTTACATCTTTATGGCTTAATGTTCCTTGTGTTGGAAATAATACTGAGAGGGGGGGTGAATCAGTATTTACAAATCAATAAACTTTTGATTTCCATAATCAGATTTATATACGCCACTTCAGTGAAGGGAACTCACGTGTGCACGCAACTATTCTTAAGGCAACCAGCGTATATCCAGTGAACTTATGATTCAGTTAATTCATCATATGTTGATCTTTAATCATTGCATCAGTACTTTATTAAACATTAAACAGTAACCATGTGCATTAATAATAGAATAAATCATCACACATAAGCAACACAGATGAACACCAAGATTTAAGGTGGAAACCCAATGTGGGTGAAAACCACCAATTGCTGTCATCTCTGTCTTCTTTTAATAATAAGAAAATCTGTTACAATCTTGTACTGGTGTAGACTCATACTAGTACGCAGGCTTCTACCTACATAAGGTTATAACCTTCTCTCATTCTCCAGCTTTTACTGGAAGGGAGCTACAACCCCCTAGCTCTTGTACTAGCTACTATGTTTACTAGTACATAGGTGCCAGCCTATAGAAAACTCCACTCTTCCACCAGGGACCACATTTCATAAATTTTCAGACTGGATGCTCCTGGCACATATCAAGACATATGAAGACCTTGACTCATCAATAACCCGTCAAAAATTTAAAAACTCAAACTTCATTAACCAATATGTAGTTAATCTGAAACAATCAGATCACTGTCATCAGAACACTGTGCTGAACCCAGAAACCTGTATCAACATTTAGAACCAACTGAAACCTAAAAAATTCATGTGTCAAACTGTATACGCTACTTGAATGAAGACAACCTACGTGTATATGCTACTTTCGCCAACCCAACCTGCGTATACCTCTAAATATTTTGAATCATAAAATCTCTGAATCACAAACTGTACCAACCAGTAGTGTATTGAACATCTACTGTCAACTTACAGAACTTTACACAGGCAGGCAACAGAAAACAATTCTTCTCACTTATACAATCAATCAAATATCAACCTCCTTATACATTCAGATTTACATTCAAATCTAAGAAGACTTCATTAACGGACAACAGTAAAATAGAAGCAGCAATAAATCAGCAATACTGATCTGATAGATCAGTCAGCGCTGAACATCAAGCCTTTCTTTTGTATACGCTACTTGAAAGAACAGAACTTGCATGTATACGCTCTTTTGCCGAGACAAACCTACGTACAGATCTGCAAATATTGACTCAGAACTTTGCTGCAATTCCAGACTTCAAACAAACCCAGATCATGATAGATAACGAATAAAATAGATGCAAAACATCAAATCTAGTCTCAACCAATATCATATCATTCAAGAATAAGTCATTTCAGGTCTCATGATCCTGATCCAATATTTAACTCAAGGTGCACATAAATATTTCAGATATAGTCCCAAACATAACCCTACAACATAAAATATACTTCAAATAGAAGTATTCCTTAGAATCATGTTCACTTGCACACCTTGGCCTAATGATCTTCTCCTCCTTACATAGTTTTAGGCCTTTCTCAATACCTTGGACCAAGACCACTTAGGACCAATACCTTGGATCGAATACCTAGGGTCAATACCTCGGACCAAATACCTCGGACCAAGTACCTTGAATCAATACCTTGGACCAAAATTCCTTGGACTAAATACCTCGGACCAAAACATTGGTTTTCCAACATGTACGCACTTTTCCTCCTATGAAAGTGTGTGTATATGTATACGCTCCTTTTGTTCTATTAACCTGCGTGTATACGCTGCTTGGACAAGGTGAATCGGCGTATACTTCTTAAACTACTCTCTTTCTTCAATCTCTAGAATATGATCTGTAATCCTTTGCTGTTAACTTGTTGCACTGTGAACTATCATCTGAGTGAGTTGCCATCAAGGACAACACCTGTATCATAATGCCAACACCTTGGCCTATTAAGTAGATTGAATCAATATTGTATGCTATCATGTTTGTTTTTGTTGTTGTTGTTTGCTTGTTTCAAGTAGTCAAAGGAAGGAAATGAAAGATAGCTGGAGTGAGGAAGCAGGATCATCACCAAGCGGAATAACGTTCTAAGAGGTAGGCCCTCTTAATTGATTCTAGCTTAAGGAGATTCCCCAGTAGAGTCACCAATTTATGGTGAAGGTAAATTCTCAATGCGGACACAAATAGTGAAAAAGTCATTTTGCTTTCAATTGCTTGCTTTTTTGCATTTGAGTGTGTTTTCTACTCTCATTAGTGTAGACAATTCATCGAATTGAAAGGGCCTTGTCTCATTTAGTTGCATATAGGTGTTTTTTCGAGTCACATCGATAAGGCCTGAAAACCGAGACATAATTTCAAGATCAACTCTAAGATGTACATAGTTAACCTAAGGCGCATTTGAAATCTAATGATCACATTTTAGAAGGTCAAGGCTAGAGACGTGTTCCGACATCTTAAAACCTAGCAAATGTCGTTCGCTTTGGCAGTAAACAGCGATAGTACGGACTTGTGCTCCATGTACTATCGAGGGATACCCCACTAGGTTGCAATCCTTTATCCATAGGAAGCCGAGTCTGTCGCCTTGTAAATGTGATACACCAAACACAACATTCATGGAAATTTTTTGCCCGTACTTCTCGATTCGCTAGGAGGTATTCTGCAGTTCATGGTTACCTGGTAATCATTTTTACCTAGATCATCCTGAGTAGTCATTTTAATATTTTTGACTCCCTAAATATAACGATCACCCGAGCGCTTGTCCTTTCAAGCTCGTTTCAAACCGAAAGTGATAGAGTCACCTTTGCTTCTTTCTTGACTCTTAAAACATGAAAGAGCACCAGTTTATTTTTGCGTCTTAAAAAATTGTTGCTCATGATCTTATAACATCCCTGTTAGTATTTTTTAGACCACATTGTGAGTATAAATTTAAATACATTTTAAATCCCTTGAAATCAATCTCTCTTTTCCGGTTATTTGAGACAAAATCATCATGGTTGAACCAACTGGTTCTCCTAGTTCCTCTTCTTCTCCTCCGTCTAAAAGATTGTCTAAGGAGCCTTTTCCTGAATTGCCACAGTCACTTGAACACCAAGGTGTTGAGCTTGGAATTTTTCTAATTATTCAACCTTTGTCATCTCATCCTCCCCCTTCAATTACTGGGTCACTTTTTGACATTGGCCCGGAATCTCTAGATAATCCTATCCAAACCCTCGAGAGTTTGCCGACTTCTGAAGGTCAACTTAGACTGGTTGTTTATCCTCTAAATCCTTTGTTCGATCCTATTGTGATATCACCTCAGCGTTCGTACAGTCTGTATGATCAGCCAGATATTCCTTTGGAATTATGCCCTCGAACATCTTCAGTACTCTGTTGTCATCTGTTTTCACCCATGGAATCAAAAAACGAAATCCTAGTCTCCTCTCCAGGTCACTCAGAGGTTTCCAGTCCATGCACAGTCGAGGAGCAGGAATATCCTTTCCCTCATGAAGGCTTCCCTTACACGGGAAGCATTCCGACTAGTGTTCATCCTAAGTTACCACGTAATTATGTGACCTTAGCTCAGCTGGTTTTAGGCATGCCTACTACCTCATCATTATATCACAACCCTATTCACAGGTTCATTCATTCAAAACCCAACCTCCCAACAGACGGTGATTTCTACAGTTACTTCAGTCCCGGTGCAACCCACCATTCCCAATACTCTTGTTTCATCGGTTCAAGTAACCCGTCCAGTTCAACCGACGATCTTGAGTCATGTCGCTATCAGTTCTTCGATCCCTCTAGTAAGTGGGTAGGTTATCCCACCACCTAGGGGGCAGAGTCTGAATGTTTCTATGATGTCTGGCACAACCAATGTGAGTGGCTCATAACCTCACATGGTTGGGATGAACCAACCCTCTTTGGGTGCCATTTCAAATCCTGTTGGTCCTGCTGGATCAAGTAATGTCCAGTACCAACAACCCAATGTTGGTCTGTCTAGGTCAAGTCATGTCCAGTACCAACAACCCAATGTTGGTTCATTTGGGTCAAGTCACGTCTAGTACCAGCAGCCCAATATGGCTCAAGGTCAGTACCAACCTCCTTATGTTCCATATGGTTCACAAGCGATCACTAATCTGCCATACATCCCTCAGCATGGACCTTATTTCTAGCCTGGTCCGTTCGTTGTGCCCGATGGGTATGGCCAGATACAGTTCAGAAACTCTCAAGTTGTCATTCTGGGAACTGTTCAAGTACCTTTGCAGCAGCAAGGACAAAAACTGCAGTAGCAAGGGAAACCTTTGTTACATCAAGGGCCATCCATGCAGCAGCAAGGCCAACCTTCATTACAGTAAGGGACATCCATGTAGCAGCAAGGCCAGATGATGCCGCAGCAGGGACAACTGCAACAACTGCAGGGGAAACACTCACAATAGTTGCAGCAAACCATGTAGCTGCAAATGCAGTATGCACCGCAATCCTGCCAGCCTATGCCTTTGCAAGGTCAACCTCTGCAACCGCAGGGACAACCTCTATAGCAGCAAGGTCAGCCCTTGTAGAAACAAGGTCAACCTGGGCAACAACAACCCTTATACTCATATCAACACGGTCAACCCTTGCAAGGGCAAGGTCACGGTCAAGTCCTACAACAGCAGGCGCAAAATCCTTATGTCCAAGGGAAACAGGTTCAGCCTCTTTTTTTTTAAGGACAACAAGTCCAAAATCCTTATGTCCAAGGACAACAAGTCCAAAACCCTTATGTCCAAGGACAACAAGTGTAGAATCCTTACATCCAAGGGAAGCAGGTCCAAAACCCTTTTGTCCAGGGGCAGTAGGTCCAAAAACCTTATGCTCGGGAACAACAGATGCAAAATCCATATGTCCAAGGTCAGCAGGCTCAACAGCCCTTTAACCAGTATGTTGCTTATCAATAGCCTCTAGCCAGACAGTTTCAAGGTTTTCAAGGTCAGAATCCTCCCTACGGGCAAGGTAACCTACAGTGGGGGCAAAATCAAATGCCTTATGGAAAAATCCTCCACTTTGGGGACAAAATCCTTACCAGCAGGGATGGGCCCCGCCAATTGGGCCCCCTTATCGACCTCAAATGCCTTTCAATACTCAATTGTCATTCTTGGCTACATTGGAATTGCCAGATGTGTCTAGACTCACGAATGACCCGATTCTTCATTTGCCATACTGGCCTCTAGTCCTGTCCAAGATTCTGAGCGATTATCCAAAGTTTGAAGGAAAAGAGAAAGAGGATCCTCAAGCCCACGTGATGACATATCACCTCTGGTGCTCCTCGAATTCCTATGTTGATGATTCCATTCGTCTTCGTCTTTTCCAACGAACTCTTACAGGGGTTGCAACTAAATGGTATATTGAGCTACCTCGAAATACCTATCATGACTTTAACACTCTCGTCATGGCCTTTCTCACACATTTCCAGCTGTCGGTTCGCTATGGCACCCATCTGTTAACGTCTCTCAAGCAAGACATTGTAACTCACATCCATGAATGAAGATGTAGGCATCGTCTGATTAAGTTTGAAATTGTTGATTAGTTGTTGACTGAGTGTTCACCAAATCATTCGTTAACAAGATTGTTGAGGACATTGCTATGGGTGGATGTGTCACTAAGGAACAAGCCACTGTGCGTGCCTAGTATCTAGACCTTGCCTATTCATAGTTCGGCACATTATATGATGTGTTACCCGATGCACCTAGACCATCATCTGATCTAATGACATCTAAGTCTCCGGATACCCCTCCTGTTGATGGAGTAATTGGTTCAATGACTTAGACCCCTACAAAATCTTCTTCCAAATAGAAGTCAGTCTCCAACACTACTCCCAATGATTCCTCTTGCAATTCATCCGACCCTGGTAAAACCTCGGAGGTTCACACTATCTAGTCTACCGCAGCGGATAAATCCTCTAAAGGTAAGAAGAAAGGCAAAGGCAAGGGTAAATCCGATGCCCCAAAACAGGGTCCTCCTAAGTCATCTGCTGGTGATGCTTCCCAACGGAAACCCAAGTATCCATGCCTCATCTATGAGGAGGATCACTATACTAAGGATTGTCCTAGATGGTCTGAAGTTAGTCGTTTGCTCAAAGGGACCCCAGTTGTCCTGAAAGATCCCTTTCTATCCCAACAGAATCAAATGGTAAACCAGCCTCAGTCATCTGTTTCCTTGGGTTCACAAGTGTTCATGATGAGTACCCCGATCAACGTGACTACCAGGTCAAAGGATTATCAAACTCCTACTTCATCGGTAGGGAAAGAGAAAGAAGGTGCCCCATCTTCTTTCGCCTCATCTAGTTCTGGTCCTCTCCATATAGAGTGACCTAATCCCGATTCTTCCATTCGACCACCTTCTCGAGGTGAGCTTCGAAATTCCTCGTACAATCCTAACGCTCAAGGTGCTCAACATTATAACATTGTTGAAGATTTGGTTCAAGCGCCACCAGCTATGTCTGCTCTCGAAGTCCTTCAAAGTTGTCCTTCTAAGCGGAAATCGTTACTGTCGGCTATTGGGGGTATTGATCCAGCTGACTCTAAGCTCATCTATTTTCCAGGTCAAAACAGATGAGCTTAGAGTCAGCTGGATCAAAAAAGATGATGCTTCTACCTGCATCATGTCTGTCGCTTGTTGGAAGGCAATTGGTTCTCCTACTCTGAACTAGTCCCCTAACACTTTGGAAGCTTTTGACGGACATGATTCATGACCATTCAATGTCCTTCCCAACCTTGCCATTACTTTGGAGGGCAAGACAGTACACGTCAAAGTAGAGATCGTTGACGCTAATCTTAACTACAATCTTCTACTCGGACGGAGCTGGACCCATGCCATGCATGTTGTAGCCTCCTCCCTTTTCTGTGTGATTCATTTTCCCCATCAAGGGAAGATAGTCACAGTCAACCAACTATCCTTCTTTGCCTCTTCCTCCTCGGATGGCAATGTTCCGTATGTCAAGCACACCAATGCTCCTTATGAGAGTGTGGGGGTAGGACTCTTTAAAGATCCTGCCTTGATGGGCATTTTTCCGCTCCCACCTCCTCATGTTGCCTCTATCAACATGATTTCAGTCAAGTCTGATCCTTGGGTCATTCCCTCACTGGATCTTGTTGATACATGGGGCGAGGTTATGCTGTTAAGTCCCACCGAAATAGACTACGTATAAATTGTTTTGGCTTCACCTTCGATATCCTCTTATTATCCTGTTTCGCAAACATCTCTTGACGTGTCTTCTCATTCCCCATGCCTTGGTTCTAGCCCGGAGGTCATGTCTATGTTTCTTGAGACGTTCTCTTTTACACTGCCAATTTCCATGTCATTTTCTCCTGACATTGTCAATATCTTTCAATTGAGGGCACCTTTATCTCTTCATGGATTCAGGTTTTTTCTCCCCCCCTGAGTTTTTACTGATTTCCCATTATTTCAATGAAGTTGTCATCTGACTCGTAACCCTCCCTCACCCAAGGGGCATGGGGGCACAACCTTATATGAATTCTACTCCATTATTTGGCTTTGTCGATGCTTACTTCTCATGTCAACGGTAAAACGTTGGTTTTCATTTGTGTTGATTGATTTCCGGAGTCTGAGTATGGACTCCCTCAAAATGTACTATGCTTAGGTCATCTTGCATGGTTACTTTTGTACAATAGTGTGATTCATTTTTGTACAGTGTGGTTTGGTGTGTTGTTTTGCGAGCAACTTGCCTTCTTATTATGTTTTTTCCTGCTTTGCAGATGTCAGTGTCTCCTCACATCGGTTTCGTTGATGGTGCTTGCCGTAGTACCTAAAATCTATCATCCACGGCATGGGCCATTTATGACCCCCATGGTGACTTGATTTATCTTCAAGGTATTTGTATAGGTCTAACAACTAATAACATCACTAAGTATAGCGCAGTTATTGAATTGTTGTCAGAAGCTATTGCTCTTGGCATCTAGGAATTGGTTGTCAACCTTGATTCACATCTTGTCGTCCTTCAACTCAACGGGAAATATTTCGTCAGAAACCATCAGATATTGAGAATGTATCTACGTATTCATCTACTGGAAACAAATTTTGATTACATTACATATCATCATATTTCTAGGCACATTAATACTTTGACAGATGCATTAGATAATTATGTGCTAGATAGACATTTACGAAACATGTAAAAACTCAAAAAACAAAAACATTTTTACCATGGTAAGTAAGGAAGTACAACATATATATATATGTGTGTGTGCGTGTGTGTGTGTTTGTGTGTGTCGGTAATGTTTGTGATACATCAAAACCTCAAAAAATAATATATATGTTCAAAATACATTGGTGGCTCACAAGCCTTATACATCCATGGTTCGCAGGCCTAAAAAATGTGGAATGCTAGACCTATGCACTAAACAGCATGATGCTCATGATAACATGTAACTTCTCAGACTACATGAGTCAGTAATCGTCGGATCCGATCTGACACCCTCACCGTATGCCTATAGTACTAGCGTGGGACATCACCCATCCTGGCATACTCTGGGATTGCATGGGTCAAACCCTCGAGATTCTGTGCAATCTCCTCCTTGTTGTCGCTTCCCTCCTAATAAGGAGTGGCCTCGAACTGTCGAGTAGTGCGCTTGGCGATCAGGGACATCTCAGCAGGGCATTCTGGTCCAAGATCTGCATTCATATAATCAACATGTCATGAACACATATATCTCAAAAACAATAAAAAACATCAAAAATTAAAATTGTTTGTTTTTTACCTCCATCATCATAATCCTCCCCCTATGGGAGCAGAATATTCGGATCTCCGCAAAAATCGGTACTGCTGTAAGGTCAATCCTCCACTACAATCAGTTGTCATCTTAGCCACAAGAAAAAGGCGAGCTTATAGGACATTTGTTGGACCCTAGTAATCTTGGGCATCAACTCACTCCAAGAGACCATACATGGGTCTCGTTGCATCGGCAGTTCCACCTCAGCTAGCTGGTAGTGGAACCGCGGAACCCGCTCCAGGAAGTAGGTCACTAGCATAGACCCGTAGCAAAACTACTTCAGGTTTCCCGCCTTAGATTTTTATAGTTGGCGCTTCATGTTGACTTTCATAGCTTCTGCCCAATTGAATATAGTGGGCATTGTGCAGTCGATATCATACTGAAACTTCAACTTGTTGGTCTCATGCAGCGCTTGGCTCCCATCCACTTTGTTGATGGTCAGCGGTAACACTCTCAACAAAAGATCTCAAACAATCATAATCTCAATCTTGCCACTTTTTGATTTGAGTGCCTCTGGGCAATGTTATGCAAGTAGCATGGCCACACTTGCCCCAATCAGCCTTGACCCATATAGATTGACTGGCTCCCCTCTTCGGGACAGTCCTATGATGAAATAAATATCTGAAGTTTCCAACTCCAGCTCTTGGTCACCAATGATGAAAATTTCTTGATTCACATCCCAGAGACTGATCAGATACTATAGCAATTTGGGTTGAGCTCGTAGACCTGGTGTAAGGAAGAAATTTAGGAGCCCACAGTTCCTCAAAGCATCCAAGCAATTTGGCTTAGCCATTGCTTGAGTGTCAATATCCTCATGGTCGCGTTCCTTCCAATCCACCAATTTTCACGATTTTTCCCCTGTAAAAACCATATAATAAAGTCAATAATCATCTTTGGCTAGAGAAATTTGGATTCAAACGGTCAAATTGAGCAAAAACATGAAAAAAATTGTTCACGGTGCCAATGTGATTGTTTTAAAAACAGTAGCACTGATAGCACAGTTGACAATTTTAGCAACCCCCGATCAATGCAATTCCGTGCCCGTAAATCGCGTCGATCGAGGGCGACCTTTTTTACGAAAACCTCCTCATGAAATCCAAAGAATGGATAAAAACAAGTGAAATAAGTATGAAAATGGAGATTAAGGTCTTGGCTCTTACCTGCAACTAACGGCTCGGCGAATGACCTCCCGAATCTCCTGCAATCTGCTCCAGAAAAATTAGGGCACAAGTGGGTAAAAAGCTCTTCACACAAAGGTAAAATGGTAAATGGTAAAAAATAATTACTTTTGCCTCATTTTATTCATTTTCTCATGAAATATTAGGGTTTTTTAGTATTTTTGACCTATTTTTCCTCAGAACTGGATAATGCATTTACCTTTTTTTACAGTGACAGGTGACGAATTGTCGATGATGGTACCTGAGTCACGTTTCAACTCTTTTCTCGACTAGTAAAACTCAAATGAAAATATCGCCGAGTATTTTTCCCTCTTTGACTCGTAAAAGAGAATAAAATGGGGGGTCTTCTTTCAAGCTCTTTTCTGACTCTTTAAACATGAAAAGATCATCGATCTCTTGTCGTTTTCAACTCGTTAAAGGCTGCAAAATGTCGTTCACCCAGTATATGTTTACCCCTTTTTTGGGTTGGGATGAACTATTTATGAAAAAGGTACTTCTTGAATAAAATGGTCAAGCGGTTCTCTCAAGTATCGTTTTCTACCTTTTAGGGCTCAAGAGACACAAATGTATGAAAAAGGCCCATGTGGAGTTTTCTTTTCCATGTCTTTTTCAAACTCTCTAAACATGAAAAAGATACCCAGTTACACCTTTGTCGGACTCGTTAAAATATAAAATGACATTGGATTTGTCGCCATGACAATCGTGAGCTTCTCCTTAGTAGGGCTCATTAAATTTACTAGGTCGAATTCATCTAAAGGATGAACTTACAGTGCAAACACATGTTATCCCCTTCAAGCTTGCGATAAAAAATAATTGGGGTACCTGCCAGAAATGGTGGGGGAAAATTTGGAAATTCTATCAGTCATGTCGGTAGCTCACTCTTGAACATGACACTTTCTGCTTTGTGGGTTAGGATATCCTCCTTTTCATCATTAACCTTCCTGGGTTGGGCCATTCATTTTTTCCTTCCATTTGATCTTTGCCATGTCATCATGACCACCGATCCTATGGATCCAACAACTGCCAAACTCCAGAATCGTGTCACTGATATGTTCAAGAGTTAGTCCTTCTGCAAATACACTTACTCCTAATTCTCTCTATCATCTGAAATCATTCACATCCCTTTGTCTCATGTCGATGATGTGGGATACATCATGGCCCTCCTTCGACACAGTCGCTTCCTGTCAACTCCAGCTCGTTATCCAGGAAGCTAACCGAGAGACTCCCTTACAGTACCTTAGAGATTGCATGCCCCAATGGCAAGTTCTTCGCACTCGATGACAAGTTCACATCATTTGCTTTCGATTGAGTGATTTCACATATGTTTGACATTAGTTCCTTTATTCACATTCCGTGAACTATGCTGCCAATGCCTTGAGAGCCATTGTCATTATTGGTGGCTTCTCTCGCGCTTGTTAATGGTTCACATCATTGACTGGTAATCAAGCGACTTCCTAGCATGTTCGACTTCAACACGTTCATTCACATGTTAGGATTTGTACTTTGATCGAGTCGTTTGGAGCGTAAGACCCTGGGCTAAGACTACACAAGTCCAAGTTGCGAGGTGATGTGACATGGTCATGTTGATATACATGTCTCTTTCAGATAGATGGTTACGCCCATACCATGAGTCGTTATATGTGATCCTTCTCATTTTTGGATGGTTGCGACCATACCTTGGTTCCATTATGATCCTTTCTATTGGATGGTTGTGCCCATGCCTTAGATCCATTTACATGATCATTCTCTGGATGGCTACATCCATACCACGATTCATGTATCATTATTCATAGTTTTCAGTGATGTATATGTATCTATGCTTGCTTTCAGGTCTTCCGATGACGAACTCATGTTCCCCGCTTCCACTTGTAAAGCATTTCACCCCTCACTCTAGTTCAACCTTCATGCTTTAGGGGGCATCTGTTACACAACATTTTGTCACTGTCCCTGTACTCCTTGTCTACGATCCTGGAGGACCTCTACAGTGTACCTGACATGCTTTCCCATCATGAAGAAACTCCCAGTATGTCCCTCTTCATGAGTAGAATAATTCCCCTTCGCATCATTTCCCAAGAATCTTCCTTCTATCTCATTTTATAAGACTAGTGTTACTGACCAATTTTCTCCTCGAGCCGATTTGCAGAGGTTAAAACTAGTCCTTGCACCATTCGGAGCGACTGATCCCTTTTCCAGTCGCGTCGATCCTCTTTTGGAAGGTTTTTTAAATAAGGAGATGAAACTTCCATGTCTAGAAACTTCGTAATGGAAGTCTAGTAGATGGTTGGGTTGGATAGAGCGGAGGAAGTTAGTTTAGGCTCCTTTCCCCTATTAGGATGGAACAAACTCAAGAGATAAGACCTTCTCCCATGATGAGAGGAACCATCTCCCATCCATCCAAGCTATATGAATCTCTCTTTTTCCCAAGCAAAAGCTAGTTGGAATTTTGGAGCAAGTTTGAATAATCAGCAAGTCATCTATAACTTGTATCTTTCTAGTGTATGTTTGAGGAAGAATAGTGTGATTTTGGTTTGGTTTGAGACTAGAGGGAAAGATGCCTTAAAAATTTCATTGTTAAGGCTATCCATGAAGTGCTAGCAGAAGTGTGGGAACCCAGATACATCAGAGGAGACCAGCAATGTCAAGGCACCGGTTGTAATCTCTTTTTGATTTATATAAATGCAACTATTGATTGATTTCCTACATGAAGTGTCATTTTACATCTTTATGGCTTAATGTTCCTTGGCCTATTAAGTAGGTTGAATACAATATTGTATGCTTTCACGTTTGTTGTTGTTGTTGTTGTTGTTGTTTCCTTGTTTCAAATAATCGAATGAAGGAAACAGAAGATAGTTGGAGTGAGGAAGCAGGATCATCACCAAGCAAATAGCGTTCTAAGAGGTAGGCCCTCTTAATTGATTCTAGCTTAAGGAGATTTTCCATAAATTGTTTGTTTGTGGCTAGACCCGCTCTCTCGGGCTAGAGGAATTGTTTGTGTCTGCACTGAGAATTTACCCGCACCACAACTAGGAATACCTTTCTTGAAGACGGTGGTGTCCATGTTTGGATTTTTCAGGAAGACTTCCAATCTTCTGCATTGATTCCCCTGTTTTTGAACCATCTCTCTCCGCTTCTGGGAAATTCAATAGCTTATGTGATCAAAGACTCTGTTATGGTGAACTTAATGTAACCTATTTCGACCTTCATTCCATAAAACGAGCATGCAAAAGTCTTCGTCACTTCCCTATGAAAACTGTCGAATTTCTCTATGAATTGTAACCATTGTTCTTTCTGCAACAGTTCCCTGGTCTGAGGATATCCTTCAAAGAATTTCTTCCATGCTGGCTCGATTCAAACAATAACACCCATTATGAAGATACTTCATCTCAAGGACTGTTTACTTTGACAGGAGAAATGGTGTTAGTAGGGTTTTGTTTGGTGGCGGAGAGATAGAGAGGCTATGTGAATTCAGAGAAATGGAAGAACAGGTGCATTATAATGAAGGTCGTGGGAATGAATTTGACTGTTGGAGCACATTCAAAATAATGATTAGGTAATTACTTCAACAGATATGGAATGGGGACAAGACAAGGGTTTTAAGTGGTGAATTATGATGATTTTGATAAGCGACCATCACACTTAATTTGCAATGATTTCATTTAATTTTGGTAGTACTATGTCCTCTTAGTTCCTATATGCAATATATTAATCCCCATTGCTAAATTAAAGTATCACATACGTTTAATTAACTTTTCTAACCTTAATTGTTCTTTGGGATCTCCTACAGGTACTTTGCACTGTCAATTATCATTCAATTCAAATCACCAAGTGTTCTTGTCAAGTGGGCTTCGAAAATTTTATTAGGGCTACAGAAACTTGTCCTAGCTGCAGAAGCTTGTCTGAGCTGTGGAAAGTTGTTGATTCTATAGCTGAGAAAAAAAACTTGAAGAAAGGAACTTTATTTTGAAAAGAGAATTTAAGGTGCCAACAGGAGTTGGTTTTCACTTCAAATTTTGTGTATAAACATGCCAACAATATGTTGGTTTTCATGTTTATACCTCTTATTATTATTTTTATTTATTTTTGAATATATATATATATATATATATATATATAATTTATTATTTTTATCATTTTTTTTTATTTTTTTTAGAAAAGTAAAATTGAGTAAAATTTCTAAGGTGGAAAAGAAGAGGAACTCTTCTCGACCATCTTCAATTCTGAATTATCTTGGAAAATTTTGACAAATTCTTCTTTTGTCAATGGCTTCTAATAAAGTCTGAGTCGATGTACATTTACTAAAAGAGGAATTTCTATTCATCACTAGGCCTGATTCTAACTGCACCATTGTCAAAGACATTTTCAACTTCATAAGGTCGACGGCAGTGGGTTTGGAATTTCCCTTGAAAATTTTTGAACTTTGAATCAAAGAGTAATGCCCAATCTCCTGGATGAAATTTTCTTTCTTTAATATACTTATCATGCCATCTGGATCTCTGTTATTGAACTAGGTTGGTTCCCTGGAGGCCTTCTTGTCTTATTTCATCAAGCTCATTAAGTTGTATCATCCTTTGCTTTTGTGCTTCTGAAAAGTCAAGATCTAACTAGACTGTTGTTTTATAAGTCTAGATCTGGAACTCTATCGAAAGTAAGACTTGCTTCCCATAAATAAGTTCATAGGGAGTATGTCCTGTAGTATTTCTCTATGTAGTCCTATAGGCCCACAAAGCTTCTAGAAGCTCTTCTGCCCAGACCTTCCTTTGTAAGTGTACAGTCTTGGTAAGGATTGCTTCAATTACCTTATTTGTAGACTCAACTTGTCCATTGGCTTGTGGATCGTACGGAGTGGACTTTCAATGTTTGATTTTATACTTCTCCACAAGCTTCTGCACTAATCTGGATGTAAATTGTGTTCCTTGATCTGTTACAATTTTCTTGGAGCACCAAAACAAGTGAAAATATCCTCAAAAAGAAATGAAACTACAACATTTTCAGTAGCGAAAGGAAGTGCTTTAGCTTCTACCCATTTAGTGACATAATTAGTACATACCATAATATACCTCTTTTGCTTTGAAGGTGGGATGATTGGTCCAACAAAATATAGTGCCCACTTTTCAAATGGTTCAATGATTACCTGTGATTGTAATGGAATTTCATTTGAAAGAGTGGGTTTGCCCATTATCTAACAACTATCACATCTTTTAACATATTCCTTGGTGTCCCTGAAAATGGAAGGCCAATAATATCCTAAAAGTAAGATTTTATAAGCAGTTCTTCTGTCAGAAAAATGTCCTCCACATGGTTCATCGTGGCAGGCTTTAAGTATTTATGGTATTTCATCCTCTCGAACACATCTTTTGATGATGAGATCTGGTCCCGTTTTGTATAAATATTCATTTATCCATTAATAATATGTGCTATTGTGGACTATTCTCCTCTTTTCTCTAGGAGACAAATGAAATGGCATTTTACCTATAGCTAAATAGTTAGCAATATCTACATACCAAGGTGATTTAGTAGATACTGCAAAAAGATATTCATTAGGGAATTTATCCTGTACAGGTTGATCATTATTATCATTTTGAATTCTAGATAGAAAGACAGCAATTGTGTTCTATTTTCCGGGCCTATCTAGAATGGTGATGTTGAATTCTTGTAACAATAAGAGCCATCTGGTCATTCTTCCATTAGTGATTGGTTTATTCATTAGGTATCTAATAGCAGAATGATCTGTGTGAACAAAAGTTTCATAACCAGTTATATAATGTCTGAACATGTTAATGCCATGAACTACAGCGAAAAACTCCTTCTCAGTTACAGCATAATTTAACTCTGCAGGAGTTAAGTCTTTACTGGTATAATAGATTGCATAAGGAGTAAGATATTTTCGCCCTAACACAGCTCCTAAGGCTGAATCTGAAGCATGAGTTGAGATATGGAAAGGCAATTTCCAATTAGGTCCTTTTAAGATAGGTGCTTCAAAAATTATCTTTTTCAAAGTTTCAAAGGCAGCTTGACATTCAGAATCCCAATTGAATTCAAAGTCCTTGGTAAGCAATTTAAAAAGTGGAGATGCAATTTTTATGAAGTTTTCTATAAATCTTCTATAATATCCAGTAAAATCAAGAAAACTTCTAACATCTCATTTGCAACTTGGCATTGATAACTTAGAAATACCTCGACTTTAGATGAGTCTACCTTAATTCCATATCTTGAAATATGGTGACCTAAAACAATTCCTTCATTAAACATCATGAAACATTTTTCATGGCTTAATTTTCCAGTGCTTGATTAAAATAATCTCCATAAACTGTGAAATCATCCATGTACACTTCCACACAATCATGAATGAGATCAGAGAAAATTCCAAGGACTGCTCTTTGGAATGTTGCTGAAGCATTGCATAATCCAAATGGAAGTACTCGGTAAGGGTAAATTATCCATGGACAAGTGAATGTGGTTTTATCTTAATCTTCAGGGGCTACATGAATCTGGTTATATCCACTAAACCCGTCCAAAAAGGAGAAATACTTTTTCCCTGCTAATGTGTCTAAGACTTGATCTATGAAAGGTAGTGAAAAGTGGTCTTTTAATGTTGCTTTATTCAATTACCTGTAATCGATGCATACTCTCCATTTTCAATTTTTCTTCGGGACGATTACTAGGGGTGAAACCCACTGACTGTCTGATATCAGATAAATGAAATTTACATTTAATAGCTTTTGTAATTCCTCCTTAACAATTTCTTTTAAATCTGGGTTCATTCTTTGTTGTGGCTATCTAATTGGTCTTGCACTTTGTTCAATGTAGATATAATGTATGCAATTTTTAGTATCAATTCCTCTCATATCAATGTATTCCCATGCAAAAGTAGAAGAATGTTTCCTTAAAACTTCTACCAATTGATTCTTTTGTAATTCTTCCAAGTTTTCATTAACATTCGGAGTTTTACTTGAAAAGATTTCTATTGAAGAATTCCCAAATTTTTCCATGGAGAGAAATGATACTTGTTTAGATGAGAAATATTCATTTCGACTACGGTCATATTGTGAGGAAGATTCATTATTTTCCAATAGATTTAAAATTTGGTCTTCCTCTATTACTTGTTCAGTATTAAAAACAGGTTGTATATCATCTTCATCATCTATCCATTCTTCATTCTTTGTTTCTATTGTTGTTTTTGCAGGAGCGTATAATGTAAATTTCTTTGTAGAATTTCCATCTGAGATAAACATGTCTCCCGATCTACAACCAATGAAAGCATCAGTTGTAGCTAACCAAGGTCTTCCTAGGATTAATGGATGTCCTCCTAAATTATTCTTGGGTGTTAAGACCATCAAATCAACAGGATATTCCCAAGAATCTAAAGATACAAAAACATCCTAAACACACCATCAGGTTTAATCACAGACCTGTCTGCTAATTGTAATAATGTTGGTGTGTATTGAAGGTTAGGAAGCCTAAGTGAGTCCATAACCTGTTTACTCATTATGTTTATGGCTGCTCCTAGATCAATCAATGTGTTTGGTATTTCAGTTACATTGATGTGAATTTTTACAATGGGGCTTCCTGGATCTTAATATTTTTGAATTTTCGTTTACCCCATCATAATGTATGCAATTTCCCTGACTAATTGAATCCTTTTTATGTCTTTTCTCTTTCTTCCTGATCTTTGAGTACTTAATTCCTTAATTTTTTTTGCAAATATTGGTATTTCTTTTATGGCTTGTAATAAAGGAATTTTGATACAGACATTTCTTAATTCATCCATCATATTGTAATCAGGCAATGTAGTTTTTTTTTCTACTCCTTCATCAATTTTCAACCGTTCGGGGAAAGGTGGTCTAATTGATACTGAGGGTTGTTCTATGATAGGCGTATTTATTGGAACATTTTCTGTTTGATTATTCTCTTTTTGGGGGAGAGAGATCTCTACTTCTTCAGATTGATTTTTGTGTTTTTGAAGATTTTGTCTTGTTTCCTGAATGACAACAAGGAGTTTTCTTTGTAACACTCTCCCATACCTTAATTGGAAATTATTTAGATCTAGTGGAGTTATTACATAAGTTTGAGGATTTTGCCCTTCAATGTTATACACAAGTCGTTGTGGTATTTTATTATTACGATTCAGAAGTGGTTGAGTGGGTAGTTGATTTGATTTTTGTGGAAATGGTAGGGAGAGCTATGGATTTTGATTTTGAACTTAGAGTTGAGGTAATTGATTAGCTTGGGGGATTTGATTAGATTGGGGTAGAAATTGCAGTGGAAGATAAGATGGTGAATATTGTTGATATTGAGCATAAGCCCCATAAGGACTTTCCCATCCTTGATTCCAAGAATGTGATTGTGGTTGAGCCTAAGGTTGCCAAGATGGATTCCAATTATTTTTTGAATACTAAGGAAATTGTTGTGGTCTAAAGCCTTGTGGTTGATTTGGTTGGGGGTTTTGCCATGGTCTTTTGGCTATAAAGTAAAGAGGGTCTACTTGTTCTGGTATTCCTTCATCATTAAATACAGCCTTGAGACCTGGTAAAGAAGGACATTCCTTAGTATCATGATTATTTGCACATATGACACAAGTTTCTATAGCTTTTGAATCTAAGGGACACTCTCTTAGGGCATGTTTCTTTCAACATCTAAGACAAAAAATAGATAATGCAACATTTTCAGATTTTTTCTTATTTTGTATTTTAAGGGTGTCTATCTGTTCACTTAGACTCCCTAAAATATCTGTCTTGAAGGTATCAAGCAAGCTTCCTAATTCTGCCCTGTTGACTGTCCTAGTTGCAAATTTATTAATTCTTGATAATAGAGGGTCTCTAAGACTCTTTCCAACTTGTGCTTTACCCCTTGAGATATGTACACATAAATCATAAATATTTGTAAATGGTAATTGATAAATATCGCCTTTCTCGGTTAAGTTAAGGAGATCGATCCAATCATCTTTAATAGCTTTGAGTAGGAGGGATTTTAAAGTTTCCTCATCCAAATTGTCCATTTTTTCTATTTTAATATTGTAGACAAATCTCTCGACTAAGTCTTCAAGATTTTCATCTTCCTTTTGTGTCATTGTGAAGACTTCATCTTTAAGGTTACTAGGCATACAATAATCTCTATATTTGCCTAAGAAAGCCTCTTTCATTTGTCCCCATTTTCTTATAGAATGCATTCCTAGACTCATGAACCATTTTAATGTTGAATCCTTTAAGGTAGTAGGGAACAATTTCAATTTTTGAGCATCATGCAAATAGTCATATGATCTGCATAATACCTCAAATTCGAAGAGAAATGTCTCTGCGTCTCATTTATTTTTCCATGGAAATTAGGAAAAATTAAGGGTGATATATTTTTCATTGTGGGGGTTGTATCTTCATTAAGAATAGGAAATCCAAAAGGATCTTGGTTTCCTCTACCTCTACCCCCTCCTCTATTCCTATCTCCACCTCCTCCTCTACCTCCCCCAATCCTATTTTCCTCCCCATTGACATTGTGTACCTCTCCTTCCCCTTCTTCAGCCATGACAAATTCCTTAGAACTAATATAGGGTTCTTCTAATTCTTCTAGTTCTTCTATCAATGGTTGTTCAAAATAAGTTTCATGTTCCTCTTCTTCACTAGGAACTTCTAATTCTTCTCCCAAAATTTGTTCACTAGTGGAGGATAGAAAAATTACTCTGGTAGTTGGGGATATAGGATTTTATTCAATTATAGCTTCAGTAGATGAAGTAGGTGAAGTTCTGGATTGGATTTCTGATCTTGAGACTTCAGGAAGTCTTTGTCGACCTGCAAATGGAATTCGGGTTTGAGTAGGTGGTGTGGAATTTCAAAATCGTGGTGAAGTGAGTGGATTTATGGGAATTAAACTTCTTCCTCGTCCTACAAATCTACCTCTAGAGTCTCTATCCCTACGCATATCATGTTTTGAATTAATGATTTTATCTCTTTTTTTTAACTTCTATTTGTACTTCCCCGGTAACGGCGCCAAAATGTTTAGCCAATTTAATGTCCTTAAATTGTTAGCATAAATTATCGACCAGGGCAGGTATAGTGATGAAGCACAAGTGCACTATATATGATAGAAGTTATTTTATGTTGTTATGTTCTTGTTAAAGTCTAAACTTAGAATTAGTGTGGAGATGGTATTACTGATTATATTGGAGTATTGTTCCTTAAATTTGTTAGCTAGTTATCTTAGAAATTATTCTCTATTGAATCAATTTATAGATGGTTTGAGAGTGATTCTAAACTTTACTCTTGTTAGAATATTTTGGATTTTATCTTTAAATTTTATGTTGCAGCCAAGTCTGAGTTACTATGTGCAAGAGATCTATCCTATCAGATTATAAATGAATGATGTCTGAATTTAATTGCTAAGAAAAAGATTGTCACTCTTTTATTCCTTCAACTTCATCCAAACAAGACATATAACTAATAAACTGAAAAGCAACTACGCTATGAAATGAAACAGTTGAACTACACTAGGTAGAAAGCAAGGAGAATGACCAAACTATACCAGATAAAAAGCAAATGAGATAACATAATTAAGCCAGTTAGAAAGCAAAGTAAATTGCTTATGTAGACAATGATTCAATTGTGAATTCCATCATACTGCATTTCAATACACAAAACAGACAATCTACGATTAAGAAATTAAAGAAATCTATGTGCAATTGGTTAAAGATCTGTACTAGACGTAGGGGCCATCCATGAAATAGTCAACAATCTCCAATCAACGCAGCATGGAAAGAAACATAAACCAAGTCTATTACTCGTAAACAAGTTTTAACAAGATGTTCTCATAATTTACATATATCGGTGAGCACCCAAAACACAGAGCGACAATTTCTTTTATAATACTTCTCTACATAATAGTACGAGAGTTTAAAGCCTAAATATATTTATTTTGGTCCTATTAAATCAAACTGTATTGCTAAATAATCAATTTTCTATTTGGAAAAGAAAATCGATAAGATTTCGTGAAAACTCGAACTCTGTGCCGAAAATAATATTGCAGTTGACTTTGAGGTTAACCGTGTTATCTATATCTTCCTTTGCTGATTTGGAGCATCTCAACCCTGTCAGCAATGGCGGTAGCTGCGGAAATTCGGATTAGCTGCAGAAACAGGCCAATTCCGTAGTTGAATGCATACTTTAACAAAACAATAAGGTATATAGACAAATATGCAAAGGAAGACATGTAAGTGCTTACCTTTAACAAAACCTTGTGTCTATTGCATTATTTAGGTGATAGGTATAGGAAAAAGGGAAGAAGTATAAGCAAAAAGGGTGTCAAGGTAAGCCAGTCCTTGGACTCTATAATGAGGATGAGGTCTGAGGGCTAGAATTCAATTGTAACTTTGCCTTACCACTAATTAATAAGATAAACCAAGAACAACATTCCATCACATTTGCTTTGTTTGAAAAGTTCTTAAATTTCTTGCTATCTTGATGGTTTAAAGTCTCACATGAAAATCTTATTTCAAGAGACACTTTGGATCCAAGCATTGTAATCTCTTTTAATTTTGCAACAAGTTTAATTTTCTTGTACTTGGAAATTGATTCATCTTTTGGTTTAATTGCAAATTGTCATGAATGGTTGATTTCACTTTCAAGTACTGTTATTTTGGGTTGCAAACTTAATTTCATGTTGTCATCTTGGTCTAACATTTGAGTTCGTTTTGTATCATTTTGAGCAATATAGTTTCCATGCTTTGATTTGTAGACTTATTCATCTTAAAAGTATTTATAATATCTTGTGCTAACAATTTATTGTTTCACTTTTCAAGATTACTTTGGCTTTCCATTTGAAAGCATTTCACTTCATTTTAAGCAAATACAATTTCATTTCTTAAAGAGAAAATACTTTGAAGGCACTGGTTGTTTATGTATTTCATGTTTATCTCGTGTATTTATGGTTATTGCTCATATTAGTTTTTTGCTTATAAATCTTAAAGAAGTAATCTATTTAACTCTAACAATTCTACTATAAACTTACATCTTTTTAACTTAACTTTCCATTAGGGACCACCCCCCTTAGCTAACCTAGGAGATAGCTCAAATGGAGAGAGTTGGGATTAGTTTGAGAGCCCCTTCTCTGAGTTCCCTGCCACCAACCACACCTTGTGGGGTTGAAGGATTTTCTCACTGACTTGTAGGTAGCTGTAGGCAGCAAGGTCAACAGGTTAGCAGTGATTTTTTGGTATAGTAGGAAGCAGATATCTATTGCACTCAACTCAGTAGAAGCATAGTACATGGCTGCAATTCAAGCATCATGTGAGGCAATCTGGATGAGAAAAATTATTGTTGGGTTATTTGGTCAGATGATGGATCCGCCTGTGTTTTACTGTGATTTTTAGAGTTGTATCCAACTCTCTAAGAATCATGTATTTCATGATTGATCTAAGCATATCGACATCCGGTATCACCATCTACAATAGTGTGTGCAAAGGTTGATCATGTTGTTTGAGTACATTCCTATAGAGGAACAAGATGAAGATATTTTGACGAAGGCTTTGTCAAAGGGAAAAATTGAGTTCCATAGAGGCAGGATCAGGGTATCAGATAATACCTTTCTTGTTGAGAGGGAGTGTTGAAAATTCAACAAGAAAATCTAATTTTGACTTTGCCTTGGTCAAACAAGATTAAAATTCGAATTTCAAATTCAGTAAAATACTTGTAGGCAGTTTACTGAGGTGACATGGCACTTGTCACTCAGTTGACTTAGTTAATTCGAGTAGGAAACACTTGAGTTCAATTTAGTATGGTTGATTTCTAATTTCTAGCAATATATTAAGTTAATTTGAATTATTGTCAGTTTAACTAGTTCTAAATGTTAGAGAACTAGTGGATGGTCCAATAGTGGGGCGTGTACCTCAGTGATCAACCAGTTAACTCATAAATCAACCCAAAATAATTGATGCATGTAGATAGCTCAAGTTACCCAGTTGATATTGGAGTTCAAGGGCATTGTATAGTTATCAATTCTAGACTATTCCGAAGTGTACAGGTGGTGCATGCAGTTAGAGAAGTGCCTATAGGAATTGTACAATTCTTATGGAGAAATTTCTCTAATTAATAGGGGTTAATTCCGCAGGGAAAAACACAAGTAAATAGGAGCTCAACAAACATGAAATTTGGTTGAGTGTTGGCCAGGCTCAGTCTGTGAAGCAGTGATATAGACTATACTAATGCAAAGGTTTCTCAGGCTTGAGCAAGCATTGTATTTCTTCTCTATTTTCTGATTAATGCAATACATATAGGAAGGGGTTTTGAGTAGTTTCTTTCCCCTAGATAATTCTCCATGTTTGTGTATTAATTCATGTAGCATGTTTATGATTGCCTTTCTCAATTGCGAATTTCTTTCTGCAGATGAGTAGAGTAGATTCAAGTTTTATGTTTTAGTAAATTACATGAGCAGTTTTGAATCTACATAGGATTTCGACAGTTCAATTAACGACACCAATGTGTATAATATCATATGTGCACAAATATTTGTAAATAAAAATATCCACAACAATGCACCATATTGTTTATGCAATGGGGCATTCGTATACTGGTTTAGCACAAGGGCGTATTGAGAGTATAGCACCAAACTAGGCAAAATGAATTTTACGACTGATTTCTTTTTTTAATTTAACCATTTTTTAGTGCTATCAAGTAGTATATTTACTAGTGCAGTGTATTTAATTAGCGCACCACTATTTTTTATTTATATAAAAAATAACTCTACCATGGTGCACCATATGATGTTACGTACTGATGTTTCTATTTATAGTAATTCACTGGTGCATTAGTGTATTATAGACACACCATTAGAAAACATCAGCTAAAACATTTGCTCGCCCAACTTCGTCAGTGATCTCTGCTAGAAATGGAATTTTGGGCTATTTTTATAGGGGCTTCCACAAAAATCTTTGCTAGAGGGAATTTTTGTTGTAGTGAAGGTCGAGTGTGTCTTCATGAGGAGCACCATTTTTTTTGTTAAGAAGAAGGATGACACACTTAGGTTGTGCATTGATTACTGACACCTAAACAAGGTGACCATAAAGAAGAAGTATCCATTATTGTGAATCAATGACTTATTTGACCAGTTAAGAGGAGCAACAATCTTCTCTAAAATTGATCTGAGATTGCGATATCAGCAGGTGTGTATAAAATATGAGTATATCCATAAAACAAAATTTAAAACAAGGTATGTTCATTATGAATTTGTGGTAATGCCTTTTGGGCTTACCAATGCACCTACAGCTTTTATGTGCCTTGTGAACAATGTGTTGTGCCCTTATTTGGATAAGTTTGTCATAGTCTTCATTGATGACATTTTGATATATTAAAATACCAAGTAGGACCATGAAGAGAATTTGGTCGCAGTACTATAATTTCTAAGAGAGCATAAGCTTTATGAAAAGCTTAGTAGGTGAAATTTTCTTCCTTCTTGGATTCATTATTTGGGACACATTGTTATCAAGTAAAGAGTAGTAGTTGATCCCGAGAAGATCAAGGCTACCATGGAATGGCCAACACCTAAAAATGTGGCTGAAGTTAGGTCCTTCATGGGACTAACAGGTTAACACAAGAGGTTTATTAAAAATTTGTCCAAGATTGGTTGTCCAATTAATGCTCTACAAAAGAAAGGGAAGAGGTTTGAATGGATAGTTGATTGTGTTACAAGCTTCAAAAAACTTAACCAAATATTTACCAATGCACCAGTATTAAGAATAGTATATCTTGAAAAGGCTTTCATTATTATTATGCACGAATGCCTGCAAGGAGGGACTTGGTGGAGCCTTGATTCATAATGGTCAAGTAGTATGCTATGAATCCTAAAACTTAAATGAACATGAACATAATTGTGTAACCGGTGATTTGGAATTGGCTGCCATCATCCATGTGATGAAGATGTGGACACGCTATATTCTTAATAGAAAAAATTCACCCTAATGACTGATCATGGAGGATTGAAGTATTTTTTTGATTAGCCTCAATTAAATACAAGACAAGTTAGATGGCTAGCCATGCTCAACAAGTTCGATTTTGAAGTCAAATATATAATAGAGTAGTTTATGCACTCAATGGGAGGGTGAAATTAAACAAATTAACAGCATTAAGTTCCTATGGAACTAATCTTGAAGAGAAGATAAAAAAACATTAGGAAACAAGACAAAATGTATCACCAATTAAAGAGAGAAGCTACAACAAGGCTCTCAAGGAAATGATGATAAGGACTATTGCCATACATAAAAAGGACTGACTAAATTCAAATGCAGAATTTATGAACAAATAAAAATGATTTGAAGAGACTCCTATTAGAAAATTTCATGCTAGGTCATATTCTAGTCACCTAGATTACCAAAAGACGTTGACAACCATCAAGAAATTTTATTTCTGGCTAGATTTAAAAAGAGAGGTGGCAGATTTTATCTCCAAATGCATAAAGTACCAACAAGTGAAAATAGATTGCAAACACCTAATTGGCTTATACTAGACTATTCACATTCTAGAATGGAAGTGGCATGATCCAGATTTAAACAGGAACAGAAAAAATTACAGAGATAACCATAAACACAGAGATGCAAAGAAAATAATACTTCATTTCATTAATGTAAAACACTGAAATATGCTTACAAACAAAAATGGAAATAAACCAGCTAGGGCAATGGTAGCTTATCTCTGAGAAGAGATGTGGTGGCTACATGCCTCTAAACTGCCTTACAATGACGCTCAAGGGCCTTTTTGTTATTGAACAATAAGAGCAAACCCTAAACAACCAAAACCCTAACCCGAGGAGATGTAACACCAAGAGTTTATGGGCCCCGTTGGGGTGAGTTGGACAGCCAACTTCCCAGGGTCATGACTTGGTCATATTATCTCCGTTTGACGCGCATGATAACCCGTTGGAAAGATCTCTCCAAGGACTACAACAAATAAGACAATTTTAGGCAGAAAATTGCTGGTGGTAGATTTCCAAAAAAACATCATTTAGGGCCTCAAAACGGCTTCGGAAGTTTAGGACCCGAAAAATTGCTAAAAATAGTAAACTGTGCTACAATTAAGGAAATTGAAAAACTGAAAGAAGCAATGGTGGGGGTCCAAGTGGAATTGGTGGTGTTAGCCTTGGAAGCATTTGGCCCAAAAATGGATCCAAAACACTACTAAAGGCTTCGAAATTCACCTGAGGATCATTTAAAGATCAGAACTAGCGCAGGAGCAAAGCCCTTGGAAGGGCAGAAAAACACTATCGAGAGGCTAAAACACATTAAAACAGTCAGAAACCAAGTATCATAGGCTTGAGCATAGCAATGCACAACAACCGTTAGATTTGGCCGATCACGACCCAGATCTAAGCGGCAAATGGCAAATCGGCAAGCAGAGAGGACTTCAGACTGGGCGGAAGGCACCGCCAATCAGCGATCTCTGATGATCGGATTGGTGGGTCGCAATCGGCGGAGGAAACCAGAGGGTATCGGTGCAGACACTATAAAACTTTCGACAGCGATCGACAATTCAACATGGACTATCGATCAAGCGCGCAGATCGATGGCCCACGTTACATTGAGGTATTGCTATCGAGAATTACAAAGGAGCGCACTAGCCACGGGCCCAGGGCATGAGCGACATGGGATTGCGATTGATCGCATCGCTATATCACATCGGCTATACAAAGGGCACTGGCATATACACATGGGTGACCTGATAACCGAACCCGACGGTTATACACGTAATATTGCATAATATTTCAAGTTCGCAAGAAGGCCAATTTTAATGCATTTTCAATGTTTTTTGTATTTTAAGAAATACAAAGGGAGCCTTCGGCAGCGACGATGTGATAGGTCCCGAACCCAAAAGGGTTCGAGAATGAAATGCATAATTTTTCAGGTCCGCCATAAGCCATTTTTCATGGTTTTTTAGTGTTTTTCAACACGTTTCAGAATACAAAGGGAAGCAAGGGACCAGGCCACTTGCGATTTGCGATAGCGACCCTAAGGGTGGACCCAATGGAGGGATAGGCCATAATTAAGGACTTCTGAAGTCTAAAACAAACCAAGATGGGCGAGCTTTTGCTGTGTGCAACGTTTTCTATGTAAAAACGGGAAAACAATATTTATAAACATTTAAAGGGATTACACATGCCCGAAGACCCTTTCCATTACCTAACAGAGGCCGGGAGACAGGGACAAAGGCCGGAAAGTGATCATGAATGGCACAGCGCAACACAGCACGCGCAACTAGCCCGAAACAGAAATATCATGGGCATCAACAGCGCAACACAGCCCGAAACAGAATCTGTCATGAGGCATCAACAACGCAGCTTATCCAAAACCAACAAGTGATCATGGAGCATCTTTGGCATGAGAGAGCTCCCTGCCATCACATCAAACTACCTGAAGGAGGTTGTTCCTCTGTCAGAAGGAGAAAACCTCTGAGCCATGCTTGCCTATTCAAGGAATCAAACAGTTAAGGGACAGAGAGGATAGATTAAGACTCCGAGCCTTTGAGAGCTCGGGAGCATTATAAAAGGCCTATAAAAGGCTGGAAACTAAATGTAACAAGGGTTCAACTTCTGGAGACTAATGAGACTTTGCTACTCAAGCTTCTCATCTTCATTCATTAGTAATACAAGCTTCTTTTGTTGTTATATGTTCAATGTCCATTTTCTTTTCTGTTCCAAGCTTGCACTTGGACACTTTGTTCATGTTTCTTTTCTATCTAATGCCAAATAACTATCATCTTATCTCTGCGTTGATAAATTAGATTTGCAAGCTTCTTTTGTTGCTTGTAGCTAGCCATTCATTTGTGTTTATATATATGCATCTGCCGGTATAGTCGGTATTTTCATTTGCTACCTGTAGCTAGCAATTCATATATGTTTATATGTGCATCTGCCGATATAGTCAGTATTCTCCATCCATTCATTAAATCTACAAACTATTGAGCATTAGTATTCTAAAGCCTTGTAAATTGAGGGTTTTCATGCATGTCTTGAGTAAAAACATAGTTGAAATGGTTATCTGGCTTGATCCAAACCATCATTTATTCCAATAGTTCAGAGAACAATATTGAAGATTATATGTTACCAGGCATCTCTGAGCTGCAACCTAGGAGAGTTTCAGGGAGTGATAACATAATTGGCGCCGCTGCTGGGGAGAGGAAACTGAAGCTCAACTTCCCTGGGAAACAACATAGATCTAGCTTTGATGATAGACAAAGTCTAGGCACTTTTTTGGTTGTAATCATCTATCTGGCGACTCTACTGGAGGCCAAACCTCTTGGCGACTCCACTTCATAGTTCAAGCTTAGTTTGTGAGGCACACTTGGAGAAATCCTCAAAAGCTACAAGCTGACCCAGTACCTGACCCTAAAAAAATCATCAAAGAGAGAAAGGTATTGAAGAAAGAAGCATCAAGTTTAGGTAAACCTAAACAATCTCCTATATCTCTTCAAGAAAATCCTGCAATAGAACAAATACATGTTGAGAGTATAGCATCTAATACTAGCAGTGAAGAAAAACTCTCAGAGATTCATAAAGCTCCTTATTCTTTAGGTTCTCCTTTTGTTGTAAGCCTAAAGGAAACCTCACCTCCTATCCATAATACTCCTTTAGTCCTATCAATCACTCCTCAGCCCTCTGCCATTCAGACTTCCAGTACTCTTTTAGCCACCACAGCTATGGCAGGTCCACAAGCACCTACCAAAATGGAAAGAATCATAGCTGCTAGGTATGGACCTCTAATACTGCCCACTCCTTTGAATGCCATGCCTACTGTTATCACTGAAAAAATTTCAATGCCAAATGTCTTATATTTGTTTGAATCCTTTTTAGCAGTTTCGCAGCGCAACATGCTTTAAGTGATTTCGTAGCGCATAATTCATATTTTGCACTGGCTGCGCTACGAAATTGGGGATTTGTCCGAAACCATAGCTCACCCATATCACCTTTGTCTCCTATGGGTTTTGTGGGAATATCTGACTCATGTCACAGTGCTGAATCTTATCATCAATATACAAATAATACTGTTGTGTTTCATTCTCAAGGTTTTTCCTATAATCCCGCTACATTGGCCGAAGTTCTGGTATCCAGTGGAGGTCAATATCCTAGCATGCCTATTGTACAGAGTTCTGCTTCCCTTCAGAAATCTGCATCTAGTGAGAATCTCACAGGGGAACATACATCAGGTTACCTAAATTTTCCGTCATCAGATTGCCAAAGAGGAGCTATACATGGTAGTATCTTTGATGAAAGTCCAGAGTACATCAGGCAATGGCTGCAAGAGTTGGAGAGAGAACTTTTTAGTGATATTGATGAAGCAAGTATCATTAGCCCCGCTCAAAGCACATATATTGACAGGGAATGGGCAGACACAATAAGAAAACCTCCTGTATGAGGATTCCCCTATGCATTCTCCGATGGAGAGCACAACCTTGAAGGATTATTCTAATGGAAGCATTGGTTATCCCAGTGTTGCAAATATATCTGATTCATGTTCTGTTTCACAAACTAATTCTTTGCAACAAGAAGCATATGCATAAACTGGTCACCGGCAAAAAAATGTTCATACAGGGAGCTCTTCCAAGCAGCTGTTAGTTCAAGGTGCTTTTAGTTATCTTCTTAAAACTCATCCTATTGCCAGTGAAGATTTTGAAGAAATCACATGGAATAAAGGTGACATGGATGTTGAAGAGAGTAATGTCACACATTCTACAAGGCAAAAACCATGTTGATGTTCAGGTGCGGCTGCATCTCTTTCGAGCAGTGGGAAGAATTTTGTGAAATTTGTAAACAGGTGTTCCAGCAGTCATGGCAATGCTATTACAGAAAGGCCAACAAATGTTAGCACAGAATGTACTTCAAGTAGCTACAGTAATGAAGTCATTGGCCAACCTTGATGGAATTGAGAAGGTTGCTCCCTTCCTGAAACCAATAATGGAGGTGAAAATTATCAAGTCATTTCTTCAAGGATTTCTACCAAGATACCAAAGACTTTTGGAGTTTCAATACCAATGAAAGCTACCTTTTTCATCACTTATATCATGGTTGATGGATGGGCTTGCATTGCTGGTGAAATTCTCCGATTGAAGCCATTAATCATTTTTATCTGAAGAACATGTTTTTGATGAAGACTGTGTTTTTGAAATTACACAGCAGTTTCGTAGCGCGCTACGAAACTGCTGTAGGTGATGTTTGTTACAGGCATATTTCTCTATTTTAAGCAGTAAACTTCCAGGAGGTATTTAGCGCAGCTGAAAGAATATTTTCGAAAATTGAAAGAGGTTTTTATTCCTAACATACTGAACTAGAAAAACCTCTTTCAGTTTCTTCAAATTGATTATGAGCTGGGAGAAACGAGTGACTAAAAGTTGCGCTACGAAACTGCTGTAGGTGCAGTTTTTAATTTCCTGTTTTACACATCTTCTTCAAGGACCGATTCTGGGCAGCTGGAGTAGTTTTTCAAAAAACCAAAGGAGGTTTTTGTTCAGCATGGATTGTTTCACAAAATCCTCCTTCAGTTTTTCCAAATACGTTTTCTGCGAGAAGTTATAAGCTCTGTCCCAAGACCTATTTTTCAGCCAGAACAGAAGCTTATATTTCATGTCATCTTCACTTACCATTATATCAGCAATAAGCAACATGAAGATTATTAAGTTACAGGCCTAGCATGAATGGTTTCATAGGAAAGTTGATGCTGCTCATGGTAAAGAACACATTTGAATAAGGGGGCTTATGTATTATGCTGCTATAACCATTTTTCTGCTGTAGTTATCACCGGTTGCAGTTTCTGTTATATTATTTGGCTCATGTGTACTGATGCATATAGAGCTTACTCCAGGCCGAGTTTTTACTGCAATTGCGACTTTTCGCATACTCCAAGAACCTATGAGATCTTTTCCTCAAATAATCACTGCAGGAGACAAGTTGTTTAAACAATTCAGCAGTTTCGTAGCGCGCTACGAAACTGCTGTAGGTGGTGTTTTTAAAGCAAACAAACAGTTTAGTGATATGTGCGGGATTTTTTTTCAAAGGAAACACCTAAGGGACATATAAGAGACCAAATGAAGCTATCACAGCCATTCAGATTATGACAGGTGTACCTTTTGAAAAAAGTGAAATGTTTTGACTTAGGTTTAAAGTTTTTGTTATAAAGTCACTTTATTACCGGTCATTAGGATTTCGAAGGAGTTGCATATGAGGAGTCTTGGCTTGCACACCTGTCCATCAATGAAGCCTCCAACACATCTGGAAACATGGTGGTGCTCTATATTTTTGGGATATTAAAGAGCTAAAGACATGCTGCTGCATTTTCGAATAAGTAGTGGAAGACTGGAACCGAAAAAATAGGGGATTTCTCCTAACATCACTGAACCATCAAAGCATTCAGCATCCGAAGCTAGCATGAAACATTGAATACTCATCTCAGCCATCTCAGCCAAACTAAAAGGAGACAGGTGTCAATGAACAAGAAGGAATCATTCTACGAGGAAGATAGAGTTAGAGTTATAGTTAAACTAGGACTCTTTAAACTCCAGTTTAGCACTTATTGTATTTAATGAGTCAGTTCAATAGCAGATAGGGGTCATTAGTGGCAGTCATCGAGCTCCCCTCATGCTGGAGGAGGAAGCTCAAAGTAGTTAAAGTTATGTTTCTATATATAGATGAAACTTTTATGTAATGAGGGTTGGATATTTGAGAAAACAGAGTGTTATTTTGGCTTGTGTACAAACTCATTTTCAGTAATACAAGTGACTACTTTTCTTCTCAGGATTCATACAGTGTTTCAAATGCTCAAGATATGTGGTTTTGTTTTATCCTTTATGTTTTTACAGTTGTATAGATACACAATCACTCAGAATTCACTTTGCTGCTCTGATTTCCTGTGTGTATTTGTAAGCTGAAGTTTCCATGAGATGTGTTTTGAGTATTTAAACATTACATGCCCTGACTTCTATGTATGAGTAGTGTTATAGTTTACTGAAGGATGATTAACTCCATAAGCCCAATGGAAGTCTTTGTAATGTCTGTCCAGCCAACATATTTGTTAAATTTACTTTGCAAGAGTTAGCCATCTCATCAATAGTCAAAATCAATAACCTTTTGAGAGAGCCCTCTCAGGCTAAGGAGGCTAAGCCTTAGTCAAAAGTCTGGTTTGAAATAGTTGCACAGAGTCTACCTGATCAGCAGCCCTTCAGTGCTTGATTTTGTGATAACACCTACTGGAGAATATCAAAAGTATATGCCTAAGTTCACTGGGACTGAAGGTGTTACAATTGAAGAACATCTTGAGTCATTCTATAGGTATGCTGATAACCTAGACATTAGTGAAGATGATGTCTGGATGAGAGTCTTTGTCGAAAGCCTAGATGGAGAGGCTAGGAAATGATTTAGAGAACTGACCCCAAGATCTATAGCAAATATTGAGGCTTTAGATGATGCATTTCTAAAGCATTGGGAAGATAAGAAGGATCTCCTTTACTACCACACTGAGTTTGGGAACTTAAAGAGGGAAAATGGTGAGCTGTGTTGAAAATGCAACAAGATGATGGAGCTTAGTGAAAAGAAGTCGCCTTCACTAAGTGGGCCCGCAGGCTATTTTTGGCGCAAAGTCTATATTTAGACATATGGATCATGGTCTATGAGTTGCAAGATGTTATTTATGGATGATTGGTCATGTTGGTAAAAATAGATGGACTTCTATTTTTAGACATATGGGTGGAGTCTATTTTTAGACTGCCAGTCTAAAAATAGAACAGTCGAATATTATTAGCTCTTAATAATATTTGGACTATAAACATTATCTTATCCTCTTGTAGCACTTCAGTTCGAGCTACGGATGTGGCACATGCAACTGCCAGAAGGAAATACGCTTTTCTTATGGGTTAGTTGAGCTATTACATAATGGACTTCAGTGAGAACTCAAGTGATTGAGTTTGGTGGAGTTGATTGAGGAGTTGATGGAGTTGTGTTCAATTTGACTTAGTTGAACTAGTTGTATTTAGTCTAACTGCCAAATACACTAGTGATGAGTGATGTGAATTAATTATTAATTAATTCACTAATTATTAACTCATAAATCATCTAAAGAATACATCAGTTAACTCAGTGCATGGACAGTTCAGTGGAGACAAGTGTTAGAGGTGGAGACTACTATCAGTTGTGACTATAGCTATGCATGAGATTTGCACAATCATTGATTGAGATTGCCAATGAGGATTGCACAGTACAGGCCAAGGTAAAACAATCTTGGATCAGATCCATTCTCAACTTGGATTGCGCAGTAGAGGCAGGCAAACAGTGGAGGAGATTTGAACCTGTGACTTGATTCAGATCTGAGCTAGTTTGTGTGTAGCAGGTGGAGATAGTACTGAGTACTTGTGAGGAGTGTTGTACTATGTATTGTTACATGTTCTCTATCATTATAATATACAGATAGTCGGGGGTTTTCAGCTGTATGCTTTCCCCATTACATACTGTGTTGATATGTGTGATTGATGTTTCAATGTGCGCATGCGATTGTTTTTAATTCCGCAAATTGATGATCAACGTAGAGGAGGTTATGTATTATGCATGCATTCCGTAGATAGTGTATAATCAGGATAATCTCTGTGAATAAGTGTTATATTATTAAAAATTTCTACATGGTATCGGAGCTAGTTGATTTGTAGAAAAAGTTGTACATGGTATCAAAGCGAAGTTGATCATCAGATCTATTATTTAGAAAGTGATTACATTTTATTTCTTTAGGCAGAGTCTGTGATCGGGCCAGGTAGCCTATGGATTCATCCTTCTTTTGGAAGGTGAGATATCCAGTAAAAGCCCATACAGTCAATCTATGTACGAGAAATACTTTGTTCTCATGAATTTTAGATCAGAAGCAGTTGAGTTTTGAGCTGGTGGAATTCGAATTTGCAACAGTGTTTTCTTGGTGTCGAAGTTGAAATGTCTTTCAACAGATTGTGATTGGAGTATGCCCTTGAAGGCAGCTCGAATTATATTGCATGGAAAGACAGGATGGAGGCGGTGTTAGATGACAATGGGTTGAAGGAGTTCATAGATGCTGAGGTCCCAAAGCCTACTGATGTTGCTCACGTTGAGGCTTGGCAAAAGAAAACAGCAAAGTGTCGAAGGATTCTGTTGGAGGGCGTGAAGGATCACATTGTATCCAGCCTGCATGGAAAGACTTCTCCATACTTGATGTGGAAAGTGTTGACAGATTTATTCCAAAGCAAGAGCGACCAGAGGAAGTTGGCGCTCAAGGATAAACTCAGAAACATTAAGTGTGAGAAAGGAGACAGTATGCCCAAGTATCTCACGAAGTTCACCCAATGTCAGGATGAGCTGGGAAGTGTGGGGGTGACTGTCGATGATGAGGACTTGGTGAGCTTGGCTCTCCTTGGTCTTCCGAAGATTTGGCATTTCTATTAGGACTCTGTCAATGGTCGGGAGAAATTGCCAGGATGGGAGAGACTTTGGTCGGATCTTGTGCAAGAGGAGATCAGGCGGAATACCAGGGACGGATCTTCATCAAAGGCATCTGATGAAGAAAATTGCGCTTTGGCTACCAAAGCAAAGAAGGGGAAGAACAAGAAAGCTTCTCATTCCGGTGCGAAAGGCAAGAAGCAGGACATGTCCAAGGTGAGGTGCTTTCACTGTCACCAGCTCGGACATTATGCCACAAATTGTCCGCAGAAGAAGAAAAATAAGCAAGCTGCTGGATCTGCAGTGGGAGAGGCCTTAGCCTCGCAGTTTGAGCTGGATTTCTCGTTGATCACATGCTTGGTATCAAGTGTGATGGGATCAGTATGGTTCTTGGACAGTGGTGCATCTTTTCACATGACAGGAGATCGAGATTTGTTTTCTGATCTGGATGAGAAAGATCTTGGAGTGCACATCGAGATGGGTGATGATGGTAGATACAGTGCGACCGGTATCGATACCATTTCCTTTGAGAGGGATTCTAGTAAACCCTTCGTATTGAAGGAAGTGATGCATGTTCTAGGATTGAAGAAGAATCTTATCTCTATGGTGATGTTAGAAGACAAGGGATATGATGTTGTCTTCAGCGAGGGAAAGGCTTTCCTGCGCAGTAAGACAACTGGAGAAACCTGGAAGATAGGGGTTCGAGTCAAGAACCTTTATCAATTGCATGTAAATGGCTGCACAGCAATGGCATGCAAGGCAGAAGGATTGGTGAGCTGGGATGATGGCGAGCTGTGGCACTGAAGATTGGGCCACCTTCACCATGGAGCCTTGAAGATACTACAACAGATTTCTACTGGGCTTCCTAAAGGCACTCTTGCGCAGTCAGATCAGTGCAAGGGGTGTACTTTGGGAAAATTTGTGAAATCCACCTTTCACGAGAAGGATAGTCGCGCCATGACGTTCCTTGAGAGAATTCACACAAACGTGTGTGGACCTTTCTCAGTAGCTTCGACAGCAAAGCACAAGTACTATGTGATCTTTGTTGATGATTTCTCTCGAAACTGTTGGATATTCTTCATGCAGAAGAAGAGCGAGACATACTCAAAGTTATGTGAGTTCAAAGCACTGGTCGAGAAGGAATCGGGGAAGAAGGTGAAGGCTCTTAGGAGCGACAATGGTGGTGAATTCATCTCTGGTGAGTTCAAGGACTTCTGCAGCGCAGAAGGGATTCGAAGAGAGCTCATAGCTCCCCATAACCCACAGCAGAACGGGGTTGTTGAGCGAAAGAACAGAACGATCGTGGGTGTTGCATGGGCGATGTTGCATGATCAGGGCCTACCCCTTCACTTGTGGGTGGAGGCATGCAATACTACAGTATATGTGCAGAATCGTTGTCCTCACAAGATACTTGGCATGAGTACACCTGAGGAGGCTTATTCTAGTAAGAGGCCTAATATTTTCCATGTGAGGATTTTTGGTTCTCCTGTTTACATTCATGTGACGAAGGATGCCAGGAAGAATCTGGAGATTTGTGGGGTACATTGATACGCCCCACAACTATCGTGTGTATTTTCTAGACAATTGCAAGACTGTTGTGCGACGGGATATCAAATTTCAGGAGCAGAAAGCCATGAAGTGTTCGCTTGAGAGGGAGCCACACTTACATGCAGATGAGGAGCTATTAGTTCCTAAGGATGAGCTTCAGGACGTGGATCAGCCACAAGATGAAGTTCATGGAGTGGAAGAGACCACTCATGCAGCTCCAACCATCAGAGGGCAAAAGCGCACTACAAAAGCTGAGTGACTGTCTCAAGATGCAGAGAAGGTTGTAGGACCACCTATAGCGCAGCGCAGACAGAGATAGTCACCTGATCGGTACACTGGATACATGGCTCTTGTGAGCAAATGTGTCGTGATTGAGCCATCCTCTTTCGAGGAAGCTATGGAGGATTCCGCATGGGTAGATGCCATGGTGGAAGAGTATGATTCGTCAGAAAGAATGCATGGGAGATTGTCCCAAGACCGGAGGGTAAGTTGCGAATCATTGTACTTTATGTAGATGATTTGATTTTAATGGGAGATGAGCTGTTGATACTTTCATGCAAGGAGGATCTTGCTAGAGGGTTTGAGATGAAGGACTTGGGCCTCCTTCATTATTTCCTGGGATTGGAAATTTGGCAGCGCAGTGATGGACTATTTGTTTCTCACGGTAAGTATGCTCGGGAGATACTGGAGAAGTTCAACATGCATGGAGGCAAGCATGTATTGCGTTATCTCAGAGGCACATCAGGATATGGATTGTGGTACAGACAGGAGGATGAGGTGAAGCTATGTGGCTTCACGGATGCAGATTGGGCAGGGAGCCCAACAGACAGAAAGAGCACATCTGGAGGGATCTTCAGTATCGGGTCGATAGCAGTTTCTTGGTACAGCAGGAAGCAGAGATCTGTGGCACTCAATTCAGCAGAGGCCGAGTATATGGCAGCAAGTTTGGCTGCATGCGAGGCTATATGGATGAGGAAGATCCTGGTCGGGTTGTTCGGGTCACACTTGGAGCCTACTGTGATTTATTGTGATAACCAGAGTTGCATTAAAATCTCGGCTAATCCAGTATTTCATGATAGATCCAAGCACATCGACATCAGGTACCATCATATCAGAGATTGTGTGCAGCGGAGAATCATGTTACTTTCATACATTCCCACGGAGGATCAGGATGCTGATATCTTGATGAAGGCGCTCACCAGGAGAAAATTCGAATACCACAGAGGCAGGATAGGGGTTGCAGATAATCCATATCTTGTTGAGAGGGAGTGTTGAAAATGCAACAAGATGATGGAGCTTAGTGAAAAGAAGTCGCCTTCACTAAGTGGGCCCACAAGCTATTTTTGGCGCAAAGTCTATTTTTAGACATATGGATCATGGTCTATGAGTTGCAGGATGCTATTTATGGATGATTGGTCATGTTGGTAAAAATAGATGGACTTCTATTTTTAGACATATGGGCGGAGTCTATTTTTAGACTGCCAGTCTAAAAATAGAACATTCGAATATTATTAGCTCTTAATAATATTTGGACTATAAACATTATCTTATCCTCTTGCATGCATTGATTCATCTTTTATATTAACTTTTCAAGTCACAAATGACACAGCAGAGTATAAATCAGACCTTATTATTCAGCAGGTGTACAAAACCTTCCAAGTAAAACATCCAAGGCTGAAAGTATACCGAGATGAGGTGAAATATCGACCATCTCTGCTTATTAATACCAAATGCTGGAAATGTTTTGAAGTAGACGATCAAATCAATAGGCTTTTGCATGTCTTTAATGATTTTGTTGATATACAAATTGACCAAGAGAAAGAAACCTTTGATAGAAATGTAAAAAGGGTCAATTTTCAGTTTGGTGACTATTTTCTCAAAAGGGATGCATTAAAGAAAGGAGGAGATGTTTTTGATAGCCCAGTCAATGGGCATTTTTTGAAACTTTATTTCATTTAAGGCTTTAAAGCCTTGGTATTGTAAATATGTTTTTTTTCAAAATTTTATTTCATGCTAAATAGACTCCATGCCCAATGCAACACTAGGAGGAAGATTTGATCTTGTTTTTTAAAGGAAAGGCATTGTTCTATAGTTCTTGAAACCTCACATTGAGGATTTCATCCCCAGAAGGAGACAGTGTTAGCCTTGGAAGCATTTGGCCCAAAAATGGCTCCAAAACACTACTGAAGGCTTCAAAATTCACCTAAGGATCATTCAAAGATCAGAACTAGCGCAAGAGCAAAGCCCTTGGAAGGGTAGAAAAACACTATCGGGAGGCTAAAACACATTAAAACAATAAAAAGCCAAGTATCGCAGGCTTGAGCATAGCAATGCACATCAGCTGTTAGATCTGGCCGATCAACGGCCCAGATCTAAGTGGCAAATCGCAAATCGGCAAGCAGGGAGGACTTCAGGCTGGGCAGAAGGCACCGCCGATCAGTGATCTCTGACGACCAAATCGACGAGTATCGACGCAGACAGTATAAAACTTGCGACAGCAATCGGCGATTCAACGTGGACCGTTGATCAAGTGCGTAGATCGACGGCCCACGTTACATCGGGGTATCACTATCGAGAATTACAAAGGAGCGCGCTAGCCACGGGCCTGGGGCATGAGCGACATGCGATTGCGATTGATCGCATCACTATATCGCATCGGCTATACAAAGGGAGCTGGCATATACACATGGGCGACCCGATAACCGGACCCGACAGTTATACACATAATATTGCATAATATTTCAAGTCTGCAAGAAGGCCAATTTTAATGCATTTTCAATGTTTTTCGTATTTTAAGAAATAAAAAGGGAGCCTTCGACAGCAACGATGCGATAGGTCCCAGACCCGAAAGGTTTCGGGAATGAAATGCATAATTTTTCAGGTCCGTCATAAGCCATTTTTCATGGTTTTTTAGTGTTTTTCAACACATTTCAGAATACAAAGGGAAGCAAGGGACCAGGCCACTTGTGATTTGCGATAGCGACCTTAAGGGTGGACCCGATAGAGGGATAGGCCATGATTAAGGACTTTTGATGTCCGAAACAAACTAATATGGGCGGGATTTTGCTGTGTGCAGTGTTTTCTGTGTAAAAACAGGAAAACAATATTTATAAACATTTAAAGGGATTACACAGGCCCAAAGACCCTTTCCATTACCTAACAGAGGCCAGGAGACAGGGACAGAGGCCGGAAAGTGATCATGAACAACACAACATAAAAAAGCACGCGCAGCTAGCCCGAAACAGAAATATTATGGGAATCAACAACGCAACACAGCCCGAAACAGAATCTTTCATGAGGCATCAACAGCGCAGCTTATCCAAAACCAACAAGTGATCATGGAGCATCTCTGGCACGAGAGAGCCCCCTGCCGACACATCAAACTACCTGAAGGTGGTTATTCCTCTGTCAGAAGGAGAAAACCTCTGAGCCATGCTTGCGTATTCAGGGAATCAAACAGTTAAGGGATAGAGAGGATAGATTAAGACTTCGAGCCTTTGAGAGCTCAGGAGCATTGTAAAAGGCCTATAAAAGGCTAGAAACTAAATGTAACAAGGGTTCAACTTCTGGAGACTAATGAGACTTTGCTACTCAAGCTTCTCATCTTCATTCATTAGTAATACAAGCTTCTTTTGTTGTTATATGTTCAATGTCCATTTTCTTTTCTGTTCTAAGCTTGCACTTGAACAGTTTGTTCATGTTTCTTCTGTATCTAATGCCAAATAACTATCATCTTATCTTTGCGTTGATAAATTATATTTGCAAGCTTCTTTTGTTGCCTGTAGCTAGCCATTCATATGTGTTTATATATATGCATCTGCCGGTACAGTCAGTATTTTCATTTGCTTCCTGTAGCTAGCCATTCATATATGTTTATATGTGCATCTGCGAGTATAGTCAGTATTCTCCATCCATTCATTAAATCTACAAACTATTGAGCATTAGTGGTCTAAAGCCTTGTAAGCTGAGGGTGTTCATGCATGCCTTGAGTAAAAACATAGTTGAAATCGTTATCTGGCTCGATCCAACCCATCATTTATTCCAATAGTTCAGAGAACAATATTGAAGATTATATGTTGCCAGGCATCTCCAAGTTGCAACCTAGGAGAGTTTCTTGGAGTGATAACAGGCGAGTGGCCACTAATATCCACGTGGATCATTCCTCCCCCCTTAGGAAGCAATGGTCCCCATTGCGTTGAGTTCCTCCATGAGATGAGGAAACTTCTGTTGAATTTGGTCCCTGGTGAGCCACTTGCCATGGTAAAGGAGTTGGCCTGCTTCGACAACTCGATACAGTTGGATATTCTGTAGGCGAGTGTGCTTGATCTGTGTGTCCATGATCCGATCAATTGCACCTTGTTCCATGCAATATGGATTTAACTCTATGGGTGTGAGTTGTTCTGCAATGTCGGATGTGTCTAGTAATGGTGGAAAGTATGGCCGAAGGCAGTCCACATTGAACACTGGGTGCAGGCCAAGGAATGGGGGAATGCTAAGCTCAAATGCATTATCTCCCACAACCTTGGTAATGGTGTAAGGACCATATTGGAGTGGTCTGAGTTTCCGATAGGCTCCGGTAAGGCGTTCCTTTTGAAAATGCAACTAGACTTTATCTCCCACCTTAAACTTGTGTGGCACCCGATGTTGATCATGTCACTGCTTGTACTTGGCATTTGATTTCTCCATAATGTCATGGACCTGCTAGCGAATATGTTCGATGTGCTCAATGAAGCTATTTGCCATATCTGTTTCAGACTGTACATGAGTCGAATCTGTGTAAGTAGATGCAAATGGCATGGCCACATCAATGGGACATAGTGGTTGGAATCCTAAGCCCACCTGAAAAGGGTTGTGGCCAGTCGAGCTGTGGAGAGCCCGGTTGTAGCTGTGTTGAACATAGGGGAGGCTCTCATCCCATGTGCGTGGATGCTTTGAGTTGTACACGCGCAAAATGTGTACGATCATCCTGTTGACAGCCTCTGTCTGGCCATTAGTTTGAGGATGGAAGGTTGTGGACTTAGTGAGTTTGGTGTCCAACATTGACCAGAGACTGGACCAAAATGTACTGAGGAACCTGTTGTCTCAATCTGAGATGAGAGACTGTGGGATCCCAAAGTGTACCCACACTCGTTCAAAGAACAGTTTAGTAGTGGCTTCAGCTGTGATATTCTTCTTGCAAGCTGCCATAATGGCCATCTTCGAGAACCTGTCGATGACCACAAAAACACAGTCGTTTCCATGCTTAATGGAAGGAAGGCCTGACATGTAATCCATGGAGATGGAGTCCCAAGGTTGACTAGGGGTAGGTAGTGGGGTATAGAGGCCTTGCTTCTTGATGGTCAGTTTGGCAATGGCGCAAGCAATGCATGATCTGATGGACTTCTCGACATCTTGTCGAAGATTCAGCCAATAGAAATACTTCTGTAGTACTGCCACCATTTTCTCGACCCCAAAATTCCCAGCAACCCGACTATAGTGTGCTTCCCAAATCATCTTGGCATGCTCGCTTGAAGGAACACAAAGGTGACCCAGGTGGCATAACAAGGCATCCTGGAGGTGGAAATCTGGAACATGCTAACTCTCCAAGGGTATTTGGTATGTGTGGCTAAATTCTAGGGCGCTATTGTAGAGAAGTGACCAATCAGAAGTCTCGTGCCCACAAGAGTTGAGCACGGTGGAAACGCCATGATCGGTGGTCGACTAAGGTAATCTGCAACATTATTGGTGCTGCCCTTCTTATACTTGATATTCAAATGGAACTGTTGTAGGTGTGTGGACCACTTCTAATGGCGATCATTCTACAATTTCCCTTGGGTCTGTATGAACTACAGGGGTCGGTAGTCTGTCTGGATGACCGTTTCCTTCCCCAAAATGTAATGCTTCCATTATCGGCAGGCCTGCAAAATGTAATACATCTCTTTGTCATAAGTGGGATACTTCCGGACTGTGTCTGAAATTGTCTCACTATGATATGCCATTGGATGCCTGTGTTGAGTAAGGACTACCCCAATAGCATAGTCAGAGGCATCTGTCTCGACCTCAAATGGTTGTTGCAAGTCTGGTAATGCGAGCACTGGTGTCGAGTAGAGGCGATCTTTCAACTCTGTGGATTTCTTCTGTTGAGATTCAGACCAAAATAATTTTTACTTTCACTCCTACCTTGGTGACTTGACTCAAGGGCCAAGTGATATGAGAAAATCCTAACACGAACCTGCAGTAGAAGTTGGCAAGACCTAGAAAACTGCGGAGCTCTGTTAGGGTGGTTGGAGATGGTCAATCTCGAATGACTTGGATCTTGGCTAGATCCACATGCACCCCTTGTTCATCAATAATGTATCCCAGATACTGAACCTGGGTCATGCCAAAAGTGCATTTCTCCAAATTGGCAGATAACTTGTGTTGCCGCAGTGTTTGGAGAACTTGTCGGATGTGGTGGAGGTGCTCTTCCCAACTCTCGCTGAAGAACAGGATGTCATCCAAGTATACCACTACAAATGAGTTGGTGAATGGCTGCAAGATGTCATCCATTAGCCTCATGAAGGTTACAGAAGCATTCATCAATCCGAAAGGCATAACCAACCATTCGAAAAGGCCCTCCTTCGCTTTGAAGGCAGTGTTCCAAACATCGGAGGGTTCTATTGGTACCTGGTGATATCCTGATTTCAATTTGATCTTGCTGAAATATTTTGCCCCCTTTAGTTGGTCCAGGAGGTCATCAATCCGTGGGATCGGGTACCTATACGGACAATGATCTTATTCAGTGCCCGATAGTCAATACAGAGTCTCCAAGTCCCATCCTTCTTCTGTACCAACATGATCGGGCTCCCACAGGGCGATGAACTCACACGGATGTGGCCTTTTTGTAGCAGCTCCTGAATCTACCTCTTGATTTCATCGTTCTCCAGAATGGAGTGCCGATAGATTGGTCCATTGGGCAGCGGCACACTTGGGGTCAAATTGATGGAGTGCTTAACCTGACAATGCAAAGGAACCCTACGGGGGAGGTGAAGATGTCCCCGTACTCCTCCACAACCTTGTCCATCTGTAGTTGTCATGCGGAGGGGCCCTGTATGGAGGTCATGGCCACCGTCTTCTTCTTTCCTTGAGGGCGTATCATCAGGAAAACAAATTTCCCGGTTTTGGAAATGAGCTTACTGCATTGTTTTGTAGTAACCAAAGAGATGGCGGTAGGTGATGCTACCTCCAGTATCCTGTACAACTTATTTCCCAAAGTAACAATAACAGCACGAGGCCTTGATTCATACACAGCATGTCGCTTCCACAAGTATGGTTGTCCTAATAATACATCACAAACTTCAAGGGGAGCAATGTCACACAATACCTCATCCGTGAAGGGCTTCATGTTGTATGGAAGGCGACACTGCTGGCTGACGTGAAGATCCCATCCTTGGTGAAACCAACCGATGGTGTACGGTTGTGGATGTGCTGTGGTCGGTAAGTCCAACCACTTCACGACCTCTTCCGAAATGAGGTTCTTTTGGCTCCCGCTGTCGACAATGAATTGTAGCGGGGACCCCTTTACCCACATCTAGGAGTGGAAGAGACGCTCCTCCTCCTCTGGATCTTCGGGTTCCTCCTTCTGGATCTTCGTGGTGGCAATGGTGGCGTTGGGCTCCGCGTCGATAATCTGCTTCCCTTTGTCATTCCCCTTGTTGGGTTATGGCTTAGAGTCGAAACATGCATCTGATTCTGAAACCTTTAGCTAGGCCACCAGTGACTACCTGGCTCGACACTCACTTGTGTTGTGAGTGGAGTTCCTATGGAACTCACACCACTTTCACGTGTCCTTTTTCGGCTTCGCGGTGCTATTCTTTGCTTGCAGCTTTGGCGGGTTGTCTTGGGCCGCCCCACCTTGGCTTTGTCCTTTGTTCTGCAGTTTGGGGGCACCTTTCCCTTGCTTCGGATTTGCAGATCCAAAGTCTCGCTTCTTCTATTTAAACTTTTGCTCGGCCTTGACGACATATCGGTATGTCATACGGAGCAAGGAGATGTTCAGGAATTATATTTCTTCCTGGATGTACTTGTGCAGGCAGCTGTGGTATTTGAGTGCCAAATGCTGCTCTGAATCCTTGATACCCAACTTTGTGTGAAGGGTATGGAGAATATTGGTAAACTCCGGCATGTCTTGGTCCCTTCCCTGCCGCAGTGTGGTCCACTTTATGTATTGATCCTCATAGCTTCCGACAGGGTAGTACTGCTCCTTGATGGAATCCCGGAATGAATTCCAAGTGGGTGCGGCTGAAAATAGTGAGCCTGTACTTTCATCCTTCTGCTCGTAGTAGGTTTCCCACCAGTCCTTGACGTGGGGGGCTGCTTTGAGAAGAGTGAAAATAATCTTTTCCCGACTAGAAAAATAACCCTCTAGCAGACTTAACCATTTATTGACGGCATCTGCGTCTATTTGACCCTTGAATATGGGGATTTCAAAATTAACTTGTACCTTAAACGGTGTGGCATTTCCAGAGTAGCTGTTGGAAGTTGATGCGTCACCCCTGGGTAGTCGCTGAAGGATTTGGGAAAAGTTGTCCATCATCGCGTTCCTTTGTTGCTCGAGGGCTTCTTCGAGAAAGATTTTGATAGGATCTCCTTCCCCCTCGTCTTTCTTTTCATCCGCCAAGGGAGGCCGTCGGGATTTGTGAGGCTGGTCTTGCAAAGGTTCGACCAGTTCAAGTCCTAACTCCTTATGTCCAGACCTCGTTGGGGACATGCAAAGAAATACAGAGAAAAAAAAACAGACCACTCTGATACCATTGATCCGGATTTAAACAAGGATGCAAAAAATTACAGAGATAACCATAAACACAAAGATGCAGCGGAAACAATACTTCATTTCATTAATGTAAAATACTGAAATATGCTTACAAACAGAAATGGAAATAAACTAGCTAGGGCGATGGTAGCTTATCTCTGAGAAGAGATGTGGCGGCTACATGCCTCTGAACTACCTTACAATGAGGCTCAAGGGCCTTTTTATTATTGAACAATAAGAGAAAACCCTAAACAACCAAAACCCTAACCCAAGGAAATGTAACACCAAGAGTTTATGGGCCCCGTTGGGGTGAGTTGGACAGCCAACTTCCCGGGGTCGTGACTTGGTCATATTATCTCCGTTTGACACACATGATAACCCGTTGGAAAGATCTCTCCGAGGACTACGACACAAAAAACAATATTTGGCAAAAAATCGTTGGCGGTAGATTTCCAAAAAAATGTCGATTAGGGCCTCAAAACGGCTCCAGAAGTTTAGGACCCGAAAAATTGCTAAGAATAGTAAATTGTGTTGCAATTAAGGAAACTGAAAAACTGAAAGAAGCAATGGTGGGGGTCCAAGTGGAATTGGCGGGTGGCCACCAATATCCACCTGGATCATGGCAAGTAATTTTGATGGACTTCTTTATAGGGATACCAAGAACTTCAAAATAATATGATGCAATCATGGTACTGGTCGATAAGTTGAGCAAGGTGGCTCACTTCGTGGTTGTTAAATCTACAAATTTAGGTAGTGGTGGCTCAAGTTTCCATAGAGGAGAATGTGAGATTGCATGGAATTCCTAAGAAGATTATCTCGTATAGGGTTTCCAAATTCACTTAAAAATGTTGAAGAGAAATATTTCCAGGCTTGGGAATAGAACTAGCATTTAGCACAACATACCATCCTCAAAATGATGGGAAAATAGAAAGAACAAACAAAATTCTTGAAGACATGCTAATAATGTATGTAATGCACTAGCTTAGGAAGTGGGAAGCGTACCTTCCACTTACGGAATTCACATACAATAGTGGGTATCAAGAATAACTGAAAATGATCCCATTTGAAACACTTTATGGGAGGAGTTGTAACACACCTATCAGCTAGAGTGATCTAGAGAATATTGTTCTCATTGGGCCTGACATGTTGAAAGACGTGGAGAAGGAAATGCAAGCCATTAGAAGAAATTTAAAGGTGGCACATCACAGGCATAAGAGATATGCAGACCAACATAGAATTCATAAAGAGTTTCAATTTGGGGAATATGTTTTCTTGCGATTAAACCCAATAAGAGCTCCTTAAAATTTGGGTCATGTGCCAAGTTGGCACCATGGTTTTGTGGGCCATTTGAAGTGCTTGAAAGGATAGGGTTGGTGGCCTATAGGCTACCTTTTTCTCCATCAATTAGAGTGCATGATGTTTTCCACGTTTTGTTGCTTAAAATAGATGTGTAGGATGTTGATGAAGTAATTGATTGGTCTATGTTATAGGTAGAACCAGAGGGAGAGTTCCAATGAGAACCTTTGTGCATCTTGGATCAGAGGTAGCCCACACTCCAAAACCAAGTAATAGAGAAACTCAAAGTACATTGGAGACACATTGGGCCCAAGGAACCCACATGGGAAATAGTTGAACTGGTACGAGAAACATATCCTTTCTTATTTGCTAAGTATAAGCAAATGTAAATACAATGTAAAGAGTCTTACAACATTGTGTGTATAAATCCCCATAATGAGAAATGCTTGGTCTAAATCATGTTTTGTTGTAAATAGTTATTGAACACCGAGGAAGGTGTTCCCCCCAAGGAGGAGGGGACTATGACATCCCCTGGTCAATATTTCTCTCATTGTAAATACTTGTAATTATTTAAATGGATGAGAGAGGGATACATATTCCAATGCTTGAGGAAAGAGATTTCTTGACGGAATTGTTGTTTTAAACATCAGTCCTAGTTGGCTAAGTGGTTTTAAATGGGATGACTATGCCATAAATTAAATGAAAGAAGAAGGGACAGGTTTGGGTGTCCTTTAGCTCCAACGACAAGCAAGAAGAGGAAAAACAATTGAACGCATCATGGGTTGCCCTGTCATGGGAGGTTGGTTTGCATGCAATAGTGAAAAATGATGGGAGGTTAGTCAGGTTGGAAAATAAATAGGACCTTCATTCATTCACATGTTTTTATCTCCCACGTACGCATATAGGCATATGAAGAGAGAACGAGATTTCTAAGGGTGCGCAGAAGCAGTGGGAGAAAGCACATTTGGAACACCGTGGTAAGAGAACAAAAAAAAAATCCTCCAAGGCTGGAGGTGAGAACGCTAAGAAGGAAGTGCTCAAAATTCATTGTTGTTAAGTTTTGGAGAGATTAAAAACTAGTTGAAGAATCCTCATAGATTCTTGGTGGGTGAAGCATTATAGAGAGAAGTAACTTTCTTGAAGGCTGAATAACCAAAAAAACCTTGTGGATTGATGAACCAATATCCAAGAGAGAGGTAGTCAGGTACTTGGGAAGCTAATGAACCATCGGGTGATGAAAGCACTAGTGTGTTCTATCACTGATGAAGTATCTAGTGAAATAGACGCTATGCTTCTACAGTGGCTTATTTGCTCACAACCCTTCCTTTGTTGTGGACTCTCTTCTCTTAAAAGTGAGTTGAACTCTTTTTACTATGGTATCCTGGCATGGATTTTCATTATATATGAAAAGTCTGAGAGAACTGAGTGAAAGCTTATGTAGCTAGTGGATGAAGACAGAGTGGCCTTATGGTATCTCGTTTCAGTTGTTTACTTGTTGAATTTTTTCCTCAGAAATCACTCTACCTCAAGATTTGGAATCTAGCTCCAAGGTGATAACTACAAATAATAGTGGTTTTAGCTTGTATATGGTTGGGTGAGTTGAAGTCCCACTCTTAGCTTCCAGCCTATTTTCCACATGAGATAAGTATTTAATTATGCTCCTGATGTTTGAGTGATATATATATATGGGTATGGTATTAAATCAATGGTCCTGCTGATATTAAGGAATGTGAATTCTTGTGTGTTTATGGATATTAGATTTCTTGTATGCGTGTTTGAAGAATAGTTGAATGCTTATAAGAATTGTGTGAACATAAATTGTTGTGTTTCTTTCATTAAATTGATGAGTATGATCTATTGGCTATTTTCCATTGATTTCTCTGTGTATGTGAGTTGAATGAGTATAAGATACATGTCTTTATGTTATGTGAGGGAGTTGCTCAAGTTCCATGTGTTTCTAAAGAAATGCACCCAACAAGTTAGTTGAATGTTGTGGCATCTGTGTAAACTAGGAAGGACCTCAGAAAAATTCTAAGTTCTAAGTGGAAAAGGTCTACTAAATAGGCTTGAATTCACTTGTACCACCCGCGAAGTAGGGGATCGGGACAACCAATTGAAAATTCCAAATCTCGGGTGAAGTCATGTCTAACCCAAGGTGTGTAGGTAAAGAAAACACGTAGGTCCTCTAGTTGGAACTTGGGCCAGTCGGGCTCACAGTGCCTAGTCAGACTCAGAGGTAAAGTCAAGCAGGGTCTCTAGGCCGGGGTCAGGGTCGGGGCCCTGGCTAGAATTGTGTTAAGTGGATTGCGAATGAGGTCGGCCTTCGCCTTCCTAGAGTATTGCATCTACCCATGTGGATTTCTCCATGGTGGAAAAGTGGGCGTGCCAGGCGCCACACCAGTTAGTATGTGATTTCTAGGTGGGAATCATTGATGTAATTCACCTATCTTTGAATGGTCACATATTTTGACCTGTAAGTTGGATTGAGGTCAAATTAATATCATTGGAAAGGTCTCGATGAGACGAACACAATGATGTCATCGATTTAACTTTTGAGGTAGTCGCAAGAGGTCGAAAATTTTAAACCTCATTTCCATAACAGGACCATGGAGATTAGGTCAGCATTGTAACTACCAACTTATACCTTTAATTCCAGTTGGGGTTAGGATGGGAATATGTTACAATTCTCTCTTCACTTTCACTTCCACTTGTATCCTCCATTATCTCCCCACTTCTATGCATAATGCAGTAGCATCTGAAATCATGAAGAGTAATTCATGTGGAAGGATCCACAACTAAGAAGAATAAAATAATGAAAGTGGTTCTAGAAGAATTGAAAACAACCCAAAAGTAAAGAATGGAGTCTTGATCATTACTTAATGCTCTACTCTAATGTTTAAAATATTAGGAAGATTATAATACTGGGAAGACGATATAGATTTAATCTTTCTTTAGCTGCTTATATATATATATATATATATATATATAGATATATATATAATTTAAATTTCAAACATAAACAACATTAAATTTCTATTTCTTAATGTTTTGGTTAGATTCAAGTATATTTAGAGCGATGGTCCTCACCCAAATTGGGTTTAGTTGAGTGTGGCATTATTGAAACGTTGAATATTTGTTTTCCAAACTTGCATGATCGACAATAGATATGAAAAGCATTTTACATTTAACTCACATGTACTTTCAAGCATGGATCTCCTTTTGCCGTACGATTTAACCAGTCACGGATCGTAACAGGTTTTCCAAAATCTGGAAATCAACATGTCAAGCTATATTGGTTAGATTCAAGTATATTTATAGTGATGTTCCTCATACAAATTGGGTTTAGTTGAGTGTGGCATTATTGAAACATTGAATATTTGTTTTTCAAACTTGCACGATTGACAAGAGATATGAAATGTATTTTACATTTAACTCACATGCACGTCCTATAATGGCAATTTTGGTTTCTACCATTTCTTCTTTCTAGACACTGAGGCATATTTTTTGTCTATATAAGAGATACTACATGTATAAACAATCTAGAAATTCATCATAAAAAATATTTGAGGGATCTCAATGCTTCAAGGAGATAATGTGTCAAATCTGGGTCCTTCATTTTGAACTTAGAGGTCAACTCCCTCTTAATCTAAAACAAGGCTTCCCAAGGAAGCCCTGACTGCTCCCTTTATTATAGAAGAAAATATTTTTACCCATGTTGTTCCTTCTAACACATGAGTCGTTATGCTTTTGTAAAAACCAAATCATAGAGGATCAAACTTGACCCATCAATCCAAGTTTGAGCTATAATCTTCTATTTCCAAGCAAGAGGCTCCTTCATGACCCTCAAAGCCTTGAGGTGGTACCATGTACACTTCTTCCTCAATTTCTTCATTGAGGAAAATGACCTTTACATCCATCTAATGCAATCCCATAACATAAGCAACCATAAATCTAATAGAAGTGTACTTTAATGAGAAGATTTTTTGGCGGAAATCACATTATAATATTTTTGTCGACGCGTTTTGAACCAACGAGTGTGGTTTATCGTCAGGGCAAGTTGAAGAACTAGATCCTGGCTGCAAGAAGTGTACTTGTCAATTGGAGCAAATGTTTTTTCATCATCATCTCCCTCTTTCTAGGAGAACCCTATAGTTTCAAATCTTGCTATGTACGCGTCTACAATGCCATCTACTGCATATTAGATCTCATAAATCTATTTAGAGCTCACTACTTCCCTACAAACAAGTTATACTTCAAACTTGTTGATATGCCTGCTCCCTCTGAACTAAAATCTCATTTAGTACAATATCTCTCAAATCACAATCTTGGGAGATTCCTCTTGTCACAAGCTTTTCTTTTTTCCTCCATTAGTTCCATTTGCTGCCAAAGCCTTGGCAACCTTCACTATGTACCTACAATCCTCACTAGGAGACCATGGAAGAACAATTATAACCAAGAAAAGGATACAAAAACAAGAGACTAACTAATAATAATAATAATAATTAAGGAAGATAGATATAGGTTATTTATCTTTTGAGGATTATAGGGAAATGTCAGCTCCCACTTGATCTTGTCCCTCATCCTCATCATTAGCAGATGTCATTCCTTCCATGCAAAAGCTAGGGATTCTTGTTTTAGCAGAAACATGGATCTAGGTCTAACTCTAATAGTTTTATATGCAACCCTAGGGATTTATTATCAAGCCTTATAGATTTCTAGGGTTTACAAACCAGAGACTTCCAATATTATCTAAACCTTTGTCATATGAAAGTTTTCTTTCCAAAATCAAAATGCCCAAAATCCCTTTACATATGTGATGAAGTCCATTATAACTTTTGTAGGGTGGCATATGCAGGGAATCTTTCAAGGTTCATGGCATCAATAGAACATCCTACTTCTCAACACATTCTAAAATGTAATGCAACATTTCCAAGGGAAACATAGGTCTATAAAACTTCAATTCAATATATATCCAAATATTCTCTGCACAGGTATAATAATTTCATCCCTTATATAAGTGACATACTTGAATGTCTTCCTGTGCAATTACCCAAGATATATTTTTAGAGAGGCTTCCTTCAAGCGTTATCGAGTTATGGATTAGCCACAGTTCCAAAGATTTCAAATAATCATTTGTCGTCATATCTCATTCAATAAAATCACACTCACAACAATGCAGTGAAAGACATATCATTGTAGTATAGGGTATATGGCATTATAGACTTTGCAACTTTAGGGAAACATTTCATCTATGCCATTTCTTCTTGCAATACCAAGATGGCTTACGTGCTACATATACATAGATGTATATAACATTGCACAAGCACTTTGAAGATCATATATTAGTTGAGGATTTCATCACTGAAATTGTTGTGTATAAGTAGGTGAAGAGACTCTTTATACATAACTGTGCTTAATGGTTTCTTCAAGGAATCCTTCACAACTTCATATAATGCATATATTTCCAGAACATCAACATAATCCTTTGACAATATATTTTGCATAAATGAATTTTTACCCCTCAAGGCATACTAAGATCAACCTTAACAAATTTAAAGAAAATTTGATACAAGTCTTAATACAAACTAATTCAACTAGGCCTATGATTGGTTCTCATATACTCTAAAAGTGTATTTCGAAAAGAAATTTGATCTCAAACAAATTTTTTTGAGAGAAATGTTCCATACCATTCAATCTAATGCAAACAATCTTCAATAGAATTTTTGAAATGAAGATACCTTTCTTGACTTTGTCACTAATTAAGGCATTTAGGATTACTTTAGATCATCTTATGATATTATTTGGTCTTTGTATCTTTCATCTGAGGTATTTTTTCCTTACTATAGCGTACCAAATACCCTTGGTTTTTATCCTTCTTTCATAGTTGCAGACTAGAGCTTCTAGAGGCATGAACTGAGACAAATAACATAGAATTTGTTTAGTAATAAATAGTTAATAATAATATGAGCAGCAATATTTCTTTTGCAATGGTCATTAGCAACTTATGTCTAGATTGATGAGGCATCTTAAAATTGTTTGAAAACACAATAACAAGAAGAACAATTCGGGCTTTCTAGCTCTGAGATCCTCTTCAAAACAATTAAGGTTTTGGTCTTCGATCTCTAAAGTGTAACACAATGAAAACCTTTCATCCTATAGATTGTTCCACCGATGGCATAACACAATGATAACACCAATTATCTCAAAACCATAAAATGTATCCAATTTTGATTTTGTTTCAACAAGTGACTTTCATGATCTCCTTCAAACTCAAATTGATATCATGAACATCTTCAACCTTCTCTAAAGCTAACTTCCAATTTTTTCTCAAGGTTCTCAAAACCACTGTTAAGGTCTCCTTCAGATTACTAAATTGAATGAATTAGGGTCCGATTTTCTAGGCCTCTCAGCTTCTTCTTAATCACTCTCATACTTTCACTATATGAAGCTCCTTTTTTTGGTCTCATGTGGTTTGCGTTGAGGCCTTTCGGCCCTCTGAAGTTCAGAATAAGGCCTTTCAGCCTTCTAAGGTTCAAACTAAGACTTTACCTCAAATATATTTGAACCTATTTGATAATGACTTGAGATTTGTTGGTTCTCTCTCTAGGATATTTGGTCCTTCTTCAGGAATCAATGGAGGCTTGGATTTACTTTGTCCAATAGACATGTAGCTTTATTATTTCTGGGGATAAATTCCTTAGATGACTATGGATTCCCATCAAGGATCTTGGTTTTGCTTGAAGACTTGACAAGGTTTCTCTTTACCCCTCTGATACCATGTTGATTTTTGTTATATACCTAGGGGGGATAATATGGGGTACCAAGGGAGGTACTCAAGGTAATAATGTAATAATGGGATGGGCCATAGTAATAAATAAGGTGGTTAACCCATGTCATGTAAGGGACCACAAGTAGTTAATAATAATATAACGGGCCCATGGTATTAGTTGATGGTATGAGGGAACCATGGTAATGACCCATGATATTGTATGTATGAGGCCTATATAGAGGCTAGAGACTCCACATGGGAGAGAGTGAAGGAATATTGTATGAACAGGCATATGGCTTGTGGAGTGTTCTCCTTCCTTAAGGAGTGAAAGTATGGTGTTGCCCTACCTTAAGGGTGTCGATCAATAAAGAATCATTTCATATTATTTCTGGGTTTCTTTGCATTATCTTATATTTTCATATCAAATCTATAGTATTTCTGGGTTAGATCTACAACAAGTGGTATCAGAGCTCTTTCTTGGGCACAAAAGTGGAGATTTTTTTTTTTTTTCTTTGCAGGGTTTCGGGGGCGGCGACTTTGCAGGTCAGATCTGTACATTTTGGTGCAAGATCTGTAAAATATAATTACAGATCTGGATTCTTTGTGCAAAAATAGTCGAATTCAAAAAAAAAAATCAGTTGAATTGGAGTCCGGATGAAGGAGATATCACTGATCTAAAAATCAGTGGGGTTGCAGACAATTTTCAGGACAGCGATTTTGCGGCGCAAATCTAGACGTCCTGGTACAAGATCTGCAAAATCTAATTGCAGATCTGGATTCTTTGGGAAAAAATACCCAATTTCAAAAAAAAAATCAGTCGAATCGGAGTCCGGATGAGGGAGATATCGCTGATTTAAAATCAGCTCTTTTTGCATAAATTTTGGTGATGGCGGGAGAGTAGCAGCACAGATCTAAAATTTCAAGTGCCTGGATCAAGATTTCTACCACATGGGCAGATGCAGAATGATTGTTCCATTTCTAAAAACAGGTTATAATAGAGATTCTGAGCAATATTGACGAAACTGTGACAATTTCAAATTTTCGCCAAGTGTGTGTTTTTTTTAAAATTCTCTTCATGGCTTCTAGCAAAGTTCTATGTTTTACAGGAACAGATAATGGTCCTACTATTGAAGAATGCATAAAAGAACACAATTTATTATGGACACCTCATTGGAGAACTTTTATAGTGTTTAATTTTAAAGATGAGGCAGCCACATGGTGGGGATTACTTAACCAAAAGAAGTGTTCCGACCTGCCCGATGAAGAATTTGAAAAATTACTTTTAGACAGATGGTCTCATGCCAGAAAACAAGATAAAGAGAAACATGTGGGGTTATTTCCTACTGGTATATCCTTATTGCAGGTTCATGGATTGATTCAGAAAGAAAAGATCATTGTTTCTATAAATCCTAGTTGCAAGCATAATCTCATAAATGTCAACTTGGCAAAAAAATTGCAAGTTCCAGCGAAACAAATTGAAAGTACACAGGTTGATGATGAGGTTGTTCAAATTTATAAGGATTTGAAACTTTCTATGGATAAGTATGTGTTTCATGGTGATTTTTATGCTTCAGATATGGATAACATGGATGTTGTTTTGGGATACCCTTGGATGGAATTAGTGGGTACTATAAATATTAATGTGCAGAAGAAATTCCTGAAGCTCTGGTATAAAAAGAAGAAAATTACATTACAGGATATTTCCATTAATAAGCAGGTAGAGTCCAAGGAGGTTGAAGCAGAAGATGTTACAGGGACTGACATATCAGATGATGAGCAGTTGATGGTCGACAATCAAACACAAACAGAGGCTGAAGCCAAAAAGGTAACAGGTGCTGACACATCTGATGAGGGTTCAGTGGTTGAAGTCATACTGGAAGATAAGGCACCACATCAGGCACCACAACATGCACCACAACATGCACCAGATAACAGTCAGGCTCTAGTAAGGAGTGAATTAAAGAAAAAGACATCGTGGGTTAAAACTTCAACATATCATCACCCACATCACCCCGCAAGACAACCATCAAGATGGAAACCAAGTAGTCACATGACGGATAGCGAGGAGAGAAGATCCACCCACTACACATCAACACAGAAGAGCTGCCACGGTCAACTTCCATCTCAAGCGAGCGAGGCACCAGCGAGATCGAGGGTTCACCTTTCTCTTGGATGGCTAGATGCACGTGCATGGTATCAGTGGACTACTCTTTTGAGTAGATCTTATTATTTATGTTCTTCCCATGTTTCGGGACGAAACATGCTTAGGGGGGTGGAATGTTATATACCTAGGGGGGATAATATGGGGTACCAAGGGAGGTACCCAAGGTAATAATGTAATAATGGGATGGGCCATAGTAATAAATAAGGTGGTTAACCCATGTCATGTAAAGGACCACAAGTAGTTAATAATAATATAATGGGCCCATGGTATTAGTTGATGGTATGAGGGAACCATGGTAATGACCCATGGTATTGTATGTATGAGGCCTATATAGAGGCTAGAGACTCCACATGGGAGAGAGTGAAAGAATATTGTATGAACAGGCATATGGCTTGTGGAGCGTTCTCCTTCCTTAAGGAGTGAATGTATGGTGTTGCCCTACCTTAAGGGTGTTGATCAATAAAGAATCATTTCATATTATTTCTGGGTTTCTTTGCATTATCTTATATTTTCATATCAGATCTATAGTATTTCTGGGTTAGATCTATATTTTCACTATATGAAGTTCCTTTTTTTTGGTCTCATGTGGTTTGCGTTGAGGCCTTTTGGCCCTCTGAAGTTCAGAATGAGGCCTTTCGGCCTTCTAAGGTTCAAACTAAGACTTTACCTCAAATATATTTGAACCTATTTGATAATGACTTGAGATTTTTTGGTTCTCTCTCTAGGATATTTGGTCCTTCTTCAGGAATCAATGGAGGCTTGGATTTACTTTGTCCAATAGACATGTAGCTTTATTACTTCTGGGGATAAATTCCTTAGATGACTATGGATTCCCATCAAGGATCTTGGTTTTGCTTCAAGACTTGACAAGGTTTCTCTTTTACCCCTCTGATACCATGTTGATTTTTCAAAAGGTCTTCTATCTTATAATTACTTCTAATGAAATTTACTTCAACTTATTTCATATTCACATTAATCATTATAAATTACACAAAATATATTCAACAATAGATAGTAGGATCATAAAGAGTTATCCAGACAAGAAACATAAGATATTTTACCATGGGAAAACCCACATGAGGAAAAAATCTAACAACCTTTTCCTTAGAGAAATTGTTCAAATAAATATGAGATGCATCTAATATTTCAAGTCAAAATAGAAGTCAAACTGACCATGAATAGGCATAGATGAAACCATGCCAATAATAAGTAGCCTCATAAACTCATTCTAATGTACCTCAAAAATTTCAGCCTTCCACAAAGAATTAGGTTTGCTCAGAATTTCGTTTTGCTCCAAAATTTGAACTCATACTCAAAATTTATCTTCCAAATATGATATTCTTTTGTTCTTCTTGGAAGGTGATATTTCCATAAGCTCAGTCTGTTCATCTTCTTAAGTATGTCTAAAATTTGTCTTGTAGAGAGGAGCATTTGATCTATTACAAGAGAGATTTGATCTGCCTTAGAAAGTCTTTGTTTGCTACTTTAGAGGAGTCCCATGAGTGAACAAAAGAGATCTGAATTTCTTTCCTTTTGGATGAAGATGAGTAGTGTATTTATAGTGGATAAGAGAGCCCAAGGTTCACCTCTCTAGGGCTGAGGCGACTTGAAGTCGACCTTACTTCTGGAAGAAAAAATACATAGTTTGAAAATTCAAATTTCCCTCTTTTTGAAGTCGACATGAATAACATGTCTTGAATATATTATTACATTTATTTGGAGGGATAAAATAACAATTATGAATACCAACCATAGCTACAAAAATTCAACACCAACTACTATAAAAGATGGGAAGAAATGCTTATAGACTCAGTCTATCCCCATACATGTGCATTTACCAGTGGTGAATGTAGAGAATCTAAAAATCTATGAGCCTTCCATTCTAGATTAGGAAGAAGAAGAGAAGTTCCTAGCTTCTATAAAGGATTTGGCACTTGATGCTCAAGCATAGTTGATAGAGGATACAATTTTGGAGAAAAGGTCTAGAAGTAGTAGATAGGGGCAACATCACCTTTGGCAAATTGTGATCCAGGAGGATATTGGTGGCTACCCGCTTATTCCACTTGGACCCCCAACACCGTTTCCTTTCAGTTTCCTTAATTCTAGCACAACTTTCTATTTTTGGTATTTTTTTTCGTTACTAAACTTCTGAAGTTGTTTTGAGGTCCTAAACAACTTTTTCTAGGAAAAAGACGAGATTGCAAAAATGCCAGAATATGTTTCACACATTTTTTATGACCTCCTCATGGAAATATTTGAAACAATGTATTATGATAGCCAAACGAAGATTGTATGCCAATGTTATGACCAGGGAAGTTAGGGGTCCAACTTACCCCAACGGGGCCCAAAACTGTTGGCACTTCATCTCCTAGGGTTAGGGTTCCACACTTCTTCTTTATGGTAAAAAGGCCTCCGAGCCTCATTATAACACAGTTCAGAAGGCATGTCGTTGTCACATCTCTTCTCAGAGATAAACTACCATCGTCCGAGCTAGCTCGTTCTATTATGCATGTAAACAATTTTCAGTACTTGTTATTAATTAATTAAATTTATGTTCTTTTGTTGTATCTCTACGTTTTGTTTAAATTTGTATTCCATTTTATTCCTTCATGAATTCAGATCAAATTGATTTGAAAGGACAACTTCCAAGCAAGGCTAAATGGTGCTCCCGAGAGAAGGGGGAGGAAAAATTTATTGCCCTTATTTAATAAAATATTTTAGGGACAAAAAACCTCCCAAAATGGGAGCTGTAATCCGAATTGAATCATTATATATTTTTTCATCCATCTCAATGATTTTGGAGTGGAAAAATGGAGGAATAAGCTCACAAAACCATTATTATTGGCAAGACTGAGTTTGGAAAATTGAGGTCTAAAACCTTCCAGGAGCAATTTGAGGCATCACGGTGACATTTTTTTGGGGTAAAACTTTTCAACGTAAGTGCCACACCTTTTTATGTTATTCTACACGTAGAGACCTTTCCAATGACAAAAGAATCACTTGAATCAGAGTTTGTATGCAAAATTTATGCCACTTGAAATTTGACCTTCTTATTTGGACCACCATAATTCAAGAGGATGTCACATTAGCACCCATTGCTCATGGAAAGGGAGCTAGCCACTTGATCATGACTATAGAAGAGTCCATATTGTAACTCTAGCTAAGAGTTGAGGGAGTCAAACTTAACCATTAGTACGCTATCGGGTTGTGTTATAACCGAGCCACTAGGAGGAAAAGGGGTTCCATTATATTCGAGTGCATTTTGTTCCATAGATGAACAAAGTACCCGAGAGGGAAAGGGAGTGAGCAAACAAAGAGGATTTGTGCATTATAAAAACCCATAGACCACAAGCCTCACTACTCTGTACTTGCATCCCTTTTCCATTCAGAGAAAAAGACTAGAGCAACCTAATCTTCCAAGATATAACTTTTGTCACCTTATAGTTTGTGAGTTTTTATTTTGTTGTTCCCTATTTTTTGCATAATTATAATTTGCATGCATATACAATAAACAATAATTTACAAATCCAAAAATCTAAGGAGAAATAAAACCTCATAAGATAGATTTTGGATTTTATGCATAATTTTATCAAATTTATTATGATGAACTATCTAATAAAATATCTTTACAAATTATTATTACTCATTATTCCCCTTTTCACTATTAAAGAAACGAAAAGAAAAATGCTCTCACTTTTTCCCTTTTCCCAAAGTTTATTACTATTATTTTATATTTGGGTTCAATTCTTCTATTGCGCTAGAGGCGCTCAACAGCCCAGTATGGGGGTAGATCTCACGTAAACATATAAACGTAAACGTAACTGTAAATGTAAATGTAAATGTAAACATAAACATTTAACATGTAATGTTTAACATTTAATATTCTTAATCTAATGTCGGCACTATTTAGAAATCAATCTAATTATTATTATGTATAAACACAATATAAATTTAAAATACAAAGAGGTTTATGAACACTCAAAAAATAGGTATCATAAATAAATAAAAATATAAATAAACTAGAGCTATGGTATGGTAAATAAAGCCTCTTTTTATACTTAGTACAAAGGTATAATAAATAAATATAAATATAGATAAACTAGAGGTATGGTAAATAAATAAAACCTCTTTTTATATTTACTCCATAAACCTCTAATTATTTATGAATACTCAAAAAAGAAGTTTTATTTAAGTGAAGCCTATGGGCCAAATACCATTTTAATACCATGAGCCAAATACCATATTTTTTTTTTTTCCGAGGAAAAAAACCGAGCTTTTCTATTAATGAAAAATAAAAAAGCTACAAGCATATGAATTAACATTCAGCAGCCTGTTCTGCCTGAGCCAGAGAGGTATTAACCAACCTACTCTGAGAAGTCTGCAAGAAAGTCAAAGCATAGATTGACGGGTATTAACCAACCTACTCTGAGAAGTCTGCAAGAAAGTCAAAGCATAGATTGACAGAAACACCAAGTTCAAGAGAACTCGGCCTGTCACAGCCAATACAAACCGGCTGTTTGAGACAAAAACCCAGGTCTCCAAAATAGGAAAACAACCCGCCAGAAACCAAAAATAATTATAGTAGTCATAGTTTAACCAGTATCTCACATAGTCCATCAAGAAACATGTAAAACAAAAGCAGTGATGCATGAAAAACAGAAACCTCCAGATCTGGAAACAGTTCAGTAAACAAAAATGCAAGAAGCGAAACTAGATGTAAGGGGCCAGATCCGTCTCACGAATCTGGTCCTGGCCAAATACCATATTTATAAAAGATGTATGGTAAATTAATAAAAATATAAATAAACAAGAGCTATGGTAAATAAATAAAATATGTTTTTATATTTACTTCATAATTCACTTTATATTTACAAACACTCAAAAAAGAGGTTTTATTTAGGTGAAGCCTATGGGCCAAATACCATGGGAAAAATTATTATTAATATCATGCAAAAGAAAATATATATTAACCCTAATATTAATATTAATAAAAATAAATATAGCACATGGTATTGAGAACCAATGGTATTGACCCATGGTATTCAAGTGGAATGTAGCCTATTTAAAGGGGGACATTAAACAATATAGATCCATCTTTACTCTGGATCTACTAGGGGCTGAGAGGGATCAAATATCTTGATATGCCAACTAATATAGAGTGAAAAAAGATATGATCCCTCTCTGCACTTGGTAGATCCAGAGTAAAGATGGATCTACGCTAGTTTGCTTAATCGAGTTGTCTTTAGTGGGACTTTATGGAACCTTTTCCGGTCTAATTTCTCTAAAATCCGGTAGGAATTCATTGAAATCACAAGCTTGATAGGTAAAACCTGCACAATAGAAGTGCCATAGGGGTTTTCCAGGGTGTTGAATTCATATATACAGTAAAAAAAAACTAGTTCAAATAACACAAATCAATATTTCAACTCATTTTTTTCCACTCAATTCCAGCCCTGAAACTCCAAAAAATCGCACTAACTCACTTAATATCTAATAATTTATTTTTTTATTATTTTATGATTGTCTTCTCACATTTATTTTCTTATTGTTATTTTATGATTGTCTTATCACAATTATTTTCTTATTGTTATTTTATGATTGTTTAAATTTGGACATTTCCTATCTCAAAATTTGTAATTTTATTATTATTATTACTTTTCACATCATGACAAGTAGAGTGTACCAATTCCTCACCAATAAAGTAAAAAGGTAAATCCTCACCAATAAAATTAAATTAAAACTTTTATTCTCATAGTGGAAAGGAATTTTTCTTTTTCTTTTTTTAATAAACTTAACTATAGTTTATGAGATGGTGCTTTGATACCAACTTAAATTTTGATAACGCCAACTATATTCTATATTCACATTAAATAATATTACATATAAATACATCTAATATTGTCTTAACATAAGTAAACTAATTTTAAATATACAATTCCTTGAAAACACTAATAGACAAATAAACATTCACATTTATGTATAAACATCCCTTGGCCCAAGCCCAAGTCCATAAGATTCCGACATCAACTTATTTGGTTTTTAAAACTGACTTTCTTTGGAAAAACAAACATTCACATTTATTAAAAACACGGATAGAAAAATAAACATTTACATTTATTTCCCTTGGCCGAAGCCCAGGGCCATACCGCTCAGATACCAACTTATTTGTTTTTTAGAACTAAACATTCATATTTATTAAAGAAAACTAATAGACAAATAAACATTTACATTTATTTCCCTTGACCCAAGGCCAGGCCCTACCAAAATAAACATTTACATTTATTTCCCTGGGCCTAAGCCAAGCCCATATGAGCTCTATACCAGTTTATTTATTTTTAAAACTGACCTTTTTCAGAATAACTGATAAAACGAAGTGCGTTATTTTTAAAACTGAGCTTTTTCACAATGACTGATAAAACGAAGTGTGTAGTTTAACAAGGCGAAGGAGTTGCTCGGAAAATTATGGAAATTCTAATTATATTTAGAGAAAATCTGGTAAGTATTTTTGTAATCAAAATAAAATTTTAGGTGTCCCATTTGTTTTTTATTGTGCTGAATCTATTTTCACTATAAAATCACGATTCAAAAATTGGTTAAGATTTTTTGAAATCTTTTTGCTCAAATTCTAACCACTTTTGACCTTTGGGGCAATTCCTCCAAATTCTAACCACTTTTAAAAAAAATTTAAGATTTTTGGAAATTTTTTTGCTCAAATTCTAACCACTTTTGACCTTTGGGGCAATTCCTCCAAATTCTAACCACTTTTAAAAATTTTTTGCCCAAATTCTAACTACTTTTGACCTTCTAGCAATTCCTGCAAATTCTAACCACTTTTGACCTTCGGGGCAATTCATCGGCCTTGCTGTCTAATGGCTTTAAAAGAAAGTAATGGAAGAAACACCGTTAAACCTTCTTCACAGTCTTCTTGATGTACACAAGGTTGGTTCTGTTCCCAAGCTCCCTGGTGTGCAAGCATGCAGATGACTGTTCCCAGAGCAAGAATGCCCGGCAGGTATCACAATCATGAGAACATTTCCTGCTGCACTCTTCGGTTCCTGTTTTCCCAATTGGATTTGGATTTGCACTTCCATGATGGCTGGGAAATGCTCAGGTCCCTCCAGTTTATACAAACCAAAAGAAGAGTTGCATGATGATTTGTCTTTAGAGTCAGCAAGGGAGGGCGGGGCGCAGCTCCCAGATCCTTTGAAGCCATCAGCTTGAGCACAGACCACACATAGACACCTTCCAGAAACAACCATTGATCCTCCAAATTTTCTCGCAAGATCGCACTGAGGCACTCCTTGCCAACAGCCTGAGCACAGGCCACACATAGACACCTTCCAGAAACAACCATTGATCCTCCAAATTTTATCGCAAGATCGCATTGAGGCACTCCTTGCCAACAGCCAGATCGAAGGTATGTGATATCCCCCTTATCAAACTGCAAGTATCTATACATTTTCAGCTCTCTATCAGGCTCCAGTCTCAGAAAGGACCAATTCGTTTTAGATCTCGGTGTGTTGAAACCATAGAGAGCCGTGTTGGTTTCTTCAGAAGTGAGTTGCAGAGTTCATGCGCAGTGATGTTGGCCAACGTCAGATAAATCATGTGATGACACCCGTGCTTGATGGCATCGCTGTCCCTTGGACCCCTCTCGTAAAAGGGGAGAGTCCATTCCTCGGTAAGGTTGAGATACAGAACCAGTCCTCTGGCTTCAACTGCAAGACTGTAAGGTCCCTCCGATCCATCCTTCTCCGACGCGCGGCTGACCAGTTTCTTCACCCCTCCACTGTTCAGTGATTGGGCGACTAATAGACTGTCGGTAGGGTGATCGAAACTCTGCCACACCGTTTTGTAATTTTCGTCATAGAGCACCAGGTTGCCGTCGTTTCGGAGTTCGAATCCCACAACGCCCCTTCCAGAAGTGTTTGTGGACCAAACACTGCTCCCGTTTGCATTGAAGATGACAAGGTTTCCGTCATCGGTGAGGTTGAGAGTGGAATTCTCTGTCACGAGATCATTCATGTTAGCTGTCCACACGATCATCTTGGTTTCCCCTTGTCCAGAAGGGCCCATGGAAATTCCCAAGGCGTATGCGTTGGGTGTGGTGCTGAAGAAGACCAACTGGAACATACCATCCCTAGATGCTATTGGAAGCGCTCTGTAGTTGGCATGGTATTCCATATCACCACCTCTCAGCTTTTCCCGAGTTTACAAAAGAGGTTTCACTCACACTCCCAGGTGTGGCACTCCCAGATGTGAGCATAAGACACAATACTAAAGGACAATCCCACCGGGACCCGGTTCACTGCCGCCTCCCGCCGGCATAGCGGTCTGATCACACCGGAAACCGGTTCACACGGCTTGCTGTTAAAAACCAGAGGTAAGCGAAATATAAAACAAGAAGGAAAGAGCTAGCAGCTCCAGATCTGAGCATAGGCGAGGGCTGCTCTGCAATCAACACAAAATCCAATCGTAAGTTTGTCTACCCCTCTTCTGGGATGTCCCATGTTCAGTCTCTGTATATTGTTTTCGATGGGGGAGTAAGTAAACATATTTTGCAAGGATATGATCGGGTGACTCAGTTCGCTAGTATTATTAGAATCTATTAAAATCTATTTTCAGTTCTGGAATATGTTTTCACAAGCTTTTTGTATGTTTTTTCTCGTTCTACATTGAAGAACAGAATTGCGGCTGTTAATTGCTCCTGAATCTGACCGCGGTGCCCAATCCAAAAAGTCCGGCCCAAAAATAGACAGCCTGATTCATTAAATTAGTAAACCTGATTTAATCCTTGAAATAAAGCTTATACTTCTACCTGGTTGTTTGTGCCATTTCCAAGGTCCCGGGCATATGATATTTAGACTTTTCCATTGGAGCAAAGAATAACCCACTCCCTGTTCTTATCAACCACATCAGTCCGCAGTGGGGCAGTTAGGCTTCTCTAAGTTCACTAGCGTCGGTGATTTCATTCCATGGAAGATAGATTCCTTTCAGGGCATCTAAATGAAGGGATATTGAAGGGCTTCCTTGAGTTTTACTGTCGATCAAAAAGAAACTAGTAGCCATGATTTTACACTTTGTGGAGTTCTTTTCCAGAGTTTTTCAGTCAGCCTTGGATGTTAGGTCAGGGGAGTCATCCTTGGGTGTTAGGTTAGGAGAGATGGGTCTGATGAGTCAGCCTTGGATGTTAGGTTAGGAGAGATGGGTCTGATTCTTAGACCCTTTAGCCCTGAGATTTTCTCAGTCAGGGCATTCCATACATGTATCTTTTATATTGTATCTTTTATTTTCCTGCATTGTACCTTTTATATTCATGCATTGTATTTTTTATAGGATACTGTTTGGTTCTACGGCATTGTATGGAGTCTGGACATCATTGTACTCAACTGTCCCTTTGACCCACTTTGTGGTCATTAATTGGAAATAAATATATTTATCTTTACAGCGTTGAGTAGAATTGTATGCCTGTCAAGGAACAAAGAGATGCTTTGGCAAAATAACCTAAAGATAGATTTTAAAATACTCGAGGCAGGAGGAGCATGCATAGGCATTGTTCAATTGGAGGGTGAAATACAAATATGGAAACAAAGAACTAAGTCAGTCAATCTGTTCACTTGTAAACTTTATTGTCTTTTATGTTCTTACCAACTATTTCAGTCCACAGTTGGGCAGTTGGGCTACTCTCAGTTCGCTAGCCTTGGTGATTTCATTCCATCGAAAATAGACTCCTTTCAGGGCGTCTAAATGAAGGGGGATTGACGGGCTTTCTTGAGTTTTACTGTCGATCAAAAATAAACAAGTGGCCATGAATTTTCAGTGATTTCATTCCATCGAAAATAGACTGCTTTCAGGGCGTCTAAATGAAGGGGGATTGACGGGCTTTCTTGAGTTTTACTGTCGATCAAAAATAAACAAGTGGCCATGAATTTTCAGCATTGGAAACAATTGTATGCTCTCAAAGGAACAAAGAGATGCTTCGTTGGCAAAATAGCCTAAAGATAGATTTTAAAATTTTCTCCTAGAAACACAGGTAGCATGCATAGCCATTGTTCAATGGAGGTTGAGATACAAAGAGTATATAGAAACAAAGAACTAAGTCAATCAAGTTGTTCACTTGTAAACTTGAAACAGGGGACATGCATAGCCATTGTTCAATGGAGGTTGAGATACAAAGAGTATATAGAAACAAAGAACTAAGTCAATCAAGTTGTTCACTTGTAAACTTGAAACAGGGGACATGCATAGCCATTGTTCAATGGAGGTTGAGAATCGAGATACAAAGAACATATGGAAACAAACAACTAAGTCGGTCAATTTGTTCACTTGTAAACTTGAAACAGAGGGCATGCATATCCGTTGTTCAATGGAGATTGAGATACAAAGAACATATGGAAACAAAGAACTTTGTGTGGTTTTGTTTCGACTTACCATAGGCATAGGCCGGGTACTAGAACTGTCCTTGACTTGACTTTCCTCAGTTCCTCGTCTGAGGAAAGTCCACCCAAGCTTGATAGCCCTCCTTCCTTGACTGGAAGTTCCTCAGAAGAGAAAACATTAGATTACTTACAACTTGAAAACAGGATGTACAGGTTCTCCCATTAGCAACCTCTATGAATTACTTGCATTTCCATATTCTTCCTCTAGCTCATGAACAAGGGCCAACAATGTAAACACGGAATCCTTTGCAGAAGCCTAATGGCACTGATGAGTCCCATGGCAGGAATCTGCAATGGGCCCAAGATCTTGGCATAAATTTCTGCCCTTGTAGGCATGGTTTCCAAGGCCTTAAACTCTTGGTAAAAACAAAACTTCTCTTTGGAAACGGTCCCAGTAAAATCACTCTCTTCAAGCTTCCGCTGCTTTGGAAAGTTCCTGTTAAGGGCTCATGGTTGCCTAGGCATTCCTTTCTTGCGGGGCTTGAGAACCTCCCATGGGGTACCCTCAATGGTCTTCCCCACAAGTTTATTCTTCACCACAACCAACTTGGTGGTCTCTGGAAGGGATTTCTAAGTAACTGAAGCGGTTTGACGGTCAGGCCAGTGTGTTTGATGCCTACTCCTAGGCAGCAATTCTCCAGTGGTTTCTTTACTTTTCAACAGTTTCTTCCTTCTTGTTCCTGCTTATTGTGCATTGGATTCTGACTAGATGGCCGCTTCCTCCTGGATTCTCTCCTTTGACGGAGTGCTTATCCTTATCAAAGTGGGGGCTACCTCGGCTCCCCAGTCTTTCTGCTCTTCGCATCCACAGGCCCTCAATCCAACACCTCTCAGTGCTGCAATTGGAATTATCAGTCGAATGCCAGAAGGTTTCCAGTATGTCCGAGGTAGCTGAAAATTGAAATCATATATAATTACGTAGAAAAATCTAGATTCACTTATTCACCTGTCTTGCCTTTTTCATCTGTTTCAGAGCAACATCTTCTGTAAGAGCAAAACAATCATTTATGCAGTAGTTGACTTTGAAAACCGGGGTTTGTTCTTAATTCTATTGTGTCTCAAGAACCTGTATTGTGCTTGGACTAGGTTATTTTCTTTTTCCTCCAACCAAACTTGGACTAGCATAGATTTCAGTGATCACGTCTTTGATGGTTTCTTCTTTGGCCATGGACGTGCACCCTCCTCCATTCGCTGCTTGATGACTTTGCACCCTCCTTCATTCACAGTATGGTTACCAAGTTTGAGTTCAAATTCAATTCGATACGCCGAAATTTGACGGTCTAAAAGTCAATATGAAAAAATTCTGGACTATGGAACATGTTATTTTTCCAAAATTCTAAAAAATTGAAATGGACAATTATGATATTCAAATCCTGTTTTCAATCATGTTATGAACTTTGCAAATAGAAGTGCATAGTTTTACATTAGAATATCAGAACGTGAAAATCTCTTTATTCATCTACATATATATATAAACTGATCTTCCACTACAACAAATCATAAAGATTCCACATTACCAAGCATGTCCATGTCTGGAGTGGAGTCATGTTTTGGGCGTGTGCAAATATTAATGTGAACTTGTACCCTCAATTACTAGTTACTCATTTACTTTGTAAGCAACAACATCCATTATTCTATATAAGACAAAACATTAAACATTACAATTTAGTACTGGTAGAGCATATTCCAAATTCGAAGGAAGTCTACCATGAAAAAAGTCAGGATTTTTTCCACTGAGGAGGATATTTCTGTTTAAATTTGATGGGTAGAGCAGACATTTTTGTGCAGGGTCGCTGCTAATGAAATCTGTAATAATCTATGGGTTATGTCATATAGCAAAAGTGATAGCATAGGTTTATACCCTGCATATGCTGTATGCTTGTTCTCTGGTTTACAAATCCCATTCTCTGGATGGCCTATTCTATAGCTTCTGCCTACAAATTTATACCTTGCATACCATATATATGCTTGTACCCTGCTTTACATACCCCATTCTCTGGATGCCCTGTTTTCTCACTTCTGCTATACATCATAAGCGCTGGATTATTACAGATTTTATTAGCTGCCCTGCTGAGGAATTTGATATGCAAAATCTCAACCAGCGTTTCCATTCATTAATGGATAACCGTATGAGATCTCATGGATCCAGAAGGATCCCTACAGAGTAAATGGGCCGCTCGAAATTTATAACGGTTATGAGAACAAACTTCCTTCTGATTTGGGAATCTGCTCTGTTCTGCCTGTATTAATCCGCGAACCGAATATCTCGTACTGAATTTCGAATTGGCTTATTAATTCGCGAACCAAATTGAACCGCTGAATTTTCAATGTTTTCTACACCAATTCGGTGAATTTGGTAGCTACGATTCACAGGTGAATGCATCTTTCTCGCCTTCTCACCTGTTTCATAGCAAGATCTTCTGCAAGAGCAAAACTGTCACGCCCCTACCCTGGCGGTGGCGGCACCACCACCCAATTTCTTTTCAACAATACTTAAGTGTGAACTATGCTTAACATTTCATACTTAGTTTATTTTTCACTTTCTAAGTATTACATTCATAACTCAGTTTGCCCATTCCTTGCTCGCCCGTACTCAGTTTGCCCACTCCATGGCATCCGCCCATATATATGTTTCTCCATGGTTAAATCATTGGCAGGCCGACTTCCCAATTCAACCAACTGCACCCCCAATTCATGTCGGCTTGTCCATGTTGCCGCCCCCCAGGTCCACATGTGCGATATAAGTTCCTCGTTGTAAGTTTGCACATTTAGCCGAATTTCGGTTTTTCGACCCTCCGTTGTCTTCTCGCACACGTGCTCTTGGCGCCTTTAACCAACTGCCCCATCTCGTCACACTTCTCCAAATCGTCCCATTGTCACAACGAAACGTCGCAAACGACTCGCCCGCTCACAGACTTGTCGCACCGCCGACTCGTCGCACATCCTACTTGTCGCATTTAACCGGGAGCGCACCCACCCAACTCGTCGCACGCCAACCGCCGACTCATGGGCTTGAAAAAAACAATCTCTATGTTGTAGTTGACTTTGAAAACTAGGGCTTGCCCTTAATTCTCTTGTGGGTCTCAGGAACCTTATGGCGTGTCCATGATAATCATCTATTTTGTGATTAGTTGATTAATTTGTGGTCTTTTAATTTGAAGTCCTAGAGTCCCCACCTCATGGATCTCCTTTTGCATGATTACTTATTGGTTTCTAATTTGATGTTTCTCCACATAGGGTGTAAGGACCTGCGGTCCGTGCGACGGGCAGGACGCACATCTGGTGCGAAGAGGCGAGCTACAGCCAAGGCAAACGAGCGAGCAAGTGAAAAATGTGTGTGGGAGAACTTGGTTGGGCGAGTTTATACTGTGGGGACGAGTTGGCACATCACCCACGGGCCGACCTCATAGACTTGCGATGTGGGCGAAGATTGGTTGGTAGTCCCATGTGATGGGCGGGCCAACCAGCAAAGCTGAACGAGTTTGCAAGTATGGAGGGCGTCAGCTGAATGAGTTGGACGAGTTGGCCGGGTGGCACGACACGCCCACCCGCCCATATATATGGATGGCGTGGTTGGGGAGCAAAGAAAATCGATCAACACAACGAACAAGCATTCAAGCGAGTCAAGGGACGAGCTCGAGGTGCGAAGGTGCAGGTTTAAGCATGGAGGAGCAGGCTCAAGGCGCAGGTTGCACGAAGGCGTATGCGCCCGCTCGCCGGGAAAACTGCACGAGCTGCACGAGGTTGAACGAGTCGGTTGGCACAGGTAGGCAAGCCGCACAAAGGCGTGCCCGCCCGAGGTAGGCAACACAGGTGGAGGGCTGCACGAAGGCGTGCCCGCCCGAGGTAGGCAACACAGGTGGAGGGCTGCACGAAGGCGTGCCCGCCCGTCGGTTGTGACACGGGTGGAGGGCCGTACAAAGGCGCGCCCGCCCGTCGATTGGTGATACGGGTGGAGGGTGCACGAAGGCGCCCGCTCGTTGGTTAATTGTGCGGGTGGAGGGCTGCACGAAGGCGCCCGCCCGCCGATCAGTTTTGTGCACGGGTGGAGGGCTGCACGAAGGCGCCCGCGGTTAGCGAAACGGTGAACTCGGGTAGGGGTGAAACGAAGGCGCCCGCCCGCGGTTGGTGTTTCGTGTGAGGCTGCACGAAGGTGTTGCTGGGTAGAAAATTTGGCTAAGTGTGGATTGTGGAGAGTGACCACCATGCAAGGCATGCCCAAGGTGGGCAGTTCGTGGGCAAGACACGAAGTCAGAATTCTCCTCCTGATTCTGTCCTTGGTGTAGATGAGAAAGTGGACACAACACTAGGTAAGTGGACCGGGAAAGTCGACTTCACTATAGTGCAGATTGATGACTATGAAGCTGTGCTGGGGATGGAATTCTTGAAACAATATGATGCTATGATTGTTCCACATTTGAAGAAGCTGTACATTTATGATGGAAGGGAAGATGTACCCATTGGTGTGACAAGGCCTGATTGTAAACTAGCAGTGATGCAGATGGAGAACGAGAAGCGCATGGAAGATATGTGTAAGCGATTGTCTATTGTTGAGGCAAAGCTCACTGAGCAGTCATTCGTTATCATGACACTATCCGATAGTATCTTGGATTTGTCAAGAAGGCTAGAGGAGGTTGAGGATGATGATGACGAGGAGGTTTATGTGAGACCGAATGTCCATGAGGAGGATCGGGTTGCATATCTACAGAGGATGGAGATAGAGGATCCTGACAGATGGATTGAGCTTATTAGTGAGGGTGAGCCTTCAGGCTCTACTCCCTCTACATCTTCTTAGATGACATAGAAGATGGGGCTCATTGTTAGCTGCTCATGGCAATGAGTCCTTAAAATAGGTTGAGCAGGTATGACAGATGGTGCAGGAATGGTTTGGCATTAGCATCATGACATGTTGCAGATGGGATGGAGTTTCCATGGACCTAAGCATGGGAGAGATTCTTGGTGAGTCCAAGATGTGGCAGAGTCTGAGAAAGACTGGTGTAGGCATAAGGATGGACATTCTTATGATTTGAGCGTGACAATTGGACTAATCACCCGACTAGTTCGAGTCATGTTGGCCAGTTGGACTAATCACCCGACTAGTTCGAGTCATGAGGGCCAGTGGTGTACCAGAGAGATGTTGGCATTATGTTGGAGTATCTAATGATAGTTCACAAGATGGGGCAACACATGGTGGAGACAGTTGTTTTACATATGTTGCAGGGATGTTGCAGTGTATGAACTGGTTGATATCATGGACAAAGGATGATATGGTTATCTTGATGAGATGATGATCTTGGTGGCAGGATGGTTACCGGGATGGCATATTGTTGAGGACGACAATGACTTCAGATGGAGGAGGATATAAGGACCTGTGGTCCGTGCGACGGGCAGGGCGCACATCCGGTGCGAAGAGGCGAGCTGTAGCCAAGGCAAACGAGCGAGCAAGTGAAAAATGCGCGTGGGAGAACTTGGCTGAGCAAGTTTATACCGTGTGGACGAGTTGGCACATCACCCACGGGCCGACCTCATAGACTTGTGATGTGGGCGAAGATTGGTTGGCGGTCCCGTGTGATGGGCGGGCTGACCAACAAAGCTGAACGAGTTAGCAAGTATGGAGGGCGTTGGCTAAATGAGTTGGACGAGTCGGCCGGGTGGCATGACTCGCCCACCCGCCCATATATATGGATGGCGCGGTTGGGGAGCAAAGAAAATCGATCAACACATCAAACAAGCATTCAAGCGAGTCAAGGGACGAGCTCGAGGTGCGAAGGTGCAGGTTTAAGCGTGGCGGAGCAGGCTTAAGGTGCAGGTCGCACGAAGGTGTATGCGCCCGCCTGCCAGGCAGACTACACGCGTTGCACGAGGTTGAACGGGTCGGTTGGCACAGGTAGGCAAGCCGCACGAAGGTGCGCCCGCCTGCGGTAAGCAACATGGGTGGAGAGCCGCACGAAGGCGCACCAGCCCGTCAGTTGTGACACGGGTGGAGGGCCGCACGAAGGCACACCCGCCCATCGGTTAATCGTGCGGGTGGAGGGCTGCACGAAGGCGCCCGCCCGTCGGTTGGTGAAATGGTGAACTCAAGTAGGGGTGAAACGAAAGCGCCCGCCCGCGGTTGGTGTTTCATGTGAGGCTGCACGGAGGTGTTGCCGGGTAGAAAATTTGGCTAAGTGTGGATTGTGGAGAGTGACCACCGTGGAAGGTGTTGCCGGGTAGAAAATTTGGCTAAGTGTGCATTGTGGAGAGTGACCACCGTGCAAGGCATGCACGAGGTGGGCAGTTCGTGGGCAAGACATGAAGTCAGAATTTTGGCTAAGTATAAAACTTGGGGTTGCCAAGGCATACTTGTGCACGAGGTGTGCAGTTCGTGGGCAAGACACGAAGTCATAATTTTGGCTAAGTATAAAACTTGCGGTTGCCAAGGCATACTTGTAAAATTGTAAAAGTTGATAATATATTGAAATCGGGCAGACTCATTGTTCAAAGAGTTGCCCCTCCCTTTATACTGTTGCAATTGTGCTCTTTATGTATAATTGTTGTGGATAATGAATGTGTATGGGTGTTCATTTGTATAAAAGATAATACTAATACTTGGTGAAGAAAAAAATAAACTAAGTATCGAATGTTAAGGCGTAGTCCATGAACATAAGTATTGGTGAAAAGAAAGTGTTCGGTGGTGCCACACCTCGCTATAAGCGGTTGAAAAACTACCACAGGTGTAGGGGCGTGACATAGGGTGTCGCGATTATCGATTTTGATTGATTGATTTGTGGTCTTTTAATTTGAAGTCACCGCCTCATGGGTCTATGTTGCATGAATTCCATAGAAAATCAATATCTATTTTGGTACGATTATCAATTTTGATTGATTGATTGTGGGCTTTTAATTTGAAGTCACCACCTCATGGGTCTATGTTGCATGAATTCCATAGAGAATCTATTCTATCTATTTTGGTACAATTGTGTTTTGTTAACTTATTTCAGAATTCATATTTCACATTAAAATATGTAACAGGAATATAAGATGTTCAGTGGAAGAGATATAGCCAAAGAACAAATATAGCTAGAAAAGGAGCACTACTTTATTTTGAATTTATTATACCAATTGTCTTCTTTAAAGCAAATTTAGCCAGACTCTTCTTACCTGGAATGCCAATGCTAGGAATTTAATAAAGAAAACAGTCGTGTGATCGGAGTGCCTTCCACTGGAGGGGTTAACGGTTGACTTTGACTGTGTGACAGGAAGGTTTCTACCGACCAATAAGCACCATTTAATGCTGTGTAGTCTGGATTCTACACCATCAAATCTCTACCCTTATTTGGTGGCCTATATCATAGCCTGGATGCTGTATTAAAAAATCAGACACAGAAGAAGAAGAGGAGAGAGATTCTCTGCTGTATTGGCAATATCAGCTAATTATGGATTCAATTTCGTTCTACCGTTCTTTAGTATTGTATTTCTGCTCACATTTGGGAGTGTGCTCACACCTGGGAGTGTTAGTGGAGCGTTCTCTTCTAAAAACTCAGGAAAGCTGACCGCTTCCACTGGCATCTAGGAATGGTCTCTTGGAGTTGCTCTTCTACAACACCGCACCCAATGAATACGCTGTGGGAATTTCCATGGGCCATATTGGACAACAACACCGCACCCAATGAATACGCTGTGGGAATTTCCATGGGCTATGCTGGACAAGAGGAAAACAAGATGATCGTGTGGACAGCGATCATGAATGATCTCGTGACAGAGAATTCCACTCTCAACCTCACCGATGACGGAAACCTTGTCATCTCCAATGCAAACGGGAGCAGTGGTTGGTCCTCAAACACTTCTGGAAGGGGCGTTGTGGGATGCGAACTCCGAAACGACGGCAACCTGGTGCTCTATAACGAAAATAACAAAACGGTGTGGCAGAGTTTCGATCACCCGACCGACAGTCTCTTAGTCGGCCAATAACTGAACATTGGAGGGATGAAGAAACTGGTCAGCCGCGCGTCGGAGAAGGATGGATGGGAGGGACCTTACTGTCTTGAAATTGAAGCCGGAGGACTGGTTCTGTATCTCAGCCTTCCCGAGCCTGTGCCACACTAGACTCTCCCCTTTTACGACAGGGGTCCAAGGGACATCGATGCCATCACGCACACCTGCGATAAACCAGTAAGTCAAGCAACTTTCCTGATCGATCCACAAGCCAAGCACGGGTATCGTTACATGATCGAGATGAGGTTGGCCAACTTCACTGCGGCGCCAGAGTTCAGGGCACTAGAACTCTGCAAACTCACTTCTGAAGAAACCAGCACGGCTCTCTATAGTTTCAACACACTGAGATTTAATACGAATTGGTCCTTTCTGAGACTGGAGTCTGATTGAGATGTGAAAATGTATAGTTACTCGCAGTTTAATAAGTGGGATATCACATACCGGGGATTTGGATGTTGGCGAGGAGTGCCTCAGTGCGATCTTGTGAGAAAATTTGGAGGATCAATGGTTGTTTCTAGAAGGTGTCAATGTGTGGCCTGTGCTCAAGCTGATGGGATCTGGGAGCTGCGCCCTGTCCCCCCTTGCTGACTCTAAAGACACTCATCGTCCAACTCTTCTGTTGATTTCTATAAACTGGTGGGACCTGAGCATTTCTCCAATGTAAGTGCAAATCAAAATCCAAATCCATTTGGGGAAACAGAAACCAAAGAGTGCAGGAGGAAATTTTTTTGAGTTAAGAGAATATATATTCTAATTAATGAGAAAAATATTGAATATTTCATTTAAATATTTATAAAAAATAGGATAATGATAAATTTATTAATATTTTTTATAAATAATAAAAAATTAAAATTTTAAAAAGATGAAATACAAAAGTATTTTTTTAAATAATAAAAAAACACAATTTATTAATTATATTAATTACTTTTAATAAACTAATAATTAAATCAATTTTCCTAACATTATAATTATATTAATATTTTTAGGGATAATTTAATTGACTATTACTATATTATCAAGTAATATGTAAATCACTAAATTAAAAACCCAAATCTCTTATTATAACTTTTTATTAAAAAAAACACAATTTATTAATTATATTAATTACTTTTAATAAACTAATAATTAAATCAATTTTCTTAACGTTAACATTATAATTATGTTAATATTTTTAATTCATTAATATTATTGAATTAATTAATATAAGATATATGAATTCATATATATTATTGAGAATATATTATTAAATTAATATATTTTTTTCCCTTTCATGTTTTCATATATTCTTATATGAATACAAAATCATTTAAAAGAAAAAGTCATAACATATATTTTTGAAATAGATAACATTCCCTTTGGGGATGATGGACTTGAGGAGCCTTGGAATTAGTGAGGGGATGACCACCTCACCACCTACCTCTTACATGACAATTTATAGAGGTGACCGGTCACCCTTCATGCACGCATAATAGTGCTGTAATTAAGTTTGTTCACGTTAAGTCAATGTAGTTGGTGGGAGGTAAAATGATATGGTTCTTGGTTTGTATTGCTACTATGTTCAGTGAGTTTTTAGGCTGTATGAGAGTGGATATTGTAAGGGGAATGTCAACAACTCCTGAGAGTGGATATTGTAAGGGGAATGTCAACAACTCCTGATTTGTCCATCAGTCTTTTCAATAAACGTGAATGTTTGTTTTTCCATCAGTTTTTTCAAGTGATTGTATATCTAAAATTAGTTTATTTATCTTAAGACAACATTAGATGTATTTATATGTAATATTATTTAATGTGAATATAGAATATAGTTGGCACTATCAAAATTTAAGTTGGTACCAAAGCACTATCCCATAAACTATAGTTAACCTAATTATTTTTTTTTCCTTTTTCTTTCCACTATAAGAATAAAAGTGTTAATTTTATTTTATTGGTGAGGAATCGGCACACTCTATTTGTCATGATGATAAAAATAATAATAATAATAAAATTACAAATTTTGAGTTAGGAAATGTCCAAATTTAAACAATCATAAAATAACAATAAGAAACTAATTGTGAAAAGACAATCATAAAATAACAATAAGAAAATAAATGTGAGAAGACAATCATAAAATAATAAGAAAATAAATGATTAGCTATTAAGTAAGGAGTTGTCTTTAGTGCGACTTTTTGGAGTTTCCGGTGCTAGAATCTGGTGGAAAAAAAATGAGGTGAAATCTTGATTTGTGTTATTTAAACTAGTTTTTTTACTGTATATATGAATTCAACACCTGGGCATTTCTAGTGTGCCGGGCTTATGTAATGACCCCGGTAACTTGTAAATCTGGATAATTACTGTGGTAAAAAGTGTTGAGTGGTTACTCATGGCTTTGAATGACATTATTAATAAAGAAAGTTAATTATTGAATTATTTTTTTTACATGGATATGTTCTTGAAAATGCTGGCAGCCTCCTGAAGGAGGATTTCTATTTTTAGTGAATTAGTTATAAAACTGATGCAACTGCTTCTCACCCAAGGAAAAGTCCTGGGAGGGAAAAGTCTCTGGGTTGTTGAGGAACAAGCAGAGAGAAGAATTCCAAGAGAGCAGAATGAAGGAAAGAGGTTAAGTCTGGTGATGACCAAATAACCTAGCAGAGAGGTGCAATAGTCTTGTTGAGGGCTGCAGGCCTGCAAGACGGCTCGGGGGGAGAATCCAGCGAAGTGGATCTCAAGGTTGGGAGTATAAGAGCAAAGACATTGCAGGTGATCTCTGAAAGTAAGGGCTTCAGTAGCGGGAATAACCAGGTACGCCTTCTCTGATCCATTATTGAATAAAGAACAGGTATTGAAATGTACAGATAGGACACAAAACTGAACTTGTATTATTTCCTGTAGTTGTTATGGTAACCAGGTAATGCATACAGTTCTAAGACATCGTTAATGAACAAGGTGTGGTCACCCCTGTATCTGTATTAATGTTTAAAAGCTGCATGGTTACTATACGCTCCGCAGAGTCCAATAGTAAGCCATTAAAACGGAATGGACGCCTGTGTTAGAACAACTGTGAGTGAAAACTTGAAGTAAGGGTAAACAAAACCCTTATGGAAGACTGTGACAAATAACTAAGAGGGGAACCCGAGAATAAGGGTAAACTATACCCTTAAGAATGAAGACACTAAGTTAATTGTTTGGTAAGGCTGATTAGGAACCGGATTAAATAACACAGTCCACTAGCACAGAATCCGCTTTGCATGTAACAGTAACAGTATATGAGATATTGTATAGCACGCGAATTAAACTGTACAGAATCATTTATTAGTTTATCACTGTATAAGTTAAACAAGAAGTGTAACCGAATGCTGTATACATCAACGATATGCGTGATTAAAAGTCATTTGAGCAAGAAATATTATGTAAACTCACACTGTACAGAGGTAACATTATTATGGAACAGTGCCGTAAAGAAAACTGTATAAGAGATAACATTAATGAAACAGTGCCGTAAAGAGAACTGCATAGAGATAACATTATTATGATTATTATGAAGTAATGCTGTAAAAGAAGTAATGCACGGTAATAACAGTGCTGCTCATCAAACGAGAATGTCAGACCCAGTGACGGGTTGACAATTACCTGGAGCAGAAACAATAAAAACTAACCTAATGTACAGGAAGTCAGAATATAATGTCAAGCTAAGGGCAGCAAAACGAAACATAACCGATGGTTATCCATGTAATAAACCGGCAGTTAGAGCCACTGTAAGCATCTGTACGCGCAGAGGCAGTCTCTGCACCCATGTAACGGATGCAGGACTAACCTCGAGTCGCTTAACCATATATATATAAGGAATAGACTTACAAGAACTCAATGTATGGGGAAACTTCAATATCTAAAACATAAACGCATATTGCAGTAAACCCTTAAAGCTATGACTTCCTTGAGCAACAGATAAGTAACCAACAACAATATATTGAAATAAGACTTCCATATGAACCGACAATGCAAGAATGGCAAAACCATTAGTGATTATGGATAGTTCTGTGAATAGAAACACAAGTATTCATTAAGACAGCTGTGCAAAACATTACTGTAGCCGTGATAAGTCTAGACGAAGGAGACAGCGGTAAACCGCACCAGACACTACCATTACAAGCAACATAGCTTCATATATCTGCTACTATAAAAGTAATATAGCATCAGGTATCCGTTCTTACAAAGTAACAAAGCTTTACATAACTGAAATAGCTCGGAAGAGCCTCAAAGTATACAGAACATTAAAACCCTGAGACCCTAGCTAATACCCTACTCAGAAATATAGGTAGTGGGGCGTGCAAGCCATAACCCTAAGGGTTCAACAGGGCAGACCGGCATGTAGAGGCCGTCTGTTAAGTGCTCAGGGGTTTGGAACATGGAACCCGACCTGAGACATTAAGCAGGAAAACGAGCCATGTCTCAGCTACGGTCAACAAACAATATCACCATAAACCATTTGTTAAAATGAAATTGGTGAGCGGGTGAACATACCTGTAAACTTCGCGAACCCGAATCCTCCTGCACGCTGACAAACCGATGTGTGCATGACCTGCATGGTAAACAACCGGACACAGTGAGAGTATGCAGAGAGTTAAGTATAACGAAAGCATAGCTATAGAGCCGACGGCAAAGGGAATACCAGATGGGTAGCAGAGGAATCGATACCAGAACCATGAACCGGAGCTGTTGCAGAGTGGTCCGTCGGAGTGTGGAAGGGCTCGGCTATAGTGGTGGACTGCAAATGAGCTTTGTCGGATGAAACCGGTGGATAAATATCAATTGCCAAACCCTAAACACATCAGAACCGTTCGATGAAGGTGCATAGATCTCCACCGTTGGTGTAGGCGGGAGATCCTGGCGCGAATTCCCGTGTGGGCCAACTCTCCGCAAGGCACATGACTTCACGTGGAGTGGAGCCATCTGGCCACGGAAAGGGTGAGTTGGGCGCTGATACAATCTCCACCTGTAACCTAGCATATTGAACGAGCCAAATATGACAGATAGGTTTCCAAAGCATTAAACACTGTTATTAAACTATGACATGACAGTGAACCACGTGCACGGGTATGTTATTACCTAAGGTTCATGTTAATATATATGTAACAGCATACGTAATTGCAGAACCGGCCTAACATAAAATTAATATTTAATGAGATGGGTACAGGTTGGCGGGTCCTGTAATGATAGTTAAACTCGTTTGTTTAGGGTGGGAAGGTTAATGAAAAGACCTTCACCCTTAATTTTTTTTTATAATTATGCAATTTAGTTAAAGAGATCGTGACAATGTGGTATCAGAGCCAGAGGTTTCAAAACTGTGGCCTCTGGAACAGCAAAGATTATCTTATGATGTATATATAAAAACAATGCAGCTAATTGACTTTCTTGTGTACCAATTAGGAGATCCATACAGAGACAGCCATCTGCTAGCAGCTAATAAGCAAGATGGAGGAAATGCCAGGAGCTGGCGGCATCCCTCAAGAAAATGCTGAGCTGTGGGTACAGCTTGGTGCTGAGACACGCAGTACCAATCTGGCGATACTGCAAACTGTCCAGGAGCTGAAAAGTGAGATGGCGCGTCTGCGAGAGGACAATGCGCGATTAACAATGGAACAAGAAAGAATATTGAAAAGCTTGTCAGACAAACAAAATCCACCCTTAGCCAACCCCAGTGCGGAACAGCAAAGGGGAACTGAGGAACGGGATTACGCACCTGAGCTTTCAGAGGAACAGGAAGACCATTCTGATAATGTGCAAGAGCAGCAAACCTCCAAGAGGCAGAAAGTGGAATTACAGGGAGAATTCCGAAAAATCAAACCTCCACTTTTCGATGGAGAGCAGGAAGAAGCAGCAGAAGCCTGGTTGATTAACATTAACAAATATTTTCAACTGTACGAATATGACCAAAATCTGAAGGCGCGGCTGGCCATTTTCCAGTTGCAGGGCAAAGCCACCTTGTGGTGGGAAGAGATTAAAATTGTGAAGGGAGTAAGTGAGCAAAGCATAACCTGGGAAAAATTTCAGAAATACTTTAAAGAGAGGTATTTAACTGAGCGCTTCTATGATGAGAAGGCGCGAGAATTCCATGACTTACGACTAGGACAACAGTCCATGGATGAATTCATAAATCGCTTCACTTCTCTGCTTCGCTATGTGCCATACATAAAGGAGGAGAAGGCCAAGGTGCAGAGGTTCGTGAGTAGCCTACCAGCTTACATAAGGGAACGGATTGAGTTTGACAATCCCCGAACTATGGATGAGGCAATTCGTAAGGCTAGAATTTGTTACCAGCAGAACAAACAAAAAGGAGACATTCCAAACAAGAGATGGAATGAAAGAAAAGGCAACAGAATTGCTGGAAATAACAAAGGCAGCCGTGGGAATGGCGGTAAAGGTGCTGGAAAGGGGCAGTTTAACAGAAACACAAATAAGGGTACCTTCCGGGCTAAGCCAAGCGAGAGCAGGATCAGCAAACCACCTTCTAGATCAGAGATTGAGGGAACCAGACCTCCAGTTCAGTGCTGGGGGTGTGGAGGACCGCATTACATTAAGAATTGTCCACAGCGTAAAGGAGCTGATCAAATATCTCAAATCCATGAAGCCTCAACTGTTGGGGATGTGGCGCGCAGCGTACCAAGAATTAATGCAACCTTAGAGGACCGGCAAGCGGAATACCAACCCTCCATGGTGGAATTCGAAGGTAAGATTTCAAACCTTTCTGTAGCTGTACTTATTGATCCAGGAGCTACTTTAAGCTATGTTAGTCCAAAAGTAGTGGAACATTGTAAGTTATCACCGGAAAAGTTCAAAAACCCATGGTTAGTCCAGTTAGCTACGGGAGCTAAAAGGCGGGTTTTAGCTAAAGTTAATAATTGTTCTTTCAGTATAGCTGGACAGCCTGTAACAGCAGACCTGAATGTACTCCCATTAGGTTCTTATGACATCCTTATTGGTATGGATTGGCTGGAAAAGCACTGGTCATTGGTGAATTGCAAAACCAAGACTATATATTACAAGAATGATTTGGGGCAGCTGCAGGAATTGCAGGGAATTAAACATCCTGTCCAGATTCGACCTATCACTGCAACTCAGTTAGCCAAGTGTATTAGGAAGAAATGTCAGATTTATGCCATACAAGTTGGTTACGCAAACCAAAAAGACAAGATGTCCGCATTAAGCAATATTCCAGTGGTACAGGAATTTACAGATGTGTTTCCTGAAGAGGTACCGGGGTTGCCTCCAAAGAGGGACATAGACTTCACTATAGAGCTAGTACCGGGGGCAGCACTAGTATCGTGGGCACCATACCGAATGAGCATACCAGAGTTAACAGAGTTGAAAATGCAGCTCCAAGAGCTGTTGGATAAACAGTACATACGTCCTGAAGAGGTACCGAGGTTGCCTCCAAAGAGGGACATAGACTTCACTATAGAGCTAGTACCGGGGGCAGCACCAGTATCGTGGGCACCATACCGAATGAGCATACCAGAGTTAACAGAGTTGAAAATGCAGCTCCAAGAGCTGTTGGATAAACAGTACATACGTCCCAGTGTATCACCTTGGGGAGCTCCGGTATTATTTGTGAAGAAGAAGGATGGGACCCTTCGCATGTGCATAGACTATCGGCAGCTGAATAAGCTCACAGTCAAAAACAAGTATCCCTTACCCAGGATAGATGAACTCTTTGATCAAGTAAAAGGGGCAAAAGTGTTTTCCAAGATTGACCTGCGATCTGGTTATCATCAGATCAGGATTAAAGATGAGGACATTGCCAAAACTGCTTTCAGGACACGCTATGGACACTACGAATTTGTAGTGCTACCGTTTGGTTTGACTAATGCACCTGCCACCTTCATGTGCATGATGAACAGCTTGTTTCATTGGTTTTTGGACAAATTTGTGCTGATATTTATTGACGATATTCTGATATACTCTCGCTCCCAGCAGGAACACGAAGAGCACCTTAGGTTGGTGTTGCAGACCCTTCGAGAACATCAGCTATACGCTAAGTTTAGCAAATGCGATTTCTTCAAGGAGGAGATTCAGTACTTGGGACACGTGATTACTAAAGATGGAATTGCTGTAGACCCGGAGAAGATAAAAACCATTATGGAATGGCCCATACCCAAGGATGTTGCTGATATCAGATCCTTTATGGGATTAGCTGGCTATTACCGGAGGTTTGTGGAATGTTTCTCTAGGATAGCCTATCCTATTACCTCTCTACAGAAAAAGGGGAAAGTATTTAAGTGGACATCAGAATGTCAGCAGAGTTTTGACCGTCTGAAGCACTTACTTACCACTACACCCATTTTGAGTATAGCTGATCCTAATAAGGATTATGTGGTATGCACCGATGCAAGCAAGGAGGGTGTGGGAGGAGTATTAATGCAGGAAGGAAAGGTAATAGCATATGAATCAAGAAAGCTGAAGGAGCATGAGCAGAGATACTCTGCTTACGATCTGGAGTTAACAGCTGTTATTCATGCGCTGAAAATGTGGCGGCACTACCTCCTAGGGAAGAAATTCCTGCTGTTAACAGATCATCACAGTTTGACACATTATTTTAGCCAACCTACCTTGAATGCAAGACAAGGTCGTTGGGCAGATTTCCTAAGTGGGTTTGATTTCGACATAAAGCATTTAAAGGGCAAGGAAAACCGAGTGGCGGATGCATTAAGTCGGAAGGTTCATTGTTTATGTGAACTTTCAGTCAGCAAATGGCAGAATTCACTAATTGAGCAAATAAAAACAGCAGCTAGTCTTGATTCTGAATACCAGCACTTAAAACAGCAAGTACAGCAATCTGATAAGGAAAAATTACAGCAAGGATACACACTAAATAGTGCTGGAATGCTGTGTTTTAATAAGAAAATGTATGTACCTGATGCAAATGACCTTAGAAGGCTGATTCTGGATGAGTTTCATATCAGCCACTACACTGGACATCCGGGGTACCAAAAGATGATCACTGCGCTTAAAAAAGAATACTATTGGCCAGGAATGAAGAAACAAGTGGTTGAGTACTTGGCACGATGTTTGGAATGCCAGCAAATAAAGGCAGAACATCAGCATCCCGCTGGACTGCTACAGCCTTTGCCTATTCCGGAGTGGAAATGGGAAACCATTTCCATGGATTTCATAACAGGGTTACCTCGAACAAAGAAGGGCAACGACTCTATCATGGTAGTGGTTGATAAGTTAAGTAAAGCAGCGCACTTTATTCCTGTGCAGTCCACTTACAAGGCGGTGCAGATTGCCCATCTCTTCATGCAAAATGTGTTCCGATTGCATGGATTACCAAAGGTAATTATATCAGACCGCGATGTGAAATTCACCTCTACTTTTTGGAGGACATTGTTTGCCGAGTTGGGTACTCAGCTGAACTTTAGCACAGCTTATCACCCGCAAACCGATGGTCAACTGAGCGAGTGAATCAAGTGCTGGAAGATATGTTGAGAGCGTATGTAATGCTGAAACCATGTCAATGGGAAGAGTATTTACATCTGGTCGAATTTGCGTATAATAATGGATATCACACTTCGACTCAGCTAAGTCCCTTTGAGGTCCTGTATGGACGAAAATGTCGCACACCCTCAAGTTGGGGTGGACCTGAGGACAAGTTGAGGTTGGGACCAGAAATGCTTAAAGAAATGGAGGATATGGTGAAAAGAGTGCCTGCTAATTTGAAGGCTGCACAAGACCGGCAAAAAAGTTTTGCGGACAGAAAAAGAAGATTCACAGAGTTTAAGGTTGGTGACCATGTGTTTGTGAGGATTCAAGCTAGGAGGAGCACTCTGCAGTGGAGTGGGTGCGCCAAGCTAGCTCTGCGATACTTTGGACCTTTCCAGATTTTGACTAGAGTGGGGCCAGTGGCCTACCAACTTGCCATGCCAAGTCACATTAGGATTCATAATGTGTTCCACGTGTCTGTCCTAAAGAAATATGTATATGATTCTAAACATGTCATTCGATGGCAAGATGTGCAGGTAAGAATTAATCTGGTTGTTTGATTAAGCAGCTATATTTTGTAAGAAACTGATTAAAGGTATTGGTGGTTTGCAGGTCGAACCGGAAGGCGAGGTCCTGGTCGAACCACAGAGCATTCTCGACCGGAGAGAAGTGCGGCTGCGGAAACGGGTTATTACCCAAGTTAGAGCGCTGTGGCAGCACTATGGGCCTGAGGAGGCTACATGGGAAGACGAGGAACTCATTAGAAAAACTTATCCACATTTATTTAATGAGAGTAGACATCAGGACGATGTCCAATCTTAGGGGGGGAAGATGTAATGACCCCGGTAACTTGTAAATCTGGATAATTACTGTGGTAAAAAGTGTTGAGTGGTTACTCATGGCTTTGAATGACATTATTAATAAAGAAAGTTAATTATTGAATTATTTTTTTTACATGGATATGTTCTTGAAAATGCTGGCAGCCTCCTGAAGGAGGATTTCTATTTTTAGTGAATCAGTTATAAAACTGATGCAACTGCTTCTCACCCAAGGAAAAGTCCTGGGAGGGAAAAGTCTCTGGGTTGTTGAGGAACAAGCAGAGAGAAGAATTCCAAGAGAGCAGAATGAAGGAAAGAGGTTAAGTCTGGTGATGACCAGATAACCTAGCACAGAGGTGCAATAGTCTTGTTGAGGGCTGCAGGCCTGCAAGACGGCTCGGGGGGAGAATCCAACGAAGTGGATCTCAAGGTTGGGAGGATAAGAGCAAAGACATTGCAGGTGATCTCTGAAAGTAAGGGCTTCAGTAGCGGGAATAACCAGGTACGCCTTCTCTGATCCATTATTGAATAAAGAACAGGTATTGAAATGTACAGATAGGACACAAAACTGAACTTGTATTATTTCCTGTAGTTGTTATGGTAACCAGGTAATGCATACAGTTCTAAGACATCGTTAATGAACAAGGTGTGGTCACCCCTGTATCTGTATTAATGTTTAAAAGCTGCATGGTTACTATACGCTCCGCAGAGTCCAATAGTAAGCCATTAAAACGGAATGGACGCCTGTGTTAGAACAACTGTGAGTGAAAACTTGAAGTAAGGGTAAACAAAACCCTTATGGAAGACTGTGACAAATAACTAAGAGGGGAACCCGAGAATAAGGGTAAACTATACCCTTAAGAATGAAGACACTAAGTTAATTGTTTGGTAAGGCTGATTAGGAACCGGATTAAATAACACAGTCCACTAGCACAGAATCCGGCTTTGCATGTAACAGTAACAGTATATGAGATATTGTATAGCACGCGAATTAAACTGTACAGAATCATTTATTAGTTTATCACTGTATAAGTTAAACAAGAAGTGTAACCGAATGCTGTATACATCAACGATATGCGTGATTAAAAGTCATTTGAGCAAGAAATATTATGTAAACTCACACTGTACAGAGGTAGCATTATTATGGAACAGTACCGTAAAGAAAACTGTATAAGAGATAACATTAATGAAACAGTGCCGTAAAGAGAACTGCATAGAGATAACATTATTATGATTATTATGAAGTAATGCTGTAAAAGAAGTAATGCACGGTAATAACAGTGCTGCTCATCAAACGAGAATGTCAGACCCAGTGACGGGTTGACAATTACCTGGAGCAGAAACAATAAAAACTAACCTAATGTACAGGAAGTCAGAATATAATGTCAAGCTAAGGGCAGCAAAACGAAACATAAACGATGGTTATCCATGTAATAAACCGGCAGTTAGAGCCACTGTAAGCATCTGTACGCGCAGAGGCAGTCTCTGCACCCATGTAACGGATGCAGGACTAACCTCGAGTCGCTTAACCATATATATATAAGGAATAGACTTACAAGAACTCAATGTATGGGGAAACTTCAATATCTAAAACATAAACGCATATTGCAGTAAACCCTTAAAGCTATGACTTCCTTGAGCAACAGATGAGTAACCAACATCAATATATTGAAATAAGACTTCCATATGAACCGACATTGCAAGAATGGCAAAACCATTAGTGATTATGGATAGTTCTGTGAATAGAAACACAAGTATTCATTAAGACAGCTGTGCAAAACATTACTGTAGCCGTGATAAGTCTAGACGAAGGAGACAGCGGTAAACCGCACCAGACACTACCATTACAAGCAACATAGCTTCATATATCTGCTACTATAAAAGTAATATAGCATCAGGTATCCGTTCTTACAAAGTAACAAAGCTTTACATAACTGAAATAGCTCGGAAGAGCCTCAAAGTATACAGAACATTAAAACCCTGAGACCCTAGCTAATACCCTACTCAGAAATATAGGTAGTGGGGCGTGCAAGCCATAACCCTAAGGGTTCAACAGGGCAGACCGGCATGTAGAGGCCGTCTGTTAAGTGCTCAGGGGTTTGGAACATGGAACCCGACCTGAGACATTAAGCAGGAAAACGAGCCATGTCTCAGCTACGGTCAACAAACAATATCACCATAAACCATTTGTTAAAATGAAATTAGTGAGCGGGTGAACATACCTGTAAACTTCGCTAACCCGAATCCTCCTGCACGCTGACAAACCGATGTGTGCATGACCTGCATGGTAAACAACCGGACACAGTGAGAGTATGCAGAGGGTTAAGTATAACGAAAGCATAGCTATAGAGCCGACGGCAAAGGGAATACCAGATGGGTAGCAGAGGAATCGATACCAGAACCATGAACCGGAGCTGTTGCAGAGTGGTCCGTCGGAGTGTGGAAGGGCTCGGCTGTAGTGGTGGACTGCAAATGAGCTCTGTCCGATGAAACCGGTGGATAAATATCAATTGCCAAACCCTAAACACATCAGAACCGTTCGATGAAGGTGCATAGATCTCCACCGTTGGTGTAGGCGGGAGATCCTGGCGCGAATTCCCGTGTGGGCCAACTCTCCGCAAGGCACATGACTTCACGTGGAGTGGAGCCATCTGGCCACGGAAAGGGTGAGTTGGGCGCTGATACAATCTCCACCTGTAACCTAGCATATTGAACGAGCCAAATATGACAGATAGGTTTCCAAAGCATTAAACACTGTTATTAAACTGTGACATGACAGTGAACCACGTGCACGGGTATGTTATTACCTAAGGTTCATGTTAATATATATGTAACAGCATACGTAATTGCAGAACCGGCCTAACATAAAATTAATATTTAATGAGATGGGTACAGGTTGGCGGGTCCTGTAATGATAGTTAAACTCGTTTGTTTAGGGTGGGAAGGTTAATGAAAAGACCTTCACCCTTAATTTTTTTTTATAATTATGCAATTTAGTTAAAGAGATCGTGACAGCTTACCCATCAAGCTTGTGATTTCAATAACTCGATTAAGTAAACCTAATAGATCCATCTTTACTCTGGATCTACGCGGAGAGAGATCAAATCTTTTTTCACTCTATGCTAGTTGGCATATCAAGATATTTGAAGATCAAATCTTTTTCACTCTATGCTAGTTGGCATATCAAGATATTTGATCCCTCTCGGCCCTTAGTAGATCCAGAGTAAACATGGATCTATACTGCTTAATTCTCCCCTTTAAATAGGCTACATTCCACTTGAATACCATGGGTCAATACCATTGGTTCTCAATACCATAGGTCAATACCATGTGCTATCTTTATTCTTATTAATATTAATACTAAGGTTAATATTTTTTTTGCATGATATTAATAATAATTTGGCCCATAGGTTTCACCTAAATAAAACCCCTTTTTTGAGTGTTGGTAAATATAAAGTGAATTCTGGAGTAAATATAAAAAAAATGTTTTATTTATTTACCATATCTCTCATTTATTTATATTTTTATTAATTTACCATACACCTTTTATAAATATGGTATTTGGCCCATAAACTTCACCTAAATAAAACCCCTTTTTTGGGTATTCATAAATAATTAGAGGTTTATGGAGTAAATATAAAAGAGAGGTTTTATTTATTACCATACCTCTAGTTTATTTATATTTTTATTTATTTACTATACCTTTGGAGTAAGTATAAAAAGAGGTTTTATTTACCATACCATAGCTCCAATTTAAATGTTTACGTTTACATTTACAGCTACGTTTACGTTTACATGTTTACGTGAGATCTAACTAATGTTAAATGTTAAACATTACATGTTCTCACCTAATGTTAAATGTTAAACATTACATCTTAAATGTTTACATTTACGGTTTTACATTTACATGTTTACGTGAGATCTAACTAAGAATTAAACCCAAATATAAAATAATAGTAATAAACTTTGGGAAAAGGGAAAAAGTGGAAGCATTTTTCTTTTCGTTTTTTTTATAGTGACAAGGGGAATAATGAGTAATAATAATTATTATTTAAAGAACGAAGCATTAAATTAGTAGAGATACAAAAGAGGACAACATTTTTATTGAGTGAGACAATGAATTATAGGATTTAAGATTGGTTAAGTGATTTGTTGTCACGTCCCCATGGGAATATACCACAATTTTTTTTTTACTTATAATGCTAACCCTTTATATACATGCATATCAACCTTAATAATACCAAGTAATTAATTAATTCTTGATTACCGACATGTAACTGGGTTTTTTTTTTTTTTTTTTTTTTTTTTTTTTTTTTTTTTTTTTTTTTTTTCCGAAGGTGGCAAAACCTATCAAACTCAGGTGCCAAACCAACAGTGAGGACAGCCATCTCTGGCTGCTATCCGCGAATGTCGGTTTGACTCATCACCGTTATCAAGGAAAACCACGCCACCTGTAATAACCCGCTGGTGGTCCGTAAGGGAGCAGGCTTTCACTCCTGCCAGATGCCTCTGGGTCTTGGGCCGTTAACCTGTTTCCTTACGTCCGAGGAAGACGAGCTCTTAGCCAAGCAGAAGCAGTTTAACTGGGTTATATACGTATGTTAATTCTTTGACAATTCATAACTCCCTTGATATTTATACACATGGCATTACGTTATCGTTGTATGGCTTGTCTGTCATGTTCAATGGTACCATACATCCACCCAAGCGCCAGGTGTGAGGGAACATTAATGGCTCAGCTACCTTGGCCAGGTGGCTGGCATCGTACTCGACCCATGTGAAACTTTGGAGGGAACGCTGTTGATGCGCGCCAACTCCCATCCGAACGAACGGTGAGGATCTTCCGAGCTGATCTAAGGGCTCACAATGAATTCAGGGTTTAGTGGGTTTATAAAAATCTCGGGCCGCAAGACTCGGGTTCATTTGCACCTGTTCAGTTGGTGGTGCTCACTTCTGCTCCACGGATCCTTTCTGCTCTTAGTGCCGGCTCATTTCAGTCAACCCAGGTAATATCCGCCGAGTCTCAGCTATTACACATGGCTCATTTTCTTTGATAGTATCGTTGTCACAGGTTATTGTTCTGGTTATATTAATCTAACCTCAAGTTTTGGATTGTGCAGGCACCGGCTCCTTGGTCTCCATTCCGCGACAGGTATTCCAGGAATCCGGAACATACCAGGTATTTCCCTTACATGGGTTTGTAGATCCACAATGTATTTGAAATCTTAAGGATTTATATGCGGATTCGATCCTTCGACCTGGGGTTTCCTCCTGACAACTTTCACCTGTTGTCTCAGGTTTACCCTCTTTGGTCAAACCGGGTTAGGATAAGCGGTAGGCCTCCTCGTGCCGGAGCCGTGCCTAATCTGGTTATGCAATATTGATATATATGTATTTTGTTTTTCATTCAGTTTGTAAATCTTACTTTGGAAACTCACGGCAACCCTTGCCGGAACTTGGTTTAAGTCAAGACTGTTATTTAACTCTTCTGTTGTTATAAACTCGCAATGAGTTTTGTCGGATGTAATGCATATTTGCCGAGACCAGGATTTACCCTCGGTTCTCTGGTTATCTTATGAATTGTCTAGTGCCATACCCTGCGGGGTTCTCTTTTTCATGACATTGAATATATATATATAGAAATGAGTTACTTCTTTGAACGCACAAAGCGTATTTGCATTTATCTTGGTTATATCGAGCAATCGTTTGTCTGTGTTTTATGTGATTCCACTCTTCAGATTTGTTATGGGGTTTTTATTTATTAAGTTACGGCCGTTTGTCTTTTAATATACTGGCTTAACCCCCTCGAGGGTTTGATAATACTCACAAGGGTTTGTGGCATTGAAACCCTCTGCTCACACAACCTCTCGTACCTGAGACGGAGGTTAAGTGACCGCTGTCACAGTGTTCTGGGCTTATAGAGCGCCTCTCAGGTTGTTAATATGTTTCATTACAGACATAAATGTTTATATTCATCTAACTGAGGTTGCATATATTGTAGAATGAGACCCTAAGTACTGGGTTTCGATGAGTTATCTCTGAGAACGGATTTCCGTATAGCATGAGGCACACAATGTCTTCTGTGGTTTCGTGATTACACAGTTATTTAATATATATGCTGTTTCCGTTCCTATAGTTATAGTTCGCATGATGGTTTTTCCCCATCGAACCATTCATGCATTATCGCTGTGTTTTACTATTATGCTGTTAAGAACTTTATAAGGTTTCTCATACGACTACAGATAGTCATGTAGCGATTCATGCAGTCAGTTATATCTTGGGTTTTCTCACAGCTAATGTGTTTTCGATTCTTATGATTTATGCATTAACTGCTACAGCGTTCTCTTATCGGCTCTATCTGTAGATTGTATGTAATCTTACAGCTTCCAGATATCAACTCGGTCTGTAGCTTATGTATTGTACTCACAGTTATTATATGTTAACTGTCGGTAGTTTATGCATTGTTCTACAGTTGTCACCTATTGACTCGGCCTGTAGCTTATGCACTGTTTACAGCTTTCATTCAGCTAACCTACATTTGTATCATAGTTATCATGGATTGATATAACATTTAGTTCACCATCGATGAGTTTAAACAGACCGCAATATAGACTCATAGAGCTGTATGCAATACTTCCATTAACTAAGTAGTTAACTATCACTCAGAAAACTGAAGCTTCGCTGTACTTTCTTTTTTATACCAGTATACAAAATATAGAAAGCTAAGTCTGGTAACAACCCATACCTGTTTTGTCAGACACATGAATTTCAATGCTCCAGAATTTCACCTGCAACTTGTAGGCTTGCTCTTATCCACCCAACCATGAGATCCAGTGATACCTTGGATTCTCCCCCCGAGCTGTCTTGCAGGCCTGCAGTCCTCAACAAGACACTTGCACAGTTGTGCTAGGGTTATCTGGTCCTCACCAGACTTAACCCTCTCTTTCTTTCTTTTCCTTTCTTTCTCACAGATTTTCCTCTCCCTCTCTGTCACCACAGACCAGGGACTTTTCCTCCCAGGACTTTTCCTGGCTGAGGGTTAGTTTTCTTTTCAGTTTCTATAACTGTTTCTTTTTCCAAATCCTCCCTTAGGAGACTGCCAGCATTTACACAAAATATCTTCCATTTATAAATAAAAATAATAATATCTTTTAACAAAAAGTAATTAGTAGTTCACACTAATTTCTTACCATGGTAACTTTCATAATTACTAGTTTTACGGGGTCATTACATTTGTAAAGATATTTTATTAGATAGTTCATCAATAAATTTGATAAAATTATACATAAAATCCAAAATCTATCTTATGAGGCTTTATTTCTCCTTACCTTTTTGGATTTGTAATATATTGTTTATTGTATATGCATGCAAATTATAATTATGTAAAAAATAGGGAACAACAAAATAAAAACTCACAAACTATAAGGTGACATAAGGTATATCTTGGAAGATGAGGTTGCTAGAGTCTTTTTCTCTGAATGAAAAAGGGATGCAAGTACAAAGTAGTGAGGCTTGCGGCCTATGTGTTTCTATAGCGCACAAATCCTCTCTGTTTGCTCACTCCCTTTCCCTCTTGGCTACTTTGCTCATCTATGAAACAAAATGCACTCGAATATAATGGAACCCCTTTTCCTCCCAGTGGCTCGGTTATAACACAACCTGATAGCGTACTAATGGTTAAGTTTGACTCCCTCAACTCTTAGCTAGAGTTACAATATGGACTCTTCTAGAGTCATGATCATCATGATTAAGCGGCTAGCTCCCTTTCCATGAGCAATGGGCGCTAATGCGACATACTCTTGAATTATGGTGGTCCAAATAAGAAGGTCAAATTTCAAGTGGCATAAATTTTGCATACAAACTCTGATTCAAGTGATTCTTTTGTCGTTGGAAAGGTATCTATGTGTAGAATAACATAAAAAGGTGTGGCACTTACGCTGAAAAGTTTTACCCCCAAAAAATGTCACCATGATGCCTCAAATTGCCCCTGGAAGGTTTCAGACCTCAATTTTCGAAACTCAGTATTGCCAATAATAATGGTTTTGTGAGCTTATTCCTCCATTTTTCCACTCCAATAGAATTGAGATGGATGAAAAAATACATAATGATTCAATTCAGATGATAGCTCCCATTTTGGGAGGCTTTTTGTCCCTAAAAGATTTTATTAAATAAGGGCAAGACATTTTTCCTCCCCCTTCTCTCGGGAGCACCATTTAGCCTTGCCTGGAAGCTGTCCTTTCAAATCAATTTGATCTGAATTCATGAATGAACAAAATGAAATACACATTTAAACAGAACTTAGAGATACAACGAAAGAACATAAATTTAATTAATTAATAATAAGTACTGAAAATTATTTACATGCAGAATAGAACAAACTAGCTTGGACGATGGTAGTTTATCTTTGAGAAGAGATGCGATGGCTACATGCCTTCTGAACCGTGTTACAATGAGTCTCAGAGGCCTTTTTACCATAAAAAAGAAGTGTGAAACCTTAACCCTAGGAGATGAAATGCCAACAACTTTGGGCCTCGTTGGGGTAAATTGGACCCCTAACTTCCCAGGGTCATAACTTTGGCATACGATCTTCGTTTGGCTATCACAGTACCTTGTTTCGAAGATCTCCATGAGGAGGTAATAAAAAATGTGTGAAACATATTCTGACATTTTTCCAATCTCGTTGTTTTCCTAGAAAACGTCGTTTAGGACCTCGAAACAACTTCAGAAGTTTAGTAATGGAAAAACTGCAAAAAATAGAAAGTTGTGCTAGAATTAAGGAAACTGAAAGGAAATGGTGTTGGGGGTCCAAGTGGAATAGGCGGGTAGCCACCAATATCCTCCTTGATCACAATTTTCCAAAGGTGATATTGCCCCTATCTACTAGTTCTAGACATTTTCTCCAAAATTGTATCCTCTATCAACTATGCTTGAGCATCAAGTGCCAAATCCTCTACAGAAGGTAGGAACTTCTCTTCTTCTTCCTAATCTAGAATGGAAGGCTCATAGATTTTTAGTTTCTCTACATTCACCACTGGTAAATGCACATGCATGGGGATAGACTGAGTCTATAAGCATTTCTTCCCATCTTTTATAGTATTTGGTGTTGAATTTTTGTAGCTATGGTCAATATTCATAATTGTTATTTTATCCCTCCAAATAAATGTAATAATGTATTCAAGACATGTTATTCATGTCGACTTCAAAAAGAGGGAAATTTGAATTTTCAAACTATGTATTCTTTCTTCCAAAAGTAAGGTCGACTTCAAGTCGCCTCGGCCCTAGAGAGGTGAACCTTGGGTTCTCTTATCCACTATAAATACACTACTCATCTTCATCCAAAAGGAAAGAAATTCAGATCTCTTTTGTTCACTTATGGGACTCCTCTAAAGTAGCAAAAGAAGACTTTCTAAGGCATATCAAATCTCTCTTGTAATACATCAAATGCTCCTCTCTACAAGACAAGTTCTGGACATACTTAAGAAGATGAAGAGACTGAGCTTATGGACATATCACCTTCTAAGAAGAATAAAAGAATATCATATTTGGAAGGTAAATTTTTAGTATGAGGTCAAATTTTGGAGCAAAAGGAAATTTTAAGCAAACCTAATTCTTTGTGGAACATTGAAATTTTTGAGGTACATTAGAATGAGTTTATGAGGCTACTTTTTATTGGCATGGTTTGACCTATGCCTATTAATGGTCAGTTTGACTTCTATTTTGACTTGAAATATTAGATGTATCTCATGTTTATTTGAACAATTTCTCTAAGGAAAAGGTTGTTAGATTTTTTCCTCATGTGGGTTTTCCCATGGTAAAATATCTTATGTTTCTTGTCTCGATGACTCTTTATGATCCTACTATCTATTGTTGAATATATTTTGTGTAATTGATTAATGAGTAATGTGAATATGAAATAATTTGAAGTAAATATCATTAGAAGTAATTATAAGATAGAAGACCTTTTGAAAAATCAACATGGTATCAGAGGGGTAAAAGAGCAACCTTGTCAAGTCTTGAAGAAAAACCAAGATCCTTAATGGGAATCCATAGTCATCTAAGGAAGTTATCCCCACAAGTTATAAAGCTACATGTCTATTGGACAAAGTAAATCCAAGCCTCCATTGATTCCTGAAGAAGGACCGAAGATCCTAGAGAGAGAACCAACAAATCTCAAGTCATTCTCAAATAGGTTCAAATATATCTGAGGTAAAGTCTTAGTCTGAACCTTAGAAGGCTGAAAGGCCAACCGATGTTTAAAACAACAATTCCCTCAACAAATCTCTTTCCTCGAGCATTGGAATATGTATCCCTCTCTCATCCATTTAAATAATTACAAGTATTTACAATGAGAGAAATATTGACCAGGGGATGTCACAGTCCTATCCCCCTTGGGGGGGAGCAACATCCTTAGTGTTCAATAACCATATACAACAAAACATGATTTAGACCAAGCATTGCTCATTATGGGGATTTATACAAACAACGTTGTAAGACTCTTTACATTGTATTTACATTTGCTTATACTTCGCAAATAAGAAAGGATATGTTTCCCGCACCAGTTCAACTATTTCCCATGTGGGTTCCTCGGGCCCAAAGTGTCTCCACTGTACTTTGAGTTTCTCTATTACTTGGTTCTGGAGTGTGGGCTACCTATGATCCAAGATGCACAAAGGTTCTGGTTGGAACTCTTCCTCTGGTTGTACCTATAACATAGAACAATCAATTACATCATTAGCATCCTACACATATATTTTAAGCAATGAAACATGGAAAACATCATTCACTTTAATTGATGGAAAAAAAGCTAGCCTATAGGCCACCAACCCTATCCTTTCAAGCACTTCAAATGGCCCACAAAACCATGGTCAAATATAGCCGTTTCTGGGTCAATTATAGCCGTTTGCCCGATCCAGTCTAATATAGTCGTTTTTAAGTCAAACCTAGCCGTTGGAAGGTCTGTTCTCCCTATTTAATATGTAGCCATGATCTGATTCTTCAACTTGTCCTGACGATGAACCACACTCACTGGTTCGAAACACGTCGAAAAATGTATTATCATGTGATTTACACCGAAAAGCTTTTCGTAAATTTGAGTTCTTTTTGTATCATTTTGAGCAATATAGTTTACATGCTTTGATTTGTAGACTTATTCATCTTAAAAACATTTATAATATTGTGTGCTAACAATTTATTGTTTCACTTTTCAGGATTACTTTGGCTTTCCATTTTAAAGCATTTCACTTCGTTTTAAGCAAATAAAATTTTATTTCTTAAATAAAGAATACTTTGAAGGCACTCGTTATTTATGTATTTCATGCTTATCTCGTGTATTTATGGCTATTGCTCATATCAGTTTTTTGCTTCTAAATCTTAAAGAAATAATATATTTAACTCTAACAATTCTCCTATAAACTCACATCTTTTTAACTTAACTTTTCATTAGGGACCACCCCCCTTAGCTAACCTAGGAGATAGCTCAAATGGAGAGAGTTGGGATTAGTTTGAGAGCCCATTCTCTGAGTTCACTTCCACCAACCACACCTTGTGGGGTTGAAGGCTATTCTCACTGACTTGTAGGTAGGTGTAGGCAGTAGGGTCAATAGGTTAGCAGTGGTTTCTTGGTATAGTAGGAAGCAGATATCTGTTGCACTCAACTCAGCAGAAGCAGAGTACATGGTTGCAATTCAAGCAGCATGTGAGGCAATCTGGATGAGAAAAATTATTGTTGGGTTATTTGGTCAGATGATGGATCCTACTGTGATTTACTGTGATAATTAGAGTTGTATCCAACTCTCTAAGAATCATGTATTTCATGATTGATCTAAGCATATCGACATCCGATATCACCATCTACGATAGTGTGTGCAGAGGTTGATCATGTTGTTTGAGTACATTCCTACAGAGGAACAAGATGCAGATATTTTGACGAAGGCTTTGTCAAAGGGAAAATTTGAGTTCCATAGAGGCAGAATCAGGGTATCAAATAATACCTTTCTTGTTGAGAGGGAGTGTTGAAAATGCAACAAGAAAATCTTATTTTGACTTTGCCTTGGTCAAACAAGATTAAAATTTCAATTTCAATTTCAGTAAAATACTTGTAGGCAGTTAACTGAGGTGACATGGCACTTGTCACTCAATTAACTTAGTTAATTCGAGTAGGAAACACTTGAGTTCAATTTAGTATGATTGATTTCTAATTTCTAGCAATATATTTCAGTTAATTTGAATTATTATGAGTTTAACTAGTTCTAAATGTTAGAGAACTAGTGGATGGTCCAATAGTGGGGTGTGTACCTCAGTGATCAACTAGTTAACTCATAAATCAACCCAAAATAATTGGTGCATGTAGATAACTCAAGTTACCCAATTGATATTGGATTTCAAGGGCAACGTACTATCGATTGTAGACTATTCCGAAGTGTACAGGTGGTGCATGCAATTAGAGAAGGGTCTATAAGAATTGCGCAATACTCATGGAGCAATTTCCCTAATTAATAGGGGTTAATTCCTCAGGAAACAACACAAGGAAATAGGAGCTCAGCAAACATGAAATTTGGTTGAGTGTTGACCAGGGTCAATCTGTGAAGCAGTGATATAGACTATAGACTATATGTTCTTGGTAACCCTATAAAGAAGTCCATCAAAATTACTTGCCACTTCCATTCTAGAATGTGAATAGTCTATTATAATTCAATTAGTTGTTTGCAATTGATCTTCACTTGTTGGTACTTTATGCATTTGGAGATAAAATCCGCCACCTCTCTTTTTAAACCAGGCTAGAAATAAAATTTCTTGATGGTTGTCAACATCTTCTGGTGATATGGGTGACCATAATATGACTTGGCATGAAATTCTTCTAATATGAGTCTCTTCAAATCATTGTTATTTGGTTCATAAATTCTGCATTTGAATTTAGTCAGTCCTTTTTATGTATGGCAATAGTCCTTATCGTCATTTCCTTGAGAGCCTTGTTGTAGCTTCTCTCTTTAATTGGTGATACTTTTTGTCTTGTTTCCCAATGTTTTTTATCTTCTCTTCAAGATTAGTTCCATAGGAACTTAATGTTGTTAATTGGTTTAATTTCACCCTCCCATTGAGTGCATAAACTACTCTATTATATATTTGATTTCAAAATCGAACTTGTTGAGCGTGGCTAGCCATCTAGCTTGTCTTGCATTTAATTGAGGCTAATCAAAAAAATATTTCAATCCTCCATGATCATTCATTAGGGTGAAGTTTTTCTACTAAGAAGATATTGTCTCCACATCTTCATCGCATGGATGATGGCAGCCAATTCCAAATCACGGGTTACACAATTATGTTCATGTTCATTCAACTTTTAGGATTCATAGCATACTACTTGACCATTATGAATCAAGGCTCCACCAAGTCCCTCCTTGCAGGAATCCGTGCATAATAATAATGAAATCCTTTTCAGGATCTACTATTCTTAACACTGGTGCATTGGTCAATATTTGGTTAAGTTGATTGAGGCTTTTAGCACAATCAACTATCCATTCAAACCTCTTCCCTTTCTTTTGCAAAGCATTAATTGGACAACCAATCTTGGACAAATTTTTAATAAATCTCTTGTGTTAACCTGTCAGTCCCATGAAGGACCTAACTTCAGCCACATTTTTACGTGTTGGCCATTCCATGGTAGCCTTGATCTTCTCAGGATCAACTACTACTCTTTACTTGGAGACAATGTGTCCCAAATAATGAATCCAAGAAGGAAGGAAATTTCACCTACTAAGCTTTGCATAAAGCTTATGCTCTCTTAGAAATTATAGTACTGCGACCAAATGCTCTTCATGGTCCCACTTGGTACTTTAATAGATCAAAGTGTCATCAACAAAGACTATGACAAACTTATCCAAATAAGGGCACAACACATTGTTCATAAGGCACATAAAAGTTGTAGGTGCATCGGTAAGCCCAAAAGGCACTACCACAAATTCATAATGCACATACCTTGTTTTAAATGTTGTTTTATGGATATCTTCATATTCTATACACACATGATGATATCCTGATCTCAGATCAATTTTAGAGAATATTGTTGCTCCTCTTAACTGGTCAAATAAGTCATCGATTCACAATAATGGATACTTCTTCTTTATGGTCACCTTGTTTAGTTGTCAGTAATCAATGCACAACCTAAGTGTGTCATCCTTCTTCTTAACAAAAAAAATTGGTGCTCCTCATGAAGACACACTCGACCTTCACTACAACAAAATTACCCTCTAGCAAAGGTTTTTGTGGAAGCCCCTATAAAACTAGCCCAAAAATCCATTTCTAGCAGAGATCACTGACGAAGTTGGGCGAGAAAATGTTTTAGCTGATGTTTTTTAATGGTGTGTCTATAATACACTAATGCACCAGTGCATTACTATAAATAGACACATCAATGCATAACATCATATGGTGCACCATGGTAGAGTTATTTTATATAAATAAAAATAGTGGTGCGCTAAGTAAATATGATGCACTAGTAAATATACTACTCGATAGCACCAAAAAATGGTTAAATTTAAAAAAAAAAAGTCAATCGTAAAATTCATTTTGCCTAGTTTGGTGTTATACTCTCAATACACCCTAGTGCTAAACCAGTATACGAATGCCCCATTGCATAAACAATATGGTGCATTGTTGTGGAGATTTTTATTTACAAATAGTTGTGCACATATGATATTATACACATTGGCGTCGTTAATTGGACTGTCGAAATTCTATGCAGATTCAAAATTGCTCATGTAATTTACTAAAACATAAAACTTGAATCTACTCTACTCATTTGTGAAAAGCAATTCATGATCGAGAAAGGAAATCATAAACATGCGACATGAATCAATACACAAACATGGAGAATTATCTAGGGGAAAGAAACTACTCAAAACCCCTTCCTATATGTATTGCATTGATTAGAAAATAGAGAAGAAATGCAATGCCTGCTCAAGCCTAAGAAACCTTTGCACTAGTATAGTCTATATCACTGCTTCACAGATTGACCCTGGTCAACACTCAACCAAATTTCATGTTTTCTGAGCTCCTATTTCCTTGTGTTGTTCCCTGAGGAATTAACCCCTATTAATTAGGGAAATTTCTCCATGAGTATTGCACAATTCTTATAGACCCTTCTCTAATTGCATGCACCACCTGTACACTTCAGAATAGTCTACAATCGATAGTACATTTCCCTTGAAATCCAATATCAATTGGGTAACTTGAGTTATCTACATGGACCAATTATTTTGGGTTGATTTATGAGTTAACTAGTTGATCACTGAGGTACACACCCCACTATTGGACCATCCACTAGTTCTCTAACATTTAGAACTAGTTAAACTCATAATAATTCAAATTAACTGAAATATATTGCTAGAAATTAGAAATCAATCAGACTAAATTGAACTCAAGTGTTTCCTACTCGAATTAACTAAGTTAATTGAGTGACAAGTGCCATGTCACCTCAGTTAACTGCCTACAAGTATTTTACTGAAATTGAAATTGAAATTTTAATCTTGTTTGACCAAGGCAAAGTCATCAAGCATCAAGCATCATGACATGTTGCAGATGGGATGGAGTTTCCATGGACCTGAGCATGGGTGAGATTCTTGGTGAGTCCAGGATGTGACAGAATCCGAGATAGACTGGTGAAGGCATAAGGATGTTCACTCTCATGGCTTGAGCGTGACAGTTGGATTAGCTACCCAACTAGTTCAAACATGGGGTCCGGAAGTGCACGGAGAGATGTTGGCATCAGGCAGGCAAGGAGGACAGTTCACAGGATGGGACGACATATGATGGAGATGGGAGTTCTACATATGTTGCAGGGATGTTTGCAGTATGTGGAGGAGTTGATATCATGGACCAAGGATGAGACGGTTGTTGATGTTGATCTTGGTGGATGGCTACCAGGATGGGATGTTGTCGACGATGACAACGATTTCAGGTGGAGGATGTAAAGACCTGCGGTTCTTGGCACGCCCACCCGATGTGCGACTTGGCTTGTTGGTGAATGAGCGAAGGTGAACGAACAAAAGTGTGAGCTCTTGACTTGATGTGCGATGGACATATGTAAATGCGCATAAAGAAGGAGAGCGAGGCTTATTTATATGGCGTGGGGAGTGTGGGCTCAACCCACGGGCCGACCTACAAACACAATGGAGGCCGACATACATAATGGTGCATTTGCGATGAGTAGGGGGCGTTCAAACACATGGAGGACAAGTCGGCTTGGGCAGCTCGACTCGCCCTTCCATCCATACAAATAAACCATGCGATGGTGGCATTTGGAGCATCAATTCAAGCAAGTCTTTCGATAAGTGCGAAGTGCGAAAGGGAAGTGCGAGCCGCAGCAAGAAGGGAAGGCACAATTCTAATGCGCCCAACCTTGGGCAGCTCCACATGGTAGCACGAGCTTGCAAGGAAAGGCGAGGGCATGGGTAGGAGCGCCCGTTGTTCGGACGAGGAGCACGGGTGGAGACTTGGTGAAGTCGCCCGGCGCACAAACATAACGTGATGGAGTTTGGTGAGACCGCTATGCGAAGGAGACGAGGGTGTCTTGGTGGCTTGGTGGAGTTGCCCGCCCATCGTGCACAAGATTCGGTTGAGAAGTGCGGTTGGCAGCTCGTGTGAGGGCGCTCCCGCCCAACTTGGGCAAGGAACTTTGGTTGGCACACGGAGGTGTGGAAGGTTGTAAATTTGGCTAAGTATGAAACTTGGTGTTTCCCAAGTATACTTGTAAAGCTTTGTAACATTGAAAGATTGTATAATATATTGTATTCGGGTAGACGCATTGTTCAGGGAGTTGCCCCTCCCTTTATACTGTGCAATTGTGTTCTCTTGTATAATTGCTAATGATAATGAATGTGTATGGGTTTTCATTGGTATAAAGGAAACATAATAATTACTTGGTTGAGAAACACAAACTAAGTAGGACAAGTGGTTAGGCATAGTCCATGAACATAAGTATTGGTGAAAAGAAAGTGTTCGATGGTGCCGCACCTCGCCAAGAGCGGTTGAAAGACTACCGCCGCCCTAGGGGCGTGACAGGAGGGTCGGCCCACCCAATTCGTGGGACCGCCCTCTCAACTTGCCCCACATCATATAAACTTGTCTCTTGGTCGTTCACTTCGCATTTCGCACGTCCTTTGCACAGTGGAGTTGCCATGCCCGTCGCACGGACTGCAGGTCCTTACAGGTAGGGTGGGGGGGGGGGGTGAGGGGGTGGTCGGGTAGGGCGAGTAGGGTGAAGGCCAGGTAGGGCGAGGGCTGGGTAGGGCGTGTAGGGTGGGGAGGGCGTGAGGGGGTGCGTGGGGAGGGCGTGAGGGGGTGGGCGGGTAAGGTGAGGACTGGGTAGGGCGAGGGGGCGTGAGGGGGTGGGCAGGTAGGGTGGGTAGGGTGAGGGCCGGGTAAGGTGGGGGGGCGTAAGGGGATGGGTGGGGGGGTTTGGGGGACGGTGGGGAGCGGTGGGGGAGGGGCGTGAAAGGGAGGGGGCGGGTAGGGTAGAGGAGTGTGGGGAGGGGGCGGATAGGGTGGGGAGTGGGGGGAAGGGGCGGGTGGCCGGCCGATTGCGGGTGGGGGGAGTTACCCTAAAAAAAAAATTGACCCTAAAAAAAATCATCGTTCTAGTATCATCACTTTTTCGTTTTCAAGCTGTATTTTGCACGAAAATTTCGTTTTCACTACCATTTTTAAAACATGTTCAAAATTGTCCCTAAAAAAAAAACCATCGTTCTAGTATACACACTTTTCGTTTTTAGCACTGTTTTTGATGTTTTTTTGGCGTTTTTTGGCCAGAGTTCCCGTTTTGAGTTTATAGTTCTCGTTTCAAAGTTTACATTGTTAAGAGACTAACTAATAATAATAATAATAATTAAGGAAGATAGATATAGGTTATTTATCTTTTGAGGATTATAGGGAAATGTCAGCTCCCACTTGATCTTATCCCTCATCCTCATCATTAGCAGATGTCATTCCTTCCATGCAAAAGCTAAGGATTCTTCTTTCAACAGAAACATGGATCTAGGTCTAACTCTAACGGTTTTATATACAACCCTAGGGATTTATTATCAAGCCTTGTAGATTTCTAGGGTTTACAAACCATAGACTTTCAATATTATCTAAACATTTATCATATGCAAGTTTTCTTTCCAAAATCAAAATGCCCAAAATCCCTTTACATATGTGATGAAGTCCATTATAGCTTTTGTAGGGTCGTATATGTAACGAATCTTTCAAGGTTCATGGCGTCAATAAAACATCCTGCTTCTGAACACATTCTAAAATGTAATGCAACATTTCCAAGGGAAACATAGGTCTATAAAACTTCAATTCAATATATATCCAAATATTCTCAACACAGGTATAATAATTTCATCCCTTATATAAGTGACATACTTGAATGTCTTCTTGTGCAATTACCCAAGATATATTTTTAGAGAGGCTTCCTTCAAGCCTTATCGAGTTATGGATTAGCCACAATTCCAAAGATTTCAAATAATCATCTGTCAACATATCTCATTCAATACAATCACACTCACAACAATGCAGTGAAAGACATATCATTGTAGTATAAGGTATATGGCATTCTAGACTTTGCAACTTTAGGGCAACATTTCATCTATGTCATTGTTTCTTGCAATACCAAGATGGCTTACGTGCTAAATATACATAGATGTATATAAAATTGCACAAGCACTTTGAAGATCATATATCAGTTGAGGATTTCATCACTAAAATTGTTGTGTATAAGTAGGTGAAGAGACTCTTTATACATAATTGTGCGTAATGGTTTCGTCAAGGAATCCTTCACAACTTCATATAATGCATATATTTCCAGAACATCGATACAATCCTTTGATGATACATTTTGCATAAATGAATTTTTACCCCTCAAGGAATACTAAGATCAGCCTTAACAACTTTAAAGAAAATTTGTTACGAGTCTTAATACAAACTAATTCAACTAGGCCTATGGTTGGTCCTCATATACTCTACAAGTGTATTTCCAAAAGAACTTTGATCTGAAACAAAAAAAAAATTGAGAGCAATGTTACATACCATTCAATCTAATGCAAAAAATATTCAATAGATATTTTGAAATGAAGATCCTTTCTTGACTTTGTCACTGATTAAGGCATTTAGGATTACTTTAGATCATCTTTTGATATTATTTGGTCTTTGTATCTTTCATCTGAGGTATTTTGGCCTTACTATAGCGTACCAAATACCCTTGGTTTTTATCCTTCTTTCATAGTTGCTGACTAGAGCTTCTAGAGGCATGAACTGAGACAAGTAACATAGATTTTGTTTAGTAATAAATAGTTAATAATAATGAGAGGCAATATTTCTTTTGCAATGGTCATTAGCAACTTCTGTCTAGATTGATGAGGCGTCTTAAAATTGTTTGAAAACACAATAACAAGAAGAACAATTCAGGATTTCTAGCTTTGAGATCCTCTTCAAAACAATTAAGGTTTTGGTCTTCGATCTCTAAAGTGTAACACAGTGAAAACCTTTCATCCTATAGACTGTTCCATCGATGGCATCACATAATGAGAACACCAATTATCTCAAAACCATAAAATGTATCCAATGGTGATTTTGTTTCAACAGGTGACTTTCATGATCTCCTTCAAACTCAAATTGATATCATGAACATCTACAACCTTCTCTAAAGCTAACTTCCAATTTTTTCTCAAGGTTTTCAAAACCACTGTTAAGGTCTCCTTCAGATTACTAAATTGAATGAATTAGGGTCCAATTTTCTAGGCTTCTCATCTTCTTAATAACTCTCAGACTTTCACTATATGAAGCTCCTTTTTTTGGTCTCATGTGGTTTGCGTTGAGGCCTTTCGGCCCTCTAAGGTTCAGAATGAGGCCTTTCGGCCTTCTAAGGTTCAGACTAAGACTTTACCTCAGATATATTTGAACCTATTTGATAATGACTTGAGATTTGTTGGTTCTCTCTCTAGGACCTTCGGTCCTTCTTCAGGAATCAATGGAGGCTTGAATTTACTTTGTCCAACTGACATGTAGCTTTATTACTTCTGGGGATAACTTCCTTAGATGACTATGGATTCCCATTAAGGATCTTGGGTTTTCTTCAAGACTTGACAAGGTTTCTTTTTTACCCCTTTGATACCATGTTGATTTTTCAAAAGGTCTTATATCTTATAATTACTTCTAATGATATTTACTTAAAATTATTTCATATTCACATTAATCATTAATAAATTACACAAAATATATTCAACAATAGATAGTAGGATCATAAAGAGTCATCGAGACAAGAAACATAAGATATTTTACCATGGGAAAACCCACATGAGGAAAAATTCTAACAACCCTTTCCTTAGAGAAATTGTTTAGATAAACATGAGATACATCTAATATTTCAAGTCAAAATAGAAGTCAAACTAACCATGAATAGGCATAGGTCAAACCATGCCAATAATAAGTAGCCTCATAAACTCGTTCTAATTTACCTCAAAAATTTCAGCGTTCCACAAAGAATTAGGTGCTCAAAATTTCGTTTTGCTCCAAAATTCGACCTCATACTAAAAATATACCTTCTAAATATGATATTATTTTATTCTTCTTAGAAGATGATATGTCCATAAGCTCAGTTTGTTCATCTTCTTAAGTATGTCCAGAACTTGTCTTGTAGAGAAGATCATTCGATGTATTACAAGAGAGATTTGATATGCCTTAGAAAGTCTTTGTTTGCTACTTTAGAGGAGTCCCATGAGTGAATAAAAGAGATCTGAATTTCTTTCCTTTTGGATGAAGATGAGTAGTGTATTTATAGTAGATAAGAGGACCCAAGGTTCACCTCTCTAGGGCCGAGGCGACTTGAAGTCGAACTTACTTTTGGAAGAAAGAATACATAGTTTGAAAATTCAAATTTCCCTCTTTTTGAAGTCGACATGAATAACATGTCTTGAATACATTATTACATTTATTTGGAGGGATAAAATAACAATTATGAATACCGACCATAGCTACAAAAATTCAAGACCAAATACTATAAAAGATGGGAAGAAATGCTTATAGACTCAGTGTATCCCCATGCATGTGCATTTACCAGTGGTGAATGTAGAGAAACTAAAAATATATGAGCCTTCCATTCTAGATTAGGAAGAAGAAGAGAAGTTCTTACCTTTTGTAGAGGATTTGGCACTTGATGCTCAAGCATAGTTGATAGAGGATACAATTTTGGAGAAAATGTCTAGAAATAGTAGATAGGGGCAACATCACCTTTGGCAAATTGTGATCAAGGAGGATATTGGTGGCTACCCGCCTATTCCACTTGGACCCCCAACACCATTTCCTTTCAGTTTCCTTAATTCTAGCACAACTTTCTATTTTTGGCAGTTTTTCCATTACTAAACTTCTGAAGTTGTTTTGAGGTCCTAAACGACGTTTTCTAGGAAAATGACGAGACTGGAGAAATGTCAGAATATGTTTCACACATTTTTTATTACCTCCTCATGGGGATCTTCGAAACAAGGTAGTATGATAGCCAAACGAAGATCGTATGCGAAAGATATGACCCCGGAAGTTAGGGGTCCAATTTACCCCAACGAGGCCCAAAATTGTTGGCATTTCATCTCCTAGGGTTAAGGTTTCACACTTCTTCTTTATGGTAAAAAGGCCTCTGAGACTCATTGTAACACGGTTCAGAAGGCATGTAGCCGTCGCATCTCTTCTCAGAGATAAACTACCATCGTCCAAGCTAGTTTGTTCTATTCTGCATGTAAACAATTTTCAGTACTTGTTATTAATTAATTAAATTTATGTTCTTTCGTTGTATCTCTAAGTTCTGTTTAAATTTGTATTTCATTTTGTTCCTTCATGAATTCAGATCAAATTGATTTGAAAGGACAACTTCCAGGCAAGGCTAAATGGTGCTCTCGAGAGAAGGGGAAGGAAAAATGTCTTGCCCTTATTTAATAAAATCTTTTAGGGACAAAAGGCCTCCCAAAATGGGAGCCATCATCCGAATTGAATCATTATGTATTTTTTCATCCATCTCAAATTCTATTGGAGTGGAAAAATTGAGGAATAAGCTCACAAAACCATTATTATTGGCAACACCGAGTTTGGAAAATTGAGGTCTGAAACCTTTCAGGAGTAATTTGAGGCATCACGATGAAATTTTTTGGGGTAAAACTTTTCAATGTAAGTGCCACACCTTTTTTTGTTATTCTACACATAGATACCTTTCCAACGACAAAAGAATCGCTTGAATCAGAGTTTGTATGCAAAATTTATGCCACTTGAAATTTGACCTTCTTATTTGGACCACCATAATTCAAGAGTATGTCGCATTAGCGCCCATTGCTCATGGAAAGGGAGCTAGCCACTTAATCATGATGATCATGACTCTATAAGAGTCCATTTTGTAACTCTAGCTAAGAGTTGAGGGAGTCGAACTTAACCATTAGTACGCTATCGGGTTGTGTTATAACTGAGCCACTGGGAGGAAAAGGGGTTCCATTATATTCGAGTGCATTTTGTTTCATAGATGAGAAAAGTAGCCAAGAGGGAAAGGGAGTGAGCAAATAGAGAGGATTTGTGCGCTATAGAAACCCATAGGCTGCAAGCCTCACTACTTTGTACTTGCATCCCTTTTCCATTCGAAGAAAAAGACTAGAGCAACCTCATCTTCCAAGATATACCTTTTGTCACCTTATAGTTTGTGAGCTTTTATTTTGTTGTTCCCTATTTTTTGCATAATTATAATTTGCATGCATATACAATAAACAATAAATCCAAAAAGATAAGGAGAAATAAAGCCTCATAAGATAGATTTTGGATTTTATGTATAATTTTATCAAATTTATTATGATGAACTATCTAATAAAATATCTTTACAAATCACTTAACCAATCTTAAAACCTATAATTCATTCTCACTCAATAAAAATGTTGTCCTCTTTTGTATCTCTATGAATTTAATGCTTTGTTCTTTAAATAATAATAATTATTATTCATTATTCCCCTTTTCACTATTAAAAAAAGGAAAAGAAAAATGCTCCCACTTTTTCCCTTTTCCAAAAGTTTATTATTGTTATTTTATATTTGGGTTCAATTATTTTATTGCGCCAGAGGCACTCTACAACCTAGTATGGGGATAGATCTCACCTAAACATTGAATGTAAATGTAAATGTAAACGTAAACATTTAACATTAGGTGAGAACATGTAATGTTTAACATTTAACATTAGTTAGATCTCACGTAAACATGTAAACGTAAACGTAACTCTAAATGTAAACTAAACGTAAACATTTAACATGTAATGTTTAATATTTAACATTCTTAATCTAATGTCGGCCCTATTTAGAAATCAATCTAATTATTATGATCTATAAACACAATATAAATTTAAAATATAAGGAGGTTTATGAACACTTAAAAAATGGGTATGGTAAATAAATAAAAATATAAATAAATTGGAGCTATGGTATGGTAAATAAAACCTCGTTTTATACTTACTCCAAAGGTATAGTAAATAAATAAAAATATAAATAAACTAGACGGATGGTAATAAATAAAACCTCTTTTTATATTTACTCCATAAACCTCTAATTATTTATGAATACTAAAAAAAAAGGGTTTTTCTTAGGTGAAGTTTATGGGCCAATTACCATATTTATAAGAGGTGTATGGTAAATTAATAAAAATATAAATAAACGAGAGGTATGGTAAATAAATAAAACATTTTTTATATTTATTCCATTTTTTCACTTTATATTTAAACACTCAAAAAAGAGGTTTTATTTAGGTGAAACCTATGGGCCAAATTATTATTAATATCATGCAAAAAAAATATTAACCCTAATATTAATATTAATAAAAATAAAGATAGCACATGGTATTGACCTATGGTATTGAGAACCAAAGGTATTGACCCATGGTATTCAAGTGGAATGTAGCCTATTTAAAGGGGCGAATTAAACAGTATAGATCCATCTTTACTTTGGATCTACTAAGGGCCGAGAGGGATCAAATATCTTGATATGCCAACTAGCATAGACTGAAAGAAGATTTGATCCTCAAATATCTTGATATGCCAACTAGCATAGAGTGAAAAAAGATTTGATCTCTCTCCGTGTAGATCTAGAGTAAAGATGGATCTATTTTGGTTTACTTCATCGAGTTGTCTTTAGTGCGACTTTTTGGAAGCTTTTCCGGTCTAATTTCTCTAAAATCCGTAGGAATTCATTGAAATCACAAGCTTGATGGGTAAACCCCGCACAATAGAAATGCCCTCTGGATTCATATATAAAATAAAAAAACTAGTTTAAATAATACAAATCAAGATTTCACCTCATTTTTTTCCACAAGATTCTAGCATCCGGAAACTCCAAAAAATCGCACTAAAGACAACTCCTTACTTAATAGCTAATCATTTATTTTCTTATTATTTTATGATTGTCTTCTCACATTTATTTTCTTATTGTTATTTTATGATTGTTTAAATTTGGACATTTCCTAACTCAAAATTTGTAATTTTATTATTATTTTTATTTTTATCATCATGACAAGTAGAGTGTACCGATTCCTCACCAATAAAATAAAATTAACACTTTTATTCTTATAGTGGAAAGAAAAAGGAAAAAAAAATAATTAGGTTAACTATAGTTTATGGGATAGTGCTTTGATACCAACTTAAATTTTGATAGTGCCAACTATATTCTATATTATAATATTACATATAAATATATCTAATGTTGTCTTAAGATAAATAAACTAATTTTAGATATACAATCACTTGAAAAAACTGATGGAAAAACAAACATTCACGTTTATTGAAAAGACTGATGGACAAATAGGAGTTGTTGATGTTCTCCTCACCTTTATTGAAAAACTAATGGACAAATAAGGAGTTGTTGACGTTCCCCTTACAAGATCCACTCCCATACAGCCTAGAAACTCACTGAACATAGTAGCAATCCAAACCAAGAACCATATCATTTTACCTCCCACCAACTACATTGACTTAACATGAACAAACTTAATTACGGCACTAGTATGCATGCATGAAGGGTGACCCGTCACCTCTATAAATTGTCATGTAAGAGGAAGGTGGTGAGGTGGTGATCCCCTCATTAATTCCAAGGTTCCTCAAGTCCATCATCCCCACAAGGGAATGTTATCTATTTCAAAAATATATGTTATGACTTTTTCTTTTAAATGATTTTGTATTCATATAAGAATATATGAAAACATGAAATTCCAAGAAGAGGGAAAAAAATATATATTAATTTAATAATATATTCTCAATAATATATATTAATTCATATATCTTATATTAATTAATTCAATAATATTAATGAGTTAAAAATATTAACATAATTATAATGTTAATGTTAAGAAATTAATAAATTGTGTTTTTTTTAAATAAAAAGTTATAATAAGAGATTTGGGCTTTTAATTTCGTGATTTACATATTACTTGATAATATAGTAATAGTCAATTAAATTATCCCTTTTTTATAAATATTTAAATGAAATATTCACTATTTTTCTTATTAATTAGAATATATATTCTCTAACTTTGGCTTTATATATTCTCTAATTTTGGCTTTATATAAAATATTTAAATAAAAATCATATTATTTTTATCCATTATTATTATAATAAAAAGTTGAATATTATTATTTTTCTAATAATAAAATTTTAAACAATTAATAGTAATTAAAAAATTCAAGCGAACTAAATAAACGAAATTAACAATGTTAATGCTATCTACCATGTGTAAAAGATGGAAACAACCATATTAGATGGAGGATTATGAAAAGCATAGTAAAATTATAACTACCAATTCTAAAATAACATATTAATAAAATAATTCATTTTCTTAAATTGAAGAACACCATTTACGACTTTTAATTTTTTCTCTCCGTTGGAATACCACTGATAAAAGACACTTAAATCAACCCTTCCAGAAGAAGGCACCTGTTGATAAAAACTTCAAAAATTTTCTTCTCGTGGCGGACCATCGATAAAGCTTCCAAATCTTTCCTTCTCGTGGAGGGCCACTGACAAAGACTTTCTTATAATTTTCGTTATCTTGGAAGACCATCGATAAAAACAAAAGTTTTTTCTACTCGTGACATAAAAGAATCCAGATTTTGCCAAGCTGCCCCTCCTGCTTCCGAAACTGCCGCAACCGCAGCTTCACTCAATGCCTTCACCCTCCGCTTCATTTCTTCCGCCGCCATTAAATATCGCACAGCCCTCTCTACCTCCTCCTTTTCAGCGACACCGTTGCTCGTCTTCATCTCCACCGCCACTTTCGCTTCCCTTGCCAGAAGCAGAGCGTTGCCAGGTTGGTCCGATTGCAGCGGCAACGCAATCATCGGAACGCCCGCGACCACGCTCTCCAGAGCCGAATTCCATCCGCAGTGGGTAATAAAAGCCCCTGTCGCTTCGTGTGCCAAAATCGCTACCTGCGGTGCCCACCATGTTTCTATCAGGTACCGCCCCTCCACCCGTTTCTCGGAGCCTTCTGGCAGTAGCTCCGCTTTCCAGTCCTCCACTGACGCAGCCGTCCTTTCGTCGGCGAGTCTCGAGTCCGGCGGCCGCAGTAACCACAGGAAGAGCTGCCGGCTCACCTCCAGACCCAGAGCTAGTTCTGTTACCGGCGACCGCAGTACCCACAGGAAGAGCTGCCGGCTCGCCTCCAGACCCAGAGCTAGTTCTGTTACCTGCCCTGGAGAAATATATGACTGCGCTTGAGAGCACCATCTCGTCCTTATTCAACAAGCTGTTGCAGAAATTTTCCGTCCAATTCTTAAATTTGAAATCCTTGATCCAAAGCCGAGCCTTGAATGCTTTAAATGCAGGTCTTATCTACCACCTGCATCGCTGGTGAGCCAGAGGGAGGCCGGAGATCTTCTGCAGCCGGTCGCCGGAAAGGTTGGTGGATGGTTGCATTACTGAGAGTCGAATGGTTGGATGGATGCCCATGCGAATGTAGAGATGTACTTTAGGCTGACCACCCTGTACTCTTACCGGTATTAAATACCCTATAGCATAGCAAATATTGCTTGCCGTTCAGGCAAGCAATATTTGCTATGCTATAGGGTATTTAATACCGGTAAGAGTACAGGGTGTTCAGCCTAAAGTACATCTCTACATTCGCATGGGCATCCATCCAACCATTCGACTCTCAGTAATGCAACCATCCATCCAACCTTTCCGGCGACGGGCTGCCGAAGATCTCCGGCCTCCCTTTGGCTCACCAGCGAAATTGTTGTGTATAAGTAGCTGAAGAGACTCTTTATACATAATTGTGCCTAATGGTTTCTTCAAGGAATCCTTCACAACTTCATATAATGCATATATTTCCAGAACATCGACACAATCCTTTGATGATACATTTTGCATAAATGAATTTTTACCCCTCAAGGAATACTAAGATCATCCTTAACAACTTTAAAGAAAATTTGTTACAAGTCTTAATACAAACTAATTCAACTAGGCCTATGGTTGGTCCTCATATACTCTACAAGTGTATTTCCAAAAGAACTTTGATCTGAAACAAAAAAATTTAAGAGCAATGTTACATACCATTCAATTTAATGCAAACAATCTTCAATAAAAATTTTGAAACGAAGATACCTTTCTTGACTTTGTCACTGATTAAGGCATTTAGGATTACTTTAGATCATCTTCTGATATTATTTGGCCTTTGTAACTTTCATCTGAGGTATTTTGGCCTTACTATAGCGTACCAAATACCCTTGGTTTTTATCCTTCTTTCATAGTTGCTGACTAGAGCTTCTAGAGGCATGAACGGAGACAAGTAACATAGAATTTGTTCAGTAATAAATAGTTAATAATAATGAGAGGCAATATTTCTTTTGCAATGGTCATTAGCAACTTCTTTCTAGATTGATGAGGCATCTTAAAATTGTTTGAAAACACAATAACAAGAAGAACAATTCAGGCTTTCTAGCTTTGAGATCCTCTTCAAAACAATTAAGGTTTTGGTCTTCAATATCTAAAGTGTAACACAGTGAAACCCTTTCATCCTATAGATCGTTCCACCGATGGCATAACACAATGAGAAAACCAATTATCTCAAAACCATAAAATGTATCCAATGTCGATTTTGTTTCAACAGGTGACTTTCATGATCTCCTTCAAATTCAAATTGATATCATGAACATCTACAACCTTCTCTAAAGCTAACTTCCAATTTTTTCTCAAGGTTCTCAAAACCACTGTTAAGGTCTCCTTCGGATTACTAAATTGAATGAATTAGGGTCCAATTTTCTAGGCTTCTCAGCTTCTTAATCACTCTCAGACTTTCACTATATGAAGCTCCTTTTTTTGGTCTCATGTGGTTTGCGTTGAGGCCTTTCGGCCCTCTAAGGTTCAGAATGAGGCCTTTCAGCCTTCTAAGGTTCAGACTAAGACTTTACCTCAGATATATTTGAACCTATTTGAGAATGACTTGAGATTTGTTGGTTCTCTCCCTAGGATCTTCAGTCCTTCTTCAGGAATCAATGGAGGATTGGATTTACTTTGTCCAACAGACATGTAGCTTTATAACTTGTGGGGATAACTTCCTTAGATGACTATGGATTCCCATTGAGGATCTTGGTTTTTCTTCAAGACTTGACAAGGTTGCTCTTTTACCCCTCTAATACCATGTTGATTTTTCAAAAGGTCTTCTATCTTATAATTACTTCTAATGATATTTACTTCAAACTATTTCATTTTCACATTACTAATTAATAAATTACACAAAATATATTCAGCAATAGATAGTAGGATCATAAAGAGTCATCGAGACAAGAAACATAAGATATTTTACCATGGGAAAACCCACATGAGGAAAAAATCTAACAACCTTTTCCTTAGAGAAATTGTTCAAATAAACATGAGATACATCTAATATTTCAAGTCAAAATAGAAGTCAAACTGACCATTAATAGGCATAGGTCAAACCATGCCAATAAAAAGTAGCCTCATAAACTCATTCTAATGTACCTCAAAAATTTCAGTGTTCCACAAAGAATTAGGTTTGCTTAAAATTTCCTTTTGCTCCAAAATTTGACCTCATACTAAAAATTTACCTTCCAAATATGATATTCTTTTATTCTTCTTAGAAGGTGATATGTCCATAAGCTCAGTCTGTTCATCTTCTTAAGTATGTCCAGAACTTGTCTTGTAGAGAGGAGCATTTGATGTATTACAAGAGAGATTTGATATGCCTTAGAAAGTCTTTTATTGCTACTTTAGAGGAGTCCCATAAGTGAACAAAAGAGATCTGAATTTCTTTCCTTTTGGATGAAGATGAGTAGTGTATTTATAGTGGATAAGAGAACCCAAGGTTCACCTCTCTAGGGCCGAGGCGACTTGAAGTCGACCTTACTTTTGGAAGAAAGAATACATAGTTTGAAAATTCAAATTTCCCTCTTTTTGAAGTCGACATGAATAACATGTCTTGAATACATTATTACATTTATTTGGAGGGATAAATTAACAATTATGAATATTGACCATAGGTACAAAAATTCAACACCAAATACTATAAAAGATGGGAAGAAATGCTTATAGACTCAGTCTATCCCCATGCATGTGCATTTACCAGTGGTGAATGTAGAGAAACTAAAAATCTACGAGCCTTCCATTCTAGATTAGGAAGAAGAAGAGAAGTTCCTACCTTCTGTAGAGGATTTGGCACTTGATGCTCAAGCATAGTTGATAGAGGATACAATTTTGGAGAAAATGTCTAGAACTAGTAGATAGGGGCAATATCGCCTTTGGAAAATTGTGATCAAGGAGGATATTGGTGGCTACCCGCCTATTCCACTTGGACCCCCAACACCATTTCCTTTCAGTTTCCTTAATTCTAGCACAACTTTCTATTTTTGGCAGTTTTTCCATTACTAAACTTCTGAAGTTGTTTTGAGGTCCTAAACGACGTTTTCTAGGAAAACGACGAGATTGGAAAAATGTCAGAATATGTTTCACACATTTTTTATTACCTCCTCATGGAGATCTTCGAAACAAGGTACTGTGATAGCCAAACGAAGATCGTATGCCAAAGTTATGACCCCGGGAAGTTAGGGGTCCAATTTACCCCAACGAGGCCCAAAGTTGTTGGCATTTCATCTCCTAGGGTTAAGGTTTCACACTTCTTTTTTATGGTAAAAAGGCCTCTGAGACTCATTGTAACACGGTTCAGAAGGCATGTAGCCATCGCATCTCTTCTCAGAGATAAACTACCATCGTCCAAGCTAGTTTGTTCTATTCTGCATGTAAACAATTTTCAGTACTTATTATTAATTAATTAAATTTATGTTCTTTCGTTGTATCTCTAAGTTCTGTTTAAATGTGTATTTCATTTTGTTCCTTCATGAATTCAGATCAAATTGATTTGAAAGGACAGCTTCCAGGCAAGGCTAAATGGTGCTCCCGAGAGAAGGGGAAGGAAAAATGTCTTGCCCTTATTTAATAAAATCTTTTAGGGACAAAAAGCCTCCCAAAATGGGAGCTATCATCTGAATTGAATCATTATGTATTTTTTCATCCATCTCAATTCTATTGGAGTGGAAAAATGGAGGAATAAGCTCACAAAACCATTATTATTGGCAATACTGAGTTTCGAAAATTGAGGTCTGAAACCTTCCAGGGGCAATTTGAGGCATCATGGCGACATTTTTTTGGGGGTAAAACTTTTCAGCGTAAGTGCCACACCTTTTTATGTTATTCTACACATAGATACCTTTCCAACGACAAAAGAATCACTTGAATCAGAGTTTGTATGAAAAATTTATGCCACTTGAAATTTGACCTTCTTATTTGGACCACCATAATTCAAGAGTATGTCGCATTAGCGCCCATTGCTCATGGAAAGGGAGCTAGCCACTTAATCATGATGATCATGACTCTAGAAGAGTCCATATTGTAACTCTAGCTAAGAGTTGAGGGAGTCAAACTTAACCATTAGTACGCTATCGGGTTGTGTTATAACCGAGCCACTGGGAGGAAAAGGGGTTCCATTATATTCGAGTGCATTTTGTTTCATAGATGAGCAAAGTAGCCAAGAGGGAAAGGGAGTGAGCAAACAAAGAGGATTTGTGCGCTATAGAAACACATAGGCCGCAAGCCTCACTACTTTGTACTTGCATCCCTTTTCCATTCAGAGAAAAAGACTAGAGCAACCTCATCTTCCAAGATATACCTTATGTCACCTTATAGTTTGTGAGTTTTTATTTTGTTGTTCCCTATTTTTTACATAATTATAATTTGCATGCATATACAATAAACAATAATTTACAAATCCAAAAAGATAAGGAGAAATAAAGCCTCATAAGATAGATTTTGGATTTTATGTATAATTTTATCAAATTTATTATGATGAACTATCTAATAAAATATCTTTACAAATCACTTAACCAATCTTAAATCCTATAATTCATTGTCTCACTCAATAAAAATGTTGTCCTCTTTTGTATCTCTACTAATTTAATGCTTCTTTCTTTAAATAATAATTATTATTACTCATTATTCCCCTGGTCACTATTAAAAAAACGAAAAGAAAAATGCTTCCACTTTTTCCCTTTTCCCAAAGTTTATTAATATTATTTTATATTTGGGTTCAATTCTTTTATTGTCCCAGAGAGGCATCACGTAAACATGTAAACGTAACTGTAAATCTGTAACGGTAAATGTAAATGTAAATGTAAACATTTAAGATGTAATGTTTAACATTTAACATTAGTTAGATCTCACGTAAACATGTAAATGTAAACGTAAACATTTAAATTGGAGCTATGGTATGGTAAATAAAACCTCTTTTATACTTACTCCAAAGGTATAGTAAATAAATAAAAATACAAATAAACTAAAGGTATGGTAATAAATAAAACCTCTCTTTTATATTTGCTCCATAAACCTCTAATTATTTATGAATACTCAAAAAAGGGGTTTTATTTAGGTGAAGTTTATGGGCCAAATACCATATTTATAAAAGGTGTATGGTAAATTAATAAAAATATAAATAAATGAGAGATATGGTAAATAAATAAAACATTTTTTTATATTTACTCCAGAATTCACTTTATATTTACCAACACTCAAAAAAGAGGTTTTATTTAGGTGAAACCTATGGGCCAAATTATTATTAATATCATGCAAAAAAAATATTAACCTTAGTATTAATATTAATAAGAATAAAGATAGCACATGGTATTGACCTATGGTATTGAGAACCAATGGTATTGACCCATGATATTCAAGTGGAATGTAGCCTATTTAAATGGGAGAATTAATCAGTATAGATCGATCTTTACTCTGGATCTACTAAGCATCGAGAGGGATCAAATATCTTGATATGCCAACTAGCATAGAGTGAAAAAGATTTGATCTTCAAATATCTTGATATGCCAACTAGCATAGAGTGAAAAAAGATTTGATCTCTCTCCGCCCAGAGTTACTTAATCAAGTTGTTTTTAGTGCGACTTTTTGGAAGATTTTCCGATCTAATTTCTCTAAAATCCGTAGGAATTCATTGAAATCACAAGCTTGATGGGTAAACCCGGCACAATAGAAATGCCCAGGTGCTGAATTCATATATACAGTAAAAAAACTAGTTTAAATAACACAAATCAAGATTTCACCTCATTTTTTTTCCACGAGATTCTAGCACCGGAAACTCCAAAAAGTCGCACTAAAGACAACTCCTTACTTAATAGTTAATCATTTATTTTCTTATTATTTTATGATTGTCTTCTCACATTTATTTTCTTATTGTTATTTTATGATTGTCTTATCACAATTATTTTCTTATTGTTATTTTATGATTGTTTAAATTTGGACATTTCCTAACTCAAAATTTCTAATTTTATTATTATTATCATTTTTATCATCATGACAAGTAGAGTGTACCGATTCCTCACCAATAAAATAAAATTAACACTTTTATTCTTATAGTGGAAACAAAAAGGAAAAAAAAATAATTAGGTTAACTATAGTTTATGGGATAGTGCTTTGATACCAACTTAAATTTTGATAGTGCCAACTATATTCTATATTCACATTAAATAATATTACATATAAATACATCTAATGTTGTCTTAAGATAAATAAACTAATTTTAGATATACAATCACTTGAAAAAACTGATGGAAAAACAAACATTCACATTTATTGAAAAGACTGATGGACAAATCAGGAATTGTTGACATTCTCCTTACAATATCCACTCTCATACAGCCTAGAAACTCACTGAACATAGTAACAATCAAACCAAGAACCATATCATTTTACCTCCCACCAACTACATTGACTTAACATGAACAAACTTAATTACAGCACTAGTATGCGTGCATGAAGGGTGACCCGTCACCTCTATAAATTGTCATATAGGAGGTAGGTGGTGATACCATCACTAATTCAAAGGCTCCTCAAGTCCATCATCCCCAAAGGGAATGTTATCTATTTCAAAAATATATGTTATGACTTTTTCTTTTAAATGATTATGTATTATATAAGAATATATGAAAACATGAAATTTCAAGAAGAGGGGAAAAAATATAAATTTAATAATATATTCTCAATAATATATATTAATTCATATATCTTATATTAATTAATTAAAAATATAAATTTAATAATATATTCTCAATAATATATATTAATTCATATATCTTATATTAATTAATTCAATAATATTAATGAGTTAAAAATATTAACATAATTATAATGTTAACGTTAAGAAAATTGATTTAATTATTAGTTTATTAAAAGTAATTAATATAATTAATAAATTGAGTTTTTTTTAATAAATAGTTATAATAAGAGATTTGGGCTTTTAATTTCGTGATTTACATATTACTTGATAATATAGTAATAGTCAATTAAATTATCCCTAAAAATATTAATATAATTATAATGTTAATGTTAGGAAAATTGATTTAATTATTAGTTTATTAAAGTAATTAATATAATTAATAAATTGTGTTTTTTTATTATTTAAAAAAAATGCTTTTGTATTTCACTTTTTTAAAAATTTTATTTTTTATTATTTATAAAAAATATTAATAAATTTACTCATTATCCTATTTTTTATAAATATTTAAATGAAATATTCACTATTTTTGTTCATTAATTAGAATATATATTCTCTTAACTTTATCTTTATATAAGATATTTAAATAAAAATTATATTATTTTTATCTATTTTATTATTATAATAAAAAGTTGAATATTATTATTTTTCTAATAATAAAATTTTAAACAATTAATAGTAATTAAAAAATTCAAGCGAACTAAATAAACGAAATTAACAATGTTAATGCTATCTACCATGTGTAAAACCTATATATATTTTTTAATATAATTTGGAAACAACCATATTAGATGGAGGATTATGAAAAGCATAGTAAAATTATAACTACCAATTCTAAAATAACATATTAATAAAATAATTCAGTTTCTTAAATTGAAGAACACCATTTGCGACTTTTAATTTTTTCTCTTCCTTGGAATACCGCCCCCTGTTGATAAAAACTTTTCTTCTGGTGGCGGACCATCGATTAAGCTTCCAAATCTTTCCTTCTCGTGGAGGGCCACTGACGAAGACTTTCTTATAATTTTCCTTATCTTGGAAGACCATCCATAAAAACAAAAGTTTTTTCTACTCGTGACATAAAAGAATCCAGATTTTGCCAAGCTGCCCCTCCTGCTTCCGAAACTGTCGTGACATAAAAGAATCCAGATTTTGCCAAGCTGCCCCTCCTGCTTTCGAAACTGTCGTGACATAAAAGAATCCAGATTTTGCCAAGCTGCCCCTCCTGCTTCCGAAACTGTCGTGACATAAAAGAATCCAGATTTTGCCAAGCTGCCCGTCCTGCTTCCGAAACTGTCGTGACATAAAAGAATCCAGATTTTGCCAAGCTGCCCATCCTGCTTCCGAAACTGTCGTGACATAAAAGAATCCAGATTTTGCCAAGCTGCCCCTCCTGCTTCCGAAACTGTCTTGACATAAAAGAATCCAGATTTTGCCAAGCTGCCCCTCCTGCTTCCGAAACTGTCGTGACATAAAAGAATCCAGATTTTGCCAAGCTGCCCCTCCTGCTTCCGAAACTGTCGTGACATAAAAGAATCCAGATTTTGCCAAGCTGCCCGTCCTGCTTCCGAAACTGTCGTGACATAAAAGAATCCAGATTTTGCCAAGCTGCCCCTCCTGCTTCCGAAACTGCCGCAACCGCAGCTTCACTCAACGCCTTCACCCTCCGCTTCATTTCTTCCGACTTCATTAAATATCGCACAGCCCTCTCTACCTCCTTTTCAGCAACACCGTTGCTCGTCTTCATCTCCACCGCCACTTTCGCTTCCCTTGCCAGAAGCAGAGCGTTGCCAGGTTGGTCCGATTGCAGCGGCAACGCCATCATCGGAACGCCCGCGACCACGCTCTCCACAGCCGAATTCCATCCGCAGTGGGTAATAAAAGCCCCTGTCACTTCGTGTGCCAAAATCGCCGCCTGCGGTGCCCACCCTGTTTCTATCAGGTACCGCCCCTCCACCCGTTTCTCGGAGCCTTCCGGCAGTAGCTCCGCTTTCCAGTCCTCGGCGAGTCGGCTGCGTCAGTGGAGGACTAGAAAGCGGAGCTACTGCCGGAAGGCTCCGAGAAACGGGTGGAGGGGCGGTACCTGATAGAAACAGGGTGGGCACCGCAGGCGGCGATTTTGGCACACGAAGCGACAGGGGCTTTTATTACCCACTGCGGATGGAATTCAGTTGTGGAGAGCGTGGTCGCGGGCGTTCCGATGATGGCGTTGCCGCTGCAATCGGACCAACCTGGCAACGCTCTGCTTCTGGCAAGGGAAGCGAAAGTGGCGGTGGAGATGAAGACGAGCAACGGTGTTGCTGAAAAGGAGGTAGAGAGGGCTGTGCGATATTTAATGAAGTCGGAAGAAATGAAGCGGAGGGTGAAGGCGTTGAGTGAAGCTGCGGTTGCGGCAGTTTCGGAAGCAGGAGGGGCAGCTTGGCAAAATCTGGATTCTTTTATGTCACGACAGTTTCGGAAGCAGGACGGGCAGCTTGGCAAAATCTGGATTCTTTTATGTCACGACAGTTTCGGAAGTAGGAGGGGCAGCTTGGCAAAATCTGGATTCTTTTATGTCACGACAGTTTCGGAAGCAGGAGGGGCAGCTTGGCAAAATCTGGATTCTTTTATGTCAAGACAGTTTCGGAAGCAGGAGGGGCAGCTTGGCAAAATCTGGATTCTTTTATGTCACGACAGTTTCGGAAGCAGGACGGGCAGCTTGGCAAAATCTGGATTCTTTTATGTCACGACAGTTTCGGAAGCAGGACGGGCAGCTTGGCAAAATCTGGATTCTTTTATGTCACGACAGTTTCGGAAGCAGGAGGGGCAGCTTGGCAAAATCTGGATTCTTTTATGTCACGACAGTTTCGGAAGCAGGAGGGGCAGCTTGGCAAAATCTGGATTCTTTTATGTCACGACAGTTTCGGAAGCAGGAGGGGCAGCTTGGCAAAATCTGGATTCTTTTATGTCACGAGTAGAAAAAACTTTTGTTTTTATGGATGGTCTTCCAAGATATGGAAAATTATAAGAAAGTCTTCGTCAGTGGCCCTCCACGAGAAGGAAAGATTTGGAAGCTTAATCGATGGTCCGCCACCAGAAGAAAAGTTTTTATCAACAGGGGGCGGTATTCCAAGGAAGAGAAAAAATTAAAAGTCGCAAATGGTGTTCTTCAATTTAAGAAACTGAATTATTTTATTAATATGTTATTTTAGAATTGGTAGTTATAATTTTACTATGCTTTTCATAATCCTCCATCTAATATGGTTGTTTCCAAATTATATTAAAAAATATATATAGGTTTTACACATGGTAGATAGCATTAACATTGTTAATTTCGTTTATTTAGTTCGCTTGAATTTTTTAATTACTATTAATTGTTTAAAATTTTATTATTAGAAAAATAATAATATTCAACTTTTTATTATAATAATAAAATAGATAAAAATAATATAATTTTTATTTAAATATCTTATATAAAGATAAAGTTAAGAGAATATATATTCTAATTAATGAACAAAAATAGTGAATATTTCATTTAAATATTTATAAAAAATAGGATAATGAGTAAATTTATTAATATTTTTTATAAATAATAAAAAATAAAAATTTTAAAAAGTGAAATACAAAAGCATTTTTTTTAAATAATAAAAAAACACAATTTATTAATTATATTAATTACTTTTAATAAACTAATAATTAAATCAATTTTCCTAACATTAACATTATAATTATATTAATATTTTTAGGGATAATTTAATTGACTATTACTATATTATCAAGTAATATGTAAATCACGAAATTAAAAGCCCAAATCTCTTATTAGAACTATTTATTAAAAAAAACTCAATTTATTAATTATATTAATTACTTTTAATAAACTAATAATTAAATCAATTTTCTTAACGTTAACATTATAATTATGTTAATATTTTTAACTCATTAATATTATTGAATTAATTAATATAAGATATATGAATTAATATATATTATTGAGAATATATTATTAAATTTATATTTTTTTCCCCTCTTCTTGGAATTTCATGTTTTCATATATTCTTATATGAATACAAAATCATTTAAAAGATAAAGTCATAACATATATTTTTGAAATAGATAACATTCCCTTTGGGGATGATGGACTTGAGGAGCCTTTGAATTAGTGAGGGTATCACCACCTACCTCCTATATGACAATTTATAGAGGTGACTGGTCACCCTTCATGCACGCATACTAGTGCTGTAATTAAGTTTGTTCATGTTAAGTCAATGTAGTTGGTGGGAGGTAAAATGATATGGTTCTTGGTTTGGATTGTTACTATGTTCAGTGAGTTTCTAGGCTGTATGAGAGTGGATATTGTAAGGAGAATGTCAACAATTCCTGATTTGTCCATCAGTCTTTTCAATAAATATGAATGTTTGTTTTTCCATCAGTTTTTTCAAGTGATTGTATATCTAAAATTAGTTTATTTATCTTAAGACAACATTAGATGTATTTATATGTAATATTATTTAATGTGAATATAGAATATAGTTGGCACTATCAAAATTTAAGTTGGTATCAAAGCACTATCCCATAAACTATAGTTAACCTAATTATTTTTTTTTCCTGTTTGTTTCCACTATAAGAATAAAAGTGTTAATTTTATTTTATTGGTGAGGAATCGTTACACTCTACTTGTCATGATGATAAAAATGATAATAATAATAAAATTACAAATTTTGAGTTAGGAAATGTCCAAATTTAAACAATCATAAAATAACAATAAGAAAATAATTGTGATAAGACAATCATAAAATAACAATAAGAAAATAAATGTGAGAAGACAATCATAAAATAATAAGAAAATAAATGATTAGCTATTAAGTAAGGAGTTGTCTTTAGTGCGACTTTTTGGAGTTTCCGGTGCTAGAATCTCGTGGAAAAAAAATGAGGTGAAATCTTGATTTGTGTTATTTAAACTAGTTTTTTTACTGTATATATGAATTCAGCACCTGGGCATTTCTATTGTGCCGGGTTTACCCATCAAGCTAATTTATTTAAACTTTTTAAAAAGCGGATAAGCTATTTTTTAGGTGAGTATATATGTAATTTATTTAATCTTTTTGAATATTCTAATGATTTTATTTTTTTTCAAATAAGTCAAAATTTTTAAAAGCAAAATTTCCATCAATTATAACTACGTTGTAAAATAATTGTTTGCAAATCTCCTCTCAAAGTTGAGAAGATAATTATCAACATTTCTATCAAAGATGACAAAAAAAATTATGTGAATTTTATTTTTTTAATTAATTATTTTTCCTTTATGATAGAAGGAATGCCCACTCAAAATGTTAGCCTTTCACAACCATTTGCCCAAAATTTATATGAATTCTACTTTTTAATTAATTATTTGTCCTTGATAATGGGTAGAGTGCCCATTGCAAAAACCACCTGCCAAATATATTTCTAAAAAGCCTTTCAACAACTTACTAAATATTTATTTAATAATATTAATCTTTTATTTGAAAATAGAGTTAAAAGTGGAAGCTCTTAATTAAAAATCTCAAAAGCTCAATATTTCTTACAAAACTCCTCATAAGGTGAGGGAAGAAATATCAACATCCCGTGAAGAAAAGATTATATATATTTTAATTAATTATAAATGTTAGATCATTGAAAGCTAGCTACTCAAAAGTAAAAATTATATATATTTTAATTAATTATAAATGTTAGACTATTCAAAACCAACTACTCAAATGTCTTATCCAATTTGAGAAGAACAAATTACATAAATTTTACAATTTAATCAATTATTTACCCTTAACAATTGATAGTGTCCACACAAAAACTATCTATGCAATGTATTTCAAGAAGATCTTTTGACAATAAACTCTTTAATTCAATAATAATAAAATTTCACTTCAAAAGTGAATTAAAAGCAAAAATTAAAAGAGAACTATTTTATTTTATTGCACAAAGTAAGTTATATTTAATTTGCTTATTTGTTATAGAATGTTTATTATATTTATTTTATTCCCTACATATACATACATACATACATACATACATACATACATACATACATACATACATACATACATACATACATACATACATACATACATACATACATATATATATATATATATTATTCCCCAAATAAACATACCTATATACCATAAGTCTGACATACTTAGTAAAACCTCAAGTCTAAAAGGAACGATAATATTTATAAATGAAGATCTCATTCCAGAAGATCAAGCAGAATTGAGAAAGGAGGTTCAAAAGGTAAATGAAGCTAGGAAGGAAGGAAAATTGGCAATAATCAGAAATAGAAAAGCCGTTATTCGAGATAGAAACCAAAAAGATAATAATAAATAGCAATTCAACATGCTCCAGATTCTTTCTTGGAACTATCAGGGCTTTCCATGGAACAAAGGCCCCAAGCTAAGTTGGGTCTCGAATGATGTTGATATTATTTTGCTTGTTGAAACTTGGGAGCACGAAGAATCTAAGGTCCCTAACATAGATGGATTTACATTATGGTCTACCTCGCATAATCGATCCTCCCGTAGAGGCATTGGGCGTATAGCTTGTTGCATTAAAAAGAACATCTCTCCCCATGCTAGGATTTATAAAAACAACCCTTACAACCAATATAGTTGGATAGAAACTACTGACATTTATGAGAAAAAGACCTACATAGCAATTTGTTATTCCCCCACATCAATTCTGACTTCTATAAGAAAAAGAATCTAGATAAAAATAGTCCTTACAATGGTTTAGAGAATGATATTTCTAGCCTATGGAATGAAGGCAATATCCTTTTAATGTGTAACCTTAATGCTCGAACTTTAAGCAACCAAGCTATTCTTCTAATAAATCATTCCAACCCTAATCCTCTTTGGTTAGATGAAGACCTTCCTCTAGCTATCAAGTACAAAAGGAGCTTTGAAGACCTCGGTTAGAATTTGTTTGGGCCGGAGCTAGTCAAGCTCTGTAGTGCTCAAGATCTCATAATTTGCAACGATCTAATGAAGTGGCCCAATTCTAGCCAGATGACCTACATCCATGGGCTTGGTACTAGCGTGGTAGACTATGTTATCTCTGATCTCCCTCTATACAATAAAATAACAAATTTTGACATCTTAAACGACCACGAGCCTAACTCTGATCATAGGCCTTTACTTATAACTCTCAATTTTGTCATGCATAGAGATCCCATAGAAGATAATCCTTGTAGCCAAAAGAAGTTAATCATTGATAGAAATAAAAAAATCTCTTTCTAAATGAATTGAAAAAAAAAAATTGCTTCCTTTATCTAGTATAGACAACATAGAAGGTCTCTATCATAATTTTACTACAACCCTCTCATATTCTATGAACAAGTTCTCTATCGAAGTTTCAAGTAATAAAAGATATCTATATTTGTTGGCATTGATACACTCAAAAATCTATTGAAAAATCCTACTTAGCAATCTACTTGCACTTTATGATCATTCTACGAGCAATTAGTCACCCTTTTCATTGATCAACGCTATGAGTACATTAAAAATGACTAAAAATATATAAGAAAAAGTGTGAAAACCATGTGCTCTTAAGAGAGGATTATAGGGAAACCACTTTTGTAACTCACAGAATCCCATGGAAAACAATATTAACCATATTGAAATGGTATAAAAGAGGCCTACATTAAGGAGAATGTTACAATATATATTGCTACATAAATGTTATATTCTGGATAAAAGTAATCATAACCATTATATCATATGGCTTTTTTATCGTAATCTCTTTAGAAATCCTCGGTTTTAGAAATTTTCATCTCCCCTTTCCTGCGATTGATGTCTAATACATCTTGGTATTCCTCTTCCTTGCATGGAACAGAACAGAGGAGATGAAGTATTCCTAAGTGTCATGAGCATGGAGGGATCTAGACGATGGTCATAGATAGCATGGATAGTAAATTTGTGTATACTTTTATTAGTTCATTATTTGTTTTAATAAAAATGGAGATATATCTTCTCTCGCCCCCCTAAATTTGGAGTTATTTGTATCTATCTAATATCTATTTTAGCATTTAGTAGTAGTCCTAACTGTCCTAATAGAAGATAATTAGAGTAGTTATTTTATTGTTTCTTATTATTTGAGGAAGGTTGTTTACTTCATTATGTTCAAATCTACAAATTTGAGTAGGAGCAAACATAATTTCTGAAGATTGTCTCCAACCTACTATCCAGCAAGGTGAGTGCGTCATAACCAACTAGTAGTTATTTTGAAATTCTCATAAGCTACTCTAGAGAATGATTAACATTGTTCTTTGAATTTTTAATATGTTATGTTAAATATTAACCATGGGAAACATAAGTTTTATTTGCAATAATTTCTTTACTTTATAAAATGTTTATGATATTTATTTTATTCCATATATATATATTATTCCCAAAATAATCATACCTATAGACCATAAGTATGAAATACTTAGTAAAACCTCAAGTCTAAAAGGAACGATCATTTATAAATGAAGATCTCATTCCAGAAGAACAAGCATAATTGAGAAAGGGGGTTCAAAAGGTAAAGGAAGCTAGGAAGGAAAATGGGTAATAATCAGAAATAGAAAAGTTGTTATTCAAGATAGAAACCAAAAATATAATAATAAATAACAATTCAACATGCTCCAGATTCTTTCTTAGAACTGTAAGGGCTTTCCATGGAACAAAGGCCCCAAGCTAAGTTGGGTCTCGAATGATGTTGATATTATTTTTCTTGTTGAGACTTGGGAGCATGAAGATTAAACAGTCCCTAACATAGATGGATTTACATTATGGACTACCTGGAATAAGCGATCCTCTCATAGAGGCATTGGGGGTATAACTTGTTACATTAAGAAGAAAATCTCTCCCGATGCTAGGATTTATAAAAACAACCCTTACAACCAATATAGTTGGATAGAAATTACTGAAATTTATGATAAAAAGACCTACATAGAAATTTGTTATTCCCCCCCCCCCCCGCCCCCCCCACCCCGCCCCCCACATCAGTTCTAACTTCTGTAGGAGAAAAGAATCTAGATAAAAATAGTCCTTACAATGGTTTAGAGAATGATATTTCTAGACTAAGGAATGAAGACAATATCTTCTTAATGGGTAACTTTAATGCTAAAACTTCAAGCATCCAAGCTATTCTTCTAAGAAATCATTCCAACCCTAATCCTCTTTGGTCAGATGAAGACCTTCCTCTAGCTATCCAGTACAAAAGGAGCTCTAAAGACCTTGGGGAGAATTTGTTTGGGTCGAAGGTAGTCAAGCTCTGTAGTGCTCAAGATCTCGTAATTTGCAACGGCCTAAAGAAGTGGCCTGCATCCATGGGCTTGGTAGTAGCATGGTAGACTATGTTATCTCTGATCTCCCTCTATACAATGAAATAACAAATTTTGACATCTTAAAAGACCACGAGCCTGATTCTGATCATAGGCCTTTACTTATAACTCTCAATTTTGTCATGCATAGAGATCCCATAGAAGATAATCGTTGTAGCCAAAAGAATTTAATCATTGATAGAAATAAAAAAGATCTCTTTCTAAATGAATTAAAAACTAATTTTCTTCCTTTATCTAGTATAGACAACATAGAAGATCTCTATCATAATTTTACTACAAACTTCTCATATTCTATGAATAAGTTCTCAATTGAAGTTTCAAGTAATAAAAGATATCTATATTTTTTGGCATTGATACACTCAAAACTCTATTGAAAATTTCTACTTAGCAATCTACTTGCACTTTATGATCATTCTACGAGCAATTACTCACCCTTTTCATTGATAACGCTATGAGTACATTAAAAATGACTAAAAATATATAAAAAAAAGTGTGAAAACCATGTGCTCTTAAGAGAGGATTATAGGGAAGCCAATTTGGTAACTCACAGAATCCCATGGAAAACTATATTAACCATAGTGAAATGGTATAAAAGTGGCCTACATTAAGGAGAATGTTACAATATATATTGCTACATAAATGTTATATTCTGGCTAAAAGTAATCATGACCATTATATCCTATGGTTTTTTTTATCGTAATCTCCTTAGAAATCCTCGTTTTTAGCAATTTTCATCTCCCTTTTCTTGTGATTGAGGTCTAATACATCTTGGTATTCCTCTTCCTTGCATGGATTAGAATGGCGGAGATGAAGTAGTCTTAAGTGTCACAAGGATGGAGGGATCTAGACAATGGTCATAGATAGCGTGGATAGTAAATTTGTGTATACATTTGTTAGTTTGTTATTAATTTTAATAAAAATTAAGATATATCTTCTCTCACCCCCCCAAATTTGGAGTTATTTGTATCTATCTAATATCTATTTTAGCATTTATTAGTAGTCCTAACTGTCCTAATAGAAGATAATTAGAGTAGGTATTTTATTGTTGTTTATTATTTGAGGAAGGTTGTTTGCTTCATTATGTTCAAATCTACAAATTTGAGTAGGAGGAAACATAATTTCTGAAGCTTGCGTCCAACCTACTATCCAACTAGGTGAGTGCATCATAACCAACTAGTAGTTATTTTGAAATTCTCATAAGCTACTCTACAGAAAGATTAACATTGTTCTTTGAATTTTTAATATGTTATGTTAAATATTAACCATAGGAAACATAAGTTTTATTTTCAATAATTTCTTTACATTATAAAATGTTTATGATATTTATTTTATTTCATATATATATATATATATATATATATTATTCCCAAAATAAACATACCTATATACCATAAGTATGACATACTTAGTAAAACCTCAACTCTAAAAGGAACGATAATATTTATAAATGAAGATTTCATTCCAGAAGATCAAGCAGAATTGAGAAAGGAGGTTCAAAAGGTAAAGGAAGCTAGGAAGGAAGGAAAATGGGCAATAATCAGAAATAGAAAATCCGTTATTCGAGATAGAAACCAAAAAGATAATAATAAATAGCAATTCAACATGCTCCACATTCTTTCTTGGAACTGTCAGGGCTTTCCATGGAACAAAGGCCCCAAGCTAAGTTGGGCCTCTAATGATGTTGATATTATTTTGCTTGTTGAAACTTGGGAGCATGAAGAAGCTAAGGTCCCTAACATAGATGGATTTACATTATGGTCTACCTGGAATAAGCGATCCTCCCGTAGAGGTATTGGGGGTATAACTTGTTACATTAAGAAGAACATCTCTCCCCATGTTAGGATTTATAAAAACGACCCTTACAACCAATATAGTTGGATAGAAATTACTGACATTTATGATAAAAAGACCTACATAGCAATCTGTTATCCCCCCATCAATTCTAACTTCTATAAGAAAAAAAACCTAGATAAAAATAGTCCTTACAATGGTTTAGAGAATGATATTTCTAGCCTAAGGAATGAAGACAATATCCTTTTAATGGGTAACTTTAATGCTTGAACTTCAAGCAACCAAGCTATTCTTCTAAGCAATCATTCTAGCCCTAATCCTCTTTGGTTAGATGAAGACTTTCCTCTAGTTAGCTAGTACAAAAGGAGCTCTGACGACCTTGGGGAGAATTTATTTGGGTCAGAGCTAGTCAAGCTCCATAGTGCTCAGGATCTCGTAATTTGCAATGGTCTAAAGAAGTGGCCCAATTCTAGCTAGATGGCCTGCATCCATGGGCTTGGTAGTAGCGTGGTAGGCTATGTTATCTCTGATCTCCCTCTATACAATGAAATAATAAATTTTGACATCTTAAATGACCACGAGCCTGACTTTGATCATAGGCCTTTACATATAACTCTCAATTTTGTCATGCATAGAGATCCCATAGAAGATAATCCTTATATCCAAAAGAAGTTAATCATTGATATAAATAAAAAAGATCTCTTTCTAAATGAATTAAAACCTGATTTGCTTCCTTTATCTAGTATAGACAACATAGAAGATCTCTATCATCATTTTACTACAACCCTCTCATATTCTATGAACAAGTTCTCAATTAAAGTTTCAAGTAATAAAAGAAATAAGAAAACCAACCCATGGTATGACAAACATTGTTAAAGTGCGACGAGAGCAATTAAGGAAGTTGTTGATGAATCTCTTAAAATTGGCGAGATAAAAATATACAAAGCCCTGACAAAGCCCTAACTAAAAGGAAAAAAAGGCAGTATATTCGTAAAAGACAAGAGAATCTCTTACACCTCTCTTTTTTATAAAATAAAAATGAAACTACTTTAAATTTTTTTTCCAATTCCAATAATAAAAAGAATAAATTTAAAATTATTAAAGTTTAATGATTAATAATAAATTTTACGATATTTAATGGATAATAAGTTAAAGTTTTCATCACATTTAAGAACCCTTATCATGTAAAGCCAATTATCGACTCGAGTCCTTTAATATGGGAAGTGGTATATCTACATGAGAAGACCAACAAACTTGAAAGGATGTGACATTAAAACTAGATTTTAACATTTAATTTTTTTTATTGACTATATCAATTTAGTTGAATTTTAAATAAAAATAAGTTCAAGAGAATGTAAATAATTTTTTTTGTGAGTTTTTTACTTCATTGATATGAATATTGATTATGGAGATAAATTGAAAAGCTTCATGAGCTTAACAAAACGTTTCTAAAACATTAAATTTAGACATTAATATTAATTAAAAATATATAATAAGTACCAATAAAAACTTGTTTAAACAATTAAAAGTAATACCAACAAATTAATTAAATTTCAATATAGTTCACAAAATCAATTCATTAAGCTAAAATATGTGTTTATAAGTGACAATCTATTTTTTTTAATCATATCTTTTCCTTTTCTATAAAAACATAAAAAGAATAAATATGATTTTAAGGCAATTAAAAACATTAAGATTATGAGTGGATAATAAATTAAACCAACCATTCACATGATATGGTGTTACAAAAAATGTTTATTTTTTATTTTGACACTAATGAAAAATAGATATAAAAAATAAAAGAAGCTTAGTTGAACAACTATAAGTTGAAAAGAAGTTGTCATAATACAAATAATGACAAGTCTACTGAAATCTTCTAGTATTGCAATTTTCACAAACTAAAATGTAGAAGAACCGTGGGCATTTGATGAAAGCATATCATTCCATGTTTCATTTGCATTGCTAAGCAAATTGAACATGCTTTGTCTCATCCTCCTAGAAGTGAATGCATTTCCTCCCAAATCATTTCTGAGACTTTCCAATACCATTACCACATCTCTCATAGTTGGTCGTTCACTAGGTGAAACTTTTGAATAAATAAAACCAACTTGTAGCAAAGAAAGTAGGCATTTGTATGCATTATTTTTCTCAAATTCATCTCGATTCTCCATCCTCCTCATTTAAAAGTTGGTGGTCAATTACCTCCTTCACTCTGTTTGGAAAGGCTAGGTTCACCCACTTGTGAATGTTAAGGTTTCTGGAAAACATGTCACTAGTTGGTCGTTTCCTTGTAAGTATTTCCAATAACAAAATGCCATAGTTTTAAATATCTCCTTTGGTAGACACTAACTCACCTAATCCACACCTTGCATTAAGGATAACCTTCATCAAATTTTACTCAACCAATCCATACAAAAATGTTGATGAGAAAAGACAAGTACAAATCTAGCATTCTAAAATGACATACCTGGTGAAACATAGGCTACAATGCCTTTTAAAGAATGTGTTGAAGTAAGTGGCTCGGTAGCGCCTTCATTGATCAATCTTGCAATACCAAAATAAGCTACATGCCCTGACATGTTTTCATCTAGAAGCACATTGTTGGGGTTTGAGTCACAATGCACTACTTGCACAATAGAATCATGATGAAGATATGCAAATGCATGGGACACATCTATTGAAATATTCAATTGTGTTGTTAGTCCCATCTGACACACATATACACCATTTTTATCATCTTTATAAGGATACAAATGCTCCTCCAAGCTTCCATTAGACATAAATTCGAGCACCAATGCTTTGAAATCAAGGTTGGAACACGAGGTTATGATCCTCACCAGATTTTGATGTTGAACCTTTTGTAAGACACTACAATCTACTGTAAAACCATTTTCAACCATGTCATTTTGCAAATGGAAAACTTTCACAGGAATAACGGTGCCATCTCTAAGAGTCCCTTTATAGACCGAACCTAAATTCCCCGCTCCCAACAAGTTTGCCTCAACAAATCCATTACTTTCTATTTGAAGCTCTTGATACAAGATCCTTTTGTGCTCTAGCTTTTGTAAAATGGAATGTAAGGAATCAAATCCTTGCATAGAGATATTCCCTTTCCAAAGGAATCTCAAAAGTAGATAACATAGCATAAAAGTAATTGCTCCACTCATTGGCAAAAATATTATTTTGACAAGTGCAGAATGACCTATTGGAGTTTTGCATGCAGGTAATTCGAATGCTTGTGGTCCACAAAGGCTATGATTTCCAATTAAAGACACAACAATGTTTCTGTTTGTAAAAATCCCTCCTTTTGGAACTTCCCCTATGAGACTATTGAAAGAAAAATTCAAACTTTGAAGCATTTGAAACTTCTGGAGAGTGAGAAATGGTATTGGACCTGAAGGAGTTGGAAGAGAGATCTAGGTTTGCAAGACTTTGTAAATTTCTGAGTGACTCTGGAATTGGCCCTTGGAACACATTTTGAGACAGGTTCAAATAATTGCAGTTCACTACAACCTCCAATTGCAGGGGGGATTGTCCTGCTTAGTTGATTGATAGAAATGTGTATAGCTTGAGCCACTGTAATTTTACCGACTGATCTCCATGGATAAGGAACCTTCTAATAAACTCAATGAAAAATTCAAATAGAATTGTAGATGATAATTTTTTGTAATTTCATGCGGTGGTATACTTCCTGTGAGCCTATTGTGAGACAAATCGAGCAATTCCAAATTTATACAATCTAATAAGTTGGAGGGTATGCTCCTCGATAAATTGTTATGATGAAGACAGAGTCTTCTCAGTTTTTTAAGGGGTGTAAGGGAATTCAGAATCCTTTCACAACCATTTGCTCAAAATTTATATGAATTAGACTTTTTGATTAATTATTTGTCCTTGATTATAGGAAGTGTAATTAAAAAATAATTACTCAACTATTAAATTTAATCAAAGTGAAGACTAAGAGATATATACTTATCATATCATTAAATTAAAATAATTCTAGAAATACCATTTGTGGAAACTTTAAAGAAAATTACAATTTATAGATAATCTCCAATATTAAAACATTATTAAGTATCACCTATCTTATGTTATTATGAAAAGAGCATATATATATATATATATATATATATATATATATATATATATATATATAATTATATATAGTTGTAGTTACATGTAGTTATACTATGTCATATGTGTGTTAATGTAATATACCCACGAATTAAACTTACCAGATAATTTTTTATTTTTTATTTTTAAGTCATACCCTAATATACCTCATACGTGCATATTTACTAATATGTGTTAATCCTTATTAATTTCGAATACACATACATCATTCTGGAAATATCAAAGGGTATTGTTTTTCTTTGTTTTTTGTGTAATCGGAAAATCTCTCTGGTGGACGGTATATTAGTTGTCGGATTTAATGCTGGCACTGCTGGCTCTTTACACCTGGCTTTGGTATTTACTATCCACTGGCTCTGTCACGTGATGGGTATGGTTCGAGTACCCTCTGCCTTCGTGCCCTCAGGCTTCTCCCCTCATCGATGGTGTGGGTGTATGGATGCCCATCCGAGGGCGGTGCTGGACCGATATGCTCCACCCATGTTTATCTTGTAGCGTGGAGATTACCCAAAACATTTGCATCAGGCCTTGCTTCAGCTCTGTCTTCCTTCCTGGCGACGAATTCGTCCAGAACTCCTTCTCGTCGAATGAATGGAGATGGTTCTTGTACACTGCCGAGCTCCGGACTGAATTTGACCTGGTTATTACAGTATTCGTCTTCTGGTAAGAATTTTATCATGCAATCTTTTAAGTTTATCATTTTCCTTTCCTCCTTACAGGTTTTTCTTTAGCTTTTGTCTGAAACTCTAATAGTTTTCTTCACTTGTCTTTGTTCTGTGGATGAGGGTTATGGTGCCGACCTCCAGCAATCACTCGAGGGTTCTGGTAGATGCTTCTCCGATGTTCCAGGTCCTACCTCTTCAGCGATTGGCTAATGGGTAAGTTCCTACAATACTTCTCCTGATGGTAGTCGATTCTCTGGTTCTATTGATAGTTTGCTCATTCTGTTGATGGAAGAAAAGGGTTCTTCCTTTTTATTTAGGAATGGCCCTCTGGCCCAAATCCTTACGACTCCTATTTTGTTTATTGTAATAGAATTATGGCGAGGTCTATACGCCGGTCAGGGTTGCCCTGCTCTTTTCAGGGTTTGGGAAATCTTTTCTCGGAATTATTTCTTCGAACTGTAGACCTGGTTATCCTGGTGCCTTATAAAATTTGACATGCCCTTGGGCTTACTCTTAAATTTGCTATGTATTATTTTTATTTAAAAGAGGACTGTTCAGGTTGTATCCCTGGTTAAAATCCCGTGGGCTTGCTACAGTTTCGTTTGCTGGCTGAGCACATTTTTCATATAATTATTCTCCAGTTTTGTTTGTTAAGGTCTTTGTGACCTGAGTAGTGTTAAGTTATTAAAAGAAGCATGCCATCTCTGCTGCGCATTGCGACTCTTTTTTTATACTGTAATGTTTTAACCCCCTTCAGGGTTCCTTGAGTTATAGAATTATTCCTATGGTTGAGACAATGTAATTTATATGTACAGTTTTGAATCCCACGGATTGCTATTGGGTTTGTACTGCATGTTTTATGATATTCTGTGTAAGCAATCTCCGCACGGTGAAAATGGTATATGCCTAGCAGGTTTGTTGTGTGTTGGCATTTGCTTTTGGGTCTAGCTCTATGTACTGCTAGTCTCTTGTGTGTATCATTTTACAAGTTCTCTTAAACTTAAATACGCTCCTCAGAGCTCAGGTTATGTTATTATCTAATTTCTCAGGAATACTCGCCTTCGTATGGTTACGTGGTTGCAAGATTTGTTCTTCTGTCAATAATATATATAGTTACATGATTTGCAATGCTGTCATTTAAATACATAACTGCATGCAAATAGGGAAAGAAGGATTCTGGTTTTGAATTTGAAAATCCTTGCGGAAACGGTTTTTCTCCTCAGTGTTTTCTTTAAAATCTATATAAATGTCGCTCCACTGGTAGTGCTTCGGGGTTCTGATTCTATTCTCTAGATTTTCTTGCATTTCTTTGTGTTCAGGCATATGTAAAGAAAGAGCTCCTGAACGGTCTTTCTGTTAATTATTGTATGGATTCTGGTTTACTACAAGGTCAGTCTTTTTGAAATTCTGAGTCTGCTATAAATCTTTGAGTTTTCTGTTTTTTTTTTTTAATTCTTGGATAAATTTTCCTACAGACTTCTCTTGCATTTATCTCCAATTTAAAAACAAAATAAAACTCCTCGTAGACTACTAAGCTCTTACATTAGTAAAGATATTCTTAGGAGGACACCCATATCTCCTCTCATATTTCCTCCACTGTTCACTGTAAGGAAAAAATTCCACACCCTTCTTTTAACAGTAAATATGAAACATTACAAAGTTCACACAGCAGTTCTTCCCCAAGGGTTTCTTTACGTACCTGGTGTTTCTGGCTGGTAAAGATCTTCTTGAAGGTCACCCGAATCTGGGTCTACTGCCTCTCAATTGCCCAACCATGAGATTCGTCTTTCAGGACCAGAATCTCCCCCTTTCTTACTTGCTAGACCACAGTCTTCTGCAAGTTGCTTGCACAACATGTAGGGCTATCTGATCATCACCAAACTTAGCCTTCTTTTTCTCTTTTTTTTCTTTTTTTCTACTTGTCCCTACAACGCAGATTTTCCTCTCCTCGCCCCCTTTTTCTCTGGAAACTCTTCTAGTTATGGAAGGTAGTTAGGATTGCTCTCACAGCAACTGTCTTTTTTTTCTTTTACCTCAAGAGGACAACTTCCTCCTTGAGAAATTACCATCCTTAAAAGAAACACTTGTTACATCTCATAATGAAAACAAATATATTTAAATTTCAAACAGATAATAATATCAGGTTCAGTTTATATTTACCACAGTAAACCAAATATTTACATTTTTTCCTGGGGAATTATAGTTAAATATTATGTTAAATGTATATATACTAGTTATATTATATATAATTTTATGTTTTATTATATATATATATATATATATATATATATATATATATATATATCTATATATATATATATATATATATATATCTATATATATATATATATATATATATATATATATATATATATATATATATATATATATTTTTTTTTTCACATGTGGTTCACGGATACCCATGGTCAATGGGCAGCCGCTACTTCCACGGTAATAACTGGGTAGCTCGACCCCGAAGGGGAGCACACCCCTCGGCCTATGCTGACCTGACCCCAAGAGCTTTCGGGAATTGACCCTGTGACCTCCCGATTGGCACTGATTTGACCGATTGAGCTAACTCTTGGGGCTATATATATATATATATATATATAACAAAAAAATCTTTTTTTTTTGGATTTTTAATTTAATTAATAATTTTTTAAAGTACAATTACTTTTTAAAAACAAATTACTATATTCATTATTAATAAAAATATTTAAAATATAAATTAATTTATATTTGAAATAAAAAATGAAATAAATTTTCTTATTTGATAATTAAAGGTTGACCATGAGCAACAATATTCATCATGTTATTTTTGAGTTCTTAATTTATTTGTATTGGTTATAGTTTGGTTGTTTTCTATTTGGAATTTGTTTGGGCATATTTTTGGTCAGAAATCTAAACTACATTTAAAAAAAAATAAAAAATCAAAATTTTTGAATTTTTTTCACTAAATTCCTAGGAAAAGAACTTTAAAACCTATAATAATTAAAAAATAAAGTTTTTACTATAGAAAAAAAATCATAATAAACAAGCTATCATTGCAATTATTAAAAAATAATACAATGAAATGAAAAAAAATTAAAAGCTAAATTATTGTTTTTTTGGTGGTTTTATAGGTTGTTTTTTTATGGTTTTCAAGGGTTTTCTTGGTGGCCTTTTGTGGTTTTCATGGTTTTTTTTTGTGGTTTTTAGATAGCGGGTTTTTATTTCGAATTAACTTATTTTATTTTGCAATAAAACTAAAATAAAGGAGACAAAAAGATAAGAAACCTACCTTGCCTTGAGCCTCTAGGATGTTGGTGGGGTCATTAGGTAGCTAGATCAAGCTCCTCTATCTAGGTTGAGCTTATAAATCCTCAATTAACCTCCTTCTTCCTCACAGTTTGTGCAAAATGGCTTGCACAAATCAGGACTGCGATTTTGATAAGAAATAAGGGGTCGATTGAGCCATAATGGTCATTCGAGTGATAAAGTTCGATCAAGCCCTAAGGCTTGTCGAGATCTTACCTTGGGTTACACAGCAGCTCAATAAGGGTTTGTTTTAACACTCAGTGTAGTTGTTTCTTAGCCCTCAAGAATCTTGATCGAGCACTTAAAAATGGCTCAATCTAGCTCCCTTTTTTCACCTAAATGTGTCCTTCCTTTTCCGAAAAGTGTAACCCAACTCCTTGCATAAAGCTTATGAAACAACATTTTCTACAAAATTTCTATGGAATAATAATTTGTTTAAATTTTTTCTAGAATTTTTATATAAAAAATATTTTTTAACAATTTTTTTATTGGAGAAGAAAAATAATATTTTCTTTGAAATATTTATAAAATAATAATTTCTATAAATTTTCCATAAAATTTTTAATTATTAAACTTTTTGAAATAATGATGATTTGTTTTTCTTGAATAAGTTAAACATTTTAAATAGAAAAATTTCGATCAATTATATAGTACAATAATTTCTTTCAAAATTAGATAATAAATAAATAAATAAAATAAAATAAAATTTTAATTTCTTTCTAACCCCCTCAAATTTTCTAGAATATCTATCAATAACTACCATTTTAAAAATGATTTTATTTTATAATTAATTTACTTTAACATATAAAATTAGTCCCTTTATCTTTAATATATATATAACTAACTATGTATATATTTAGTAACTTTTTAACTAACTATTAATTTAAATTAATTTATCTTATGATATATTCATTTATAGTCCCTTTAACCTCGATTTTAATAAGAATATAACTAACTAACTATTTTGATATTTATTTGAATTAACTTGATTATTAAAATAAAGGTCCTGCCCTTAATCCGGTCCAACTAACCGTATCCTGGTCAAATTTAGCCGTTAGTCAACATAGCCGTTGCTTGGTCAAGAAATATAGCTATTGGATATTCTGATCTGACTATTTAATATGCACAACTAGATCTGATTCTTCAACTTGTCCTGACGATAAACCACATTGGTTGGTTCGAAACGCGTCGACAAATGACATTTCATGTGATTTACGCTGAAAAATCTCTCATAAATTTACTTATTAGATAATCCAAGAATTCTTATAAATTTACTTATTTGATAATTTATTTATTTGTCTTATTTAATAGTAATAAAAATGTATTTGAAAATAGAATTAAATGTAGGAAGACATAAAATGTCCTTTAATTTACATATTTGAAAATTTCATCATTCAATATTTTTTAAATTAGTTAAAAAAATAAAATCATAATTTCCTTAAAAACAACAATGATTTCCCTGAAATTTCCATGAAACAATAATTTTCAACAAAAAATTTCATAAAACAATATTTTCTATAAAATTTCTATGAAACGATGTTTTCTACAAAATTCTAGATTACAATAACTTAAAAAAATGAATTTGAAAGAAAAAAATGATATTTCTATGAATGTTATAACTAATTCACTATTTGGACTTGATGATGAGGTTCCTTTCATGAAGATTGTTAAAGAATAAGCTACGTTCAAATTTTTCATTTTTGGGTTTCTTTTAGAGTAGAGTTCTGAAGGGAGATTGGTTTGTAGAAATAATGAGTGGGAAAGATGACCTCTTGAGGGGGAGGGGTGAGAACCTCTCCCTAAAGGATGTCTTAGTTGGTAAAAATCATGAATGAAAGAGAGGAAGGGGGGGTAACCTAAAACCCTTGGCGTTGGAAGCTCATCCAAAGAATATCCAATTATATTGGCGCAATGGCAGTTGAATCTTAGAGGAAAATACATTCCCAAAGAAGCTCAAAACCCAAAATTTGTAATCCCACCAGAAATCTTGTAGAAGCATAGAAAGAGGATGAAGGACCATGCCTTCATCTACAAGTTCATCAGGAGCTAACCGACAAAAACTGATATCAAAAAATAGATAGAACAAAAATGGAAATCGAAAGGGGAGGTTGATCTAAGGCTTGGGCCGAAAGGATTTTTTATGGTGATTTTCTCTAATATAGAGGACAAGGCAAGACTATTTGAAGGGGGTATATACTTCATGAGTAATGTTGGATTATACATATGGAATTATTTAACCCAAACAAAGAGGAGTTTATTGTGGGTCCAATCTTGGTGAGGCTCTACTCTCTGCTATTTGATTTTTATGTTCCAGAAATCCTGGAAGAAATTGGTAACTGCTTCGGAAATTTTGTCAAAATTTCTGAGGTCACTAGAACAGGAAAGACCGTGACTTATGCTAGAATTTGTGTCTATATGAATATCTCTCAATCTCTACTTGAATTGATAGATCTGAAGTATAAGGGGGAAATTTGGTCTCAACCATTAGAACATGAACATGTTCTATTAAGATGTTACTATTATCAAAAAATGGCCACCTATTCCTAGATTGTCCTATGAGAAAGGATGAAATTTAAGAAGAAGGCCAGCAAAGGTTGGGTGATGGATTCATGAGGGTGCCTTTCCATTGTAGAAATCTAAGGGGTCAAAGATTGGAGGTGAAAGAGAACCCTTGAAACAATGAGAATATGTTTTCTAGCCTGGATAATATGGATGACTAATTTGTTCTATCGAAGGATATAGCTATGGAGGAGTTTCCACTGGAAGCCACTAGTGACAAAAAATTAGAAAAGTGGAAGTCCCCATAAGACAAAGTCCCACCAGATTACTTCGTCTCCTTACCCGGGACTCGTGAAGTCTTATCGATGCTTGAGGAAAGCCCAGATTCTTTTACAGAGGAAGGATTTTTAATGGGACTTATTAATTTTTGGGTGTAGAAAGACCTCTCATATCTTCCCTAAGGTCAAAAATAAATTTATGTATAGGGGTATTTGTGTTGAAAAAGCAAGGTTTTTGCGAGAGAGATCAGAAACAGAGGGCCAAGAGATATAAAGGGGGAGAAGGATAAAGGAAAATAATCAATGATCAAATAAGTGAAATGAAAAGGTAGAAAGACAATGAAGGATCCACTCTCTATAACCTAGAATAGAGAAGAAAGCAATAGGAGTTGTTGTGGAGAAAAAAATGAAGAGTCTAATGGCTAAAGGAAGGGGAGAAAAATTCTAGTTTCTTCCACAAATCAATGATTAAACATAGGAATAATAACTTGATAGTATCCCTAAAAGGTAATTATGGGGAAAGGAATCTTATTCATGAAGAGATTGAAGATGAACTGGTGTTCCATTTTAAAGATATTCTACACAAGCCTCCTCAAAATATGTTGCAATCTATAAATAAGATCACAACCTACATTCCTAAAATAGATATTAATTATCAGAATGAAGTTTTTATGTGGAGGGTTAATTTTGAAGAAGTAGAGTTTGTGGTGAAGGAAATGCAGAAAAGAAAAGCCCCATGTCCAGATGGTTTCACTTTGGAATTTTTCAAGGCGTGTTGGAACTTCTTGGGTGAGGAGGTTTGTGAAGTGGTGGAGGAATCTAGGAAATCTCAAAAAATATATAAAGGGTTGAATGCTACCTTTTTAGCTTTTATTCCTAAGGCTGGTAAGACTAAAGATCCTAATGGATTCAAATCAATATCATTGTGTAATGTCATTTATAAAATTATTTCACTTGTTATAGTGAATAGACTAAAGCCCTTGTTGAATCAACTAATTAGCCTTGAACAGATTGGTTTTGTGGAAGGGCATAATATCTCTGATGGAATAGTTCCAGCACAAGAGGTGGTTCTCTTTCTAAGATCCAGGTTGTATCCAAGTATGATGATAAAACTCAATTTCTCAAAGGCATATGATAGGTTGAATTGGGATTTCCTCTTGTAGGATTAAATGATTACAATTTCTCATGGCAATCGATTTCCTGGATTAGATCTCTTGATTCATCTCCTTTTTTCTATATATTGATTAATGATTCTCCATCAGTCACTTGTAATCCAACTATGGGTCTCCGGAAGGGAGACCCTTTATTCTCCTTTTCTGTTTATCTTGAAAACCGAAGGTTTAGGGAGACTTTTTAAAGATGTGGTTTCTAGGGGAAAGCTTAAGGGTGTGAGGATATTCGGGGAAGGCCTTCGCATCACCCCTCAACAATTTGTTGATGATGTGTGTCTATTCATGTTGGATAATTTCATGGAAGCAAGATCAATTCGCTCTCTACTAGAAGTCTTCATGTAAGCATTAGATGCTCTAATAAATAAAGAGAAGTATAACATTTTCTTTTTTAATTGCAATGTCTCAGTTCAATGGTACTTGGCTAGGACTCTAGATTCTAGGATGCATCCTTTCTTTCTAAGTATCTTTGAGTGCCTCTTGCACTTAATTCAAAGAAGCCAGTATGATGCCATGAGATGTAAGAAAAATTGGAAAATAAAGTTAAGAATTAGGCCTTCAGAGCTTTAAATTTAGTCGGGAGAGTGGTGTTAACAAAATCAGTGTTACAATATATTCCTCTATACCAAATGGAAGTGATGCATATTCCAGGAGGTACCATCAAGGAAATAATCATTGTTTGGAGAAAATTCCTTTGGAGAGGTGATAACAAGACTAAGAAGTGGGCATTGATGGTGTGGGAGAAGCTTTGTTTGCACAAATATGTTGGTAGTTTGGGCTTAAGAGACCTAGAAACCTTATGTGAAGCACTGGGGGATAAATTATGGTGGCCATGGGGGATGGGTGGTATAAAAATTCAGAGACATGTATGGAAGAGAAAGTATAAGCCCTAATCTACTCAGGAAGCTTGTATTCAAGATCTCAATTACTACCCTGGATCCTAGTTTTGGATATGGGCATAAGTGAGTATGAAACTAATAAGAGACCATGCATTTTGGGAAGTGAGAAAAGGGGATATAACCAGGATTTTGGAGGACTCATGGTGGCATCTCCCATGACTATTGGAAAATTCAAAGTGGGTGGAAATAGAAAAATTTAGTAAATCAAGGGGAGGCAAAAAGATGGTGTGTTTTTGGAAGGACAATTGTGATTCTTGATTTTGTTGAACCTATAAACTTAAGGAAGATTGGGAAGGTCAATAGGGAGAAATACCTTGGGATAGTTTTAATAAATAATTTGTGAAGAGGTAGGTTCAGATAGCTCATGGCCATGAAAAAATTAGGTGGGGTTATAATCTAATTAGTATGTTTACTTTTAATCAGGCATATGTCACCTTGGTAGGATATAAGGAAGTAGTGAAAGATTTGCTTTGGAAGGTGGCATTGTCTCGCACTATTTGGCCAAAGGTAAGCCACTTCCTTTGGTTGTTGGTGAACAACAAAATTTTAACATGGGACCAAATCATAAGGAGAGGTTTTATAGGGCCCTTTATATGTTTTTTGTGCCAATATCAAGAGGAATCAACAGAACATAGGTTTAATTCCTACCTATTTGTGGAGGAAGTTCGAAAATCGATTTTGGAAAATTTTGGTCAAATGAATCGAAGTAAGGAAGATGTGGTCGTGGGGCTTAGTCAATGGAGAAGAGTAAAATTTTAAAATCCCATCATTAGTAGAGAATGGGAATTGGCAGGAGGATATTACGAACATTCTAGAAGGAGAGGAATGTGAGGATATTCAAGGGTAAGTGTAGAAAGCCGAGAGACATAAGTGCTATTGTGAAGAAATATATTCGAGAAACAATTATGGTGGTTCCATGGTCTAGTGGCAATTGGAAAATGTGAAAAGGGGATGCAAAAATTATGAGAAATATGGATCTGAGTGTGGATATGATATTGCTCAAATCAAGGTCACCCATAAAGATGAGAAATAGTGAAGCAGCAAGATTCTTCCCCGTGGAAGTTTTCATCAAACTAAATTTTGATGGTGAATCAAGGGGAAACTTGGGTGTGGCAGGTTTGGGAAGTGTGATTAGAGAAAACAACTCCAATGTAATGGGAGCGTTCACTCAGAGTTATGACTCCATTAGTAATAACATGGTGGAATTACAGGCCCTCGAACATGGTCTCCTGATTGCAATAAGAGAGGGTTTCAAATTATTGCAGGTGGATGGGGATTCACGCTATGTAATTAATGTCCAATGGCACTTGATCACATGTCAACCACCAGAGAAGGTATTTAATAGCTAAAGATTGAAAGCACTGGTTCAGAGCATTAAAAGTTTGATTAGTTTTTTTTATTATATAACTACTCATCATTTAAGAAGATCTGGTAATGAGGTGGCATATTTTCTTACCAATTTGGGTTGTCAGGGAAGAGAGGTGGACATAAATGATTGTTGGCCCTCCACATAGACTATGATTAAAAGGAGGACCTCAATCTTTTGCTAGCAGGTGGTGGGTGGATCCTTGATGGGGGTGTTATGAAGGGTGACAAGAGACTTGGGTCTTTGTGCCCACCACCATTGGTGTATTAACAAATATTTATGGATGGCATACGCACTTGGTACTTGGCATGAAACTCTTCTATTGGTGCGGGGTTTAGGAGGCAATGGAGTCGATAAATGAAAGCATTAGTGAAGTTGAGGATGGTAAAGATGAGGGTTATTCATTGGTTCTGGTTTATGAAGGTAGTGGCATTCATTGATGGAAATTCCTTAGTGAGGGTGTTGAATCCCTAGCTTCTGTGGTTCTGGGATTCCTCAGTCCTTGCAGTGAGTAATTCCACATCCCAGAGTGAATATCTTGAGTGCCAGGTTTTCAATTCTTGGTCACCAGATAGTTTTTGTCAGCTCGAATATATACGGGAGGGGATTCGACAACCCCCAACGACTCTTTTCTACTTGTATATAGAATTGGTAATCGTTTTAGCCTTCTTTTGGTCCCCTTTTCTCTTGAGAAATCAAGTTTGTTTAATTCTTATGTGGCTTTAAGTTATTGGGGTCCTAGATCTTATTTAAGGGATGGCTCGTTTTTTTTAAGGTTTGGGTCTCTATGAAAATTCTACCCTTGTGGGGGTTGTGTTCTTTGAATTTGAGTCTGCTTGGTATAGTTAAATTGAATATTTTGAGTTCGGGTATTGTCAGGGAGTCTTGGTAAACAAGTTCTATTGTGTGTGGGAGTCGATGTTGGGTTATCTCTCCCTGGACTATTGGGTATTATAGTGTCTAGATTCTAGTGTTTTATTTGGGGCGCTCAATGTTTAAGGGGTCTGAGTCTTTGACTGAAAAGGAGCTTCCCATTTCCCTGGGGTGTCATTCTATGTTGTTGTCATTTGGTGGTTCCTGGTTTTTGATAGTGTTGAGTTGTGTCAGTAGATTTGTCCACTTTCATTTAGAATTAATCCATACAAAGAAGTAAAGGAACCCTCATGTAGTCTGAACATGCCAGTGAGGCAGAGAGGAAGAAGCAGGAGGGCTGGATGAGAAAGAGGCTAACAAGGGAAACATGGGGCCAAGTTGTTAACCCATGACTCAATGGTGACATATTATAATGTCGTTCCCCCAAAGATGCACAAAGAGATTCGTGAGTTGGAAATCAAAGATGGGGAGGAGAGGCATTCCTTCTGAGACCCAATGTTATTGGAGAACATGTCCAAGCGGGTGCATGGCCCTACTAATATGATGGGAAGGATAAAGAAGTACCTGAATTAAATATCATTGCAAAAGTAGATGAAGACACTTCTGGGATTGGTGTTAAGGACAATAAAGTTGAAAAATACAACATTTTGGCCTCCATCGAAGATGTGAAAAGGATATTGCAGAACCCAAGGTTCTATGTGGACAACATAGATACTTGCTTTATGCATGTGGAAAGTCGCATTCCCTGTGACTTTGGGGGGGGGATAGATTTATTCCCCAGGCTTTAGAGCTAGGGCCCCAACCGCCATCTCCTCCTCTAACAATGAGTAGCTGGGAAAAACGTTGGAGTGATTCCTATTGGTATTCCTAGATGATGATGTCAAGTTTTATGGTAGTTCCTTGATCCCAAAATAATATTGATGTAGCAAGGTTAGGGCCATGGGGTTTAGGTTTTTGGTCTCAATTGGAATGCAATGGTTGGCTAAAAGATTGGGGCAAGGGAGTTCGACTCCTGGTGCATGCTTTCAATGCTTATTTTATGTGGACCGTAGATACTCTTGGCTTGACGTTCGATTAGTCTTCATTGGGTTTGTGGGTGACGGTGATGTATATCTTGAGGTTAGGGCTCTCAGCCTCACTAGAGGGTTCTTTTGTGTTATGTCATGTAAATTATGTCTTGTTTGTCTATGCAAAAAGTATGAAATCTCAATTTATATGTAGTGGTATAGTTTTATGGTCTTTTTATGGAAAAGATTGAGTTGTTTTCCTCCCTCTATCTATTTTACTATCAATAATACAATCTGAATCTTTAAAGTAATAATTTTTTTTAATTTAAAACAATAAAAAAAAATGTTTTTATGAATTTTCTATAATAAAAAAAATAACTTTTTACAAAATTCCTATTAAATGTTTGAAGAAAAAATATCCATATTATCAATATTCCTATCAAATTTGAACTTCAGAAGAAACAAATATCATTATTTCTATTGGATATGACCAAAAAAAACTATAAAAAAATTACATTTTAATCAATGGTTTGTTCTTCTTAAGAGGTGGAGTAAAGCATTCAAAACCACCTATCGAAAATTCCTATCAAATTTGAGAACAAAACATCATATGAATTCTTTAATTTAATTAATTATTTTTCATTGATAATCATTAGAGTGCCATTAAAAAAAAACTTCTTACCTAATGTATTTCTAGAAATCCTTTCAAAGACTAACTATCTAATTTAATAATAAAAATTTTCTTTTAAAAGTGAAAAAAGTAAAAAATAAATAAAAATTGGATAATTTTATTTTATCTTTTCCACGGGGTCAAGTTATATAATTCACTTATCAAAGAGATGTAGAACAGTCGGTGAAGCAGCGTTCTGTTAAGGTGCTCTGTAAGAAAAAGGTCACTGGTTCTAGTCTCGCCTTTACCAAAAAATCCAACATGGTTACCACTGGTGCGGTTCAGGCCGGGTGCGATCCCTAGGTGACTTTGACGGCTTAGAATCCCCTGAGTCGTGAGTCGAGTGATTTTTAGGATTCACCCACTTATCAACCAAAAAACGAGTTATATAATTCACTTTCTCTTTTTAAAATTTTCATAATTTTTTTTTAAATTATTTAAAAAATTTAAAACCAGAAATAACTATTTTCTTAAAATTCCCATGAAATAATAATTTAAAAAAAAAGAATCATAAAACAATAATTTATAGAAAATCTCTATAAAAGAAATATTTTCCACGGAAAAAATAATTTGATTTCAATTTGAATAAAACAAAATTCTTTTTACAATTTTAATAAATCAGTAACTGTTAACAAAATTTTATTTAAATTTGAAAAAGTAAAATCATATTTTCCATAAAATATCTATAAAAGAATAATTTATATATAAACAATTTTTCTATTAAACTTGAAAAAGTAAAATATTATGAATTCTACATTATAATTTTTCTATTTATTTAATTTTGTTTGGAGTGAATTATATTTACTTTGCAAAGAATTGATTACATAAAAATTATCATAAATCATGCTAATATATCATAGGGGAGGTCATACCATAACAAAAAATGTATCCATCAAAGGTATATAAGAGACATCATGAAACTAACAAAAGTAACACCACACAGGCTTAAACCAAGAACTAAAATTATAGCATAGTTAAGGAAAAGGCTCAGAATTAGAGTCTGCCATAGGGATAATGGCTAATAGATGTATTGGAGATTTAGTAACTACTGGAGGGATGCCAAGATTTTTCTCAATCCTTTCCAACCTATGATCTATCTTCTTCAACCTGCGATCAGAATCATTCAGGTGTCCATGCATGTGATCTAGGGATTGTAATAGGTCCATCAGGGAATCATGGAAACCTAATAGGGTATGTCCCAAGAGAAACTTCATCTGCTAGTACACATATAATTTTTGCACATACTAATTAAATCTTCCTCTCTTATGTCTCATGTCAAGGATCCATCCTATCCACTCTGCTAACACTTTGGAATCTGAGAGGGAATTTCTTTGGGTAGAATCTTTTCATTTATATTGGGCTAACTTCTTCATGCATGTACACCAGAATCTACTCACTATATCTAGTTCAAAAACCTACTACTCTTTGGTGTATAATGGAGTTTCCTTGACAAGCATGCTCCTCATAATAGGTAGCCCTTATTTATGCTCTTTCTCCCTTTTGAGGCATGGTGAAGACAATACCTTGGGTCTATGCCACAAGGATTGAAATGCACTAGAAAATCGACCCTTCTCTGACCTAGATCCACCCCAAATTTGAATGGTCGAAACCTATTTTATGTATGGCCTAAACAGACACCATCAGGGGATATTTATAGCAAGGTGGAAACCTATTGATGGAGCTTCCAAACTTTGTCCTCTTCTTTGCTAAACTCCAAGAAGCCACAAGCTTGCACTTCCACTAGCTAAAATTGTTTGGACTAAGACAAGGGACCTCAGATAGTATACAAATCCACCACCCAACCCACATAGAGACGAGAGAAAAAATATATATCCTCCACCCAACTCACACAGAGGCTAGAGAATAAATACAGAACCTCCAAACAATCCTTACAAGGGATTGATAATCGATACACTAGCCAAGAATAATGGATTCCCACATAAAAAATCACCTTCTACTCAAAATGTTCTCATACCAAACTAGTGACCCCATACCATACCATAAATTGCTTCCATTTTCATCATTGGTGGATGTTCTCACCTCTATTAGTGGTTTTCATTAGTGGTTATTGCTCATAAGGACTCGACTCTATTTCATGTAGATGCAAGAGGCATACTTATTGAAATGTTCTCTATATTTTGTCCAATACATTCAAAACCATCTCCTTGTTTCCACTCATTTTGGATTATGGGATATGCATTAGTTATTTCCTTCTAGTGGGTCTCTTCTCATTAAATTTGGAACATTTTCTCAACAAAGAGATTTAGAGATTTTATAGTACCTTAGTACTTCTAGCTATCATTCGAAGGATCCCCCACTATCAACAGTAGGAATACATCAATGTTCCCTCATCTATAGATTCTATAAGTGTTCGATTCTAGCTCATCTATTCACACTTTTTTGAATTTAGTTGGTACCTTTATGCCTATTACCATTATTGGTGGGTTTTTGCATATATTGATTGTATACATTAATGACCAATAACCAAACAATGTCTCCTATATTTGATTATCTTATTTGTTCAAATATCATATGGTTTTTTATTTAGTAGGTTTGGATTGAAGACATTGGACCAATAATAGCATTCCATCTTTATGCTACTGCCTAAGCTACAAAAAGAAATGCCAGTCACCTATATCATGTTGGTACTTTTTGAGGATTAATTTGTCTATTTTATTGTTCCAAGGCTTCATTCTAATATGTATTTAGACATACATCCATTATTTATTTGTTCATTCTTATGATCATGGTTTTTCCATTGTTGTACATGTCCTAACTTAACAAAATACTTTATATGATTCTCGATATTTTATTTTGGTTCTGTGTCACTTGATTTTGGATTGGCATGTTCAAAATTGGATGTTTTTGATGTTGTGATTCCTCTACCTAGTAATTAGGTGGCAATGATTATCCTATAGAATTATCATGGCTCATCAATAGTAATGTTGCAGGTTCATTGTAGATTTCCTATAACTATGTAATATTTTAGTTGTGAGTTTCATGTAGCCTACTTATGACACAAGATTATGAAATACTTCAAGCAAAGGTAAGTCTGGAATCTAATAAAATTTCCACCCAATAGCTGAAAAAATATGAAAAAACATATTCTAATAATTATGTTTTCCAAAATTTCATTTTACATATCAAAAAGGGTGGAAAACGCTAGAAAAGGTAAGTAAGTTGTATGTACGAAATTGTTAAAACTATGTAAAAGGGGTGGACATGCTAGATACCATCATCTCCCACAACTAATATTAGTGCATGTCCCCATGAAATTCTATTTTCCCCTCTTGATTTGATGACTCTGATTATGGAGTGATCAAGAAAATAGTGCTCTAATGATAGGAGTGGCCTTCTTCTTCCACTTTATAGTAAACCAAATTTTGGTAAGTAATGGTCCAAAATATTCCCCATATTTTCCTTCCTATCTAGGGTTCCATAAAATGGGTAAATCAAGTTTTAGTTTAATCCAATGATTTCCATGTTCTTTTAGACAATTAATGTATTTGTAAAATTAATCTAAAGTTATTTTTCATAGGTACAGTCCATGCACTTGGACTAGTTTTCTTTCCCTGCGACATTGGTGATCCAAATTTATGAAGGAATGAAATGAAATACAAATTTAAAATAGAAAAATAGAGACACAGTGAAACTGAACTTTAATTAATAAACAACAAATGTTGAAAATTGTTTACATGCAAAATGAAAGTAAACTAGCACGGGTTATGGTAGCTTATCTTTGAGAAGAAATGTGATGGCTACATGCCTTTGAACTGTGTTATAATAAGGTTTAGAGGAATTTTTATAATGAAGAAACAATGATAAACCATAAACATCCAAAAACGTAACCCTAAGAGATGAAGCACCAAAAGGTATTGGGCCCAATGGGGTTAGTTGGAATGTCAACTTCATAGGACCGTAACTTTGGCATACGATATTTGTTTGACATGCATAATATCCCATTAGAAAGTTCTATCCAAGTAAAAAATATTTTGACTACAAATTTAAGATAAAGCCTCACAGTTACCCATTTCCATAAAAACATCGTTTAGGGCCTCAAAAAAGCTCCAAAAGTTCAAGCCCTAAAAATTGCAAAACATAGAAAATGAACAAAATAAGAAATCGTGTTGAAAAATAGGAAACTGATAGAAGAAAATGATAAGGGAGCAAGTGGAATAAGAAGGTGGCCACAAATATCCCACTAGTTCAATCCTCCCCCCTTAGGAAGTAATGGTCCCCATTACATCGAATTCTTCCATGAAGTGAGGAAACTTCTACTGAACTTGTTCCTTTGTGAGCCTCTTGCCTTGGTGCAGGAGTTGGTCATCTTTCATAACCTGATATAGTTGAATCCTTTGTTGGAAAGTGTTCTTAATTTTTGTTTCCATGATCTGATCAGTTGTGGCCTATTTAATGCAATTTAGGTTGAGCTCTGTTGGTGTCATTTTATCGACAATATCTGGTGTGTTCAACAATGGTGGAAAGTATGGTTGAAGGTGGTCCACATTGAATACTAGGTGCATGCTAAGGAATGGGGGAATAGTTAGCTCAAAAGTGTTGTCACCCACAACCTTGGTGATTGTGCAAGGCCCACATTGGAGTGGTTGAATCTTGTGACGGGCTCCAGAAAGACATTCCTTCTATAAATGCAACCAAACCTTGTCACCCACTTGAAACTTATGTGGCATACGATGTTGATCATGATGTTTTTTCTAGTTAGTGTTGGATTTATCCAGTATATCGTGAACCTACTGGTGGATGTTTTGAATGTGTTCAATAAACTTGATGGCTTTATTAGATTCAAATTGAACATGTGTAGATTTTTTCTGTGTACTTGCAAGAGGCATTGCAATATCGATGGGACACAAGGGTTCAAATCCCAGGCCCACATGGAAGGGGTTGTGGCTAGTTGAGCTATGGAGAGATCTTTTGTAATTGTGATTCACATAGGGGAAACTCTCATCGCATGTTCATGAATGCTAATAATTGTACATGCATAATATGTGCATTATCGCCTTGTTGACGACCACTACCTAGCCATCATTTTAGGTGGGGAATGCAATCGACTTGGTGAGGTTGGTTTCCAACAATGACCAGAGGCTCAACCAGAATGTGCTTAGGAAATTAATATTTCTCTCTAATATAATTGTCTATGGGATCCAAAAATTTACCCATACTGATTCAAAGAAGATCTTTGCAGTGGCTTCTACTGTGATACTCTTTGCAAGCAACCAATATGGCCATCTTAGAAAATATATCAACAACCAAAAACACACTGTCAATACCATATTTGGTAGAAGTAAGGCTAGACATATAGCCCTTGGATATAGATTCCCAAGACTGACTAGGAGTAGGTAGAGCAATGTATAGGCCTTGCTTCTTAGTTGTTGGCTTAACAATGACACAGGATGTGCAAGACTTGATATATTTTCAAATACATTGTTAGAGCATTGGCCAATAAAAATACTGTTGTAGTATTGCCACTATCTTCTCCACACCAAAGTGCATTGTGAATTGACTATAATATGACTCCCAAATCAGCTTGGCACACTTGCTTGAATTAACAAAAAGACAACCCAAATATCACAACACTCTACCTAAAGCTCGAAGTCTTGAACTGGAATTCCCTCCATCAACATCTTGTAGTTGACAACAAATTTTGAGTCATTTTAATATAGTTGTGGCCATCTAGAAGTATCATGGTGACAAGAGTTGAGAATTATCGCTAGTTCCATAATCAAGGGCCAGCTGAGGTCATATGCAATGTGATTGGTGCTCCATTTCTTGTATTTAATGTTCAAATGGAATTATTGCAGGTATGTGGACCATTTCTAATGGCGATCATTTTATAACTCCCCTTATGTTCATATAGACTGAAGATCTATGTGTGAGATCATCTCCTTCCCCAGGAATATATTATTTCCATTGTCAGTAGACCTTCATGATAGAATACATTTCCTTATCATAGGTGAGGTACCTTCGAACATTATCAACAAGTGTCTCATTATGATAAGGCATTAGATTCCCTTACTGAGTGAGGACTACAATAAAACATACTTAGAGGAATATGTTTCAATCTCATATGGTTGTTACAGGTATGGAAAAGTGAGGTTTGTTGTAGAGAAAAGGTGGTGTTTCATTTCATTGAATTCCTTTTGTTGTGACTCAAACAAAAAAAAAAACTTTGTTTTTTCTCCACCCTTGGTAACTTGACTCAAGAGCAAAGTGATATAAAAGAAACCAAACACAAATCTCCAATAGAAATTAGTAAGGCCCAAGAAATTGCAAAGCTTTGTTAGATTCGTAGGGGTTGGCCAATCCTGAATGAATTGGATCTTAGCTGAATCCAAATGCACACATTTCTCATCAATTATGCAGCCCATATATTGGGCTTGGTCCATTCCAACAGAGTATTTCTCTAAGTTGGCACGTAGCTTGCGCCATCACAGTGTTTGAAGGACATGTTGAATATGTTGCAAGTGCTCTACCCAAATATTGTTGAAAATGAGGATATCATTGAGATGTAAAACCATGAACGAGTTTGTGAAAGGTTGCAAGATTTCATCCATCAACATCATAAAAGTTTCAAGGGCATTTGTCAACTCGAAGGGCATGAACAAGCACTCAAAGAGACCCTCCTTGAACCTGAAAGAAGTCTTACATACATTCATGGGTTCTATTAGAAATTGGTGATAGCCGAACATCAAAATAATATTGATGAAGTACTCAGCCCCCTTAAGCTATTCAAGAAGGTTATCAATCCATGGAATCAGGGATATGTTCTTGATTATCATTTTTTTCAGTGCTCAATAGTCAATGCAGAGTCTCCAGGTCCCATCATTCTTCCACACAAGTATAATTGGGATCCCACAAGATGATGAACTTCATTGAATGTGCCATTTTGGTAGCATCTCCTAGATCTTCCACTCGATTTCTTCATTTTCCAGGAGAAAGAAACAACATATTATCCCATTAGGTAGCGGTGCACTGAGGATCATATCGATGAAATGCTTAGTATGAAAGTGCAAATTTACCCCTGTGGTGAGGAGAAGATATCCCTATACTCTTTGAAAACCTTGTCCACTTACTTCTACTGCATGGAGGAACCATTTTTAGAGGCCATGGATGTGGCCATGATCTTCCCCTTACTTTGAGAGTGAATAGGAAGAAAAAAAATCCCAATCTGGGAGACGATCTTACTACATTTCTTAGTAGAAATAAAAAAAATGGAGGTAAATGGGGCTACCTCTAGTATCCTATATAGTTTTATACCCAAAGTGATAATAATAGTACAAGATATGGAATCATACACAACATGACACATCTACAATTATGGTTGGCCTATTAAAACATCACAAACTTCAAGGGGGAACAACATCCCAAAATACCTCTTCCATGAAAGGCTTGATGTTGTAGGGTGGGAACTGTTGTGGGGAAAAGTATCCGACTCGGAATGACCCTATCCCTACTCTAAGGGTGATAGTTCCTTAGCAACAACTGAAAGTAAAGCTTCGATGTTTCTTCTTTATGAAAGTACAGAGAAGGAAGAAAAGATTGACCAACCGATGTCTTTCGCTTTTGTCAATCCTATCTCCCCTCTTTGCCTCTTGTTCCCAGCTCCTTGCTCCCTTTGCCGGCCCAGCTACACAAAGATCCTGCAAAAACAAGAGAGGGAAACTACAAGAAACATGTACTCATAACTGATGCATGGATTAGAGTGAATCAAATATACAAGTAAATACAATACATCAATGCAATACAAGTATATAGGAGAACATTCAAAGCTTTATTGATAGAAGTAAAAGGTTCTGAGAAGGTTACAACCATCAATGGCTCCAATCCAGCAGAACCTCCCCAGCAGCAAGAAAATCCCCTCTTCTCCTCTATAAAAGCAATCACCCAATAGCTCTAACTGTAAACCAACAGCACTTCCTTGCTTTGCACAAAATTCCAGCCTCCCTAGACCTCATGAGAGAGCTCTATATATAGGAGTTTTGGAGAAAGGATGAGTCAGCTTGAGGCTGGCATAAAGCTGACTAGTGTCCTCTCCCACTTTAGTTAATCTTCAGTTCTTGAGTCCACTTGGAGAATCTTGCTTCCACTTGGAGATCAAGACCCTCTTACTCATCATAGGGCGAATTCCATGAACCAAGTGTCAGTTTGGAAGCTTCCTGGGCAATTGACACCTTGCAGAATGACTGTGCCACTTGGCCAATCTCGCCCAACGCAGGTAGCCTTCATTGGAGTTGACTTTCAGCGCAGGTACAAAGAGGAGCAGTTGACATTCAGCGCAGATGCTCAGTGGAGCAGCTGACATGATCCAAAAATAGCCTGTTTTTGAGTGTTTTCAGGTGGAGAACTGATGGGAAGTGCTGTGGTTTGCTGACCTTGTTCTTCTAGGGGTAAGAACAACATGTTTAGGGACTGAGGATCCCTGTCATTATTGACATTTCATGCTCCATGCTGCGAGGCACAAAAATGTCTATAACAGTTGCCCCCTAAAGTATGAGGCCGTTTATCGGGTGAAATGCTTTATCTAGAGGGTCCGAAGTTCATTCCAGTGCTGAGGAGGCGCCCTGTAATACAATACAATACAATACATTATTTTTCATTTTGTTTTCATGATCTAGCTGAGGCGGGCATTCCCATGCTCAGCTTTATAAATACATTTTGGTACATAGAACAGACGATCGTCTGATGGTAGACTGATAATTCTCTGCTGAAATTATCATCCTTTGAATAGGATGATCATCTGCTGCAATGATGTACATGACAAATGCTTTTATATTTCCTGAATATATATCGCAGCCCGGATGGATGAAACTAGATCCGGGGCCTTCAAACTCGTTCGATCTTCACTCTAAGTACAAGTCGATCCATGTGAGAATTGCGCTGAAGTCGAATATGGAAAGACATCGCTTGATTACCGGTCAATGATGAAAACCGTTAACAAGCGCAAGAGGAATCACCGATAATGATAATGACCCTCAAGGTACTGCAGTACAATTCACGTGGCGTGAATAAAGGACTTGGCGTCGAACACCACGCAAAATCTTCTGGTCGAAGGTCATTGATGTATACCTGTCACCGGAAGTGAGAAACTTGCCATTGAGGCATGCAAGCTTCAAAGTACTGATGGGGTTGTTCCTAGATCAACTTCTTGGATAATGAGCTGAAGTCGACAAGAAGCGATCCATCAAAGGAGGGCCTTAATGAATCCCACATCAATGACACGGAACGGAGCTAATGATTTTAGTGGAGGTGAAAACAAACTGTGACATGTGATTCAGGGTGGCGATCATGAATGGATGAAGGATAATGTATGGCAGTGGATGGGACACGGTTGACACTTTCAGAATGACCTCTCTTGAACATATAACGACACTGATGCGATGGATCGGTAGCATTACCCCAAAATGTGGATGGTTTGGCGAAGACCATGGTGATGAGACCGGTGAATGAAACAACCCAACCCGATGTGGTACGGAAGAAAAGTGTCATGTTTAAGAGCGACTTGCTACCATTAAACTTTGATGTTCTCCCAATTTTTCCCCAGTCATTTCTGACCAGTACCTCTTTATTTTTGTCAAGCTTGAGGAGGATAACATATGCTTGTTCTATAACCTGCCCTTCGGGCAAGCCCATCGCTATGATTTAACGAGCTTAGCGATAGGGAAACTCGTTCTCGTCTAAAGACAAGTTTGTCGCTATTTAATCATTTTAACGAGTCTAACGACAAGGAAAACTCGGTCCTTTTCATTTTTAGAGAGTCTGAAAAGGTACAAAAAGTTAACTCCATAATTCCTTTTTCGTCATCTAATCCCTTAAGTCCGAAAAAGTATAAAACAATACAGAAGGGATGGGTGTTCGGTACTTTTAACGAGCCGAACAAGACAAGCGCTCGATCTTTTTGTGCAATAATCCCTCAGGTCCAAAAAGATTAAAATTTAGAGGAGGGATAGCTCTTCCGGTCGTTTAACGAGCTGGAAGGCCAAAACTCGGCAAACTTTTCATATTTTACGAGTCAGTGAAAAGAGCTCAAAGAAGACTCGTCTTTTGAGGAACGAGTGATAAACAGGGATAGCAGCAGATTCCAGGTACAGGTTGGAATTTTCCAATCATGGCAGTGTCACAAGGATGGCTAGGTGAAATCACTCTTCGCAACTGTTTCTCAAAAGAGGTAAACACACAAATGGAGGTGAATGATCGGCTAAATGAAAAGTGGAGGTGACGGTGCACAAACACGACCAAGGATTTTATGGCTGATCAATTTACGATCTCAAAAGGTTATTTACCGGTTCATTTTTTTTGAATGAGCTTGAACTCTAGGGGAAGATTGCTCACAACTTATGTTTATTTTTTAACGAGCATGAACTATGTGCTAAAACTGCTCGGATCTTGCGTTTATTTTTTAACGAGCATGAACTATGTGCTAAAACTGCTCGATATACCAGTCATAGAATAAGAACGCCTCCTGTGAGATAGCTATTTTTTAAGGAGCTTTATCTCACGAAGCTATGCTCCAATTTTGGCAAGTTTTTACCTTTTCCCCACAGACTTTCTTCATGCAAGGTCAGAATCGGCTAATCCTACGAGTTTAAAGGGTTAGACCTACAGGTTTAAAGGGAGGACCTAAAAATTTAAAAAAATAAATAGCCATCCCTCGCTCACATTCCAAAAGTTTGCATGCCCCCAAACATAGGATAGAATTTCGAGGCTGCCCCTCCTCTCCCCTACCTCTGCTTTTCTTTGGGTGTTCACAGCTACTTGTCATCTTGCCAATCTAATGTTAACGATACTAGTCTTCTCGTTATTTTAAGGGGTCTTACGCGGTACTCAGTCTTCCCGTCGGCCCAACTTTTAACGAACAGCTATTTGTGACAAGAGAAGAACACTACTCAAAGACAAAACATTGGTATTATTGAGGGAGGCTAGTCTCTTTCTTATTATCCGAAGAGGGTTCTATTTGCTGCCGCAAATCAATCTCTTTCTTCGGCGATGTCTATCATTGGGTTACTCAAAGATGGTTACCCTTTGTCACAACAATAGAATCTCTTTCTTTGGAGGCTGCCCCTACTTATCCTTCAAAACATTTGTTTTAATGGGTGAGGCTTGCTTTTCCCCAAAGATGGTTACTACTTGTTGCAATAAGGGAATTCCTACTTGGGCATTGCCCACCTCTTTAGACAAAGGTGAATGACTCTTTTGCCAAACACATAACCTTAACAAAAGAATACTATTCCAGAACAACCCCTCTTCCATCCACGGATGGGGTACGAACTAGTCATATTCTTCTGCGGAAATTCTACCTTATACCTAGGGTTTCTTCTGCCCGAAGCAGACCAGGGTGCATGCCCCCTGGGTTCTAGTCTTTCTTTCCGAATCACTCGCACTCATCGGGAAGGAGGACTGGGGGTGGAGGCGTATCTTGAGTGAACAGACCATTTAGGATTGGTATTTGACTATTTGCGATGCGAGATCCCGGAAATGAAAGTTGGTCTACGAGCTTGACCATCCTTCCTTCGTGTGGAAAACACATTACTCTAAAGAGTGAGGAGACTATCGCTCCCATGCAATAAATATAGTCACGTCCAAGGAGTAGGTTATAATCCAAGGGTCCCTGGACGACCATCACGTTCAAATTGACGGTCTTCCCTTTCAATGTAACATGCACATTGGGGAGGATTCCTAATGGTCGACTGGTTCCTTTATCAAAACCTGAGAGATTTCTTAACTCAGGTAAAAGCGCCGGGGAACCCAGTGCTTTCCAAGCAACAGAGGAAAGGATACTCACAGACGCCCCCTCATCAATGATAGTACCAGCCATAATCATTCTATAGATCTGGACAATGATTCTGAATGGTATACTGGCTGGTAACCGGGGTCTGCCTAGTTGATTCCAATCAAAGGATACAACCAGGTTGCTTGGTGGTGGGACCGAATATACGGCCGGGTATGACCCTGATGATGTTCCTTCCTGCGATAAAGGAATGGGCGCATTGCCCTGACGCTCATCAGAGTCGGTGCTAATGAAAAGAACCTGGATGGTGTCATCCTTATTCTCTTCAGTGAGGGTGTCGCATGAAGATGACTCTTCGGCGACGGTGTCATTTGAAGATGGGTCTTCAATGACAGAGTCATTGGACGATGAAACCTCTGAAGGAAGAATCGGGTCAACTGCCGTTTCAACCTTTAGACTTTCGTCTGGTCTGGATTCAGTAGGTTCATTCTCAATGACCGACACTTCAGCTGACCACTTGGGCGGGTCAGCTGGATTTTCAACTATCAAGGGATTAGGCGCGAGTTTTTGGTATCCAGGAGGAAGTCGTAACGGTGAAACCAGACGATCTTCCAAAACTCTCTTTGCCTCATCTAAGAATGGACATTTGTGGATGGCATGCTTGCCTTCACACAATACACAGGGTGATCTTGGTCTCCCTCTTCGTCCTTCACTCTCGCTAGTTGACGGACTGCAATCAACATGACTATCAGAGGTTGATGCTACCAGATTGTGCAACCTTGGGGACCAGTCCCTTAGTATCCGGGGAATACAAGGACAATCACGATGGAAGTGGGTCCCTTTGCAAATGACACATGGCGATTTAGGCCCGGTCGGTGCAGTGTGTGGGTTTTTGTCAGGTGTCTCCTGCTTACCCCCAGTCGCCTTCGCCATAGGCTCCTTCTGCTTCTTTTCTTTCTTCTTCTTTTCCTTCTTCTCCTTGGGAGGCTGACTTTTGCCAGCTCTACCTCGCAAAGATGAAGGATCAGAGGAAGTATTGTAAGAAGTGGAAGGCTGGTGGGTAGTTCTAGACTGTTCTGACTGTTGATTCGACTGCTCAGGATTAGTGGCGATCTGGACTACATTAGTTGAAAAGAGCCATACAGGGAGGCCGATTGTCAATCCTGGAAGTGACAATGTTGCCATATGAGGCGCACCAACATCTCCCCAAGAGGAGAAGGGATTTGGACTTCCGCCAAGGTTGCCTCCTTGGTTGGTGGGCTCCATACTTTTCAACTGAAAGATCAACGTGGGAATAACAGGTGATTTTGTTCCGCTTAAAATAAATTTTATTAACGACGCTTTCAGACACAAACTTGCTTTTTCATGTTTTAAGAGTCGAGAAAAAGCTAAAGATGACTCTAGTCGCCTTCGATGTATTAACGAGCCCGAAGTGACAAATGCTCGGTTGGACCTTTTCAGTTATAGAGTTTGAAAAGGGCCAAAAGAAACTGCTCTGGAGATCTAGGCAGAGGGTGTGCCAAACCTTTCGCGAAACCACAGAATACGTTTTACGGTACGGGTGGTCGATCTTCGTGAATGCTGTGTTCACTGCATCGCGATCAGTAGGGCGGTCGACACGGCTTCCTATGGATAAAGGATAATTGCCTATAGGGGTCTCCCAATATATACTCGACGGTACGTGGGAGCACAAGTCCGTATTAATGCCACCGACTCTCAGGAGGAATCACCCACCTTCGTAGAGATCGACAGTCACTATGTTTAACGACGCCGGAACACGTCTCTACCTAGACCTCTAGATGTTTGCGTTATGTTACAAAGCGTTGTTATGTAAATTGGATTTATTTTAATGTTGATCTTGCTTAGCAGTTTGCCTTTAAGGATCACCACGAGATGTATATATACAACTTCCTAAATGCAATCTAAGATGAGAAGCAAAACTTTTCAATCTTTCAACTTTGAAAACCTTAATCTACTGAGGGAAAAGAAAGACATCAACTTTTCACACAGATCATAGAACACACACTAAATGCACTTTTTCCTAAATCAACATGCAAACTGTCAATAATGCACATGCACAATGCAGATATTTCTTTTCTTTATCCTTAATGTTGATGTAAGACAAAAAGGAAACTGTTGTATAATTTTGAATCTAATTTCAAGTGAAAGTAAACAAGCTTGTCCAAAATCAAAAGACACCTTAAGATCGACTTGTTTAGACACTGGAAATGTATAGATTCAAACCACAAAATGAAAAACAAACAAACTCAAACAGCCATGAACAGTAATAAAACTAGCTCTTAAGATCACAAAGACACTTTTACAGTTCAGGATCTAAGAGGCCACAACTATACTGGTTTGCTTTTCACAATGGGAAACTGTAACTGAAACAAGAAATACTGAAAGAACAATCACAGTTTCATCACACAACTGAGGCGGAATAATGTCAAGGAAAGTTGGTTTACAGCAAGTACAAATGACCAGCAATCAGCAGCAAAATAACAGTGAAAACAGGGCCAAGACTCAGTAGGAAACCTCAGCAAGACACTGGCTAACTGGTCCAGCGCAGGCTCTGGTCTGTCAAACTGACTTTCAGCGCAGTTCCCGAAGGGAGTACCTGCGCTGAAATGCAGACTGCCTTTGGACAGCCTGCACTGAGACACGAGAGTTGCGTTTACAAGGATTTCCGGGTCATAAAAAGCTCAAAAATTCACTGTTTTTGCTGAAATAAAAAGCTATAGGTCAAGTACAAGCTAAGGGATGATCAAGAGGATGAAAAGCTATCACAAAGAGCACAAGAGTCTTTTGTAGATCAGCTCTTCAAATCATGAATCTGCTCAGAAAATGAGCAAGAGTAGCAGCCCCTCTACTTCGCTTTTGATATAGTCAAAAGCTTTTCGATTTGGTACTCTTTTCTTCAGGAAATGAATAGCAAAGATACTACAAACACAAATCAAACGGATACGCTCCCCAGCGGAGTCGCCAGTTTGTTGTGGGGAAAAGTATCCGACTCGGAATGACCCTATCCCTACTCTAAGGGTGATAGTTCCTTAGCAACAACTGAAAGTAAAGCTTCGATGTTTCTTCTTTATGAAAGTACAGAGAAGGAAGAAAAGATTGACCAACCGATGTCTTTCGCTTTTGTCGATCCTATCTCCCCTCTTTGCCTCTTGTTCCCAGCTCCTTGCTCCCTTTGCCGACCCAGCTACACAAAGATCCTGCAAAAACAAGAGAGGGAAACTACAAGAAACATGTACTCATAACTGATGCATGGATTAGAGTGAATCAGATATACAAGTAAATACAATACATCAATGCAATACAAGTATATAGGAGAACATTCAAAGCTTTATTGATAGAAGTAAAAGGTTCTGAGAAGGTTACAACCATCAATGGCTCCAATCCAGCAGCACCTCCCCAGCAGCAAGAAAATCCCCTCTTCTCCTCTATAAAAGCAATCACCCAATAGCTCTAACTGTAAACCAACAACACTTCCTTGCTTTGCACAAAATTCCAGCCTCCCTAGACCTCATGAGAGAGCTCTATATATAGGAGTTTTGGAGAAAGGATGAGTCAGCTTGAGGCTGGCATAAAGCTGACTAGTGTCCTCTCCCACTTTAGTTAATCTTCAGTTCTTGAGTCCACTTGGAGAATCTTGCTTCCACTTGGAGATCAAGACCCTCTTACTCATCATAGGGCGAATTCCATGAACCAAGTGTCAGTTTGGAAGCTTCCTGGGCAATTGACACCTTGCAGAATGACTGTGCCACTTGGCGAATCTCGCCCAGCGCAGGTAGCCTTCATTGGAGTTGACTTTCAGCGCAGGTACAAAGAGGAGCAGTTGACATTCAGCGCAAATGCTCAGTGGAGCAGCTGACATGATCCAAAAATAGCCTGTTTTTGAGTGTTTTCAGGTGGAGAACTGATGGGAAGTGCTGTGGTTTGCTGACCTTGTTCTTCTAGGGGTAAGAACAACATGTTTAGGGACTGAGGATCCCTGTCATTATTGACATTTCATGCTCCATGCTGCGAGGCACAAAAATGTCTATAACAGGAACCATTTTTGGTTGATGTAGAGATCTTTCCCTTGGTGGAGCCACCCAATGGTGTATGGATATAGGTGTGTTGTTGTCGAAAAGTCAAACCTCTTAACAACTTTTACCGAGATGAGGTTCTTCTGACTCCCACTATTGATAATGAACTATAGAAGAGCACCCTTCACCTACATCTATGAGTGGATGAGATGATCACTCTCCTATGAATATTTGCACTCACTTTTCTTAACCATGGTGGTGGCAACGACAAGTTGGTTTTTGCATCAATTATTTGTTTCCTTTTGTTATGTTTTGGCTTAGATTCAAAGCATGCATATAACTCTAAAGATTTCATTTCGACCACCGATGAATTCTTTGTGTGGCATTCACTTGTGTTGTGAGTTGGGCTCTTATGGATCTCACAACACTTTCATGTGTCTGTCTTCATCTTCCCATTTTTATTCTTTCCTTGTAGCTTAAATGAGTTGTATTGAGTCATTACACCTTGGCTCTATCCTTTGATCTGTTGTTTGGGGGTGCCCTTTCCCTACTTTGGGTTCACATATCCAAAGTCCCACTTATTCTATTTAAATATCTACTCGATATTGATAGCATATCAGTATGTTGCACCAAGCAAGGAGATGTCTAGGAACTCCATTTTTGCTTGGATGTATTTATGCAGACAACCAAATGTACTTGAGCACCATATGTTGCTCAAAGTCCTTGATACCTAGCTTAGTGCATAGGGTATGAAATAAATTCGTGAACTATGGCACTTCTTTACCCCTTTCCTGTGGTAGTGTGGTCCATTTTATGTACTTGTCTTCATATCTCATAATAGGTTAATATTTTTCCTTAATAACATCTCGTAAAAGCTCTCAAGAAGGTTCAACTGAAAATAATGAGGATTCCTACTCTGCCCTTTTCTCTCAGTATGTTTCCCACTAGTCCTTGACATGGGGGGTGGCCTTAAGGAGTGAAAAAGTAACTTTTTTTCTCTATCGGAAAAATTATGGAACAAAAAAATCCTTCCAGTAGATTTAACCATTTATCTATACCATCTACGTCTATTTAACCTTCAGACATGGGAATGTCAAAATTAACTTGTACCTTAAAGGGGGTAGTGCCTCCAAAGTGACTACTAGATGAAGATGCTTCATGCATTAGTATTTACCAAAGTATCTGAGAAAAATTATCTATCATTGCATTCCTCCGTCGCTCAATGGATTCAATGAGCAACAATTTGAAAGGATATCCTAATCCCTCGTGTTTCTTTTATTCTTCCATGGGAGGCCATTAGGGTCAACAGAGAGAGTCTTGAAAGGGTTCAAGCAGTTTGAGTCCCAATTCCTTATATCTTGACCTCATTGGGGACATATACAAAAAAACAAAAGAGTAGACTTCTTTGATAACATTGATCTAGAATTATGAAAGAATAAAATGAAATACAAAATTAAAACAGAAACAAAGAGATACAATGAAACTGAAATTCAATTAATAAATAAATAAATGTTAAAATTTGTTTACACATAGAATGAAAGTAAACCAGCTTGGGCGATGGTATCTTATCTCTAAGAAGAAATGTGATGGATACATGTCTTATAAACCATGTTACAATGAGGCTCAGAGGCATTTTTATCATGAAGAAACAATGAGAAACCTTAAATATCCAAAAAACTAACCCTAAGAGATGAAGTGCCAAAAGGTATGGGCCCCAATGAGGTTAGTTGGAATGCTAACTTCACTAGATCATAACTTTGCATAAAATATTCATTTGGTGTGCAATATAGCTCATTAGAAAGTTCTATCTAAGGAAAAAAGCTTTCAATTGTAAACATGATTATTTCCCAGTCCCCCAGAAAAAATGTTTAGGGCCTCAAAACAGCTCTGGAATTTCAGGACCCAAAGATTGCCAAAAATCGAAAACTGTTGAAATAGGAAACTATGCTAAAAAATATGAAACTAATAGAAAATAGTGCTAGGGGTCCAAGTGGAATAGGTGGGTGGCCACTGTATCTACTTGGATCAATTGATTTCATCCAATGTACTCTAACATTATTTTATTCATTTTCAATATTTAGAAACCTAAAAAATGAAAAATATTCAAACATGATAACAATGAGAGAGGGAAAAAATAATAAACATCTTTATTTAGTCAACAGTTGTTTCGATTTGTCTGACCTTGAACAAAGAACCAAATTTTGAGTAGTGTACTCAAAATTTTAGGTTTTAGTATATAATCTTGCGAAGATGAAGCTTGATTTTTGAGTTGATAACTCCTTCAACTAGTTAGTCTTCCAGTCATTATGGAGAGTTTCTTAGTGCCTCATGTGTCACAAATTCATATTTTTGTTCCACTTTGCATCAAATTCCACCCAAGTCACCATTTTGTTGTGTTTATGATCAAGGTAAGTTTTATCATGTGTCATCCATTCCTCATATTTTCTTCACTTTCCATGCCATCCTTCCTAGTTTTCAAGTACCATCATTATCAATGTTATTTACTCATGTCAGTGTGGAAGGTCTCTACTGACCTCTTATTAGTGGGTAATATCTCATTGACTCTAACATATTACTCTAAGAGTTTAACCTAGATCCAATGGAACCCTAGGACTATTTTTGACATTGATATGTTAGATTATGCATAGATGATAATGCATCAACGGTAACTAATTGAGTCATTTCCCAAGTGTTTAAAAACAAGAGTTTTTTTCAAACACTCAAATTCATGTTATAACTCATATTCCATTTTCATGATTGGTGGAAGTCCTCACATTTATTAGTGATTTTCATTAGTGACCATTTCTCATAGGGTCTCAACTCTCTTTCATGCACTATTCCATCTATTTCTTCCAAGAGGCATACTTGAAATGTTCTTCTATATTTTTTCCAATACCTTCAAAATAATCTCCGCATGTCCACTCATGATAAATGATGGGAGATGCATCAAATTTGTCACATTTTCTCTAGGAATGAGATTTAGATAGTTTATATCACCGTGAGGACTTATAGTCATTAGTGGAAAGATCCCTCACTATCCTCATGGGAATAAATCAATGTCCCCTGATCTATAGGTTCTACAATTGTTTAATGATGGATATTTTATTCATGCTTAGTTGAATTCAATTGCTACCTTGATGCCCATTACGATTATTGGTGGGTTTTTAAATCTGTTGATGGTATACATTAAGGACCAATAACCAAAAAATGTTAGATCTAAGACTTTGTGATCCATAATGTAGATATCAGTCTTTTGGATTAATCACATCGTTAGGATTTGATTAATCCTAACAATCTGATTAATCCGAAAGACTGATATATAAACCAAAAAATGTTTCCCATGTTTGATTAACTTATATATTCAAATGGCATATAATTTTACATTTAGCGGGTTTGTATTGAAGAATTCTATCCCAGAGTATCATCCCATCTTTATGTTGCTACCTAAGCTGCAAAAAACAATACCAATCACTCATATGACACGGTACTTTTTGAGGATCAAATTTTCCATTGCATTGTTCTAGTTACCCTCCTAAGACATATTGAGACATATATCCATTGCACATTTGTTCATGCTTATGATCTATTTTGACATGGATCCACTATATTTCTTTTCATGGACATGATCATTGTTTTTATATATATTGCATGGATATGCAAAGAACTTTATTTGGTAGGCATTCTTTTCCACACTTGAGCATGGGTTTACATTCCTTATGAAAGAGATTCATCTAATACCTTGTTTTTTATTGTAGGTGGTTTCCTACCAAAATCTAGTGAACTCCATCTATTCCCACTTGGTAGCTTCTTCCACCATACAGTAATGCATTTTGACCATCAACTCCCCTTCCAATCTTGCACATTAATTAAAATCTATTATAACATATATTATAGTTAAGATGCATTTGTTTGGCCTTCATCTCCTTCCTATCTATATTTGTTAGCATTAATACACTCAAAACTCTATTGAAAAAACCTTCTTAGCAATCTACTTTCACTTTATTATCATTCTATGAACAAGTACTCACCCTTTTCATTGATCAAAACTATGAGTACAAAAAAAATTACTAAAAATATATAAAAAGGTGCGAAAACCATGTGCTCTTAAGAGATGATTATAGGGAAACTGCTTTTGTAACTCATTGAATCCCATGGAAAACAATATTAACCATATTGAACTGGTATAAAAGAGACCTACTTTAAGAGAATGTTAAAATACATATTATTACAACAAAATTATATTCTAGCTAAAAGTAATCATAACCATTATATCCTATGGTTTTTTATCCTAATCTCCTAGAAATCCTTATTTCTAGCATTTTTCGTCTCCCTTTTCTTGCGATTTAGGCCTAATACATCTTGGTATTCCTCTTCCTTACATGGAGCAAAACAGAGTAGATGAAGTAGTTCTAAGTGTCATGAAGATGGAGGGATCTAGACAATGGTCATAGATAGTATGGATAGTAAATTTGTGTATACTTTTGTTATTGATTTTAATAAAAATAGAAATATATCTCCCCCTCCGTAAATTTCTAGTTATTTGTATCTATCTAATATCTATTTTATCATTTAGTAGTAGTCCTAATTGTCCTAATAGAAGTTAGTTAGAGTAGTTGTTTTATTGTTGCTTATTATTTGAGGAAAGTTCTTTTCTTCATTATTTTCAAGTCTACAAATTTGAGTAGGAGCAAACATAATTTGTGAAGCTTGTCTCCTACCTACTATCCAACTAGGTGAGTGCCTCATAACCAACTAATAGTTATTTTGAAATTCTCATAATCTACTCTAGAGAAATATTAACATTGTTCTTTGAATTTTTATTATATTATGGTAAATAATAACCACATGATACATAAGTTTTATTTGCAATAATTTCTTTACTTTATAAAATGTTTATGATATTTATTTTATTCCCTAAAATTTTGTATATATATATATATATATATATATATATATATATATATATATATATATATATATATATATATATATATATATATATATATAGATATATATATATATATATATATATATATATATATATATATATATATATACTTATATATATATACTTTCTCATTAATGCAGATTTTGTGCCTACTTCAACCTTTTTTTTCCAATTCTAATAATAAAAGGAATAAATTTTAAATAAATTAAAATATAATTTAAAATTATTAAAGTTTAGTGATTAGTAATAAATTTTAAAATATGTAATGGATAATAAGTTAATTTTTTAATCGCATTTAAGAACCCTTACCATGGGAAGCCAATTATCGACGAGAGTCCTCTACTATGGGAAGTCAAATATCTACATGGGAAGACCATCAGACATGAAAGGACGTGGCATTTCTCAAAAACTTGTGCAATAATGTATGGGAAAAAGTATATATATATATATATATATATATAAGGCGTTTCTCAAAAACATGTGCAATAATGTATGTGAACAAGTATTTAAATTTTACAATAATTAATGGATAATAACTTAAGCTTCCTGCCCCTGAAGATGAGTGAAGCGTTCACTCAAAATATTGGTCTCTTCAAACAAAACACACAAGATTCCAGAAGTTCTAAACAACATTAAGTTAAAGTTTTCATCACATTTAAGAACCATTACCATGTGAAGCCAATTATCAACAATAGTCCTTCACTATGGGAAGTTAAATATCTACATGGGAGGACGAGCAGACTTGAAAAGATATGGCATTTCTCCAAATCTTATCCAATAATGTATGTGAACAAGTATATATATATATATATATATATATATATATATATATATATATATATATATATATATATATATATATATGGCATTTCTCAAAAACTTGTGCAATAATGTATGGGAATAAGTGTTAATATATATATATATATATATATATATATATATGAAAATGTCAAATTTATCAAAAATTATAATATATCATAGTTTCATGATATTCATTTGCATATTTTTCATCATAATTTATAAATAAGAAATAAGAAATGTATAATAGGGTAGAATTTTAATTCCAATAGTGATGCAATAATTTGGTTTATATAAAAACAAAAAACATATTTAAAATAAGGGTTTTATGTTTAATTTTTTTATTGATTAGAGTTAAAAAAATTAAATAGATTAAATTATATGTTGAAAGAGAATATTGTCATTAGGCCTAAATCTCAAGAAAAGGGATATGAATCTCAAGAAAAGGGATATGAAAACCGCTAGAAACAAGGATTTCTAGGAGGTTAAGAAAAAAAACAATAGGATATAATGGTTATGATTACTTTTAGCTAGAATATAATTTTGTTGTAACAATATATATTTTAAGACTCTCTTAGAGTAGGTCTCTTTTATAGCAGTTCAATATGGTTAATATTGTTTTCCATGGGATTCAACGAGTTATCCATGGATAATATTTTGAGAAATGCCATATCTTTTCAAGTCTCATCTTCTCATGTAGATATTTGACTTCCCATAGTAAAGGACTATTGTCAATAATTGGCTTCCCATGGTAATATATTTAAGCATTGGTTTTCAATTTCAATTACATAATAAACAAACAAATAAATAAGAAATGTATTTAAATGAGATTTCAAAATTTAATTTTTTGGTGACTATATCATCAAATCATTTAATTGAATTTTAAATAAAAATTTATTCATTAATGTTGTAAAGAGAATGTATTTATTTTTTTGTGAATTTCTTACTTCCTTGAAATGAATATTGATTATGACGATAAATTGCATCATAATGCAAATATTCATGAGGTTAATAAAATGTTTCTAAAAAAAATAATTTAGACATTAATATTTATTAAAAATATATAATAAGTACTAATAAAAAATTGTTTGAACAATTAAAAGTAATATCAACAAGTTAATTAAACTTCAACATAGTTCACAAAATCAATTCATTAAGCTAGAATATGTGTTTATAAGTGACAAGTTATTTTTTTTTATAATCATATCCTTTCCTTTTCTATAAAAACATAAAAATAATGAATATGATTTTAAGGCAATTAAAAACATTAAGATTATGATGGATAATAAATTAAACCAACCATTCACATAATATGGTGTTACAAAAAATAACTATTTTTTTATTTTGACACTAATTACAAATAGATATAAATACTAATAGAAGCTTAGTTCAACAACTATGGGTTGAAAAGAAGTCATGATACAAATAATGGGAACACTGAAATCTTCTAGTATTTCATTTTTCACAAACTAAAATGTAGAAAAACCATGGGCATTTAATGCAAGCATATCATTCCTTGTTTCATTTGCATTGCTAAAAAAATTGAACATTCTTTGTCTCATCTTCCTAGAAGTGAATGAATTTCCCCCCAAATCATTTCTAAGTCTTTCCAATACCGTTAACACATCTCTCATAGTTGGTCATTCGTTAGGTGAATCTTTTGAACAAATCAAACCAACTTGTAGAAAATAAATTAGGCATTTGTATGCTCTATTTTTCTCCAATTCATCTGCATCCACCTCATTTAAAAGTTGGTGGTCAATTACTTCCTTCAATTTGTTTGGAAAAGCTAGGTTCAGCCACTTGTGAATGTTTAGGTCTCTAGAAAACATGTCACTAGTTGGTCATTTCCTTGTAGGTATTTCCAATAACAAAATGACATAGTTGTAAATATCTCCTTTGGTAGACATTGACTCACCTAATCCATACTCTGCATTAAAGATAATCTTCATCAAATTTTACTCAACCAATCCATACAAAATTATTGATGATAAAAAACAGGTACAAATATAACATTCTAAAATGACATACCTGATGCAACATAGCCCACAATGCCTTTTAAAGGAAGTGTTGAAGTAAGTGACTCGGTAGCGGCTTTAATGATCAATCTTGAAATACCAAAATTAGTTACATTCCCTGACATGTCTACATCTAGAAGCACATTGTTGGGGTTTAAATCACAATGAACTACTTGCACAATAGAATCATGATGTAGATATTCGAATGCATGGGCCACATCTATTGCAATGTTCAATTGAGTTGTTAGTCCCATCTAACACACATATTCACCATCTTTATCATATTTATTGGGATATAAATTCTCCTCCAAGCTTCCATTAGACATAAATTCGGAAACCAATGCTTTGAAATCAGGGTTGGAAGACAAGGTTATGATCATTATCAGATTTCTATGTCGAACCTTTTGGAAGACACCACATACTTTTGCAAAACCATTTTCCACCATGTCTTTTTGAAAATGGAAAACTTTCACATCAACAATGGTGCCATATCTCAGAATCCCTTTATAGACTGAACCAAAATTCACTACTGCCAACATGTTTTCTTCGACAAATCCATTAGTTTCTATTTGAAGGTCTTGATATGAGATTCGTTTGTACTCTAGTTTTTGTAAAATGGAATGTGAGGAATCAAAGTCTTTCATAGAAATATTCCATTTCCAAAGGAATCTCAAAAGTAGAAAACATAGCATAAAAGAAATTTTTCCACTCACTAGCAACAAAATTATTTTCACAAGTGTGGAATGACCTCTTGGAGTTATAAATGCAGGTAATTGGAATGTTTGTGGTCCACAAAGGCTAGGATTTCCAACTAAAGACAAAACAATGTTTTTTTTTGCAAAAATCCATCCTTTTGGAACTTCCCCTGTGAGATTGTTGAAAGACAGATTCAAACTTTGAAGCATTTGCAACTTCTAGAGAGTGAAAATTGGTATTGGACCTGATAAGGAGTTGGAAGACAGATCTAAGTTTGCAAGACTCTATAAATTTTAGAGTGAGTTTGGAATAAGACCTTGGAAGGCATTTTGAGACAAGTTCAATAATTGCAGTTCACTGCAACCTCCAATTACACGGGGAATTGTCTCGCTTAGTTCATTGACATAAATGCCTATAGCTTGAGCCATTATAACATTACCAATATCCATGGGTAAGGAACCTTCTAATAAATTCCATGACAAATTCAAATAGAATTGTATATAAGAATTTTTTGCAATTTCATGCGCTATACTTCCTGTGAGCATATTGTGAGACAAATCGAGCAATTCCGAATTTATACAATCTAGTAAGTTGGAAGGTATGATTCCCGATAAATTATTATGATGAAGATGGAGTCTTCTTAGTTGTTTAAGGGATGCAAGGGAATTTAGAATCTTTCCAAAGACAATATTTCCACTAATGTCCAAGAGACCAAGGTTTTGTAATCTTTCAAAGTCACCAAGTATGTTTCCTTCTAATATGTTGTTACTTAAATACAATATTTCTATTTTTTCAAGATTTCCAATCTGTGGAATGGTACCATTTAAAATATTTTCACTTAAATTTAAAGGTAGGCTACTAATATTGTCGATATGGGAAGGGATGTTTCGTTGTTTTCTATTGTTTGACAATGACATGTGAGAAAATTGGTAGAAAGTCATCCTATGTCAAGGGGAAAAACCCCACTTAGCTTATTGTTGTGCAATTTTAGTGATTGTAGGTGAGAAAAATTGGTAAGAGATACAAGAAATATTATGTTTGTAGTGTTTCCACTATCAAGCCGATTAGCTTGCAAGAATAATTTTTCAAGGAGAGATAACTTACTTAGCTCTATAGGGACACTCCCACTCAAATTGTTAATCCGAGAAAAAAGTTTAAATTTTGAGTTTAAATTGTTTAATCTATATAATTCAAGTGCCCTAGGGATTTTTCAGGGTGTTAAATCCATTTATACATTCAAAAATGTATTTTAAAAACGAAAAATCTTAAAATTGCATTCAGGGAAAATTTTAGGGGCTAATGTTCACAAGTGGGTTAATTTTCCATGCTTTTTCCAAAAAAATATTCGTTAATTTTCATTTTTTCTAAAAATTATTCACCCAATTTTTATAGTATAAATTTGTTTCACCTTAAAAATCGCCAAACTTTTAGATAGAGACGATATAAAATTATTATAAATTTTAGTACTTTTAAAAAAACATTGCCAAACATTTTACAAATTGCATATTATGTACTAGTGAGATTCATCAAGGTTTCTAAAATTTAAAATAAATCTTCATCCTTAAAATTTTCCCTCATTGTGTTGCCGAAATTTATTGAATTCTGATGAAAATGTTATTTCTTCTATAAGTTAAACTACACCAATTTATAATATTATTAATATTAATATTAATATTATTATTATTATTATTATATAGTATTATTAATATTACATATTAATAATATTATATAATAATAAATTAATGAATTACAATTTGAAATAATTTTAGAAATAAATAATAACACACATAAGCAAATATTATAAAAATTAATTAAACACAATTTAGTAAACTCAAGGGATTACTACTAAAAACCCAAGGAATTATAAACCTAAGGGAGTAATATTAAACCCAATGGATTAATATTATAAACCCAAGGTATATAAATCTTAAGATAAATATTATAAATGAGACAATGTTTGTCACAATGTGACATTGAACCATGCTTGACCATGGTTGATTTTCATATTGAGACAAGCTTTTTCAGAATGTGACATTTGACCACGGTTGGCTATGATTGACCATGGTTGATCATGGTTGGCGATGATTGACCCTGATTGATATTATAAACCCAAGGGATTGATATTATAAACTCAAGGGATTAATAGTAAAACCCCAAGGGATTATGAACTGAAGGGAATAATATTAAACCCAAGGAACTAATATTGTAAACCCAAGGTATATAAATCCCAAGATAAATATTTTAAACACTAAAATAAACATGGTTGACCATGGTTGATTTTCATATAGAGACAATCATTATCACAATGTGATGTTAGACCACGGTTGACCATGATTGATATTAAAAACCCAAGGGATTGATATGATAAACAAAAGGGAATAATAAACCCAAGGGATTAATACTAAAACCCCAAGGGATTATGAACCCAAGGGAATAATATTAAACCCAGAGGACTAATATTATAAACTTAAGGTATATAACCCTAAGATAAATATTATAAACACTAAAATAAACATGGTTTACCATGGTTGATTTTCATATTGAGGAAATCCTTATCACAAGCTGACATTGGACCATGTTTAACCATGGATGTTTTTCATATCAAGAAAAACTTTGTCTCAATTCAACGTTGGACGATGGTTGACCATGGATGTTTTTCATATCGAGACAATCTGTGTCACAATGCAATGTTCGACCATGATTGACCATGATTGATCATAGTTGACCATGCTTGATTCTATAAAACATGGTTAACCATGGTTGATCACGTTTGATTCTATAAAACATGGTTGACCATGATCAACCATGGATGACCATGATTGTCCATGATTTTCCATGATTTTCACATGGAGACAATTTTTTTTCACAATGTGACATTTGACCATGGTTGACCATGATTAACCATGGTTGAATATGATTGACCATGATTTACCATGATTGATATTATAAACCCGAGGGATTGATATTATCAACCCAAGGGAATAGTAAACCCAAGCGATTACTACTAAAACCCCAAGGGATTATGTAACCAACGAAATAATATTAAACCCAAGGGACTGATATTATAAATCCAAGGTATATAAACCCTCAGATAAATATTAGAAACACTAAAATAAACATGGTTTACCATGGTTGATTTTCTTATTAAGACAATCCTTGTCACAATGCAACATTCGGCCATCGTTGACCATGGTTGGCTATGATTGATGATAGTACACCATGATTGACATTGAACATAAGACAATAATAAACCCAAGTGATTGATATTATAAACCAAAGAGAATAACAAACCTAATGAATTAATACAAAAACCCCAAGGGATTATGATCCCAAGGGAGTAATATTAGATCCAAGGGACTAATATTATAAACCCAAGGTATATAAACCTTGAGAAAAATATTATAAACACTAAAATAAACATGGTTGACCATGGTTGATTTTTATATTGAGACAATCATTTTCACAGTGTGAAAATCAACCATGGTTGACCATGGTTGGCTATGATTAATGATGGTTGACCATGATTGATATTATAAACCTAAGAGAATAATAAACCCAAGGGATTATTGATATTATAAACCTAAGGGAATAATAAACCTAAGGAATTAATACTAAAACCCCAAGATACAATGAACCCAAGGGAATAATATTAAACCTAAGAGACTAATACTATAAACCTCAAGTATATAAACCCTAAGATAAATATTATAAACACTAAAACGAACATGGTTGACCATGGTTGATTTTCATATTGAGACAATCTATGTCACAATGCGACATTCAACCATAGTTTAACATGGTTGGCTATGATTGTCAAACCATGGTTAGCCATGGATGTTTTCCATGATAATATTTGTCACTATAGAATTGTTGAGGATTTAGTCGAGGCTCCTTGTGTCATGTCTTCCTTAAAGCTTTTGTATAACTACACTCAATAATGAAAAGGCTCATTGACTGCAAAGGGGGGGTGGACCCCTCAGATTCTAGTTTTATTACATTTAATTTTGACACTCCTCACTATATATTTTCCCACCAAATTTCCTTTCATATAAATATGTGTATCTTCCATATGAATATTCATCACACTCTGGTGGACGAAGGATCTTCTACCCATGTTATGTCATCATCATGATAGAAATATCTTGGCTCTCCAGTGCTCACCAAGTCTACTACCAATCTACAAGCATTTGATGGACACCATGTTGTACCTCAGGGGGTTCTTCCTAAGTTTTCCATCGAACTAAGGGGAAAAACTTCCCACGTTGATGTGGAGGTCGTTGACACTGCTTTCGATTATAACCTGCTCCTTGGTTGTAGCTATTTTTATGCTATGTGTGATATTGTATTTTTGGGATTTCACATCCTTTTCTTTCCTAATGAAGGAAATATAGTCACGATCAATTAATTGGACTATTATGTGTCATTTACCCAACTCACTGCTACGGGGAATTTTTTCCCACTTGTTGGAGATAACCCTGGGAGTTATGAAAGTTTTGGTGTAGGCTTATTCAAAATATCATACCTTATTGGTTTTTTTTCCTTTACCCCCACTTGACATTCCATCTTTTTCTACCACTACTCTTATGCACATGATCTCTTCTATCACTTATGGACCCCATAGATCTTCTGACCCTTGGGAGATGCCTTCTTCTATAGATGTAGATCAGCATGGTGAGCACATGTCACCTTTTGTGGATGATATTGCCTCTCCAAAAATCCTATTATTGCATCCTGACGTTGGTCAAAATCTCCATCCTAATATGGAATATGACCAATATCCTTTTCCCACATGGGTTGTGCCTCCACCTCTTACACGTGACTACCTTGATGGTGAATCTTTGTTAGGATCCTATACTACTAGTGAAAGCCCTTATTGTTCTTAGTGCAACCCCCTTATTATATAGGTGTGCCCATGTAGTCCCCATATTGTTACTATTGTGCCCCATAGAAGCTCTGATTATATTATGACCCCTTAGACTCCTATATATAGAAAGGAGGTATTGTCATCTGTATCATCCAAGAATTATTAATTTGTGTAATTTAAAGGAGGTTTCCCCCTCTAAGAGGCTTATTTTGAAGGTATTAATCTCACTTTTCTATCTTTCTGTGAGATGGTTTCATAATATTTGTATCAGAGCTTTGGATTTTAGGGTTTTGCTGCTCTAGACAGGTCATCATGGAATTGTCACTCTAACTTTTTCTCTATGAAGTTGTAGAAGCTAAAACAAAAACCCATTTGAGACGAAATCATTCTGAACATCGGGTCCGAATTTCAGATCTTGTCTTGCTACATTTTCGGATATATGATCTTAGGAAGTTAGGGTTTTTTCAAGCTTCAAAATTCCATCTCAAACAAGTCATCATGGAATTTTCGCTTTAATTTGTCTTCTACGAAGTTTTAGATTCTAAAATTAAAACCCATTTGAGCCAAACTTGTTGGGAAGCTCAGACCTAAATTTTAGATTTTCCCTTGCTATATTTTTGGAGATACGGTCCAAGACATTTAGGGTTTTTGTAGGCCCTCGAATTACATCCCAAACAAGTGACCTTAGGAAAAGTGTCATAACTATATCTCCAAGAATATGATTCAAATTTCATAAAAAGTGACAGAAAGAAGACGGATGGTAGTTTGGTGGCTATCATTTTTAGAACCTAAGGTTGAAACAGTGACATGTGGAATGTCGTACAAGTTTGCTCTACTAAACTAGTCTATAATTAGGTCATTGCGGGAGATTGGACATAACTCTTTCTTCGGGAATCCAATTGTGATCAGACTTGTGGAGTTAGAAAGAGGACTCAGAGGGATATCATGATCAAATATTTCGAAACCTAGAGATCAAAAATTACAGAGTTATAATTGTTTCAATATCGATCTCCTAAAATCAAGAAAAAGCGATATGAGGAAGTTTGATGGAAAAGATCTAGTAAGTTGGATACTACACATGGAGCAATATTTTGATCTACAAGAGGTGAAACTGTTACAAAAGGTAGGTATTGCATCTTTATATTTAGAACCGAATCAATTTTTATGGTATAAAGGGATTTTTTCTTGTAAACCACTTGTCACGTGGTCAATTTTCATGGAGGAAATGATAGCACATTATGAGGATACAAAGGGAAACACCTTCTTTAGCCAATTGATAAATCTCAAACAAAAGGGTTCAATGGAAGAGCACATTGAGGACTTTCAAAAATTGAATATAAGGGTAAATGATATTCCAGAGAAGCAGAGGATTGATGTATTCATAGGTACTTTAAAGGATAACATACAACATGAGGTTCGCCTTTGGGAACCTAATTCATTGGAGAAGGCATACAGGTTGGAAAGAAAAGTGGAAACCAAAATTATGACAACAAGGAAGTCTACCACTCACAACTATAAAGATGGAAGTGTTGTTTCTCCTAGCCTTCCACAACCTACAAGTTTGACACCACAACAATTGGAAGAAAAAGGAATAAAAGGGCTTTGTTACAATTGTGATAACAAATACATTAAAGGTCATAAGTATGCTGAGAAGAAATTATTTTACATAGATTGTGAAAAGGAGGAAGAAAAGGATCAAGGAACATAAAAAAGAGAGGATATGTACCAGGAACCAACCCTAGAAAAAGAACAAATGAATCTAACCATATCTTGTACTACATTGGCAAGAATTACCACTCCTCAAACTCGCAAGATAGAAGCACATATCAGCAAGAACAAGGTTGAGGAAGTGAAATATCAGGAAGAAAAGGATCAAGAAACATCAAAAGAAAAGGATACTCACCAGGAACCAACCCAGAGAAAGAAGAAATGGATCTGACCATATGATGTAATGCATTGGTCAAAATTACCACTCCTCAAACTATAAATATAGAAGGACATATCAAGAAGAAAAACGTAATAGTGTTGATTGAGTCGAGTAGTACCCATAATTTTATTCATTGTAAGATAGCCAAGGAATTTAATTGCTTCCTATATCTAGCACCAACATGTCAAGTGATGGTTGCAAGTGAAGGAACCATAAATTTCTCTAGAAAGTGCCATAATATCAAACTATCTATGGGACAATATCTATTGAATAGCCCCCTGCTTTCCATTCCAATGGGTGGTGCTGATGTTGTACTAGGAGTACAATGGCTACAATCCTTGGGTACAATAGCTTTTGATTCTCAAGAAATTTTCATGATTTTTTTTCAAAAGGAAAGGAATTTGAATTAAGAGGTATTCCATGGAAATCAGGAAAGATAATCAGCTCTAACAGAATGACAAAGCTTCTAAAGAAAGAACAACAAGGCGTAATTGCACAATTATGTTCGCTAAAGGTTCCCACATCGAAATCATCTATTTCTCCAAATCTCAAAAAAGTCTTGGACAATCATTCCAAGCTATTTGAGACTCCCAAAGGCCTTCCACCTATTCGTGATCATAATTATACTCTTCATTTGATTCCAGGAAGTGTTCCTCCAAACATCAGACCTTACCTAATAGGAAGGAACTTAAAGGTAAAAATGGATCATGATAGTCTTAAATACTTTTTAGAACAAATATTATCTTCAGAAGAACAACAAAAATGGGTCATAAAGATGTTGGGTTATGACTTTGAAATCATCTAGAAAAAAGGGGAGAAAATTTTTGTTGCAAATACACTCTCAAGAAAGGATGAGGATGTGGAAGCATTTTTTTGTGTCATTTCTATTATCCAACTAGATTGGATAAATGAAGCAAAGGATGAATGGAACAATGATGAAGAAGTGTGGGCACTCATTCAAAAGTTGCAGAAGATCCCGATTCAAACAATATAGCCAAAACTTGAAGAAAAAATAATATTCGAACCCGAATCAATCACAGAAAGAAGAAATCGACAGCTATGTAATCGATCAATTTCAGAGTATCTCATCAAGTGGAATAACTTACCCATTGAATATTCCACATGGGGGGAAGATAATTTTATACAAAAGCATCCAGAATGACTCAAGCGTTGAGGACAACACGTTTTGAAGGAGAGGGGCATGGTAGGTCCCTAGACTACTGGTGTTACCCCTTATTATTATTAGTGCAACCCCCTTATTATATTGTTGTGCCCATGTAGTCCCCATATTGTTACTATTGTGCCCCATGGAAGCCCGCTATTTTTATTTTTGTGCCCTTACATTATTATTGTTATGTCGACTCTGATTATATTATGACCCCTTAGACTCCTATATATAGAAAGGAGGTATTTTCATTTGTATCATCCAAGAATTGTTCATTTTGGTAATGTAGAGGAGGTTTCCCCCTCGAAGAGGCTTATTTTGAAGGTGTTGATCTCACTTTTCTATCATTTTGTGAGCTGGTTTCGTAACAATCTTCTTCTGAACAAGTCATCTCAGAGGTCATGGATTCACCTATTGATCATCCTAGGGACATTATGCCACTTCATGCCTCTAGTATTCTTGACTTGGAAAAGGTATAGACTGGCAAACAAAATCTTGAATTGACCCAAGGGGCATCTCCCTGGCCCTCCTCGAAAGTGCCACCCATGGACTGAGTCAAGTCTTGCGTTTTTAATGTTGAACTTTCTATTGAATTTTCCAAATCACATCCCCCTATTGATGAGTTTCTTGTACCCCCTTTATGTCTTGATCTTTCATGTCAAGGAGCTCCACTAGCTCACAAGACCACTCACCTTATATTTCCTGGGTCATTCTAGATAATGCTATGGTTCTAGGTGTTCCTTGACATCATCAACCTTGAGGAATCAAGAAATTCAACTTTCTATGTCATGGCCCCTTCATGGTGTTCCATATGGTACCTCCACTCCCCCATGAGTTCATGTATGGGAATACTTGGCATGTGCCTGACAGTGGACACACTTTGAGACGATCTTTTAGGCTAATTTACACTTGTACATATTGTACATAAGAGAGTGTGTGATCCTTTTATCTCTTTTTTGGTGTGTGCGATCTCTTTTCTACTCCATCATATATGCCAAAAATCCAAAAATTTATAATATTCAAACAATAAAAAAATATATGGTCCTATTTTTACCAAATCCATGTTCATTTCTATTATTTATGTGATCTAACCATGGATCTAGCCTTCCTAGATGGTTTTTACAAGATCTAGTGGAATTTTTTATTGCAACACCCATTGGACCTTAGGTGTGTTTTTATAAACTTGGAATATAGGAGTAGCTCATATATGATCGTCACTAATGCGTTATTGACTGTCAATTCCATCATTATGCCTTAGGTGTGACCCCATAAAGTTGCAACATTAACCTTTCTTCTTTATGTGTATCGTAGCTTGATGGTAGAGCTCACTTATACATGGCTACCCTATACTATCACCCGTTTTCCGTTAGGGTGTGCATGTAATATGTTATCCATTCTCTTTGTTAGAATCCCTCCTCCTGACCACCCATGACTTGGAATCTGAATCTAATGTCATCTTATTTTTCATATTTATGGCCTTACCCTAGGAGGTTTCCACACTTTATCCCTTGTGATCGCCACCTTTTATCAGCCTATTTACACACTATGAGCCTTGGTTTCCTCATTCCATCATCATCATTGACTACTCAGCCTATCAATCACTTTCACGTGGTTTTTTACCCTTTCTTGGAGGGACTGTTGTGACAAGTGGTCTTATAAGCTTTCCTCTTTACCTTTACATGTTTTGACTCGTTCCACCATGACCAGAACTAGTTGCTACCATTTATACCACTCGTTCCTCTAGGTGTTTCCTTTAAGCTTATTTCATACTCCTTAACTTAGAATAAAATTCCGAGTGAATTGTCCCCTTTATGCTTGTTAGCTTACTTGAAAGGACATTTATTCAATATAAGCTTAACCCTTTATAGATTAAGTAGACTAGTTATGAAAGATGAATACTCTAGTACTTTGTGGCTAGAAGGTTCTCCCTTGTATTGTTTTATCTCCTTTTCAGGATTGGGGAACTAAATTTATGAAAAAGGAACCTATTGAGCATACTTTTATTCTCTCTCATGTTCATTAAACCATGAAGGAGACCAAAAATAGAAATGGGAAGGGAACACTTATTTTTGTTGGTCATCAAAATGGCTGCGTAGGTCACATTTCCCTTAAACGTGGAACCTGTCTGCATTGTTATCTTATAATTGGATTTTAGCTTGCCTAGGATCCATACCATACATGTGAGTTTATATACTCCTCTGGCCTATTAATCTTCCAATCATATGGAGCATGCTTCAATTCCTCCTGCCTTGTTGAACGTTATCATGTGGTGCTCATTAGTCGTTCTTCCTAGTCACTCTTGTGTCATGTTATTACATGTTCAAGGGAATTCTTAGCTTGTGTTGGCCATTTGCAGTTGCTTGTTTACCTTTTTGAGTTAGCCATCATTGTATCAGTTGTACTTCATTATCTCATGCCTTAATTTATTTACTACATCATCTCGATCTATTCTTTCAATGTCAATTGATGGGGGATACATCATGGCCCTCCTTTGATAGATCTTCTTTTGTCAACTTTAGCTCATTATTTAGGAGCTTCATCTAGGAACCAATAGTAACTTAGAGCTACATACCTTAGTGGAAAATTTCCTTATGATCAAAAGTGAATTTACATCATTATCTCCCAATCATTTGATTTCACGAGTGTTCAACACCAACTAATATATTCACACTTAGTGGAATGTACTATGTACCTTTGGGTCCATTTTTATTATTGGTGGGCCCCTCATGTCTATTAATGGTATATCTCATTGACCAGTAATCAGACAATTTCTACCATGCTCAGCATCAATTCATCTATTCGCATGTTGTAGATTCCTACCATCGGGGTTATTTCTAAGAGTCTGAGTTAGAGACATTTCACTCTTATATGGCACCCTTCCTAGTCTATGTTGGAGTTATGTATTCATTATGTACATTGAGGACTACTCTAAGACACCTCCCATAGGCTATGTGTCCATAGTCCTACTGAAATATACTATGACATAGATCCACACTCTATTTTCTAGTGACTATGATATTTTTGATTTGTCACATGGATCCACTATGTATTTTTTATGGCCATGTCCTAGCATTTCATGTCATGGATCTGTAGTTTATGTTTGGCGGCCATGTTTAGTTTTCTCTTTATGACCGAGCATGGGTATGCCCACCTTAGAGATGTTATCAGAAGAGTTGAGACTTCAACACTTGATTTCCTATGATCCATCTTCAGAGTCTTGGCTCCTTCCTCCCATTTTGAGCTTTGGGTTTTGTTGTAGTGCATTTCAGCCATCGGTTTCTCTTTTGACCTCATGCATTAGGGGGAATCAGTTATAACCCTATTTTCCACTCCATTATAATGAGAGAAACCCAAATTCAACTTACCTCAATTTATAGCTAAAATGTATCCCCTTTAACCTTTTCTTTTACTTATGTGAGATTTATTCCATGATTCCATGATTACATGATTGAATAATTTCTCATAATTATTTTGTCACAATTTTCTAATTTTGAGATAATAATTATTTCATAATTGAGATAATTGAGAAAAAGCCCATAATTGTGAAAAACATTTCTAGAGTTTGTCATTCCTAACGAGATCAACTTGACCCACTTGTTTATGAGTTGGTTAGGGGTCCATTATTGTAGAAGTTTCCTAACTTCTCAAGCCCCTAGGTGTCTAGATACATTCTCCCAAAGGATAGAATGAACCTATAATATCTCACTAAGAGGAAAGGGGTTTAGATAGAATATCCATATTATAGCGCGAGAGCTTTCTTGTACTGGGAGGAGGAGACCATGCTACAAGTTTGAGAAGAGGATCTCATTTGTGTGAAGGCATACTTATTGTATTATTTAATTTTATGATCAATGAAAGTGAATGTTCCCTTCCTGTAAATTTGAATTTATGATAAGTTATTCATGCCTATGTTTATTTGTTTATGCTTACAATCCTTTACAAAAGGCCATTTGCGCTCCTTTTTGGGAGGTGGTTGTGTGCAAGTTCTAGATATATTATGGAGGATGGGATATCCTAGTTTGAACGAGGATTCTATGCATCAAACACAACATTTGTCACTAATCTGTGAGGATTACAGGTTTCATCTCAAACCTGATTTAAGAAAATGTATGCATGAATGCTTGGATTGGATCATATGGTTTGGGATATATTTTCTTAATTTATTATGGTAACAAAATCCTTTATATGGTAGTTTTGTTAGGTCCATAAGATTATGGATCAATAGATCCTAGTGGTTATGTGTAATTTTCCATAAAAACATGCAAGAGGCATACTTATTGATATGTTCTTCTATATTTTTTTCAATACCTTCAAAACCATCTCCTTGTTTCCACTCATGTTGGATGATAGGAGATGCATTAGTTATTTCCTTCCATTAGATCTCTTCTCATTGAGTTTGGCATATTTTCTCTATGAATGAGATTTAGAGACTTTATAGTACCTTAATGCTTGTAGTCATTAGTGGTAGGATCCTTCACTATCAATAATAGGAATACATCGATGTCCCCTAATCTATAGATTCTATAATTCTTTGATGATAGCTCATATATTCACACATTTTTTTATTTAGTTGGTATCTTGGTGCCCATCACTATTACTGGTGGGTTTTCACATCTTTTGATTATATACAATAATGAACAATAACGAAATGATGTCTCCCATGTTCAATAATGTTATTTATTCAAATAACATATAGTTTTTTCTTTAGTAGCTTTGGATTCAAGACCTTGGGCCAATAGTAGCATTCCCTCTTTATGCTATTACCTAAGCTACAAAAAGGAATACTAGTCACCCATATGACATTGGTACCTTTTGAGGATCAATTTGTCTAATTCATTGTTCCAGAGATTCATTCTAATATTTATTGAGACATACATCCATTGTGTATTTTTTATGCTTATGATCATGGTTTTTGTGTTTTTGTAATTGTCCTATCTCAATAACATCCTTAATATGATACTCGATAATATATTTTAGTTCCCTGTCAATTGATTTTCGTTCCACATGTTCAAAATTGGATGTAGTTGAAGTCATGATTCCTCTACCTTGTAATTAGGTGGCAATCACTATCCTGTACAATTCTTGTGGTTCATCAATATCAAGGTTGCAAGTTCATTATAGATTCCCTATAACTATGTAATAGTTGTGTTGTGGGATTCATGTAGCTTGCTTCTGACATAAGATTATGACACACTTCTAGGAAAGATAAGTATGTCATAAAATCAAATTAACACCAAATATATGAAAAAACATATTCTAATAAATACATTTTCTAAAATTTCATTTTACATACCAAAAAAGGTGGAAAAAACTAGAAAAGGTAGGTATTGTCTATGTGGGAAATTGTTAAAACTGTGTAAAAAGGATGGAAATTCTAGGTGTCATCATCTCCCCCCAAATGATATTAGTGCATGTCCCCATGCAATTCTATTTTTTCCTCCTAGTTTGAGGACTTTGATTATGGAGTATTCAAGAAAACAACACTCTAGTCATAGGAGCAGCCCTCTTCTTCCACTTTACAGTAAACCAAATTTTGGTGAGTAATGGTCCAAAATATTCTCCATATTTTCCTTCCTCTCTAGTGTTCCATAAAATGGGTAAATTAAGTTTCAATTCAGTCCAATGATTTCCATGTTCTTTTAGACAATTAATGTATTTGTAAAATCAATTTAAAGTTATTTTCATAGGTATGTTCCATGCACTTGGAATAGTTTGTTTTCCCTACAACATTGGTGATTTGTATTTATAAAGGAATGATTGAAATACAAACTAAAAATAGAAGCACAAAGATACAATGAAAATGGAATTCAATTAATAAATAACAAATGTTCGAAAATTGTTTACATGCATAATGAAAGAAAATTAGTCTAAGCTATGATAGCTTATATTTAAGAAGAGATATGATGAATACATGCCTTCTAAATTGTGTAGGTTTCAAGGCCTTTTATCCATTAGAAATTTTTATACGAGGAAAACAAATTTTGTCTACAAAAATAATTCTTTATTTGGTTTGCTAAAAAATGTCGTTAAGGGCCTCAAAATGGCTCCAGAAGTTTAGGACCCAAAAACTGCCAAGATTAGAAAACTGTTGAAATAGAATTGTGCTGAAAATTAGGAAATTAATAGAAAAAAATGTCGGAGGTCCAACTGGAATAGGTGGGTGTCAACCAATATCGACCTAGATCAATCCTCCCCCCTTAGGAGGTAATGGTCACTATTGTGTTGAGTGTCTCCCTAAGGTGAGGAAACTTATGATAAACTTGGTCCCTAGTGAGCCACTTACCTTGGTGTAGGAGTTGGATGATGTTGAAAACCTCGTATAGTTGAATCCTTTATTGGAAAGTTTTCTTAATTTGTGTTTCCATGATCCGATAATTTTTGGCCTGTTAAATGCAATCTAGGTTGAGCTTTGTTGGTGTCAGCTGCTCAACAATCTTTGATTTGTCCAACAATGGTGGAAAGTATGGTTGAAGGTGGTCCACATTGAATATTGGGTGTATGCCAAGGAATGGGGGAATACTTAGCTCAAAAGCATTGTCTCCCATATCCTTGGTGATGGTGTAAGGCTCATATCAGAGCAATCAAGGATTCCAATGGGCTTAGGAAAGGCTTTCCTTCTACAAATGCAACCAAACCTTGTCGCCCACTTGAAATTATATGCGACCCAATGCTAATCATGACATTGTTTGTATTTAGTATTAGACTTATCTAGGGTATCACGAACTACCTGAAATATGTGTTGAATGCATTCAAAAGACTAGATGGCCTTATCATCTTTAGATTGAGCATGTGCAAACTCTGTCTGCGTAGTTGCAAGAGGAATTGGGACACAATGGTTGAAATTTCATGCCCACCTAAAAAGGGTTTCGACATGTTAAGCTATGGAGAGCTCTATTGTAGTTGTTTTGTGCATGGGGGGTACTCTTGTCCCATGTTCGTGGATGATTAGAGTTTTACATGCATTATATGTGCACTATCATCTTATTGACAACCTCTATCTGACTATTATTTTGTGGGTGGAATCTAGTTGACTCGGTGAGATTGGTGTCCAACAATGACAAGAGGCTTGACCAAAATACACATAGGAAATTTCTATCTTAATATGATATAATGGTCTGCGGGATCTCAAAATGTACCTATACTCATTTGAAGAACATCTTGACAATGGCTTCTGTTATGATACTCTTCTTGTAGGCAGCCAATATGGCCATCTTAGAAAATCTATCAATGACCACAAACACATAGTCATTACCATGCTTAGTAGAGGGAAGGTCAAACATATAGTCCATGGAGATGGGCTCCCAAGGCTGGCTAGGAGTAGGCGGAGGAGTGTGTATGCCTTGCTTCTTAATGGTTGGCTTGACAATGGAATGGGTAGTGTAGGATATGATATATTTTCTAACATCTTGTTAGTGTTTTGGCCAATAAAAATATTTTTGCAGTACCTCCATTGTCTTATCCACAATAAAGTCTCCTGTGAACTAGCTGTAATTTGCTTCCCATATCAACTTGGCACGCTCTCTTGAAGGAACACAAATATTACCTCGATAGCACAATAATCCATCCTAAAGGTGGAAGTATTGAGTTAGCTTTCTTTCCATCAAAATCATGAATCCCAAGTCATTTTCATATAGTCGTGGCCATCCGAAAGTCTTGTGCCCATAAGTGTTGAGAATTATGCTCAGTTCCACAATTAGTGGTTGAATGGGTAGTCTACGATGCAATTGGTTCTACCTTTCTTGTATTTAATGTTAAATGGAATTATTGCAGGTATGTGGATCATTTCTGAAACAAAATCATTCTACAACTTCCATTGTGTCTGAAATAAATTGAACAGGTTGGTGGTCCATGTGGATAATCGTCACCTTCCCCAAAATATAATGTTTACATTGTCGGCAGGCCTACATGATAGAACACATTTCATTTTTATAGGAGAGGTATCCTCAAATAGTATCATAGAGCATATCATTGTGATAGTCCAATGGATGCCCTTGTTAACTGAGGACTACACCAATTACATACTCAAAGTCATCTGTCTCAATCTCAATTGGTTTTTGTGTGTTTGGAAAGGTGAGGACTGGTGTAGAGAAAGGGCAATGTTTTAGTTCAATGAATTCCTTTTGTTGTGACTTGGACAAAAAAAAATATTTTGCTCCACCCTTGGTAACTTGACTCAAGGGACAACTGATATGAGAGAACCCCACCATGAATCTATAATAGAAATTAGCAAGCCCCAAGAAGTTGTGAAGCTCTATTAAAGTCATGGGGGTTGGCCAATCCTAAATAAATTGGATCTTATCTGGATCCACATGCATGCCTTTCTCATCAATTATTTAGCCCATATTTTGGATATGGTCCATTTCAGATGAACATTTCTCTAGGTTCGCACATAACTTGTGTTGTCGCAAGGATTGAAGGGACCCTACCAAATATGTTCCAAGTGCTCTGCCCAAATCTTGACAAAGATGAGGATATCATCTAGATATACAACCATGACCAAGTTGTTGAAAGGTCATAAGATGTGATCCATTAGCATCATAAACATTGTAGGGGAATTTGTCAACCCAAAGGGCATCGCCAACCACTGAAAGAGACACTCAAAGGCAGTCTTCCGTACATATTTGGGTTCTATTGGAACTTGGTGATAACTAGACTTCAAATCGATCTTGTTGAAGTAATTAGCACACTAGAGCTAGTCAAGAAGTTCATCAATCTATGGGATCATTTATTTGTTCATGACTATGATTTTTTTTTAGTGCCCAATAACCAATCGAGAGTCTCTAGGTCCCATATTTCTTCTACACGAGTACAATTGGGATCCCACAAGGTGATGAAATTGGTTAGATGTTCCCTTTTGTATCAACTCCTAAATATTTTTCTTGATTTCTTTATTTTCTAGAAGAGATCAGTGGTAGATTGGCCCATTAAATAGAGGTGGACCTAGGGTCACATCGATCGAATGCTTGACTTGACATTGCAAAGGTAACCCCATGGGTAAGGAGAATATTTATATGTACTCTTCCACAAAATTATCAACTTACTTATGCTATGTGGAAGAGTTGTTTATGGAGGCCATGGATGTGGCCACAATCTTCCCCTTACTTTGAGAGTGAACCATGAAGAAAATAAATTTCCTAGTTTAGGAGATGATATTGCATCATTTCTTAGTAGAGATAAAAGAAGTGTAGGTAGGTGGGGCTACCTCTAAAATCTTGTATGGTTGGCCTAATAAAACATCAAAAACTTCAAGGGGAGAAACATCACACAATACCTTATCCACTAAAATATTGATGTTGTAAGGTAGGTGACACTACTGGGTACTGTAGCGATCTCACTCTTAGTGGAGCCAATTGATGGTGTATGGATATAGGTGTGGTGTTGTCAGCAAGCCCAAGCGATTAATGACATTTCTTAATATGCTTTTCTTTTGACCCCCACTTTTGACAATGAGCCACAATGGAGCACCCTTCACCCACATTTGTGAGTGGAAGAGATGCTCACCCTCCTCCGGATCTTCAGGCTCAATTTTCTTAACCTTGGTGGTGAAAATGGTGGAATTGGGTTCTAGATCAATGATTTTTTCCCATTGTAGGGTTATGGCTTAGAATCAAAACATGCATCTAGCTATGAAGCTTTCATCTCAGCCACTAGTGACTTCTTTGCATGACATTCACTTATGTTGTGAGTGGGGTTCTTGTGGAATTCATACCACTTTCCCATGTCTTTCTTTGTTTACCCATTTCTATTATTTTCTTGTAGATTTGATAGGTTGCACTAGGTCATTCCACCTTGGATTTTTCCTTTGTTCTATGGTTTCGAGGTTCCCTTGCCCTGCTTTGGGTTTGTAGATGAAAAGTCCCACTTCTTCTATTTAAGTTTCAACTCGATCTTAACAGTATATCGGTAGGATACACCAAGCAAGAAGATGTCCAGGAACTCCATTTCTATCTTGATGCATTTGTGAAAATAGCCATTGTACTTGAGCACCAATAGTCACTTAGAGTCCTTGATACCCAACTTTGTCTGTAGGGTATGAAATATATTTATGAAATCTCACACTTCTTGGTCCCTTTCCTATCATAGTGTTTTCCATTTTATGTACTTGTCTTCATAGTTTCCAGCAACGTAATACTATTCCTTAATAACATCTTAGAAATAGTCCCAGGATGGTGCAGCTAAAAATAGTGAGGATTCCTCCTCAACCCTTTTTTCACAGTAAGTTTCCCACTAGTTCTTGACATGTGGTGCAACCTCAAGGAGTGCAAAAGTAATATTTTCTCTATTGGAAAAACTATGAACTAAAATATATCCTTTTAGCAACTTTATCCATTTATGTAGACCATCTGCATCTATCTAGCCTTCAAATATGGGAATGTAAAAATTAAATAGTACCTTAAAGGGGGTGATGCCTCTGAAGTGACTACTAGATGAAGTTGCTTTGTCCATTGGTATTCTTCGAAGGATCTGGGAAAAGCTATCCATCATCTTGTCCCTTTGTTGGTTGAGGACTTCTTTGAGGGACAATTTGAAAGGATCTCCTACTCCCTAATTTTTTTTTCTTCCACCATGGCAGGCCATCAAGGTCGATGAGGATGGTCTTGCATGGGTTAAAGCAGTTTGAGTCCAAATTCCTTATACCCCAACCTTACTGGGGACATGCACAAAAAATAGAGAAAGAGAAAATCGCTCTGATACCACTGATCCAAATTTATGAAGGAACAAAATGAAATACAAATTTAAAATAGAAACATAGAGATACAGTAAAAATAAACTTCAGCTAATAAATAGCAAATGCTAAATATTTTTTACATGAAGAATGAAAACAAACTAGCTACGACAATGGTAACTTATCACTATTAAGATATGTGATTGCTACATGCCTTCTGAACTATGTTATAATGAGGCTCTAAGTTCCTTTTATCACTAATAAACAATGAGAAACCCTAAACATCCAAAAACCTAACCCTAGGAGATGAATTGCCAAAAGGTATGGGCCCTGATGGGGTTAGTTGGACTGTCAACATCCCATGGTCATAACTTTGGCATACGATCTCTATTTGGTGTGAACGATAGACCATTAGAAAGGAATATCCTAGGAAAACAACTTTTGATTGCAAATTGAATGTTTTTCTGTTTCCCCAAAAAATGTCATTTAGGCCCTCAAAATGGCTCTAGAATTTCACAACCTGAAAATTGCCAAAAATAAAAAACAGTTGAAATAGGATATTGTGCTGAAAAATAAGAAACTGATAGTGTTGGGCATCCAAGTGTAATAGGCAAGTGGCCACCAATATACATAGATCAATTAGTTTCCTCCATTATATAATATCATTATTTTATTCATTTTCAAGATTTAGTAACATGAAAAAGACAAAATATTCAAATATGATAAAAATGAGAGAGCAAATAAATGATAAACGTCTTTATTTTGTTAGTAATTGTTTTTATTTTCCTCACCCTTGAACAAACAACCAAATTTTGAGTTGTCTACTCAACATTTTAGATTTTAGTATAACCTTAATAAGATGAACTTGATTTTCGAGTTGATTACTCCAACTAGTTAGTCTTCCAGTCACTATGGAGAGTTTGTTTGGTGCCTCCCATGTCACAAATTTATGTTGTTGGTCCACTTTGATTCAAATTCCACCCAAGCAACCATTTTTTTGTGCTTATGATCAAGGGAAGTTTCACAGTGCGCCATCCATTCCTCATAATTTCTTGACTATCAATGTCATCCTTCCTAGTTGTCAAGTACCATCATTATCTATGTTCTTTACTCATGTGAGTGTGCAAAGTCTCCATTGACCTTTTATTAGTGAGTAATCTCTTATTGACTGACACATTACTTTAAGAGTTTAACCTAGATTGAATGGAACCGTAGGCCTATTTCCAACATTGATGGGTTACTTTGTGCATAGATGATAATTCATCAATTGTTACTAATTGAGTGGTTTCCCACATGTTTAACAACAACAAAAAATTTTAAACACTCAAATTCATGCTATACCTTGGATTTTATTTTTATCATGGGTGGAAGTGCTCACCTATATTAGTGGTTATTCCTCATAGGGTATCAATTCTCTTTAATGCATTATTCCATTTAATACATTTGAGAGGCATATCTGTTAATATCTTCTTTTATCTTTTGTCAAAGGCCTCCGAAACAATATCCTTATGTTATCTCATGTTAAATGATAGGAGATGCATTAGTTCCATCCTTTAAATGGATCTCTTTCCATCGAATTTGCCAAATTTTCTCGAGGAATGAGATTTAGAGACTTTATAGTACCCTGAGGGTTTGTAGTCATTAGTGGAAATATTTGTGACTATCAACCATGAGAATACATCAATGTACCATGATCCATAGATTCTACAAGTGTTTGGTTATATCTCATCTATTCATGCTTGCTTGAATTTAGTTACTACCTTGATGCCCATTACCATTATTAGTGGGATCTCACATTTGTTGATGGTATACATTAATGATTCATAACCAAATAATATCTCCCATGTTTGATAAGGTTATATTTTCAAATGGCATATAATTTTACCCTTAGTGGGTTTGGATTGAACACCTTAGGCCAATAATAGCATCCCCTCTTTATGTTATTGTCTGAATGACAAAAAAAAATACCAATCACTCATATGACATCGATACTTTTTTAGGATCAAATTTTCCAATTCATTGTTCTAGCTATCATTTTAATGCATATTGCGACATACATCCATAGTGTATATGTTTGTTCTTATGATCTATTTTGACATGGATCCACTATATTTATTTCATGGACATGATCACTATTTATATATATATTTCATGGACATGCAATTTACTTGATTTGGTGGCCATGCTTTTCCACACTTGAGCATGGGTATACTTGCTTCGAGAAGAGATTCATCTAATACCTTATTTTCTATTGTAGATGCTTTCCTAATCCAAAGATTGGTCAATTCCATCTATTCCCACTCAATAGCTTCTTCCGTCATATCATATAATGCATTTCAACCATCACCTCCCCTTCCAACCTCACACATAAAGGGAAATATAATATCATATTTTACAATCGATATTCCTTTCTTTCGCCTTCATCAATTTCATATTTATAATTGTTAACATCGATACACTGGAAACTCTATTGAAAAATCCTTCTTAGCAATCTGCTTGCACTTTATGCTCATTCTATGAGCAAGTACTTCCCTTTTCATTCACCAAAGATTTGAGTACAATAAAAAATTACTAAAAGTATATAAAAATAGTGTGAAAACCATGTTCTCTTGAGAGAGGTTTATAGGAAACCACTTTTGTAACTCACATAATCCCATGGAAAACAATATTAACAATATTGAAATGGTATAAAAGTGGCCTACTTGAAGGAGAATGCTACAAGATATATTGTTACATCAAAGTTATTTTCCAGCTAAAAGTAATCATGACCATTATAGTTTTTTTTTTATCTTAATCTCCTAAGTCCTTGTTTTTAGTAGTCTTCTTCTCCCTTTTCTTGTGATTGAGGCCTAACACATCTTGGTATTCCTCTTCCTTGTCTAGATAAGAACAGAGGAGATGAAGTAGTGCTAAGTGTCTCGAGGATGGAGGAATCTAAACAATGGTCGTAGATAGTGTGGATAGTAAATTTGTGTATACTTTTGATATTTTGTCATTGATTTTAATAAAAATAGATATATATCTTCTTTTATTCCGATAGATTTGGATTTATTTGTATCTATCTAATATCTATTTTAGCATTTAATAGTAGTCCTAGCTATCCTAATAGATGTTAGTTAGAGTAGTTATTTTATTGTTGCTTATTATTAGAGGAAGATTGTTTGCTTCATTGCGTTCAAGTCTACAAGTTTGAGTAGGAGAAAATATAATTTGCCAAGCTTGTCTCTAACGGACTATCCATCCAGACAAATTCCTCACAACAAACTAATAGTTATTTTGAAATTCACATAATCTACTATAAAGAAATATCAATACTATTTTTTGAACTTTTAATATATCAATACTATTTTTTGAATACATAAATTTTATTTACAACAATTTTTTTACTATATAAAATATTTAATATTAAATTCCATATATATATATATATATATATATATATATATATATATATATATATATATAGATATATATATATATACTTTAATGACTACTTAAGACTACTTTCAACTCTTTTTTTCCAATTTCAATAATAAAAACAACAAATTTTAATAAATTTAAATGTAATTAAAATCCTTAAAGTTTAAGGATTAGTACAATATTTAATTACGCCGTAAGGCATTTCCCTTTGAAATGAATTGCCCTAGCCGCCGCCGTGTCCTATTGTTCACCGTAGATTTGTGGTGTTAGACGATTGAACGAATTTTGATCGTTGATCTAAAACTGAAATAAGTTATCGTGTAAGGTTGTCTGCGGTCCATTCTCTATGTTAGACGATAGAAATATATTCTACCATCAGATTGATACCTCTTAAAGAATTTGCAAAACCGTCGAGTACCTCAATCAGCCATAAAACTGCAAAATCGCCAAGTGCCTCCATCAAGTGCCAAATCCAGGCAGTTACTAACTCCCCAGTTGCTGTAATGGTAAGGAATGGCACTCAACAGTAGTTGAAGTTGTATTAATAGAAATGACACTCAACAACAGTTGAAGTTGTATTAATAGAAAGTTGAAATGCTATAATCCCCAACCTTTGTGATGCCCAAACCTCTTCTTTCATGAATATGTGTGGGTACAGCAGGCGTTATTGATTTTGTTGGGCCAGCGGACTAGCAGACCCTTCTTCCAGATTCTTTAGAACAAACCATTAATTCTTGTTGAACGTTTCGTGCTGTGGCGAGTGAATGCAGGGGCCTGTGAATGAATAGGGTGCCTTGTTAGCGTAAATTGAAGGGATTGTGCTCTGTTTCTCTATCCTGTGGGCTTGTGAATGAATAGGGTGTCTTGTTAGCGTAAATTGAATGGATCATGCTCTGCTGCTCTATATGTGTCAATACCACGAATTTGTATATCCGGGCTCATGCAGCAAGTCACTGACGGACTTCCCATGACCTCAAAACTGCAGGACCGGATTTGGCGAGTGGATTCTAGTCTTATAGTTAGCTTCTGACATGAATTATTTTTGTTAGCTTTCTTTCGATAATCCAGATGTCTCAGAATTTCAAATATAGTGACCATCATAAGGTGGATCAGCCATGTGTGTTGATGGCATATCCAACAGTTTAATTCTAGATTCCTTGTTTTTTTTTAACGAGGGAATCAACCTATATAGATCATGAACTCCCATTGTTCGACGTGTTAAAAGTGTCATTTAAGCTCGTCAGTGGACCTCCTACTGTCACTGCTGGAAGTCCAAGTTATCATTTTTCTAATTTTCTATATTTGTGCTGCTAAGATTTTCCGGAATGTAAATTGTTTTGAACGATATGTTATTATCCTTTTTCTACATTTTTGATGTGAACGAGATTTCTGTTAAATCCTTGAGGCACTTATTTTCCATATAGAAATTCTAAAATATCAGAACACTAACAAGAACTTGAACAATACAAAGACTAGTAGTCTTAAGAAAAAAGGAAAGGATTATCAATTAATACTCTGTCATTGACTTCAGAGATCTCGATCATACAAACCTTCAGGTGCACTCCACCTTTGGATAAGGAATCTGCCTGGGATTTGGGCTCATAGAAAATATGAGTAAAGAAGATGGAATGTAAAAGGGTCTTCATTTCTAGAATGTGATCCATAACAGACTGAATTCTTTGCAAAGCATATTTTCCATTAAGCATGTTGACAGTAATATTTGAGTTTTCATAAATGTGGAGTCTTCCAACTTCGTTTTCAATTGCTATGCGAAGGAGGTTGATAGTTCTTCCTAAACAGTTAGGACCCGACAAGAGTAATAGAATGCAATGATTTTAAGAAGATGCATTCCCCTATGCCACATCTTCCAGAGTTACCTTCAGAGGCGCCCATACCTTTTTTGTGTACACATGTTCTTGACACGATTACTTTGTTCTAAGTCTTCTGGGAAGTCATGAACGAACTTACTAGATGAGCTCAATCATATATTATATGGAACCAAAACGTTTCTGGCCGTAGCATACATGGAAATACATTTCACCAAACAGAAATGCATTTTCTCCTGTGTGAGTGCCTTCTGATATTACATTGGTTGATTGTACCTAATTATTTTCCCCATCTTTTCCCAACCACATACAAGTCAAGACAATCTTCAAGGTAATTAGCCATACGAAAAGACTAAAAAATCATCACTTTCATTAACATGCACTATACCATGGAGTGAATTTATGATCGTGACCTTCTCATTTGCTCTAATTTGCTTTAAAATAAGTAGCACGGTGGGTGAGTACACTTTACTTTTGACCTTGTTTGGAAAAATCATGTCACGGCTCAAAGTTAACATTTATCCAAGAATATGTGTGCATTTAGGAGAGAGATCTAGATAATTGTGTTCAATAGTCTCCAAACCAAACTTTTAGAAAATTTAATCCTTATGTGATATCATATGAATATTTGAGTATAAAGATTTATTTCAAGTGGAAAAGATTTAATTTTACATTAATTTTATATTTAATTTTTTAAATTATTAACAAATATATTTTTTATTATTTTTATGGAATATTTAAAAAACATATTATATTCTATAAACAATAAATTTATTAATGTATTTTTTAAAATATAATTTTTATTATTTTCATGGAATATAAAAAAACATATTATATTGTATAAACATTAAATTTATTAGTGTATTTTATGTTAATATCACATCTAAAAATATACAATATCACATTTAAAAATATATAAATCAAAATTACTATTATCAAAATCACATCATATTCAACAAAAACTACCATTAAACTTTTACATATATCCACTACTAAGGAACCATCATCAAAACACAAATTAGAATGAAAACTAAATAAAGCCATAATTTTTTTACAAATAGTTATAAGAAAATTCATCAAGATGTCTATGTATCTACATCAAATCAAGGATTACAAACTAGCAAGACATACCATATAGGAAACCCTGGAGTGTGATCAGACTCAGACTAATATTCAAAAGAAATTGCAGATGTTCTTCTAGCAAGCAATAGTCAATGGAATTAGTCATTGTCTCTACAAGGAATAAATTTGCAATGATGTGAGATAATGCTTTCTTCTAGCAAGCAATAGTCAATGGAATCAATCATTGTCTCTACAAGGAAGATTCCATTGTCTCTACAAGGAATAAATTTGCAATGATGTGAGATAGTGCTTCTATGAGAGGTGTGTCTGGAGTACAGTGAGGAGATCAAATTTGGAATGACTCAACTTAACTAGATTGCATTGAAGGTTGCATGGGATTAATCTACAAAACCACAATTGCATGGACATAAATGGCATGAAAAAATGGGATAGACTACGATGTTAAAAATTTGGAAGTGAGTGGTGTCGACCTCCCAAGCTAAGGTGGGAATGAGATACAATTGGACCTCGAAGCTTTGCCAACACAAAACAAAAATCATAATAAGATCTACAAATGAACATTCTCATTCATGAAAAATGAATAGAACCACCCAACTGTAATAAGGTTATGCAGGATCTTCAAGCCGCCAAGATGCCATCTTTAGGATCACAATGATCTCTAGCTACTAGCACAAACCCATCTCACTCAAGGTGTGATATGCATCTCAAGCTTGACAAGATCCATGTTGCCAACTTTGAGATCCAATATTTGATATAGCGACCATTTGTAGTCACCAACATCAGATATAGATTTATATAGATTTGTGTTGCAACAAATGCACCCTCTACATTCAATTTACCTTTACACATATGCACAATAAGTGTTTTGATACATCACGCCCATGCCCGTACCCACCCTAAATGGATGGTGTGCTAGCTTATCTTAATGCAATAAGGAGGCCACTCCTTAAATTGGTAGGAATTTCCACAAAAAATGTGTATGAATATTTGAAGAAGAAGGATTAAACATTCAAACAATACACAAAACCCCAAATCCAGTGTCATCTCAATTCCCCACCATCATCACACAAGAAAACATGAGCATCTAACCTCAGGCATCAACCCAACACATAAAAATCTACCCCTAGTCCCTCCAACAACAAAATTAATCAATAAAACTTGTGTATTACTGAAATTTGCAAATGTAAGAAATAAAACTTGTGTACTACTCAAATTTGCAAATTTAACAAATCTAGGGAACACGATACCCAATAGTTGCAATAAATGAGTCCCAAGAAATGTAGAGTAGTGGTGGGCTCCAGTATTGTAGCAATAATGCTACAACTCATGGAGCTTCCTATCTCTAATTTTATCAACCCAGTAGTTCGTAACAAACTTGGAAGCGACGGTGCTGTATGCACAAGTACTAGCTCTTGTCGCAGCTGTCACTTCGTCAGCTAGCACAAGTCCGCTAGGGCTCAAGCCAACTTCTATATGTTCTCAGAAGAAGATTTCTAAATGATGGACGAAGGCTATCTCAAAGGAAATTAACCTACTTTGCAATAATGAACTGAAAGCCAACAAGACATGGAAACCCTAGTAAACCCTAATCTGACTAGTTTAGTCTCTATGATGTAATGGTGGGAGTGAAAACTTCTAGAAATGATGCCATTACTTCTAGTGATATGAGATGCATGAATTTAAAATACTTCTATTGAAAAGAACATTGTTTTTGTATTTTTTCTTAAGTGGTTGGAGTTATTATGATTTTGTTTCTTATTAGGGTTTGACTGTGCAGGGGTAGTTCGAAGGGAAAGAAAGCTTGGGAAAGGTCAGGAGGGCTAGGAAAGGTTCCAGGGGATCCAAAACATCATTCCATAGAAGTCCACAATGTTCAGGTGCTTGACAACCGAGGTTGCAGGCTTCTACAGGATGTCTGCAGGGGATCCTACAGGAAGCTCGGGATTTCTACAGGAAGTCTGCTAACTTCTACAGGATGTTCTGTGGTTGGTGTTTTGGGTGATGGAGGAGTGGAGGAGTTGTATGGGTAGGTAGGTAGGATGGAAAGGGAGCTTATGATGGCTCAGGGACAGAGATATGAGATGAGGAAAGAGTGGGTACAGTTGGTTGGTGGATAGAAGGGTGGAGACAATGAAAAGCCAAAGAGATGGAGCTACGTGAACAATAGAGGTGTTGGAAGGCAAACAAGCTAAACAGAGGTTGGGTAGGTGACTTGGGCGCGGTTGAGAAGAAGAAGAAGATAACAGAGTGATACTACGCAGTGTAAAGGAAACAAATCTGCACAAAACCGAGAATTCATCAACCTATCCTAACTGTGTTATTAAAACAACGAACAACAATGTAAACTTCAGAGAAAAATCGTGCATGGAGTTTGAATGAAGAAGTACTGCTCAAGATCAGAATGCATGGATGGATCTACAATTGAAATGACTGTGTTGCAGCTTGAATGAAAGTGTAAGACTACGTTTTTTTGGTGGTTGGTACGGTCTACACCCCCAATCTCTAAATAGAGATGGCAGTGAGTGCACTGTCAACCTTTTCTTGGAGCTCTAAATGAATGCTAATCCTCCTACTCTAATCTAAGCTATTGAAAGCACCTTAAACATAAACTAACCCTACTCAATCACATTAAAGAAATTAAATCAGCAGA